>JAPDNY010000006.1:178701425-179301425 GCA_029375565.1 Gekko gecko
TCTACCTACCTACCTACCTACCTACCATCTACCTACCTACCTACCTACCTATCATCTGTCATCTACTCATCTACCTATCTACCTATCTACCTATCTACCTATCTACCTATCTACCTATCTACCTATCTACCTATCTATCTATCTATCTATCTATCTATCTATCTATCTATCTATCTATCTATCTATCTATCTATCTATCTATCTATCTATCATCTATCATCTATCTATCTATCATCTATCTATCTAATCTATCATTTCTCTCTCTCTGTATCTCAGTCCGTCTGTCTGCGTAAAAATAATAATATTAAATGCCGAGTTCACTATCAGTATAACTGGATGAAACCCAAGTATTCTTGCAAGGAACAACACTAATGCAGAAAAATAAAGTCACAATAGTACAGAGAAGTAAAAGTCCCCAAAATTTCAATGTGTCTCACTCCTGTTGTATTATAATTTCATAGTCCAACTTGACATGCATTCATCATGGAGTGGGACTCGTATAGTTCCAGGAGGATCCAAATAATCTTGAAGTCCATAAGCCACAAACGACGCGTAGTCCGGATGCAAGCTGCTGTGTTTCGGATAATTCTTTTTCAAAGCCAAAAGGCTATAGTGGGACCCGATCTCAGTAGTAACACATACAGACATCAGTTAAATCCATCACAGGGGGATCAGTTAAATCCATCACATGGGTCCTTGCTGCACCCCTCCTCGTTGTCTTTTCGTCCACACCGGGCCTGTGACCCTCTGCAGTTTCTGGTCACATGGGAAGGCATGGGCAAATGAGGGTCTCCCGCTATCACAACTGATCTCCCGCTATGACAACTGACAAGCAAGATCAGTTCCCCTGGAGAAAATGGCTGCTTTGGAGGGTGGGGTCTATGGAATTATACCCCGCTGAGGTCCCTCCCCACCCCAAACCCCGCCCTCCTGTGCTCCATCCCCTGAATCTCAAGGAATTTCCAGATCCAGAGCCGGCACCCCTGGGAAAGATCCCTCACTGCTCGCCCATCTGCTGACACAATCATAGGACTCAACCCGCAATATCTTCATAATGACCTTTTCCACAAAGTGGTTGAATCACTTCTTGTTGCCAAGTGATCGTTTACGTTCAGAGGCACTAAACCTCTGAATCCCAGGGCCAGGAGGCAACATCAGGGGAAGGCTTCAGCCTCTCTGCCCTGTTGTTGCCTCTCGAGAGGAAATGGCTGACCACTGTGTGAGACAGAATGCTAGACTGGATGGACCACTGGTCTGACCCAGCAGGGCTTTTCTGATGTTCTTACGAAGGCCTCGGCCTCTATGCTCATTGGCCCTCCAGAGGAACTGGTTAGCCGCTGTGTGAGACAGGATGCTGGACTAGATGGACCACTGGTCTGACCCATTAGAAGCTTAGCAGCATATTTGAGCCTGAACATTTACTGAGATCAGCGTTGTAAGGAAGAGACCGACTCATGTGTAAAATATCAACGTGGCAGAATTGAATGACGGCAGAAGGGGGAGGATCAGTCCTGCAAGTCATTACAGGGACTGCCTGGTGTTCAGCTTTGCAAGAGCTGCATAGCTGAAATACATTAATTAACAGCTGAATTAGATAGAGGGAGGGGCAGCATCTTAGCAGGGCTTTTGAGAGATAAAAAGAAGGAAAAGAAGTGTGTATTATCTCTCATGACTTGTTGTAAAGCACTTTAAGAAACAAGAGAACTTTTGTACCACTCTAATATCTCCTGAGGAAGATCCAATTTTGAAACGTTGTTATATAATCCGGAGTCAACGTTGATGATGTACTTTTGCACTAGGATTTTCTTATGATTTATTTATGGTGTTGTAGTGCTTCAGACTGTAATACACAGAAAGCGTTTTCTTTGCAAGTCTTGGTGACTGCTTGCTTTGTGGGTCAGACTCTCACAACTGTTTTCTTTTTACTTGTTTGTTGGTTGGGCCATGTTTGTTCACATTTATCTTGGCCCCTGTGTGAGACAGGAGGCTGGACTAGATGGACCACTGGTCTGACCCAGCAGGGCTCTTCTGATATTCTTACGAAGGTCTCGGCCTCTCTGCCCTGTTGTTGGCCCTCCGGAGGAACTGGTTGGCCGCTGTGTGAGACAGGATGACTGGACTAGATGGACCACTGGTCTGATCCAGCAGGGCTCTTCTGATGTTCTTATGAAGGTCTCGGCCTCTCTGCCCTGTTGTTGGCCCTCCAGAGGAACTGGCTGGCCACTGTGTGAGACAGGATGCTGGACCAGATGGACCACTGCTCTAATCCAACAGGGCTCTTCTCATGTTACTATAAAATATATTTTTCCAAAAAAATGTGACAGGAAGAAGAAGGGAGCAGTAGCAGAAAAGGAAGCATCAGTTTCACAGACGCCTCATTTGCAATGAGCAGGGAAGGCCGAGTTTGTTTGCATGCTTTAACTGCTTCTTCCCGGGCCGGAGTCGTGTAATTTTTCTTCCCTTACAATCCGAAGACGGGCTCCTCTACGCCTTTTAGATATTACATCATATCTGCTGACAGAGTGCGCCTCGTGTATCTCTATTACACAGCTGTTAAGCCTCAATTAATAGGTTTTAATGATTAGCCATTAGCGGTGCAGTATACAGTTTAACATTCTGTATTAGGGTTTAAATTAAATGCACGCTTCAAGAGCTAAATTTCCCAAGCATCGCTCACGGCTTCGCTTAAGTAAATAATATTCGCACGGGATACAAACTGCGGACGGGGAGACTTTTTGTCGGGGCTGTTGTTGCTGAAGGAGAACGGAAGAAAAGGAGGGCGAACAAAGGGCAATTAAGTCTGGTCGCCTTGGGTGCTAGAAACATCGTGGAAAGGAGGACCCAAGATGGAGAAGAATGATTTCTCTCCCTCTCCCTCTCTCTCTTCTGGGCAATTCTGCATTGGCCTTTCCCTCCACTGTTTTACGAAACCCACGTTGGAACAGAAATTCCCCTCTGCATTGCACGCTGCTTTCAGTTTCCGTGATCATCGGATTTTATGGTACCGTCTGCACTGCATGCCGCTTTCGCTTTCTTTGTTCATCAGGTTTTATGGTACCCTGTGCACTGCATGCCGCTTTCACTTTCTTTGATCATCAGGTTTTATGGTACCGTCTGCACTGCATGCCGCTTTCACTTTCTTTGATCATCAGGTTTTATGGTACCGTCTGCACTGCATGCCGCTTTTGCTTTCTTTGTTCATTGGGTTTTATGGTATCCTCTACACTGCATGCCGCTTTCACTTTCTTTGATCTTCAGGTACCCTCTACACTGCATGCCGCTTTCACTTTCTTTGATCATCGGGTTTTATGGTACCCTCTACACTGCATGCTGCTTTCACTTTCTTTGATCATCGGGTTTTATGGTACCCTCTACACTGCATGCTGCTTTCACTTTCTTTGATCATCAGGTTTTATGGTACCGTCTGCACTGCATGCCGCTTTTGCTTTCTTTGTTCATTGGGTTTTATGGTATCCTCTACACTGCATGCCGCTTTCACTTTCTTTGATCTTCAGGTACCCTCTACACTGCATGCCGCTTTCGCTTTCTTTGATCATCGGGTTTTATGGTACCCTCTGCACTGCATGCTGCTTTCACTTTCTTTGATCATCGGGTTTTATGGTACCCTGTACATTGCATGCCGCTTTCGCTTTCTTTGATCATCGGGTTTTATGGTACCCTCTACACTGCATGCTGCTTTCACTTTCTTTGATCATCGGGTTTTATGGTACCCTGTACATTGCATGCTGCTTTCTCTTCCTTTGATCATCGGGTTTTATGGTACCTTCTGCATAGATAGATGGCCATCCGGGGGGGTGACTTTGCAGTCCGTACAGCGTTGCCCCCGGGGTATTGGAATGTTGTTTTGAGCTGCACCTTTTCCTCAGTGGGCGATTCTGCGTCTAGCATTTACTCCACATTTTCTCAACACATTTCTCGACAACAGATGCAGAATCGTCCGTTCCCCCTACACACAGAGGGTTAAAGGTTATGAATTGAGGGCTCTTTTTTTGTAGCAGGAACTCCTTTGCATATTAGGCGACACACCCCTGATGTAGCCAGTCCTCCAAGAGCTTACAGTAGTCCCCTGTAAGAAGAGCTCTGTAAGCTCTTGGAGGATTGGCTACATCAGGGGTGTGTGGCCTAATATGCAAAGGAGTTCCTGCTACAAAAAGAGCCCTGCTTATGATGACGACCTAGCTTTTCAGTATAGTTGCCAACCTTCAAGCAGTGGCTGGAGATCTTCTGGGATTACAGGCCCAGGAATGCTGGAGTGAGTGACTCGGCATGCCTAGACATTGCGGGGGGGCAGTGCAGGGGGGCATTTGGGGGCACAGCCCCACCACCAATGAGCCCTGCCTCTCCCCAGGAGGATGCCCGCCCCACCCTGGTGCACCTCACCCCCGCAGCGGTGGGGAGACTGGGGAAGGAAAGGGAAGCTGCCCTGCCACTTCCAGTTGACTTCAGTCCCAGCCCCTCATGGCATGGGCGGCTTCAAGAGGGGATTGGATATAAACATACGGAGCAGAGGTCCATCAGTGGCTATTAGCCACAAGGTATAGACAGGGACCCTCGGTCTTGGGCAAGTGATGCTCTGTATTCTTGGTGCTTGGGGGGGGCAGCAGTGGGAGGGCTTCTAGTGTCCTGGCCCCACTGGTGGACCTCCTGATGCCCCCTGGTATATTTTGGCCGCTGTATGACAGAGAGTTGGACTGGATGGGCCATTGGCCTGATCCAACATTGGCTTCTCTTCTGTTCTTATGTTAGGTTTAAGAGCTGATGGAGGGGAATGAAACTGACCAGAAGTGTCCGGCAGCTTCCCTTTCCTTCCCCAGCCTCTCCGCCACCACGGGGGGGGGGGGTGGGCTGGGGAAGGAAAGAGAGAGAGAGAGAAGTGGAAGGATCGATCCTCTGGGAGACCCAGGTTCAAATCCCCACTCAGTCACTGAAGCTTGTTGGATGACCTCAGGGGCCAGCCACATATTCTCAGTCTAAACTACCTCGCAGGGCTGTTGTTAGGGTAAAAAGAGGAGAGGAAAACAACGTAAGCTGCTTTGGGGCCCCGCTTGGGGAAAGGCAGGTTTATGAATGAATAATAATGATGATAATGATAATGGTGATGATGATAATAACAACAGCAACAACAACAACAACAACAACAACAACAACAACAACAACAACAACAACAACAACAACAACAACAACAACAACAATAATAATAATAATAATAATAATAATAATAATAATAATAATAATAATAATAATAATAATGATATGACAATGACGACAACATCAGCTGCTGGACCTCCTGGTGGCACCTGGTATTTCTGGCTGCTGTGTGACAGAGTGTTGGACTGGATGGGCCATTGGCCTGATCCAACATTGGCTTCTCTTATGTTCTGAAGAAGAAGAAGAAGAGGAAGAAGAAGAAGAAGAGGAGGAGATTGGATTTATACCCCGCCCTTCACTACCCGAAGGAGTCTCAGTGCAGCTTACACTCTCCTTTCCCTTCCCCTCCCCACAACAGACGCCCTGTGAGGCAGGCGGAGCTGAGAGAGCTCTCTCGAGGACTGCTCTTGAGAGAACAGCTGTGAGAGAACTTGTGACTGACCCAAGGTCACACCAGCAGCTGCATGTGGAGGAGTGAGGAATCAAACCCAGTTCCCCCCAGATTAGAGTCCGCCCATCTAACCACTGCACCAAAGAGAAAGAGAGACAGACAGGCAGGACAGACAGACAGAAACGCATAGAAATATGTGGACAGAAATGCATAGAAATACGGTGACTTGAGCATGTGCTTCTGTTCAAGTGCCGCACCGTTTGCCCTGTCTCTCCGAGGCAAACAGGCGGGCATTTTTGGCAACGAATTTCTCCTTTCTAAGCAGGAGAAGAAAGCCCGGGAAGCTGCTGAGTCAGGCGGGTGAGATCTTGTGCCTACTGGAGGACGGATGTTCCCGGCTCAGCAGAAACGAGCCTCCGAGGTGTTTTCCGCTGACAGCTGAGCATAATCTGGTTCAAATCTGCTGGCACCAGGGCGAGAGTGGGAGAGAGGGAGTGCAAATGTGGAAAGAAGACAAGCGCAAGGTCTTCTGTCAGGGCGCATCAAGGGGAGAGTGAAAAAAGGGGGGGAGAGCAGGCCTCTTGGTCGCAGATGCCCGATGCTCTTTTCGCATCAGCAGTGCCTTCCCGCTGGGACTGGGAACAGGCTGTCCCACAAAAACTAACCACAGGAATGAATGTGTGAATTCAAGATTCCTCCCCCCCAGAGACAGTAAGCTTCTTTTTAACTCTACCTATATTTATCCTACTTTTCCTCCAAGGAGCTCTAAGTTGGGTGATGTTGGGCCAGTTGCGCATTCTCAGCCTAACCTACCTCTTGGGATTGTTGTGAGCAGGGCTATTTTTGAGCAGAAACGCAACGGAACGGAGTTCCGGCTGGCCCCCGAGTTGGCCGTGCCCAGCAGGAACTCATTAGCATAACAGGCCACGCCCAACAGCAGAAACTCATTAGGATTGGCCACATTAGGGGGTGTGTGGCCTAACATGCAAAGGAGTTCCCGCTCCAAAAAAAAGCCCCAGCTTTTGACAACAAACAAGGTAAACAGAATAAGAAGCAAAAGGTGGGTGTGGCTGGATGACCACACTTCTGGCGACACGGGGGTGTGGCCTAATATGCGAATGAGTTTCTGCTGTTGGGTGTGGCCTATTATGCTAATGAGTTCCTGCTGGGCTTTTTCTACAAAAAAAGCCCTGGTTGTGAGGATAAAATAGAGGCGAGGAGGTCAATATAAACTGTGTTGGGTCTGATGTGCCCTCTAAGCCATGGAGTCTTGTGAGCAAAAATTCTACCTTGTGAGCTACCGGCATTAAAGCTGTGAGCGAGGAATTTGGCTGCTACATGAATTTGTTTGCCCTGGAGCCATCCTGCCTGAGCTCACAAAAATGTGTGAGCCGGAGACTAAAAACCTGTGAGCTGGCTCACACTCCCTCAGCTTAGAGGGAACACTGGTTGGGTCCCTACTGGGGGAAAGGCGAAGGTATGAATGAAGTAGGTAGGTAGAAAGATGATAGACAGATAGTTGATACATAGATGGTAGCTAGTGTGATGCAGCGACAAAAAAGGCTAATGCGATCCTGAGGGTGTTTCAATAGAGGCATCGCATCCAGATCACAAGATGTCAGAGTCCCACTGTACACTGCATTGGCCAGGCCACACCTGGAGTATTGTGCGCAGTTCTGGAGGCCTCACTTCAAAAACAGTGTGGACAGAATGGAGCGGGTGCAGAGGAGAGCGACGAGGGTGATTGGGGGCTTGGACACCAAGCCCTTCGAGGAAAGGCCGAGGGACTTGGGAAAGTTCAGTCTGGAGAAGAGGAGGTTGAGGCAGGACATGACTGCTCTCTTGAAGTATCTGAAGGGCTGTCCCTTAGAGGAGGGCGGGGAGCCGTTCCCGTCGGCAGCAAAGGAGAGGGCTCGCAAGAATGGGTTTAAATTAAGGGTGGGAAGGTACCGGTTGTGTTAAGTATGAGACTCAACAAAGGATTCAGCTTTAAGTGATTTCAGCTTTATTACACAGCAACTGTAAGTCAGGAACACACGACTGAAACACACACAACAAGGGGAGCACAGCTCCTTCTTTTAAACTCTCCTGGGCTGTCAACGCCACACCCATAGTCAGATAAGAACCAATAGTAACGCTGGGATAAAGGCCAATCAGAATACAGGGATAAAGGCCAATCAGGACCGTTCCCTCTTTGCAACAACATCACTCAGTGATTGGGTAATTACACAGGTTTCACAGAAACCGACCAGTAGCAAGGCGACATCTGAAGAGCCACGTTCAGACTCAAGCTTAACATGTGAATGGATAGGAGCGATTCACATTCAGTACATAACAGGTTGGATCTTAGGAAAAGTTTTTTTACAGGAAGAGTTGTGCCACAGTGGAATCAGCCGCCTGGGGAGGTGGTGAGCTCCCCCTCCCTGGCAGTCTTTAAGCAGCGGCTGGACAAACCCTTGTCAGGGATGCTCTAGGCTGATCCTGCATTGAGCAGGGGGTTGGAATAAATGGCTTGAAGGGCTCCTGCCAGCTCTGTAATTCTATGATTCTAGATAGGTAGGAAGGTGATAGATAGATAGATAGATAGATAGATAGATAGATAGATGATAGATAGATAGATAGATAGATAGATAGATAGATAGATAGATAGATAGATAGGTAAAGGTTCCCTTGCTCGAAAGCCAGTCGAATCCGACTCTAGGGTTGCGGCGCTCATCTCCGTTTCCAAGCCGAAGAGCCAACGCTGTCCGAAGACGTTTCCATAGTCATGTGGCCAGCATGACTAAACACCAAGGCGCACGGAACGGTGTGACCTTCCCACCGAAGTGGTACCTATTTTTCTACTTGCAATTTCTTGCTTTCAAACTGCTAGGTTGGCAGGAGCTGGGACCAGAGACGGGAGCTCACTCCGTCATGCGGCACTCTCGGGTCTCGAACTGCTGAGCTACTGACCTTCCAGCCTACAGTTCAGCGTCTTAACCACTTGAGCCACTGCAACTCCTTCAGATAGATAGATAGATAGATAGATAGATAGATAGATAGAGGGCTATTTTTGGGCAGGAACGCACAGGAACGGAGTTCCATCTGGCTCCTGAGTTTGCCACACACAGCAGGAACTCCTTAGCATAATAGGCCACACCCAACAGCAGAAACTCATCAGGATTGGCTACATGAGGGGTGTGTGGCCTAACATGCAAAGGAGTTCCTGCTACAAAAAAAAGCCATGGGTTTTGACAACAAACAAGGTAAACAAAATAAGAAGCAAAAGGTGCATGTGGCTGGATGACCACACTTCTGGTAACACATGGGTGTAGCCTAATATGCCAATGAGCTGTGCTGTCAGGGCCTAATATGCTAATGAGTTTCTGCTGTTGGGTGTGGCCTATTATGCTAAGGAGTTCCTGCTGGGCTTTTTCTACAAGTAAAGCCCTGGATAGGCAGGCAGACATAAGAAGGAAGGACGGACGGACGGACGGACGGACGGACGGAAGGACGGAAGGAAGGAAGGATGGATCGATCGATCGATCGGGGATACCCAATTTCAAATCCCCACTCAGCCATGGAACCCTGCTGGATGACCTTGGAAGGCCGCTCTCAGCCTAACCTACCTCACAGGGTTGTTGTGAGGATATAACAGAGGAGAGAAGAATGCTGTCAGCTGCTTTGGATCCCCATTGGGGAGGAAAAAGGTGTGGGTATAAATAAAATACATTAATAAACATAGTACAGCCACCCAATACGACAAGCAGCAAGGTGCCTTAGACGAAGGACGATGGTCGGACGTGGGTTTCATTAAAATAAATAAAGGCCTAAAAACCAAGGTGGTCATAATTCACAATGCCTGTAGGCATGTCCCAATGGCAGGCAGAGGGCATTTCCTGCCGCCAAGACAGGACGCTCCGTCTCTGCCCGGGGCGTTTCAGCTGAGCGGTACAACCTTCCAATTGTCCTCCTCGCCCTGGCGAGTCCAACCTGTTCCGTCTTCACCTCTGCGGCGGCCGCAGCACCTAATTGGTCCACTTTTGGGTTTGGGATGGGAAAGTAATTACTACCACCGCGCAGTTTAAGGGTTGTTTCTCCAGCGCCGGCGAGGTTAAAAGAAATAATAATAGTAATAACGCCAAAAGAGCGCCTCAGCCGGAGTGACGGGCGTGCAACGTGCCATTTGCATTTTTAAGGGAATACTTCTTTGAGACAGCCCGGGTGAAAGGTCGGCATTTGCATATAAATGGAAAAGAAAGTGTGTGAGGCTGGAAGTTGCGTCTATATCATTTTCTCAGCGGTGCACTGCTGTTTTGGAGATTAAGGGACACGCTTTGCATCTTGGCTTTTTTTTTTATTGAAGACCGGGGGGGGGGGGAGGCAGGCGAGTCAAATTGGGACGAAATCACAAGGAGAGGAGGAGGAGGAGGAGGAGGAGGAGGAGGCCTGCGTTTCCCTTCCTCTCTCCCCACCACCCGCACCGCGAACATCAATGCATCCGAGGGCCAATTCACACTTGACTTCTTCAAAACGTGGAGACAAAACAAAAGTGTTCGGCTTTAAGTGGCGAAAGAGAGGGACGGTGGCCTCGATTGTGAACGGCGCAGGGATGTTTCGGCGGCTCTGTTTCCCCGCTTTGGACACAGAGGCAGCAACTGAACGATCCGTCCCCCTCCTCCCAGTTCAGAATGCAAAACAGGCCACGTTGGATCAGCCCAAGTGGTCCCTCTGATCCAAACGGACATTTTGATCGGGTTTCACCACTGTTCCCTCTCGCATTTAAAATTGCCGATCAGACACCCACATCCGTCTCCCACACCGAAAGTGGGCTCACTCACGCGATCCTCCCAGTTCCACAGCGAGTTTTCCGACACCAGAAAAATCAAATACTTTCTGGGTATTTGCACTTTGAATCCGCAATTTTGCCTATCTGGACAGCCACCTCTCGCAATGATTGCGAATACGTCATCTGAACTTTCTTCTGGGTTTTTTTTTGTGACTTACACCATTGTGCGCATATGTGCACGCATGCAAATTGTGTGCATATGCGCATATGCGCATGCACAAATAATTTTTTTTAAAAAATTGTGCCGCGCCACCACTTGGGAGGTGTGGCTGCCTGGACGGTGCCTGGAACATTGTCATGCAAAGCAAACGGTTGGGCAAGGGATGTGTGATCATCTGAACCCGCTTTAAAACATCCCTGATCAAATCTACGCTTGCCGTGTGACCACAGCCCCTGTTTCATGCGGCGGCCAACCAGATGCTCTTGGAAGATCTACAAACATTCTAGGGTTGCCAACTCCAGGTTGGAGAATTCATGGAGATTTGGACATAAGAACATAAGAGAAGCCAATGTTGAATCAGGCCAATGGCCCATCTAGTCCAACACTCAGTCACACAGCGGCCAAAATATACCAGGTGCCATCAGGAGGTCCAGCAGTGGGGCCGGGACACTAGCAGCCCTCCCACTGCTCTCTGTGTGTGTGTGGAGCCTGGGAAGGGACCTCGGCGGGGTACAAGGCCACAGGGGCCACCCTCCAAAGTAACCATTTTCTCCAGAACTGATCTCTGTAGTTTGGAGACCAGTTGTGATTCTGGGAGAATCCAGGGCCCACCTGGAAAGTTCATTGTAGGGTTGCCAGACCGATTTTGGGGGCTCCAATCCACCGCTGGGCCAGCTGTCCGGTGGGGGAAGCCCCATCTTGAACAGCCCTGTTGTGCAGGATATCGTCGGCGCAATGATTTCACGCAGAAGTGACATCGTCACGCCAGGGCATCACACGGCAACACTCTAGCATTTTGACGGAAAAAACTCTATGGTAACCATAGAGTTTTGGCCATAATGCTAGAGTGTCACAACACAATGTCCCCAGTGTGATGACATCACTTCTGTGTGATGTTGTCACGCAAGCCGATGTTGCCCCACCCTCATCACTACTGGAAAGCTCCCCCCCCCCCCGGGCAGGGTAAGTGCACCTGGCAACCTAGTTCATTGGCATCAGGATCCACTAAACACAGAATTAACACATAAGGTTGCCAGCCTCCAGGTGGGGCCTGGAGATCTGGGATTACAACCAATCTCTAAATGACAAGAGAGATTTTTTGGGTGGCGCCTGAGGAGGGCATAGTTTGGCTGGGGGGGAGACTTCAGGGGGGTATAATGCCACACAGTCCACCTTCCTAAGCGCCCATTTTCTCCAGATGATCTGATCTCTTCTGCCTGGAGATCAGTCATAATCGTGGGAGATCTCCGGCCACCGCCTGGAAGTTGGCAAGCCTCTGTTCCAGGGATCTAATTTGTAACTGACGGCCCCTCGGAACACCGAGGACCTTGCTTACATTCGTCAGAGCAACGATCAATCAAGAACTAAGGGCCACGGAAACGACCAGACGGCGCTACTGACGTCTCCCGCGACACAGACACTCCGATTAGCATCTGACTGGATCAGGGAGATTTTTATTGACCTCAAAAAAAAAAAAGGGTGCAAAATGGACCCAGCTAATTTCTGAATCCATGATTCATTTGGGAGTCTCTGAATTCCAAATTGCTGCGCCGGATGAAGCGGAGCTGATGCATCGCGAGGGGACCGCCACGTCACAGGCCTTCGAACGACGCTCTCTGCCTGATGGCGCATGACTCAATCCTGTCTCTGAGCCCTCTGTAGCTCCCCCACCCCGGCTCCCTGGGAAAACAAGGAACGGGAGCTTTCACTGTAGGAGGGAAGGGGAGCGATCGGACGGCTGCGGAGCCCGGAATTCGATTCCACCGTCCCAGCATCTGTGGAGTCAACACTAATGCTAAAGCATGCCATCAAGATTTCCCGGGGTTACAACTGATCACCGGACAACAGAGATCAGTTCACCCGGAGAAAATGGCTGCTTTGGAAGGCGGACTTTAATACGCCACTGAAGCCCCTCCCCTCCTGAAACCCTGCCCTTTTTAGGTTCCATTCCTCAAATCTCCAGATATTTCCCAACTCAGACCTGGCAATCTGACTTATTCAGAAGAATGTTTGCACACAGCAGCTAACCAATTGCCCGGGGGACACACACATACACACACAAACAAACAGGGTATAGAGGCCAAGGCTTTCCCCTGCTGTGGTCTCCCAGCACTGATATGCAGAGATTTGCTGCCTCTGTAGATGGAAGCGCCCTTCAGTTTGGTGCAGTGGTTAAGTGCGCGGACTCCAGTCTGGGAGAACCAGGTTTGATCCCCCACTCCTCCACTTGCAGCTGCTGGTGTGACCTTGGGTCAGTCACAAGTTATTTCAGAGCTGTTCTCTCACGAGCAGTTCTCGAGAGAGCTCTCTCGGCCCCGCCTGCCTCACAGGGGTGTCTGTTGTGGGGAGGGGAAGGGAAAGGAATTAATAAGCTGCTCTGAGACTCTGAGTGAAGGGCGGGGTATAAATGCAGTCTCTTCTCTTCTTCTTCTTCAGTCACCACGGCTAGTAGCCATAGATGGACCTTTCCTCCATGAATCTGGTCTTTTTAAAAGTTATCTACGGTCATGTCACCATCTCCCCTGACAGTGAATTCCACAGTTCAATTACTCATCGAGGGAAGGACTATTTCCTTTGGTCTGGCCTGAACATATCACCTGATGGTTTCACTGGTTTTCCCCAAAAGTTCTTTCTCTCCACTTTTTCCACCCCATGCTTGAAACGTGTGGGCATTCCAAAGTCAGGGAGCCACTGTCAAGAAGGCCCTGCCTCTTAAACCAGTTTGGTGTAGTGGTTAAGTGCGCGGACTCTAATCTGGGAGAACCGTGTTTGATTCCCCACTCCTCCACTTGCACCTGGCTGGATGACCTTGGGCAAGCCGTAGTACTGATAAGAGCTGTTCTTGAAAAAGAGCAGTTTCTGTCAAGAGCTCTCTCAGCCCCACCTGCCTCACAGGGTGTCTGTTGTGGGGAGGGGAAGGAATTTGTAAGCCACTCTGAGACTCGTTTGGGTAGTGAAGGGTGGGGTATAAATCCAATCTCTTCTTCTATCTCACCGGGTGTCTGTTGTGGGGAAGGGAAGGGAAAGGAGATTGTCAGCTGCTCTGAGACACCTTTGGGTAGTGAAGGGCGGGGTATAAATCCAATCTCTTCTCTTCTTCTTCTTCTTAAATGATCCACAATCAATCCAGAAGCTAACATTTTTTAGGTTTCTGCCCCAGAGTTAGCACGCAAAATGCACCTCAGCAGTTACTTCAACTTTCCCACGCCGTCTCCCCTCAGCTGACTCTATATCTCACAGGGTTGCCAACTCCAGGTGCAGAAATTCCTGGAAAGTTGGGGATTCTGCCCGGGAACAGCAGACTCTGGGGAGAGGCAGACAATCACCAGAGATGTGATGACCTCACGTCCACCCTCTGAAGCAGCCACCGTCTCCAGCGGAACGGAACTCTGCAGTGTAGAGATCAGTCGCAATTCTGAGAGAATTCCAGGTCCCACCTGGAGGCTGGCAACCACACATACAACACCTTGTATTCATCTCCCGAAGTTCATACAATGACGGCCAAATGTTCAATTACAATATAAGCTCCATCGGGCAGCGAGAGAGCTCTCAGTGGCTGGGAATGAAACGAAGAAGAGGCGCTCCGTCTCTGCTGCCGGCTTGTCACCCCAAATACCCAGTCCCTTCCTCCTCTTGTCATACGAGAAAAAAAACACAACACCCTTGGCACAGAATATGTGTCACGCTGAGTCAAAAAGACAGGCGCAATAAGGCATAATGAGGAGGTGAGACCGCTGTGAAATCATCGAGCCCCCTTGGGGTGGTTTGACACTTCCCAGAATTCCCTGGCAAGGCCTGATCCAGCCGCCTATCCGAATGGGAGTGGGGGGGCTGTGGCTCAGTGGCAGAACATCTGCTTGGCATGCAGAAAGAAAGAAGAAGAAGAGATTGGATTTCTACCCCACCCTTGACTACCTGAAGGAGTCTCAGAGCGGCTGACAAACTCCTTTCCCTTCCCCTCCCTACAACAGACACCCTGTGAGGTAGAAGAAGTAGAAGAAGAGATTGGATTTATACCCCACCCTTCACTACCCAAAGAGTCTCAGAGCGGCTGACAAACTCCTTTCCTTCCCCTCCCACAACAGACACCCTGTGAGGTAGAAGAAGAAGAAGAGATTGGATTTATACCCCACCCTTCACTAGCCAAAGGAGTCTCAGAGCAGATGACAAACTCCTTTCCCTTCCAGTTTGGTGTAGTGGTTAAGTTTAGTGTAGTGGTTAAGCGATGTAGTGGTGTAGTAGTTAAGTGTGCAGACTCTAATCTAGGAGAACCGGGTTTGATTCCCCCACTTCCCCATTTGCACCTGCTGACGTGACCTTGGGTCAGTCACAAGTTCTGGCACAGCTGTTCTCGAAAAAGAGCCGTTTCTGCCAGAGCTCTCTCAGCCCCACCTACCTCACAGGGTGTCTGTTGTGGGGAGGGGAAGGGAAAGCAGTTTGTAAGCTGCTCTGAGACTCCTTTGGTAGTGAAGGGTGGGGTATAAATCCAATCTCCTCCTCCTCTTCTTCTTCTTCTTCCCCTCCCCACAAGAGACACCTTGTGAGGTAGGTGGGGCTGAAAGAGCTCTCTCGAGGACTGTTCTTTCCAGAGCAGCTCAGAGAGAACTTGGGTCTGACCCAAGGTCACACCAGCATCTGCATGTGGAGGCGTGGGGAATCAAACCTGGTTCTCCCAGATTAGAGTCGGCTGTGACTTGATGGCCCTTTCCACCACCAGAAGACTGCAAAAAGCAATGTCCCCTGAAGTCATAAACAGAGGAGACACCACAAAGATACCAAAGATGCTGGTAATAACAGAGATTGGGGTTGCCAGCTCTGGGATGGGAAACCCCTGGAGATCCGGGAGTGGAGCTTGGGGAGGGATATTTGTAGGGTATAACGCCATAGGGGCCACCCTCCAAAGCAGCCGTTTTCTGCAAAGCGACTGAGCTCTATAATTAGAGATCAGTTGTGATTCCAGGAAAACTCCAGGCCCTGCCTGGAGGTTGTCAACCCTACTTAGAAAATTAAATAATATGCTAACGACTGGAAGCTGGCAGAGGCAGCTGGCTCAATGCCAACGGAAGCTGCTGGAGGTATTCTGCATCTGGCATTCATAGAATCATAGACTGTTGAGAGTTGGAAGGGACCTTGCCGGTCATCTAGTCCAACTCCCTGCACTCTGCAGGAGTATAGCCAAAAGAGAGCCCTACAACATACCCAAAAGATGGTCATCCAGCCTCTGCTTGAAAATGTACAGTGAAGGAGCATCCACCACCTCCCGAGGCAGGCTGTTCCACTGCTCAACCACTCTTACAGTTAGGAAGTTTCTCCTGATATTTAGCCAGTATCGACTCCCTTGTAATTTCCACCCATTAGATCTAGTCTTGCAGTCCGGAGCAAGAGAGAATAGATCCGCTCCATCTTGTACATGACAGCCCTTCAGATATTTGAAGACTGCGATCATGTCCCCTCTAAGCCTTCTCTTTCCCAGGCTAAACATTCCCAACACTTTCAGCCTTTCCTCGTAAGACTTGGACTCCAACCCTCTCACCATCCTGGTCACCCTCCTCTGGACCCGCTCGAGTTTGTCAACATCCTTCCGAAAATGTGGTGCCCAAAGCTGGACACAGTACTCCAGGTGGGGCCTGACCATAGCAGAATACAGAGGAACTACCACCTCCCGTGATCTGGACACAAGGCTTCTGTTAATGCATCCTAAGATTGTATTAGCTTTCTTTGCAGCCACATCACATTGCAGGCTCATGTTTAGCTTGTGATCAACCAGAACACCTAGATCCCTTTCACATATGCTGCTGTCAAGCCAAGTCCCTCCCATTCTATATCTGTGCCTTTGATTTTTTTGTACCCAAGTGTAGGACTTTGCACTTTATTGAAATTCATTTTATTTGTCTCAGGCCACTGCTCCAGCCTATCTAGATCATTTTGAATCCTGGCTCTGCCTTCTTCAGAATTAGCAGTCCCGCCCAGCTTCGTGTCATCTGCAAATCTGATAAGCATCCCCTCTATATCTTCCTCCAGGTCATTTATGAAAACATTGAAAACACCGGGCCTAGGACTGAGCCCTGTGGCACTCCACTCGAGACTTCCCTCCACGTAGACACAGAGCCATTTATGAGCACTCGTTGGGTACGATTTTTCAACCAACCATGAATCCATCCAACGGTTGCTCCATCCAGCCCACACTTAACCAGGTTTCCTTCCAGGTCAGTCTAAACAATGGTACATAAGGTAAACAAGTTAACCCTATAATGGCTGGAATCTGGACTTTGCAACCCATACATTTCCAACACTACCAACCCAGCACATATATGATTCACCCAGGTCACCCCCTTCATCCTTTAATCCCCTCGGCAGTACCCCTCTTGCTGCAAGGGAGGAGCTGTTGGGATCAGCCACCGTCAGCAACATAGGTTCATTCTGCATCTGGCATTTCATAGAATCATAGAATCATAGAATGTTAGAGTTGGAAGGGACCTTGCAGGCCATCTAGTCCAACCCCCTGCACTCTGCAGGAGCACAGCCGAAACCCCTACATACCTACAACATACCCAAAAGATGGTTGTCCAGTCTCCTCTTGAAAACGTCCAGTGAAGGAGCATCCACCACCTCCCGAGGCAGTCTGTTCCATTGCTCAACCCCTCTTACAGTCAGGAACTTTCTCCTGATATTAAGCCAGTAACGACTCCCTTGTAATTTCCACCCATTAGATCTAGTCTTGCAATCCGGAGCAAGAGAGAATAGATCCACTCCATCTTCTACATGACAGCCCTTCAAATACTTGAAGACTGCAATCATGTCCCCTCTAAACCTTCTCTTTCCCAGGCTAAACATACCCAACTCCCTCAGCCTTTCCTCATAAGACTTGGACTCCAACCCTCTCACCATCCTGGTCGCCCTCCTCTGGACCCGCTCGAGTTTGTCAACATCCTTCCGAAAATGTGGTGCCCAAAGCTGGACACAGGACTCCAGGTGGGGCCTGACCATAGCAGAATACAGTGGAACTACCACCTCCCGTGATCTGGACATTTGCTTCACATTGTCTCAGCACTCGACCTGGTTCCCCCTTGCCTTGGAATATCTGTTTTCATTGCATTGCCTCGGATCCTGGTGTCTGCGTTGGCTAGAGTCAGCTTGCCATCTATTTTGTTTTCAACACTGGCTCCTGCATTGGTATGCAGATTTCCCTGTGTCAATACTTGCCTCAGCATTAGGAGGTCCTTTTGATGTTGGATCCACACCTGACTGAGCCAAGTAATTCACGGTGAGGTGATAAATACAGAGGGGGGAAATAGAGATAAGGGAACTGAAGGAGATCAATGTAGCCGTGTCAAGTTGTCTGCTTATTGTCCCCTTCAACTCAGAAGCGGAAGAAGGAAAAGGTGCCACTCAAGACCACATTCAGATACTCCGGGGCAACAGTCATACTGACTGCGAAATCACCCCTGAAAGGCCATAAATCTATGCAGAAGGTACCATAAAATCCACTGAACAAAGAAAGTGAAAGTAGCACGTAGTGTAGAGGGGGATTAACCTCCTGATGGGGCTATGGAAAAACATGGGTGCAAAATCAGCTATCGTTACGATGCTCTCAGGATGCTTTCAGCTTGCTGTAGGAAACCTAGCTTGGTGCTTAGTTGCTGTAGATTTTCCGGGGTTGTGTGGCCGTGGTCTTGGCATTGTAGGACCTGACGTTTTGCCAGCAGCTGTGACTGGCATCCTCAGAGGTATAACACAGAAAGACGGAGTACTCTCTGTGTCAAGGTGAGCAGAAAAATGGTAGGCAGGTAATTTATATCTACCCAGGAAGGTGGGGTAGGGCTGAGTCATTATCTTGTAGGAGTTCCCCAGGCTATGAACATGCTAATGGAGGAGCTTTCCTGAGGAGGTTCTTTTGTCTATGGATTGTTTCCTGAGGAGGTTTCCTGTTTCCTGAGGAGGTTCTTTTGTGTGTGGAATGGCCATTGAAACTCTAATCTTATCTGTAGTGCTATTGTCAGCTGTAGAGCATTTTGTGTTTTTCAGGACAGGAAACCATGCCCTATTTATTTTTAAGCTAGCTTGGTGCATTCCATTTGGGGCTGAGACCAAAGAGTTCAAACAACAGACGAGCTTCGTATTCCAGACGAACAAGCCAATCGCAGAGGTCGCTCGTGTTTTAAAGTGCACACCCCCATTTTGGGTGAGACACTTGGAGAGGCACAAAAATGTTCACAGGTAGATTTCTGGATCTTTAAAAAGAAATCCAGGTGTTTATGTATATCAACATATGGGCAATGGAACTTATTTATTTTAACACACATCAGTGCACACATTGATACCCAGAGCCAGTTTGGTGCAGTGGTTAAATGCGCGGACTCCAATCTTGGGAAAATGGGTTTGATTCCCCCACTCCTCCACTCACGGCTGCTGGATGACCTTGGGCAAGCCATAGTTCTGTCAGAGCTGTTCTCTCAAGAGCAGTTCTCTCAGAGCTCTCTTCAGCCCTGCCTACCTCACAGGGTGTCTGTTGTGGAGAGTGGAAGAACATAAGAACATAAGAGAAGGCAATGTGGGATCAGGCCAGTGGCCCATCCAGTCCAACACTCTGTGTCACACAGTGGCCAAAAATACCAGGTGCCATCAGGAGGTCCACCACTGGGGCCAGGACACTAGAAGCCCTCCCACTGTTGCCCACCCCAGCACCAAGAATACAGAGCATCCCTTGCCCCAGACTGAGAGTTCCCATCTATACCTTGTGACTAATAGCCACTGATGAACCTCTGCTCCATATGCTTATCTAATTCCCTCTTGAAACTGTCCATGCTTGTAGCTGCCACCACCTCCTGTGGCAGTGAATTCCAAGTGTTAATCACTCTTTGGGTGAAGAAGGGCTTCCTCTTCTCCGTTCTAACCCAGATAAAAGAGGACTTTGTAAACTGCTCTGAGACTCTGAGTGAAGGGCGGGGTATAAATCCAATCTCCTCTTCTTCTTCTTCTTCTTCCTCCTCTTCTTTTTGCCATAAGATGACCGGAACAGTCTTTCGGTGTTCCCATTGTGGGTGGGGCACACATTTGATATCATCACGGACCTCACGATGCTGTGCGGCATTCTTTTTTCTCCTAAGAGCTCAGAATATTGAGTCTGCCCACACTGCGTTAGTTTGCGAAAGCCGCGTAGGTGGTACACGGGGGAGGGGACACAATCCCAATATTGTGACAAGAAAACGCAGCCGGCTGCGAGTGGGGAAATTGGAAGGACTGGCAAAGGGAGTGTCGCTATTCAGTATCAGGAAATCTTGCCTTTGAGGGATTTCTTCTTCTGCTTCCCCCTTTCTTCCCCGAATCAAAAAGCCACTCCTGGGCTCACCTGCAGGTTAAGCCAATGGTACTTTAAGATTTGTGCCGTACGTACGCGGCCACCTCCAGAGATCCGTCACATACTTTGTAATAACATTCCCTAGGGGAGTGTTGTAATGCCGCCTCGGAAATCCACAGCTGGGGAACACACCTGACTTTCTCCATAAGCCCACAGAGGACTGTTAAGAAAACATGGCTCCAGGCTAGAGCCGGAGGAGGCGATTCCCTCTCATCCCGTCCTGCCGCCGGGCTTGGCCTCAAAGAGGTCGGACGAAAGCCGTGATAAGAGAAGTGCTCTCGCCGAAGGATGACAAGCCATCTCCTATTCTGTTAGGTGGTTAGTTTGTAGAGCCAGTTTGATGTAGCGGTTAGGAGCGCGGACTCTGATCTGGGAGAACCGGCTTTGATCCCACCCCTCCTCCACACGCAGCTGCTGGTGTGACCTTGGGTCGATCACAAGTTATTTGGGAGCAGTTCTCTCATGTGCAGTCCTCGAAAGAGGTCTCCCAGCCTCACTTACCTCACGGGGTGTCTGTTGTGGGGAGGGGAGTGATTAACACATGGAATTCACTGGCACAGGAGGTGGTGGCAGCTACAAGCATGGACGGCTTCAAGAGGGAACTAGATAAGCATATGGAGCAGAGGTCCATCAGTGGCTATTAGCCACAAGGTATAGATAGGGACTCTCAGGCTGGAGCAAGTGATGCTCTGTATTCTTGGTGCTTGGGGAAGGGCGACAGTGGGAGGGCTTCTGGTGTCCTGACCCCACTGGTGGACCTCCTGATGGCACCTGGTATTTTTGGCCACTGTGTGACACAGAGTGTTGGACTGGATGGGCCTTTGGCCTGATCCAACATTGGCTTCTCTTTTGTTCTAATGAGTCACCTCTCTCTCTCTCAGCCTAGCCTACCCTACAGCGCTGTTGTGAGGATAAAAACGGAGGAGAGGAGCGTGATGTAAGTCATTTTGGGTCTCCATTTGGAAGAAAACACTGCTGCCAACTTTGGGCTGGGAAATTTCTGGAGATTTGGGTGTGGAGCCCGGGGAGGACTGGGTTTAGGAACAGAAGGGATCTCATTGGGGTATACTGCCACAGAGTTCCTCGTTCCAAGAAGCCAGTTTCTCCAGGGGAACTAATTTCGGTAGGCTGAAGGTCAGCTGGAATTTTGGGAGATCTCCAAGGAGAGAAAGAGGAGGAGGAGGAAGAGGAAGAGGAGGAGGAGATTGGATTTATACCCCGCCCTTCATTCAGAGTCTCAGAGCGGCTTACAAACTCCTTTCCCTTCTCCTCCCCTCAACAGACAATCTGTGAGGTAGAAGAAGAAGAAGAGAATTGGATTTATACCCTGCCCTTCACTACCCAAGGGAGTCTCAGAGCAGCTGACAAACTCCTTTCCCTTCCCCTCCCCACAACAGACACCCTGTGAGGTAGGTGGGGCTGAGAGAGCTCTGACAGAAACTGCTCTTTTTCAAGAACAGCTCTGACTGAACTGTGGCTTGCCCAAGGTCATCCAGCAGCTGCAAGTGGAGGAGTGGGGAATCAAACCCGATCCGTCCAGATTAGAGCCAGTGCACCTAACCACTACACCAAACTAGCTCTCGACAAGACAGCTGAGGGCAAATCATTGGAGCTCAAGAGTACGGTTGCCAGTCCCCAGGTTGGGACTGGAGATCTCCTGGAGTCACAACAGGTCTACAGAGTCCACAAATCACTTTATTTTTGACTTATTTCTTTAAAACTCTTATTCCTCTTCTCCAGGAGAAAATGGCCGCCTTGGAAGGCGGACTGCCTGGCATTAGAGCCTGCTGAAGCCCCTCTCCTCCTTAAACCCCACTCTATGAGGCTCCGCCCCCCCCCAATTGGGGTTGGACTAGATGACCCTGGAGGTCCCTTCCAGCTCTGTGATTCTATGACATCTCCAGGTATTTCCAAACCCAGAGATGGCAACCCTCCTGGAAAGGGAGGAGCCTCATGCCTGGGCTTTTCATATTTATCCCCTTCATCTCTCAAAGAAATAATTTGCTCACCCTAATTTTTGAACGGAGCAGGGGTCCCCGAGCCCTTTTGAGCCGGTGGGCAACTTTGGAATTCTAACGCAGGGTGGTCGGCACAACCACAAAATGGCTGCCACAGGAGGTAAAGCCAACAACACAGAGGAAGCCCAACTGTACGGGAGAAAAGTGGCAACTTTTAAAAAATATATGCTGGGAAGGAGGAGTGAGAAATCCAACACTCTGGTGTCAGCTGTTGCAGATTTTTTTTTTTAAACTGCAAAGCCAATTGGCTCTCCAATGGCCAATCAGAAGCCCTCCTGGGCAACAGTTCCAGCTGGCCACACCCCTTTCTAAAAACACGTGGTGGGGACCAGGAAAGGTTTTGGTGAACATCGGGTACCATATTGGAGACCCCTGCGATAGAGCAGTGATTTTCCTACAGAAGTTTCCCCTGAGAGGACAGAGGAAGCAGCAAACACACGCAAAGATAGAGAGAGTATTAAATGAGATTTGAACAAGCTGTGAACGAGACGCAATTTAACAAGGATAAGTGCCGAGTTCTACATCTGGGTAACAAAAATGAGGAACACAAGCGTACCGGAATGGGGGAAATGCTTCTGAGCAGCAGTGTGTGTGAATAAGATCTTGGGGTATGGCTGGACCGTATGTTAAATATCAGCAGCCAATGTGATGCGGCAACGAAAAAGGCTAATGCGATCTCGGGGTGTCTTAACAGAGGTATAACATCCAAATCGCAAGATGTCATAGTCCCGCTGTACACTGCATTGGTCTGGCCATACCTGAAGCATTGTGTGCTGTTCTGGAGGCCAATGGACTAGATCAGGGGTGTCGAACTCATTTGTTACAAGGGCCGGATCTGACATAAATGAGACCTCGTCGAGCCGGGCCATGCGTGTCATAAAATGTCATGTTAGGTGGCACAGATATAAACTTTATGAAGGACACAAAGGGTTTTTTAAACTTAAAATAAAAACATGCTTAAAACGTCAGCACTCTTGCAATATTTTGTTTATTTAACAGTGTCTGACAACTGACACCTCTCGCTCTGAATTATTGCATAAAAACGTCTGTGCTGTTGCAATCTTCAGTGTGCTGTTCAGGCATGTATCTGTAAGCTGCAGACCTACGATGACGCAGCAGCAGCAGAACTGGAAGAAGAAGCAGAAGACAGCCAGTTCCACTGCGGGCCTGACAGAAGCCCCCCAGGGACCTGATCCAGACCCCGGGTTGCATGTTTGACACCCCTGGACTAGATGGTTTGCATGGCCCCTTCCATCTCTGTGATTCGATGCTTCTTCATGGCATGCAGTTTTTATTTTAAGTTCCCCCCCCCCCGAAGTTTCTTCCCAAGCGCCATCACATTTAAATCCACCCAACCGTGTTTGCTCCCATCCCTCCCTCGCTGCCCCCTCCTCCCCCGTCCGCATTTTCCTTCGCCATGTTCTATTTTTGATTGCAATCGGTTTAGGAGCAAGGAGCTTGCCGGTCATTTTTGCTTATGAAACCCGGTAAAGTGCTTGGCTAAGTGGGACAGGGCTTGCCTCTCGGGTAGAAAATCTGCTTTATGTGGAGGAGCACCCCGGGGTCAATCCCCTGGCCTCTCTGCCTGAAAGGGATCGTGTCAGGGAATTGGAGAGACCTGCACCCAAGTAGGGTTGCCAGCCTCCAGGTGGGGCCTGGGGATCTCCCGCTTTCACAACTGATCTCCATCTGACAGAGATCAGCTCCCCTGGAGAAAATGGCTGCCATGAAAGGGATCGTGTCAGGGAATTGGAGAGACCTGCACCAGAGTAGGGTTGCCAGCCTCCAGGTGGGGCCTGGGGATCTCCCGCTTTCACAACTGATCTCCATCTGACAGAGATCAGCTCCCCTGGAGGAAATGGCTGCCATGAAGGGGGGACTCCGTGGCCTTGTGCCCTGCTGAGGCCCCTCCCCTCCCCAAACCCCACCCTCTCCCGGATCCACCCCCAAAGTCTCCAGGTATTTTCCAAACCAGACCTGGCAACTCTAGTTATCAGCCTAGGCTTGCCAAGTCCCCCCGGGGGGGCGGGGAAACCCCCACCTGAGAGGCCCGTTACCCAACGCCGGCAAATTGGGCCCTGGGGGGAACTCCACCCCCTTCCGGCACACATCCCCAGCATCAGGGCTCTTTTTGTAGCAGGAACTCCTTTGCATATTAGGCCACACACCTCTGATGTAGCCAGTCCTCCAAGAGCTTACAGTTGCCCCTGTAAGAAGAGCCCTGTAAGCTCTTGGAGGATTGGCTACATTAGGGGTGTGTGGCCTAATATGCAAAAGAGTTCCTGCCACAAAAAGAGCCCTGCCCAGCATGATGATGTCACCCAGAGGTGACATCATCACGCTGGCCACGTTGGGGGCAGGACGCTCTATGATCTGAGGGAAAACTCTATGGTTTCCCCTCAAATCCTAGTGGCCCCGCCCCCAATGTGCCAACGCGATGGCATGGACTCCCGGGATGGCACAGGACTCCCCCGCAGTACGTGATTTTGGACTTGGCAACCCTATGTCAGCCTCCAGGTAGTATAACAAAAAATGGCTCTACAGTGGGCAATGTTCCCTCTAAGCTGAGTTAGTGTGAGCTCGCTCACTGTTTTTTTAGCCTCCGGCTCACAGTCTTTTGTCTCAGCTCAGGAAGGGTGTGGCTCCAGAGCAAACTAATTTATGCGGTAGCCAAATCGCTCGCTCGCAACTTTCATGCCAGTCACTCACAAAGTAGAATTTTTGCTCACAAGACTCCACAGTATAGAGTCACAGCGTCAGAACGGGCCTCCAGGGTCATCTAGTCCAACCCCCTGCACAATGCAGGAAATTCACAAATACCTCCCCCCCCTCCACACCCACAGTGACCAGTGTTCCCTCTAAGCTGAGTTAGTGTGAGTTAGCTCAAAGTTTTTTTAGCCTCCGGCTCACACATTTTTTTTGTCTTAGCTCAGGAAGGGATGGCTCCAGAGCAGACTAATTTATGCAGGAGCCAAATGGCTCACTCACAACTTTCATGCCAGCAGCTCACAAAGTAGAATTTTTGCTCACGAGACTCCACAACTTAGAGGGGGCATTGACAGTGACCCCTGTTCCATGCCCAGAAGGTGATTAAAAAAACCTCCAGGATCTCCAGCCAAAGTAGCCTGGAGTAAAATTGCTGCCTGACTGCAAAATGGCAACTGGCAGGGCTTTTTCTGTAGAAAAAAACTCAGCAGGAACTCATTAGCATAATAGGCCACACCCAACAGCAGAAACTCATTAGCATATCAGGCCACACCCCCGTGTTACCAGACGTGTGGTCATCCAGCCGCACCCACCTTTTGCTTCTTATTCTGTTTACCTTGTTCGTTGTCAAAACAGTCCAGGGCTTTTTTTGTAGCAGGAACTCCTTTGCATGTTAGGCCACACCCCCCAATGTAGCCAATCCCAATGAGTTCCTGCTGTTGAGTGTGGCCTGTTATGCTAATGAGTTCCTGCTGGGTGTGGCCAACTCAGGAGCCAGCCGGAATGCCATTCCTGTGCGTTCCTGCCCCAAAATAGCCCTGGCAATAGTTATTTCCTTGGACGTGTAGGAAAGGGCCACGAGAACTAAGCACCGAGGCAACCCTTCCTGCCCTCCCTTCTCATGATCTGCCCCAGCTCACAGAATCTGTATAGAGGGAGCATTCACAGTGGGTGTGATATCGTATACCTGAAAAACACTGTAATCTTTAAGGAATCTATACAAAATTCTATTTGGAATTACCAAAAAAAAAATCTCTTAACTGGGTTTTTTAAAGATGCAGTACAAATACAAATTGAATTTTAACATATGAAGCTAAACTGTAATACGTGAGGTTAACCACATCGTATTAACCGCGCCAACGGGCTGTCCCAGGGAGATCTCCGTTTTGATCCTTCGTCAGGCCATAGGTAAAGGTAAAGGTTCCCTTGCTCGAAAGCCAGTCGAATCCGACTCTAGGGTTACGGTGCTCATCTCCGTTTCAAAGCTGAAGAGCCAGCGCTGTCCGAAGACGTTTCCGTGGTCATGTGGCTGGCATGACTAAACACCAAGGCGCACGGAACGCTGTTACCTTCCCACCAAAGTGGTACACCTATTTATCTACTTACTTGCTAGGTTGGCAGGAGCTGGAACTAGAGACGGGAGCTCACTCCGTCATGCGGCACTCTCGGGTCTCAAACTGCTAAACTACCGACCTTCCACAGCCTGCAGTTCAGCCTCTTAACCACTTGAGCCACCGCAGCTCCCATAGAGAAGCGTACATGCACACAAAAGCTTCTACCCGGAATTAAACTTTGTTGGCCTTAGAGGTGCCCCTAGACTCAAACTTTGTCCAATTGCTTCAGACCAAGGGCGCTACCCGCCCGAACCTACCAACACCCACAACGACAGCAAAAACCGTACAACGACACAGCACAGAAATGCCGACACCTGCCCCCGATACAGCAAACGTTAGCCACTGAGCGCCTGAAATATTCCAAAAGGGTGAAACTAACGTTGTTGTGTTTTTTTTAAAAAACTTTGCTGAGCAAACTCTGCAAAGGGGTTCGATGCCGGCCTTCTCTTTCTCTCGGCCGGCGGTGGAAAATCTACCCCTGACACGAGATCCCAGAAAGCCGCTTCCCATTTTTTTAAATTCCTCTGCACGAAAGAGAGGAGGAGAGAAGGGGGGGGGAACGAAGAAGAAGATCCGGCGCGCTTGGTATTTTGCCAAGGCGCTGGCACCATCTGGCTCTTCCCCCGCCGGTCTCCTTTCACACCACAACTTCGTCCTCGGAGGCTGGCGTTAACATTTTACCCAGCAGGCCTGAACGAGAGGCAAAGCCGCCGTTCGACAGCAACCTTGTGCGCCCCCCACCCCTTTTAGAAAGATACCGCCTTGTTTGGAATGAACGATTATTGTTTTGTTTTCCCACCCCGCAAAGAGGATGTGGCGCACGTGTCTCTTTCCTTGGAGGGGGGGGGGTCTGAGCCCTGCTGGATAGATCCGCTGTGCTATTATCCCCACGAAGCGAGCGTACACATCAAGGTCGTTTTCAGTTCCCTTCTCTCTCTCTCTCTCTCTCTCTTTTTTTGCTTGTCAACAGCTACGGTGCAACCCTTCTATTATGCATGGAGGGTGAGTCACAGCTAGCACCTTGGTCAAAACGAGACTGACTTGGACGCAGGCGCTGCTAAGGTTTGTTTGTTGTGGGGGGACGGGGACCAAAGGAAATACTACTTTACACAGAGAGCGGTTCCAATGTAGAATTCGCTGCCGGGGGATTGTAGTGATGGCCACAGGAAGAAACAGCTTTCAGAGGGGATTAGGTAGATCCATGGAGGAGAAGTCTGTCAACGGCTACTAGCCCTGGTGACTGAGGGGAACCTCCTCATTCAGAGGCGCTAAGCAGGGCTCTTTTTGTAGCAGGAACTCTTTTGCATATCAGGCGACACACCCCTCATATAGCCAATCCTCCAAGAGCTTACAGAGCTCTCCTTACAGGGGCTACTGTAAGCTCTTGGAGGATTGGCTACATTGGGGGGGTGGCGCCTAATATGCAAAGGAGTTCCTGCCACAAAAAGAGCCCTGGCGCTAAGCCTCTGAATCCCAGAGCCAGGCAGCAGCATCAGGGGAAGGCCTCGGCCTCTGTGCCCTGTTTTTGGCTGTCCGGAGGAACTGGTTGGCCACTGTAGGAATGGATGCTGGACTAGATGGACCCCTGGTCTGATCCAGCAGGGCTCTTCCAATGTTCTTAGGCGGGCCTCTCTGCCTTTTGGTTGGCCCTCCAGCAGAACTGGTTGGCCTCTTTGTGGGATGGGATGCTGGACTAGATGGACCACTGGTCTGATCCAGCAGGGCTTTTTTTTATGTTCTTATGAAGGCCTCAGCACCTATGCCCTGTTGTTGGCCCTCTGGAGGAACTGGTTGGCCATTGTGTGAGACAGGATGCTGGACGAGATGGACCACTGGTCTGATCGAGCAGGGCTTTTCTGATGTTCTTAGAAGGCTCGATCTCTATCCCTGTTCTTGGCCTCTGGGGAACTGGTTGGCCATTGTGAGACAGGATGCTGGACGAGATGGACCACTGGTCTGATCGAGCAGGGCTTTTCTGATGTTCTTAGGGAGGCCTCGACCTCTATGCCCTGTTCTTGGCCCTCTGGAGGAACTGGTTGGCCACTGTGTGAGACAGGAGGTTGGACTAGATGGGCCACTGGTCTGATCCAGCAGGGCTCTTCTTATAGTCTTATGAAGGTTTTGGCTTCTCTGCCTTGTTCTTGGCCCTCTGGAGGAACTGGTTGGCCACTGTGTGAGACAGGAGGTTGGACTAGATGGACCACTGGTCTGATCCAGCAGGGCTTTCCTGATGTCCTTATGAAGGCCTCAGCCTCTATGTCCTGTTGTTCGACCTCCAGAGGAACTGGTTGGCCACTGTTGGAGAAGGGGTCTTGTTATGTTCTTACATTAGTATGACAAGTTCCCAGACCTAGAACCAGAGGCCAGGATGGACTTCAGGTGGGGGAAATAAAGTGGAAACATGATTTTGTTTTCTTAAAAAAATGCAGAATACACACAATGTCTTATCTTTGAGAGCACAGATGGCACAGAAAGAGAAGCTAAGCTAGATGTAACAACACAGGGATGTTGGGTCAGCCCTAGTAAATAGTCAACATTTGCAAACCAAAGGTTCCAAAGTCAAACAACATTAGTTGCTGTAGATTTTCCGGGTTGTGTGGCCGTGGTCTTGGCATTGTAGGATCTGACGTTTCGCCAGTAGCTGTGACTGGCATCCTCAGAGGTATAACATAGAAAGATGGAGTACTCTCTATGTCAAAGTGGCGAAACGTCAGGTCCTACAATGCCAAGACCACGGCCACACAACCCGGAAAATCTACAGCAACTAATGAACTCTGGCCGTGAAAGCCTTCGACAAGATATCATACAACATTGTTGACTATGCCAATTTGCTTAGAGTGGCCAGCTCTGTCTTGGGAAATACCTGGTGATTTTGGGGGTGGAGCCTGGGGAGGGCGGGGTTTATGAGGGGAGGGACCTCCGCAGGGTATAATGACATAGAGTCCACCCTCCAAAGCAGCCATCTTCTCCAACTGATCTCTATTGTTCGGTGACCAGTTGTAATCATGGGAAATCCTCAGGCCCAACTGGAGATCTCCTGCTATTCCAACTTGGAGGGTGGCAACACTAGGTTTGCTGCCTAAAATGGAAAGTCATACCATTCCCTTTGTGATAGATTCACTGTTCCAAATAACCCGCGTTCCATCACCTCCCCCCTCCCCAACAATAGGGTTGCCAACCTCCAGGTGTGAACTGGAGATCTCCTGCGTTTATGACTGATCAGTTCTGGAGGAAACAGCTGCTTTGGAAGGCGGACTCTAGGGCATCACACCCTGTTGAAGTCCCTCCCCAGATATACAAATCCCGCAAGAAGAAACACCATCAGAAATTGCCAAGATAGAAACTGTATTTAACAAATATGAAGCTGGTGATGTCACAACAACAAAATTTAGTGCGTACTATAACTCTGACAAGGCATAAGATGCAATGTTTCCTCCTTAGAAGATAAGTCCATGTTATCAGTGGGACTTGATAGGAGGAGTCCACACAGTCATGACAGTTTCCAAACAGCCTTTGCAAAGACACCCGTTCTAGATACTTGGAAGATGCGTTTCCTTCGACGTCTTCAGTTTGCCGGCTGTGTAGGTGGAACCTGATTTCAACCGTTTCAACAGACCACGAGGTTCACGGTGTAAATGTCTTATCTTCTAAGGAGGAAACGTTGCATCTTATGCCTTATTAGCGGGGCTTCTTTTGTAGAAAAAGCCCAGCAGGAACTCATTGCCATAACTGGCCACACCCAACAGCAGAAACTCATTAGCATTTTAGGCCATACCCCCGACAGCACAGTTCATTAGCCTATTAGGCCACACACCCCCATGTTACCAGAAGTGTGGTCATCCAGCCACGCCCACCTTTTGCTTCTTATTCTGTTTACCTTGTTTGTTGTCGAAACCCAGGGCTTTTTTCTGGAGCAGGAACTTCTCTGCATGTTAGGCCACACAGCCCTAATGTAGCCAATCCTGATGCGTTTCTGCAGTTGGGTGTGGCCTGTTATGCTAATGAGTTCCTGCTGGGTGTGGCCAACTCGGGAGCCAGCCGGAACTCCCTCCTGCCCCAAAATTAGCCCTGCTTATTAGAGTTATAGTAGGCAATCAATTTTGTTGCTGTGACATCACCAGCTTTATATTTGTTAAATACAGTTTATATTTCGGCCATTTCTGATGGTGTTTCTCCTAGCAGAATCTGTATATCTGGGACCTCTGTGACATGAGTCCTCCCCTGTTTTTTGGAAGTCCCTCAAAATCTCTAGGGATTTCTCAGCCTGGAATTGGCAACTATGTCCAGCAGGTTCAAGACACTCCAGAAAAGAACTTGTTATTTCCCACCCACCCCCCGTCAGATGTATTGGGTGGACAGGGAAAGGGGGGAAGCAACGTGACAACATGCATGGCTGAAGTATTAAAAATCCCCTGACCTGGATGGCTCTGGCTAGCCTGAACTCATCAGATCTCAAAAGCTAAGCAGGGTCAGCCCTGGTTACTGTTTGGATGGGAGACCACTGGTGGATCTCTGCTCCGTATAGCTTGTAGCTGCCACCACTTCCTGTGGCAGTGAATTCCATGTGTTAAATTACTCTGTGGGGGAAGAAGGACTTCCTTCGTAAGAACGTCTGCTTTGCGAAAACGCCTGAGGTGAGCTTGTTCTTCTACAAGTTGTGTTAGCAAACAGAGTGTTTTTGCATTCCCTTCCAAATAATCTCAGCAGTGCGGGACGAGGCAACCCGCGCACTGGAAGGTCTGCAGTGCACATCCGTGTCGATGTGCGCCCCTGAACAAGAGGCAGCCATTCCTGACTCAGAGGTCTGACTCTGAGAGCCAAACCCATCTAGCAGCTCGCACTAAAATATTAACTGTTTATGAAATATTAATCAAGTGGCAGGTGTCTTTTCCATGTTAACACCGGTGTGAAAGGAGATGCGCATCTCCAAATACTTGATGGGGGAGGTAGAGCATGGTAGAGAATGCTTGGGAGCAGTGGTAGATTAACCATGAAGCAGACTAGGCAGGTCTGCCAGGGCCAAAGGGGGCACCACAAAGTTGGGGAAAGGGTGAAAAGGAAAAACGAATGAAGATTTGTAAAAAAAGAAAGATAAAACGAGTGCAAATTGATCATGGTGCTCCTTTCCTTCTCTCTTTTTCCTCTTTCCCTCCTTCTTCTCTTCTCTTTTTTCCTCCTTTCCCTGTTTCCCTCCTCCTTCCCTTCTCTCTCTTTCTTTCCCTCCTTCTTTCCTTCTCTTTCTTTCCCTCTTTCCTTCTCTCTACTCTCTCTCTTTCCTTCCCACTTTCCTCCTTCTGTGGCCCAACTCTAGTGAGAAGGGGTTTAAACACTCCCCCACCCAGGCCAGCTGGGGAAGGGAAGGGGAAGCTTTCGAAGATGCCTCCCCTCCTTTTGCTTCCCCTTATGACATCACTTCCGGTGATGTCAGGGGGCGTGGCATATGCTAATAGCCTAGTAGCTCATTAGCATACCATATGCTAATGAGCTCCTGCAGCTCTTTTTCTATGAAAAGACCCCTGGTGCACCCTAAGGTTATCTTCTATTTTTTGTTGGTGAGGTACAGTGTCACAGGCTATGTTTAAAAGTAAAATGATGGAGCCAAATTCAAATGGACTGGGTCCGTGTGGAAAGGAGGGAGGCACCAAGTTTGGTCAGTGCTTCGGGCACCAGTGAGCCTTGATCCACCCCTGCTTGGGAGCTGTGGTCGGCTATGGGTACGTCCAGGGGTCTTTTCGTAGAAAAACAGCTGCAGGAGCTCATTAGCATATAGTATGCTAATGAGCTATTAGGCTATTAGCATATGCCATGACCCCTGACATCACCGGAAGTCCAATGTTCTTGAAACTTGGTGGGTATCTTGGGGAGAGGCTCCATCAGCTACCCTGTCAGTTTGGAGCCTCTCCCTCGAACCCCCTCCTCCAGCCCCCAGAATATACCCTATGTTTTCACCATTGACTTCAATGGCCCATAGGATATAATGGAGCTGAAATTGACATTCGGCTGCCTGAAAAACTCCCTGGGATGCTGGCTGGGGGCGGGGCTTGGCTCCTGAGCTGCCGGAGCTTCGCTCCAGTGCGCTCCCCCCCCAAAGACCCCTGGGTATGCCCACAGGAAATACCAGCGTAAATGTGTCAAATGCATGCCCTTCGCCACAAAGAATGATCCAACCCTTAAGCTTCAGAACTCACCACCTTCCACTCAAGGATCTGAAGCCGGACAGAAAGTCGTCGATGGGTTTCATTCAGCATGGGTTGAGATGAAAACGAGATCATTCCCGATAAACAACGTCAAAACAGCACCAACGAGGTGTTCTTGCAATCGAGAACACATGCCGCATCTCCCAAACGTTTTTTTCACAGCCTTTAAGGTTGTCCTTTCCACAACATTTATTTGGCGTAGCGGTTAGGAGTGCGGACGCTAACCTGGGAGAACCGTGTTTGATTCCCCACTCCTCCACATGCAGCTGCTGGGGTGACCCTGGGTCAGTCGGGGGCCTGCCTACCTGAGGGACTGCCTTTTCCCATATGTGCCCCAGAGAGCACTGAGGTTGAGCTTTGGAAAAAGTGCAGAGAAGGGCAACTAGAATGATAAAAGGGTTGGAACACCTTCCCTATGAAGAAAGGTTAAAATGCTTGGGGCTCTTTAGCTTGGAGAAATGGCGGCTGAGGGGTGACATGATCGAGGTTTATAAGATTATGAATGGGATTGAGCAGGTTGAGAAAGAAGTCCTTTTCTCCCTTTCTCACAATACAAGAACTCGTGGGCACTCCATGAAATTGCTGAGCAGTCGGGTTAGAACAGATAAAAGGAAGTCCTTCTTCACCCGAAGAGTGATTAACATATGGAATTCACTGCCACAGGAGGGGGTGGCAGCTACAGGCATGGATAGTTTCAAGAGGGAATTAGATAAACATATGGAGCAGAAGTCCATCAGTGGCTATTAGCCACAGGGTATAGATGGGAACTCTCAGTCTGGGGCAGGTGATGCACTCTATCCTTGGTGCTGGAGGGGCAGCAGTGGGAGGGCTTCTGGTGTCCTGGCCCCACTGCTGGACCTCCTGATGGCACCTGGTATTGGACTGGATGGGCCATTGGCCTGATTCAACATTGGCTTCTCATGTTCTTATATTGAGGACCCAACATCGCCTGACTCTCCCTGGCTTGAAAGATGCCAGATTGGCCGTTACGAGGGCCAGGGCCTTTTCAGTGGTGGCTCCACACTGGTGGAATGAGCTCCTGGAGGACATCAGGGCCCCGCGGGACCTGCTACGGTTCTACAGGGCCTGTAAAATGGAGCTCTTCCACCCGGCCTTTGATTAAGAGCCGCCACTGACAAATGAACCATTGTAAACTGAATGCGCCACAGCCCTCGTCATAACGCCAGAGACGGCCTCTTTCCATTGGGCTGGGTATAGACATTGCCGGCATCTGTGTATACTAGCACCTTACACTGTACATTATAAAAGTACAAATGTTTATTAAGGTGTACACATGTTAAAACATATGATGATTAAAAGAAAGAGTCTAAATGCCAGACTTATAAAAGCTTTTCAAGTACAAATATGACGGGTAAACAATTTCAAACTTTAGACTCTTTCTTTTAATCATAATATGTTTTAATATGTGTACACCTTTAATAAATATTTGTACTTTTATAATATACAGTGTTAGCTCAGCCCCTTTTGGCTCGCAGTTATATCTCGGGTTGAGTCCCGCACCCCACTTTTTTCGTTTTTATACTAGCACCTTATACAACTGCTTTTATTATAAATTTTTATTGTATTTATTGCATTTTAACTTATGTACGCCGCCTTGAGCCAGTCTGTACCGGCGAGGCGGGATACAAACGGGAAGTAAATAAAACAAACAAAATAAAATAAATCAGTCGCAAGTTCTCTCAGGAGCAGTCCTCAAAAGAGCTCTCTCAGACCCACCTACCTCACAGGGTGTCTTTTGTGGAGAGGAGAAAGGAAAGGAGTTTGTAAGCCACTCCGAGACTCCGAGTGAAGGGCAGGGTATAAATCCAATCTCTTCTTCTTCCTCTTCTTCCTCCATTTATACCTCACCTTTCTCTCCAACGGGGACCCCAAACGGCTTACCTAAATTTGTCTGCTCCATTTTATCCTCACAACAACCCTGTGAGGGAGGTCGGGCTGAGAGGCTACGCTTGGCCCGAGGTCACCCAGTAAGCAGAGTGCGGATTCGAACCTCGGTCTCCCAGATCCCATTTATTTATTTGCTTCATTTATACCCCCAGTGGAGACCCAAAGCAGTTGACAGCGTTCTCCTCTCCTCTATTTTATCTTCACAACGTTTTTGTTAGGCGGGGAGTGTGCGGCTGGCCCAGGATCCCCCGGCAAGTTTCCACGGTAGAGCGGAGATTCTCAGAACCACCCCCCCCAGTCCAAAATGCTAACCAATGGCTACAGTGATAAATTAAGTGCTGTCACGTCACGACCTTTGTTGCTGTTTTTGCCCTCAAGTCGTAGCTCACTTATGACAGCCTCTGAGGGTTTTCAAGGCAAGAGAAGCACGGAGGTGGTTCGCCATTGCCTGCCTCTGCATCATGACCCTGGTATTCCTTGGTGGCCTGTCTCCCTTCCAAATACTCGCCGGAGCCCACCGTGCTTCGCTTCTGAGATCTGATGAGATCGGGCTAGCCTGGGCTATCCAGGTCAAGTAAGTAGTAAAGGTAAAGGTTTCCCTTGCTCGAAAGCCAGTTGAATCTGACTGCAGGAGTGCGGTGCTCATCTCCGTTTCCAGGCTGAAGAGCCAGCGCTGTCCGAAGCCATTTTCATAGTCATGTGGCCAGCATGACTAAATGCCGAGGCACGTGGACTGCTGTTACCTTCCCACCAAAGTGGTACCTATTTATCTACTTGCAATTTCTTGCTTTTGGACTGCTAGGTTGGCAGGAGCTGGGACCAGAGACGGGAGCTCATTCCGTCATGCGGCACTCAGGTCTCGAACTGCTGAACTACTGACCTTCCGGTCTGCAGCTCAGCTCCTTAATCACTGGGCCACCACAGCCCCAGGTAGTTAACACTGACAACACACTATGGCAAATATGCCTTTGTATATAGAATATATACCTTTGTATATAGAGTATATAGAGTATATAGAGTATATAGAGTATATAGAGTATATAGAGCTGCGGTGGCTCAGGTGGTTAAGACGCTGAACTGCAGGCTGTGGAAGGTCAGTAGTTCAGCAGTTCGAGACCCGAGAGTGCCGCATGACGGAGTGAGCTCCTGTCTCTAGTTCCAGCTCCTGCCAAGCTAGCAGTTCGAAAGCAAGTAATTGCAAGTAGATAAATAGGTACCACTTCGGTGGGAAGGTAACAGCGTTCCGTGCACCTTGGTGTTTAGTCATGCTAGCCACATGACCACGGAAATGTCTTCGGACAGTGCTGGCTCTTCGGCTTTGAAACGGAGATGAGCACCGCAACCCTAGAGTCGGATTCGACTGGCTTTCGAGCAAGGGAAACCTTTACTATATAGAATGCAATGAGATCTGAACATGCTGGAAACGTGGGCGGATGTGAATAAGATGCAATTTGATAAGGATGAGTGCTGAGTTCTACATCTGGGTAACAAAAATGAGGAACATGCATACCGCATGGGGGATACGCTTCCAGGTAGAAATGTGGGTGAACGAGATCTCAGGGTACTGGCACAGACCGGAAGTTAAATATGAGCAGCCAGTGTGTTGCAGTGACAAAAAAGGCTAATGCGATCCTGGGGTGTATCAACAGAGGCATCACATCCAGATCGCAAGATGTCATAGTCCCGCTGAACACTGCACTGGTCAGGCCGCACCTGGAGTCTGGTGTGCAGTTCTGGAGGCCTCACTTCAAAAAGGATGTGGACGGAATGGAGCAGGTGCAGAGGAGAGCGACGAGGATGATCGGGGACAGGGAGACCAAGCACTACAAGGAAAGCCTGAGGGACTTGGGAATGCTCAGTCTGGAGAAGAGGAGGCAGAGGGGGGACAGGATGGCTCTCCTGAAGTATTGGAAGGGCTGTGTCACTTAGAGGAGGAGGCCTCTTGGCAGCAGAGGAGAAGACTCTAAAAAAATGGCCCCACTGGTGGACCTCCTGATGGCACTTGGTATTTTTGGCCACTGTATGACGCAGAGTGTTGGACTAGATGGGCCACTAGCCTGATTCAACATTGGCTTCTCTTATGTTCTTATGTTAAAGGTGGAAAGGTACAGGCTGGATATAGAAAAAAAGCTGTATACAGTAACAGTAGTTCAGCTGTGGAATGGGCTACCTCGGGAGCAGTGTTCCCCCTAGGCTGAGTTAGTGTGAGCTAGCTCACCGTTCTTTAGCACCCAGCTCACACATTTTGGTCTTAGCTCAGGAAGGACGGCTCCGGAGCAAACTAATGTACGCAGTCGCCAAATCGCTTGCTCGCAACTTTAATGCCAGCAGCTCACAAAGTAGAATTTTTGCTCACAAGACTCCATGGCTTAGAGGGAGCATTGCTCGGGGAGGTGGCGAGCTCCCCCCTCCCTGGCAGTCTTCAAGCAGTGGCTGAACAAACACTAGTCGGGGATGCTCTAGGCTGATCCTGCAGGGGGTTAGACTAGATGGCCTTTGTGGTCCCTTCCAACTCTCTGCTTTTATGATCAGGGCCGGCTCCAGGAATTTCTGCGCCCTAGGTGGGCGCAGACCCCAACCTCCCAGTTGGGCCTGGAGACCCAGCCATGCCACCCCCCCTCCTTCCCCCGCCAGGGAGGAGGGGGAGGGCGGGCAAGCCATGCCCCGGCTGGGCGCTCTGCAGTGACGGAGGCAGTGGTGGGGAGTCCCTGCTGGCCGCCGCTGCCTCCCCCTCCAGGGAGGAGGGGAGGGCGATGTGCCCTCGCCGGGCACTTTTCGGTGGTGGTGGCAGCAGGGAAAGCCCGCTGGCCGCCGCCTCCTCCTCCTCCTCCCCCCCAGGGAGGAGGGGAGGGCAACTTGCGCCCTAGCCGGGCGCTTTTCGGCAGCGGCGGCAGTGGGCACCCGGTTAGGGCAGCGGGGGTGGGCGCTTTGGGGGGGGAGCAGGCGCCATTTGGCGCCCCTGAGGCCGGTGCGCCCTAGGCGAGCGCCTAGTTCGCCCAATGGGCGATCCGGCTGTGTTTATGATCGTATTGCCCACTATAAGCCAGAGTACAGTAAGCCTAGATATGGTGCAAGAAGCCAGGTGAAAACGGGAAGAGCTCCGAACACGGGCGCCTGGCTCCCGATCTACCCGATAAACCCTGTCTCCGACATGGGTTTCCCATAAACCTGTCTCCTTCTTTTTTTCCTCCGCCGAGGGAGCCTCGTTAACATCTCCGTGGCGTGTACGGAAACGATATAAAAACAACAAGACAAATGGCGATAACACACAAATGTTCCAAGCATCCGTTAACTGAGCAATAAACGTTAACGAAACAGATGTGGTGCCAGAGGAGCACCACCGAGTTCAGCTGCAGCTCACGCCGGCAACGTCTCCGCCTTCAGCGACTCAAGGAGAACCCCCCCAAAAAAATTAACGCCTGCTTTTGAATCTGTAGGAGCTGTGGTGGCTCAAGTGGTTAAGACGCTGAACTGCAGGCTGTGGAAGGTCAGTAGTTCAGCAGTTCGAGACCTGAGAGTGCCGCATGACAGGGTGAGCTCCCGTCTCTAGTTCCAGCTCCTGCCAACCTAGCAGTTCGAAAGCAAGAAATTGCAAGTAGATAAATAGGTACCACTTTGGTGGGAAGGTAACAGCGTTCCGTGCGCCTTGGTGTTTAGTCATGCCGGCCACATGACCACGGAAACGTCTCTGGACAGCGCTGGCTCTTCGGCTTTGAAACGGAGATGAGCACCGCAACCCTAGAGTCGGATTCGACTGGCTTTCGAGCAAGGGAACCTTTACCTTTACCTTTGAATCTGTCATTCGCTTAGCTAACACCACACATACAAGACTGATCTCCAAAACATATAAAATACTAGCAGATCTTAGGTCCCAAAAGACGTTATCATACCAAACTATTTGGAACAAGGAGTGTAACTCCACCCTTTCAGAAGCCTCATGGAACTCAAACGTGATCATCTCCATCATTCAACTCTAAAAGCACAGGAATGAAGTTGCAATCCTTTAAGATCTTGTCACACTGGTATCTCACACCTCAAAAATTAGCCCATATTAACCCTACATATAGCCCCATGTGCTGGGAGAAATGTGGTAACGTGGGCCAGCTACCTACATTGCTGGATATCTTGTCCAGGACTTTTTTTGTAGAAAAAGCCCAGCAGGAAATCATTAGCATAATAGGCCACACCCAACATCAGAAACGGATGAGTATATTAGGCCACACCCCCACATTACCAGAAGTGTGGTCATTCAGCCACACCCACCTTTTGCTTCTTATTCTGTTTACCTTGTTTGTTGTCAAAACCCCAGGGCATTTTTTGTAGCAGGAACTCCTTTGCATGTTAGGCCACACACCCCTAATGTAGCCAATCCTAATGAGTTTCTGCTGTTGGGTGTGGCCTATTATACTAATGAGTTCCTGTTGGGTGTGGCCAACTTGGGAGCCAGCCGGAACTCCGTTCCGGTGCATTCCTGCCCAAAAATAGCCCTGTGTTTCACTACTTATTTCTTCGCAAAATCTTTATTGTTCTCACATTAATGTGCGCTGTATATTGTGATTTCTTATAGGCCTTTTTTGTGTCAATTATAGTATGTTATTATGTTTGTAATCTTTGTGAATTACAAAATAAAAAATTCATTGTAAAAGAAAAAAATTAATGCCTGCCGGGGATTCTGGCGTTGGATGACTGTGATGCACATGCAGGCATATCCCTTGAAGTGAGCCCTCAACAACCAGTTCCTATCCCCCCTCCCCAGGCTTGCACCGGAGGGACCTCACTTAAGCGTTGTGTCTTGCTGTTGAAGTCAGAGCAGAGGTCCATCAATGGCTATCAGCCACAAAGGTCTAGACGGAACACTCTGTCTGGGGCACTGATGCTCTGTATTCTTGCTGCTCGCGATGGCCACAGTGGGAGGGCTTCTGGAGTCCTGGCCCTACTGGTGGACCTCCTGATGGCACCTGGGTTTTGGGCACTGTGTGACATTGAGTGTAGGACTGGATGGGCCACTGACTTGATCCAACTTGGCTTCTCTTATGTCTAGGACAGTGATGGTCTGTATTCTTGGTGCTTGGGGGTCAACAGTAGGAGGGCTTCTGGAATTTTGGCCTTGCTGGTGGACCTCCTGAGGACACCTGGGTTTTGGCCTGATCCAACATGTTACACACAGTGTTGGAGTGGATGGGCCATTGGCCTGTGACACAGAGTGTTGGAGTGGATGGGCCATTGGCCTGATCCAACATGGCTTCTCTTATGTTCTTATGTCTAGGGCAGTGATGCTCTGTATTTTTGGTGCTTAGGGGTCAACAGTAGGAGGGCTTCTGGAATTCTGGCCCTGCTGGTGGACCTCCTGAGGGCACCTGGGTTTTGGCCACTGTGACACAGAGTTTTGGACTGGATGGGCCACTGGCCTGATCCAACATGGCTTTTCTTCTGTTCTTATGTTTTTATGGGTCCGGATAGGGAGAGAAGCGGACTATAAATACATTAAAAAGTATTATAAAACCGGCCTGAATAGACCGGTCTAGCCCAGCCTCATCAAAGCTTGGAAACTCACCAGCCAGCCATGGATGTTTGTGGCTCTGTCATGTCACAGCCAATTTATAGCAAAACCCACAGTGTTCTCGTGGCAAGAGAAGTTTAGAGAGGGTCGCCTTCCTCTGCATACTGACCCTGCAGTTCCTCGGTGGTCTCCCACCCAGATAATAACTGGGTCTCCTTAAGTCAGCCGTAACTTGACAGCAGCTTCCATCACATCACAGTAATCTAGGGATGCCAGCCTCTAGGTGGGACCTGCCGGACCCCCCCCAGAATTACAACTCATCTCCAGGCTATGGAGGTCAGTTCCCCTTGAGAAAATGGATGCTTTGGAGGGTGGACTCTGGGGCATTGTACCTCCCCCACTGAAGCCCCCCCCCCCGATTCCACCCCCAATTCTCCAGGAATCTCCCAATCTGGAGCTGGCAACGTCTACCCCCATCCCCTACTGGTGGCCGGGGGACCCAGCAACCTTACAGTGACCTTATTCAGATGGCTAACTTGGACACATCTCACGGGCATTTCTCAAATTATTCACGTGGAATTCACTGCCACAGGAGGTGGTGGCAGCTACAAGCATGGACAGCTTCAAGAAAGAATTAGATGAACATATGGAGCAGAGGTCCACCAGTGACTATTAGCAACAAGGTCTAGATAGGAACTCACAGTTTGGGGCAAGTGATGCTCTGTATTCTTGGTGCTTGGGGGGATCAACAGTGGGAGGGCTTCTGGTGTCCTGGCCCCACTGGTGGACCTCCTGATGGCACCTGGTATTTTGGGCCACAGTGTGCCACAGAGTGTTGGACTGGATGGGCCGCTGCCCTGATCCAACACTGGCCTCTCTTACGTTCTTAAATCTCACTTACAGGATTTTGTTGTCGTTTCCAGTGTTGATGAAGATAATATTCTTCAGACAACAACAAAAACAGAGCCAACAGATGTCTTGGGCTCTTCCACTTTTATATGAATAAGAACACCACTCGAATGGAAACGAGGTCACAAACGTTCGATACTTTGTTTCAAAAGTCTTCCGTTCCTTATAAGAGTTCCGCTAATCCCCGACACGACAGATGCGTGAGGCCATTTTGCGGGGGGCTGGTGGGGCGGGAGGATTAAAATCCCGTCTTTCTGATTTGCTCTTTCATTCCGCCTGATTAAAATAACATTACATTTCTCTCTCTCTCTCTCTTATCATCTGCGTACTTCAAAATTCACAGAAACAAAGGAACAGAGGAACTTTTAAAACAACGCGGCCAGGAAAGGCTGGGCCGATGGCAATCAAGGCAAAAACCAATTTTCCTGCGACATAAAAAGGGGAGACAAAAGGAGGGGGGGAACGGGTATACAGGTTAGCAACAAAGGCGGCTGTTTAAAGGGATTTTATTTAAAAAAAAAAAAAAATGAAGGGCCCCTTTTCCCTCTCGACAATATATTCCCCCCCCCCCATTTGAAAGTGTTTATTAATCTATTCTCTCTGAAGGTGTGTGTGTGTGTGTGGGGGGGGGGGAAGTTCAATGAAACGCAAAGATCAAAGATGCTTTAATTCAGGTGAAAATGATTATATATTTTCTTCTTCTTCTTCCCCCGAGTTTGATTTCGAGGGGAAAAAAGATAAAGCGGCGGAAAAAGAGCCCCCGCGTTTCATTATTGCCTTTAAAAAGGGATCTGTCAGCTGCCACGAACAGTCTGATCGGGCGACCGGCTGTGCGGGGTTTTGTCCCCCAAAGGTAGCACTTGTTAATGGCAAAAAAAGGAAATCAGGAGAGGCTGAGTCAATAGTTTGACTTTCGGTTAATCTCGTGCCGCTCGCGTTAATTTCATTGTGTCCGGTGGCAGTTGCGTTTCCAAGTTTTCACCATGTACCCCCCGAGCAAAGTCAACCCCACGCTTTTCGTATTCTGCTAGGATTTCACAAATCAGACTGGAAGCTAAGGAGTTACGGTTGCCAGCCTCCAGGTGGTCGCTGGAAATCTCCAACCTGATTTGAGCAATCCTAGCAGTTCGAAAGCAAGAAATTGCAAGTAGATAAATAGGTACCACTTCAGTGGGAAGGTAACAGTGTTCTGTGCGCCTTGGTGTTTAGTCATGCCGGCCACATGACCACGGAAACGTCTTTGGACAGCGCTGGCTCTTCGGCTTTGAAACAGAGATGAGCACCGCAACCCCAGAGTTGGATTTGACTGGCTTTCGAGCAAGGGAACCTTTACCTTTACCTAGCAGAACAGGATGGGTGGGGATCAGTGTTCCCTCTAAACTGAGTTCAAGTTCAAGTTCAGGTTAGCCTTTATTGGCATAAAAAGCTGAGTTAGTGTGAGCTAGTTCACAGTTTTTCAGCCTCCGGCTCACACATTTTTGTCTTAGCTCAGGAAGGATGGCTCCAGAGCAAACTAATTTATGCAGCAGCCAAATTGCTCGCCCACAACTTTAAATTTTTTTTTTAATTAATTTTATAAGTACAAAAACCATAACAAAATAACAAATACCTTCAGTACAGTAGATGACCAACAGAATATTTTCGGCTGCTTAACAAACTTTAATGCCAGTAGCTCACAAAGGAGAATTTTTGCTCACAGGACTCCGCTGCTTAGACGGAGCGTTGGTGGGGATGCAGAGACCCTATGGCTGGGGTCATCCTGGGAGCTTGGCACGAGATGGTGCCGCCTCTAATTGAACCAGTTTAAAGTGTTGTGGGGCATATCAGTCACACAGCACACCCTGTTGCGAGTGAGCCACAGAGATATCCCATGGTAAAGCATCCATGTTATTGCAGCACCTCAGCCATGGAGCATGCTGCCAAATTTTTTTATTTTATTTATTTATTTAATTCAATTTTTATCCCACCCTCCCTGCCAGGCAGGCTCAAGGGTAATTTGTCCAAAATTCATGTGCACACATAAGTGTGCATTTGCGCACTGTTATGACCCTAGCGGGTTGCCACCTTCAACTGCCACCATTCTGGACTGAGGGTCCCTTGAGAAGGCCCAGAGTAACCTCCCAAGCCCAACCAAAATGCCCCCTTTTAAGACGAGAAACATAGGTGTGATGACCAGGCAGAGAACAATAAAACAAATGTTTTATTAATACAGTACTGGGGCAAGGAAAACAAGACAAGGTGCTTTAAAATATATAAGAGTGTTTAAAAGTAAAATAAACAAATCTTATGTGACTACCTATTACTTCCTAACTGGTTACTACTTCAAGGCCCACAAAGCTTAAGTTACATCTCCTCACACAATCCCTGGACACCGATTGGTTACAACCGTCGCTAAGCATTATGGGGATTGTAGGCTTTCCACTCCCACACAGGTCTCCTAGGGCCTAGGCCTCTAGGCCTTGTCTCCCAGTCCTACACACTTCATGACATGCACATATAGGCATTTAAAAACAAACAAACCCCTCCCTAGTGGCAGAACAGATCTGCAGGTTCAGACTGCCAAATCCATTCTGCGTGTGCTCCCCCGTGTTCAGACATCTGGCCATGCATGATGACTGTGGGGGGAACCAAAAACACCTCTTGTGATGTGGTACCTTTTTAACATGGCTCCAAGTCGTCCTATGATGGGATAAGGATGGCCGGGGAACGCCTGACAGATGTGGCTGTCTGACTGTGCCCATTTGATCCGGAGGGGAGGAGTGGCTGTGTTGGGCCAAACCACTCGTGGGATCACAACCAGGACTTAGCTGCAGTGAGTGACCCATGCAATGGTCCCTTCCAGACTTGATTACTGCAATCCGCTTGGCGCAGGCTTACCCTTGAGGCTGACCTGAAAATTACAGCTGGTGCAAAACGCAGCGGCGGCGCCTGCTGACGGCGACGCCTGTATGGGCTTACGTTCGGCAGGCACTCTGCCAATTGCATTAGCTACCACTTGAGTTCTGGATTCGCTTCAAGGTGTTGGATATAAAGCCTTACACAGCCTGGGACCAACATACCTGAGGGACCTCCTCTTCCTGTATATGCCTCGAAGAGTTTTATGCTCAATAGATCAACATCTCTCGGTGGTCCCTGGCCCCAAAAAACGTCCGTCTTGCCTTGACCAGGGCCAGGGCCTTTTCTGCCCTGGCCCCTGGTGGAACATGTTCCCCATTGAGATCAGGGCCCTGCAGGATCTTCTTCATTGAGAACAGGGCCTGTTCTGTCAGGGATTGATCCTGGGGCCTTATGCGAGTGAACTGGAGAGGCCGGGGACTGAACCTGGGACCTTACACACGCAAAGCAAATTTTCAGGATTCAGCCTGAGACCTTCTGCATGCAAAACTGGAGATGCCGGGCATTGAACCTTGGACATTCTGCATGCCAGAAAAGAGGCTCTTCCACTGAGCCACAGCCAGTGTTCCCTCTAAGCTGACTGAGTGTGAGCTAGCTCACAGTTTCTTAGCCTCCAGCTCATGCATTGTTGTCTTATGAAAAATGGCTCCAGAGCAAACTAATTTAGCCACATCACTGGCTCACAACTTCAATGTCGGTAGCTCTCAAAGTAGAGTTTTTGCTCACAAAACTCTACAGCTTAGAGGGAGCACTGGCTATGGCCTCTCCCCAAATAATATTCAGAAACCACATAAAGCCGCTCTGAGACTCCGAGTGAAGGGCGGGGTATAAATCCAATCTCTTCTTCACTTCTTCTTCTTCTTGGTCCCTCTGGGTCAATACTGTCTAATCAGACTGGTAGCAAATCTTCAGGGCCTCAGGGAGAGGTCTTTCTCATCACTTACTTCCCGGTCCTTTTAACTGGAGCTGCTAGGGATTGAACCTGGGACCTTAATGCAAGCAAACTGGAGATCCTGAGGATTGAACCTGGGATCTTATGTATGCAAAGCAGATTCAGGATTCAACCTGGGACCTTCTGCATGTACAACTGGAGACAGCGGGGATTGAGCCTGGGACCTTCTGCCTACCAGACAGATGCTTCGTGACTGAGTTGCAGCCCCCTTTTGCCCCCTCTGGCTGAGATATTAGAAGATGGATAGGTTTGTTCAGGAGCAAATGGTCCCATGGGTTTGATCTTAGGGTTTCAAAATGCAGGGCGTTAGCCTTCTCTGAGCCAGTTTGGTGTAGTGATTAAGTGCGCGGACTCCAATCTGGGAGAACCGGGTTTGATTCCCCCACTCCTCCACTTGCACCTGTTGGATGACCTTGGGCAAGCCACAGTTCTGATAAGAGCTGTCCTTGAAAAAGAGCAGTTTCTGTCAAGAGCTCTCTCAGCCCCACCTACCTCACAGGGTGTCTGTTGTGGGGAGGGGAAGGGGAGGGTGTCTGTAAGCTGCTCTGAGACTCTGAGTGAAGGATGGGGTATAAATCCAATCTCCTCCTCCTCCTCCTCTTCTTCTGATTTTCAGGAGAAGCAGCTCTGGGTTTTTCTTTTTCTAACAATTTATCTGGTTTAGACCCAGATGGAATGAGAAGTTCTGCAAAGGAAGTGGTGAAAGACGAGCAGCTAATAGAGAATGGCTAACTGCTTAGGGAAAGAAAATGTGCTTTTCCCTCGAACAAAGGCTTAATGGAGCGCTATTTCGCGGGGGATGCTATTGATCTCTATGCCACGAAGAGCTTCGTTCCACACATTAAGCCTCTTTAGAAAGGAAGGGACATCTCCCTCAAGGAAGGGCTGCCATTCTCCAGGTGGGGCCTGAAGGTCTCTTAGAACTATGACTGATCTCCCAGCTACGGAGATCAAATCCCCTGGAGTAAATGGCTGCTTCGGGGGGCCAACTGTATGGCATTATAACCCACTGTGGTCCCTCCCCAGGCTCCCCCCCAATCTCCAGAAATTTCCAAGTCCAGAGTTGGCAATTCTACCTCCAAGCCTGTGGGCAACCCTATGGCTCGGGTAACATAATAACATCAGAAGAGCCCATCTGGATCAGACCAATAGTCCATCCAGTCCAGCATCCTGCCTCACACAGTGGCCAACCAGTTCCTCTGAAGGGCCGACCACAGGGCATAGGGGCCAAGGCCTTCATAAGAGCATCAGAAGAGCCCTGCTGGATCAGACCAGTAGTCCATCTAGTCCAGCATCCCATCTCACACAGCGGCCAACCAGTTCCTCTGGAGGGCCAACAACAGGGCATAGAGGCCGAAGCCTTTATAAGAATGTCAGAAGAGCCCTGCTGGATCAGACCAGTGGTCCATCTAGTCCAGCATCCCATGGCACACAGTGGCCAACCAGTTCCTCTGGAGGGCCAACAACAGGGCATAGAGGCCGAAGCCTTTATAAGAATGTCAGAAGAGCCCTGCTGGATCAGACCAGTGGTCCATCTAGTCCAGCATCCCATGGCACACAGTGGCCAACCAGTGCCTCTGGAGGGCCAACAACAGGGCATTGAGGCCAAGGCCTTCATAAGAACGTCAGAAGAGCCCTGCTGGATCAGATCAGTGGTCCTTCTAGACCAACATCCTGCCTCACATAGTGGCCAACCAGTTCCTCTGGAAGCCAACAACAGGGCATTGAGGCTGAGGCCTTCATTAGAAAAGCCCTGCTGGATCAGACCAGTGGTCCTTCTAGACCAGCATCCTGCCTCACATAGTGGCCAACCAGTTCCTCTGGCAGGCCAACAACAGAGCATTGAGGCTGAGGCCTTCATTAGAAGAGCCTTGCTGGATCAGTCCAGTGGTCCATCCAATCCAGCATCCTGTCTCACACCATGGCCAACCAGTTCTTTTAGACAGCTAACAACCAGGCAGAGAGGCCAAGGTCTTCACAAGAATTAATATACAAAGAGCCCTGCTGGATCAGACCAGTGGTCCATCCAGTCCAGCCTCCTGTTTCACACAGTGGCCAACCAGTTCCTCTGGAAGGCCAACAACAGAGCATAGAGGCCAAGACCTTCCCCTGATGTGGCCTCCTGGCTCTGGGAATCAGAGGCCAACTGTTTCTGAATGTGGAGATGCTCTGAACCTACTGCTTATCAGCCTCATTAGATGCCCTCTAGTGGAGTTTTAGTATTTGGGGAGAGGGAGTAAAAGTCCTCTCTTTGTCCGCCCTCTCCACCCCACGCACAACATTATAAACCTCTATAACGTTCCCCCCCTTAGTTCTTTCCTTTCTAAACTGAAAAGTCCCAGACTCTTCAGCCTTTCCGTACAGGGAAGGTGTTCCAACCCCCTCAACCATCTTGGTCACCGTCTTCTATGCTTTCTCCAGCTCTGCAATGCTGGGTGGGACTACAGGACCAAGGCCAGTAGGAATTGCAAGAGATTCCCTTTACTTTCGCTACCCTGTCATTCATATGCCAGATGAAATGAGATGAGAGTATCTCTTCCATGGGGGATCGAAGGAAATGCTGAGTGATGGGACGAGGGAAACAAGGCTTCCTCCTAGCTCCCTTGTTGGTTCCAAGCAAATTCCCAGAGTCTCAGAAATTGTCAGCGGCCTTGCGGAACCTGAAAGAAGACGCATCACCCCCGGAGGAAGTGGAAGGAAGTGTGAGATCACAGCCCCAGTTGGGAATGATCCCATCGAAACCGGAAGTGTTCATTCTTTGACAGAGCCGCGTCCGGGGAGCTAAGACCCAGGGCATTTATATTCCGTGCATCGAGAGCTTTCAAAACAAGCCGCGGACTTGATCCGACTTAGGAGTGTCGGGAAGGGTTGCCAGCTCTGGGTTGGGAAATCCCTGGAGATTTGGGGGGGGTGGGGGGTGGAGACTGAGGAGAGCGGGATTTGGGCCAGGGGCGGGTCCTCAGCAACACTCCCCCTAAGCTGTGGAGTCCTGTGAGTAAAAATTCTACTTTGTGAGCTCCTGGCATTCAAGTCGTGAGGGAGCGATTTGGCCGCTGCATCAACCAGTTTGCTCTGGAGCCGTCCTTCCTGAGCTAAGACAAAAATGTGTGAGCCGGAGGCTCAAAAACTGTGAGCTAGCTCACACTAACTCAGCTTAGAGGGAACGCTGGCCCTCCGCATGGTAGGATGCGCTAGAGCCCACCCTCGAAAGCAGCCATTTTCTCCAAGGGGGGGCGATCTTGGTCATCTGGAAATCAGTTGTAATCCCAGGAGATCTCCAGGCACTGCCTGGAGGCTGGCAACCCTAAGTGTTGGCCATTTGACACTTTTAAAGAAAACAAAAGCCACGCTCTGTAGAAGAGTCATTACACAGGTGGGAAGAGAGTTTTTTTTTTTAATTAAGCAATATTTATAGAGTTGCCACCTGCCTAGAGAAAAGAAAACATCCTGTCCCTTTAAGAGAGTCTTACTGTGATGTACCAGGTGATGTCATCGACCCCGCCTGCCTGGAAAAGCTCTGGCTGCCCTTTTCCATACCCTGAGCCATCATTAAAGGGACAGGACATTATTTTATTTTTTTTGCATCAGTGGGCAATCCTTCTTTTATGTGAAGCCTCTGGCACGGCCTCCCTCTTTACTTAAACAAAGCCTAAATAAATGCATTTAATAGTTTACATTATTTATAGTCTGCCTTTCTCGAATGGACTGAAGGGGGATTGTGCAGAGTGAGTCGATACGATAAACAACGAATTAGCTTTTGGGTTGCAGGACCTGCCAGGAGTCTGAAAAAACAGAACCAAAGCAAAGCATCAATGTTCACACGACCCATCAAAGGATGCAAAAATTACATAACAGGATCCAGCTTACTGCAAACTGTGCACAGTTAAGAACATAAGAATGTAAGGGAAGCCAATGTTGGATCAGGCCAATGGCCCAGCCAGTCCAACACTCTGTCACACTGTGGCCAAAAATACCAGGGGCCATCAGGAGGTCCACCAGTGGGGCCAGGACACTAGAAGCCCCCCAAGCACCAAGAATACAGAGCATCACTTGCCCCAGACCGAGAGTTCCTCTCTATACCTTGTGGCTAATAGCCACTGATGGACTTCTGCTCCATATGCTTATCTAATTCCCTCTTGAAACTGTCCATGCTTGTAGCCGCCACCACCTCCGGTGGCAGTGAAATTCCATGGGTTCATCACTCTTTGGGTGAAGAAGGACTTCCTTTTATCCATTCTAACCTGACTGCTCAGCAATGTCATTGAGTGCCCACGAGTTCTTGTACTGTGAGAAAGGGAGAGAAGTACTTCTTTCTTTACCTGCTCTATCCCGTGCATAATCTTATAAACCTCGATCATGTCACCCCTCAGCCGTCGTTTCTCCAAGCTAAAGAGCCCCAAGCACTTTAACCTTTCTTCATAGGGAAAGTATTCCAACCCTTTTATCATTCTAGTTGCCCTTCTCTGCACTTTTGTGTAGACCTCAGCAGTGTTCCCTCTAAGCTATGGAATACTGTGAGCAAAAATTCTGCTTTGTGAGCTACTGGCCTTAAAGTCGTGAGCGAGCAATTTGGCTGCTGTAGAAATTAGTCGCACAGTGGCCAAAAATACCAGGGGCCATTAGGAGGTCCAGCAGTGGGGCCAGGACACTAGAAGCCCTCCCACTGTTGCCCTCCCCCCAAGCACCAAGAATACAGAGCATCACTTGCCCCAGAGTGAGAGTTCCTATCCATACCTTGTGGCTAAGAGCCACTGACGGGCCTCTGCTCCACATGTTTCTCCAATCCCCTCTTCAAGCCATCTATGCTTGTAGCCACCACCAATTCCTGCAGCAGTGAATTCCACATGTTAATTACTCTTTGGGTGAAGGACTTCCTTTTACCTGTTCTAACCTGACTGCTCGTTAATTTCATCAAGCACTCATGAGTTTTCGTATTGTGAGCAAGGGAGAGAAGCACTTCTTTCTCTGCCTCCTCTGTCCCATGCATAATTTCTGTAAACCTTCTGAGAGGTTATTGATCCTCCCGGGACCTCAGACAGTTCAGCCAAGAACTTCTCTCGAGCTTTCTAGGCACATCAGCGAGGAGACAGTGTGGCTGGCCAACAACTCCGCAGGACTCAAAAAATGTGCACGTTCTCAGGGGGAAAGGCTGTGGCTCAGTGGCAAGGCATCTGCTTCGCGTGCAGAAAGCCCCAGGTTCAATTCTTGGCTTTTGCCGCTGAAAGGATAAAGTGATGGGGGATGTGACCCTGGGGAGCTGCTGCCGGTCTGAGCAGGTGATACCGACAGTGCCTTCTCTGTTGCGGCCCCCACCTTGTGGGGCAGTCTGCCTGAGCAGCTTAGGAAGGGCCCCACTCACCTGGTTCTGAGCAAACTATGCAAAACTGAATTATTCAGGGGAGCTTTTCTACGCAAGCAATAGAGTTGCCCTGGACTAACTGATACTCTGCTCAGGTTAGACTTCACCTCGAGTATTGTGTTCAGTTTAAAGGTAAAGGATTCCCTTGCTCAAAAGCCAGTCGAATCCGACTCTAGGGTTGCGGTGCTCATCTCCGTTTCCAAGCTGAAGAGCCAGCGCTGTCCGAAGACGTTTCCATGGTCATGTGGCCAGCATGACTAAACGCCAAGGCACACTGAACACTGTTACCTTCCCACCGAAGTGGTACCTATTTATCTACTTGCAATTTCTTGCTTTCAAACTGCTAGGTTGGCAGGAGCTGGAACCAGAGACGGAAGCTCACTCTGTCATGCGGCACTCTCGGGTCTTGAACTGCTGAACTACCGACCTTTCAGCCTGCAGTTTAGCATCTTAACCACTTGAGCCACTGCAGCTCCTGTGTTCAGTTTGGGGCACCACAATTTTAGAAGGATACAGACATGCTGGAACGTGTCCAGAGGAGGAGGAGGAGAAAAGATTGGATTTATACCCTGCCCTTCACTCAGAGTGGCTTCCAATCTCCTTCCCCTTCCCCTCCTGTGAGGTGGGTGGGGCTGAGAGAGCTCTCTCGGGAACTGCCCTTGAGAGAACACCTCTTGTCAGAACCATGGCTGCAAGTGGAAAAACACCTTTTAACATCGAGGCCCTGCCCCCCCTCCCAACCCAGCATCAGCACCAACTTACATCTAATAGCCTGGCAAGAACTCAGACTGTGGCGGTAGTTTGACCGCCTAGATGCTGAGATGCCATCATCATTTATGAGTACTACGTTTGCCAGCGCATGTTCGCACATGTTGAAATTTTAACTTTTTTTTTAATTGTCTTAATGTATTTCATGGAGTGCCCACGAGTTCTTGTACTGTGAGAAAGGGAGAAAAGGACTTCTTTCTTGACCTGCTGTATCCCATGCATAATCTTGTAAACCTCGATCATGTCACCCCTCAGCCATCGTTTCTCCAAGCTAAAGAGCCCCAAGAGCTTTAACTTTTCTTCATAGGGGAAGTGTCCCAATCCTTGTATCATTCTAGTTGCCCTTCTTCTGCACTTTTCCCAATGCTACAATATCCTTTTTGAGGTGTGGCGACCAGAACTGTACACGGTACTCCAAATGAGGCCACACCATTGATTTATACAGGGGCATGATGATACTGGCTGATTTGCTTTCAATTCCCTTCCTAACAATCCCCAGCATAGGTAATCTTGGTGGGGCTGCCGACCTCCAGGTGGGGACTGGAGATCTCCTGCTATTACAACTGATCTTCAGATTACAGAGACCAGTTCCCCTAGAGAACATAGCTGCTTTGGAGGCCGGACTCCACAGCATTGGTACTCCATGGAGGTCCCTGTCCTCACCACCCCCAAATCTCCAGGAGTTTCCCAAACTGGAGCTGGCAACCCTAGGTCTTGGCCAAGCAGCCCCCTGGGGCTTTGGAAGAGTTGCAAAACTTGGTTATGCTCGCTCCTGGCCACCGATGGCCGTCCGCGGCAACAGCCCACCGGAAAACTGGGGAGCTGCCTCGGGTGGTGGTGAGCTTCACATCCCTGGCAGTCTTCAAGCAGCGGCTGGACAACCCCTTGTCAGGGATGCTCTAGGTTGATCTTGCATCGAGCAGGGGGTCAGACTAGATGGCCTTTATGGTCCCTTCCAACTCTGTGATTCTATGATGCTTCCCTGTAACTTCAATGCCTACTCTACCCCTGGTCCGGCCTCCTGCCCCCGCACCAGAAAGTCTCACTATACATCCCTGAGTAACAGGAAGCCGTTTTCTCCGGCGCTGATTTCACAGTTTCTGGGAAATGGTTCTGTCTATCGGGATGAGTTCATCTCTTTCCCATATTTACAAGGCTACAGAGGGCTTTCTTCTTCTTCTTTCTTTTTTGGTTACTGTAATTTGCCAGTGGAAAGTGCCAGTCGATCTTCCCGCTGGTTTATGATTCTGGATCACCGTGACCCAAGAGAGAGGCACGGTGACCGGCAACCGGGTAAGGACGTCTCGAGAGGGCTTGGAACGAAGTCACCTGCCTTCCCGTTGGCAGCCTTCGTCTTCGAGCCAGTTCAGCTGAGCTGCTTCTTAAGGAATATTATTTAATTGCTTCTTAAGGAATATTATTTACCAGCAAAACACCTCGGATTCAGATCAGGGGTGGGGGTGCTTGGAGGGGGGGGATTTGTATATTGCCAGAACCCCAACGACCGCCAGCATGGTATAGCGGTTAAGAGCGGCGTACTCTAATCTGGAGAGCCAGGTTTGATTCCCCACTCCTCCTCCCCATGAAGGCTGCTGGGTGACCTTGGGCCAGTCACAGTTCTCTTGGAGCTGTTCTCTCAAGAGTGGTCCTTGAAAGAGCTCTCTCCGCCCCGCCTACCTGACAGGCTGTCTGTTGTGGGGAGGGGAGGGGAAGGGAAAGGAGATTGTAAACTGCTCTGAGACACCTTACGGTAGAGAAAGGTAAAGGTAAAGGTTCTCCTGCTCAAAAGCCAGTCGAATCCGACTCTAGGGTTGCGGTGCTCATCTCTGTTTCAAAGCCGAAGAGCCAGTGCTGTCCGGAGACGTTTCCGTGGTCACGTGGCCAGCATGACAAAACACAAAGGCGCACGGAACGCTGTTCCCTTCCCACTGAAGCGGTACCTATTTATCTACTTGCAATTTCTTGCTTTCGAACTGCTAGGTTGGCAGGAGCTGGAACTAGAGACGGGAGCTCACCCCATCATGCGGCACTCACAGGTCTCGAACTGCTGAACTACTGACCTTCCACAGCCTGCAGTTCAGCGTCTTAACCACTTGAGCCACCGCAGCTCCTTACGGTAGAGAAAAGTGGGGTATAAAAACCTACTCTTCTCCTTCTTCAGAGGGGACACAGGGCCAGGCTATCCAGTGTCAGCCTTGTGCTTCACGGAAAGGGCCATAGCTTAGTGGTAGAGCATCAGCTTGGTATGCAGAAGGTCCCAGGTTCGATCCCTGGCATCTTCACGTAAAAAAGATTATGAAGTATGTGATATGAAAGACCCTCTCTCAGAGACCCTAGAGTACTGCTGCCAGTCTGATTAGATAAGACTGACCTTGAAAGACCAAATGTCAGATTCAGTATAATCTCATCCATATGGGAGTTTTGTGTGGGCAGCGGCCATGACTCAGTGGTACAGCATCTGCTTGCATGCAGAAAGTCCCAGGTTCAATCCCCGATATCTCTAGTTAAGGAAGAAGAGGAGGAGGAAGAGATTGGATTTATACCCGGCCATTCACAAGGAGTCTCAGAGGGGCTCACAAACTCCTCTCCCTTCCCCTCCCCACAACAGACACCCTGTGAGGTAGAAGAAGAAGAGGAGATTGGATTTATAGCCTGCCCTTCACTACCCAAAGGAGTCTCAGAGCGGCTCACAAACTCCTTTCCCTTCCCCTCCCCACAACACACACCTCTTTGAGGTAGAAGAAGAAGAAGAAGAGATTGGATTTATAGCCTGCCCTTCACTACTCAAAGGAGTCTCAGAGCCGCTTACAAACTCCTTCCCCTTCCCCTCCCCACAACAGACACCTCTTTGAGGTAGAAGAAGAAGAAGAAGAAGAGATTGGATTTATAGCCTGCCCTTCACTACTCAAAGGAGTCTCAGAGCCGCTTACAAACTCCTTCCCCTTCCCACAACAGACACCCTGTGAGGTAGAAGAAGAGGAAGAGATTGGATTTATACCCCACCCTTCACTATCCAAAGGAGTCTCAGAGTGGCTCACAAACTCCTTTCCCTTCCCCTCCCCACAACAGACACCTCTTTGAGGTAGAAGAAGAAGGAGATTAGATTTATACCCAGCCCTTCACTACTCAAAGGAGTCTCAGAGCCGCTTACAGACTCCTTTCCCTTCCCCTCCCCACAACAGACACCCTGTGAGGTAGAAGAAGAAGAGATTGGATTTCTACCCTGTCCTTCACTACCCAAATGAGTCTCAGAGCGGCTGACAAACTCCTTCCCCTTCCCACAATAGACACCCTGTGAGGTTGGTGGGGCTGAGAGAGCTCTTTCCAGAACTGTCCTTGAGAAAACAGCTCTGACAGAACTACGGTTTGCCCAAGGTCATCCAGCAGCTGCAAGTGGAGAAGTGGGGGAATCAAACCCGGTTCTCTCGAATTAGAGTCTGCACACTTAACCACTACACCACACTGGAGTTGATGTGAAAGTGCTGATGTGAAAGACCTCCACCTGAGACCCTGGAGAGCTGCTGCCAATCTGAGTGGACCATACTGAGTGGGCTTGATGGACCAATAGTTCTGATACAGTATAAGGCAGTTGTATGCATAGCCCCCGAGGAATGAAGGATCACTTACTTATATGAGAGAAATTAAAGAGAGAGCATTTGAAAACACCATGGGAGCAGAGACGGAACTGACCCCAGCCATTGGGAACCCTGTGGTTTTGCTTGTTTTTCACATGAAGCTGCCTTTTATTGAATCAGGTCCTCAAGTCCATCAAGGGGAGTAACTGTCTACTCAAACTGGCAGCAGCTCTCCAGGGTCTCAGGCTGAAGTCTTTCACACCACCTACTGCCTGGTCCTTTTAACCGGAAAGGCTGGATGGGGATGGAATCTGGGACCTTTTGCTCAACTTTCAGAGCTGCAGCCCCTCCCTGTGTGCTGTCCAAACCTGAGAGCCAGTTCGGGGTAGTGGTTAAGAGCGGCAGGCTCCAATCCGGAGAACCAGGTTTGATTCTCCACGCTTCCTCCGCACGCAGCCAGCTGGGTGACCCTGGGCCAGTCACAGTTCTCTCAGAACTCTCTCAGCCCCACCTACCTCACAGGGTTTCTGTTGTGGGGAGAGGAAGGGACGGCAATTGCAAGCCACTCCAAGACTCCTTTGGGTAGTGAAGAGCAGGGTATAAAACCAGCTCTTCTTCTTCTTCAGTTGTAAACCCAGGAAAGCTCCAGCCACCACCTGGAGGTTGACAACCCAACTGGCAACCCTTGCCTTCCCCAGGCTCCACCCCAACATTTTCCAGGAATATTCCAAGCCAGAGTGGGGAACTGTAGCCAATTTGGTGTAGAGCCAGTTTGGTGTAGTGGTTAGGACAGTGGACCCTGATCAGGGAGAACCAGGTTTGATTCCCCACTCCATTACATGCAGCTGCTGGTGTGACCTTGGGTCAGTCACAAGTTCTCTCAGCGCTGTTCTCTCAAGAGCAGTCCTCAAAAGAGCTCTCTCAGACCCACCTGCCTCCCAAGGTGTCTGTTGCGGGAGGGGAAGGGAAAGGAGTTTCTAAGCCGCTCTGAGACTCCTTTGGGCAGTGAAGGGTGGGGTAGAAATCCAATCTCTTCTTCTTCTATCCAGGCGAAAGGGAGTCTGGAGGGACGAAATTATATAAAGGGCAGCAGCCGTCTCTCTCTCTCCACTCCCCCCTTACATTTTCTTAATTAATGAGACCGGGAAAAGCGGATGAAGCTTCCAACGGGCTTCGTCTCTGTTGCGCGTCACTGATGACCGCGGACTAATTAGCGGCCGGTTGCCTTTTAACCCCTCCCCTGCCGTTCAAGGCCCGGGCCTGCGCGCGCCTGTCCGGCTCCAGATCAAAGGGTTAACCAGGCTTTGCAAAACGACGGCGCTAAAATGGCAGCGGCGGGGACGCGCAACTGCTTGGCCAGAAGTCACGGGCGCGGGGCTCCCTGCTTAGCTGCCTTCCCCCCACTTTTTCGTCCCCGCGCACATGTGAATGCCGCATCCCCCCCCCCCCCCCCGGTTTTTGTCGAGAGAGTTGACTTCTGAATTTAGCAACTTTAAAAAAAAATAAAAACTCCGGCCAATCTCTTGTCCTGTCAAGTTTTGCAACTGTGCAGAAAAGAGGAGCAGAGAAGCCGCACTCTCGGATTCGCTTTCTCTCTTTGCTGTTTACGACTCTGGTTGCAAAAAAACCGTAAAGGCAATAATAATGAATTCGGTTTTCGGCAGTGTGGGAGGCCCGCCGTCCAAATTTGGGACGGGCCAACGCTTTTCGGATCGGGACCCTTGCGAAACAGCGGAGAGCCGGCTCAAGAAGGAGGACCGCGGTGTGTGTGTGTGTGGGGGACTAGGAGAAGCAAAGAAACTTGCAAAAGGAGCGGGCAGGCCTTTTACAACCGGGGCCTGCCCTGGAGTCGAAAGAGAAGAGCTCTAGCCGGCTGTGACGCTCCCATTTCCACGCTCAACCGGTGTGTGTGTGTTGGGGGTAGGAAATGAAACGCCCTGCAACAGGCGAACCACCGTCCGTGCATAGGCAGCATTGCTAGTGGTTAGAGCGAGCAGTTTAGGGAGAAACATTCGTTTTTTATTTTACTTTACATCCCACGCTAACCTGTTAGGTCTGAATTTATTTAATTCATTTATACCCTGCTTCCCCCCCGAACCCAAAGCAGCTTATAGTGCTCTCCTCGCCTCCCTTTTATCCTCAAAACAACCCTGCGAAGTAGGCTAAGCTGGTGGGACCGCGGCCTGGCCACCCAGCAAGCTTCCAGGGCACCAGACTCGTCTCGGTTTATTTCAGTCATTCGTTCCCCGCCTTCGCCCCCACGGGAGACCAAGTCACCTCACCCCGCCCTCCACTCCTCCGTTTTATCCTCACAACAAGCCTGCGAGGTAGGCCAGGCCAAGGGCCCGTAACTGGCGCAAAGCCACCCAGCAAAATTCCATGGCACCAGTGGGGATCCGAACCCGAGCCTCCCAGATCTTAGGTTGCCACTTGAGCGACCTTTACACCACGGCCGGGTTGAACCCCGAACTTTGCGCTCCAGGCTCCTAGGCCAGAGGGCCCCCAATGCTCCCTCTAAGTTGTGGAGTCTTGTGAGCAAAAATTCTCCTTTGTGAGCTACTGGCATTAAAGTGGTGAGCGAGCGATCTGGCTACTGCATAAACTAGTCTGCTCTGGAGCCCTCCTTCCTGAGCTAAGACGAAAATGTGTGAGCCGGAGGCTAAAAAACTGCGAGCTAGCTCTCACTAACTCAGCTTAGAAGGAACATTGCGGTATATCCTGCTCAATTCTTAACGCAAAAATAAAAAGCAGGGGAATATAACACCACCACCACAGAATGCATCGAGTTCTGCAGACCAGGCAGGGGAGACGCCAATCCGCGTCTCCCTCTGAGCTCCGAGACCCTCTCTTGCCGCCGGAAGAAGCCGGATTTAGAGGGCTCCTTCGGTGCGCTCCGGCAAAACCCGTCTGCTGTTTGTGGGCGGGGAAGGCGAGGGAGGAAAGGTCACTCGGAGGGAAGTCCCGGGAGACGGAGGCGGAGCAAGGCCGGGTCAATGGCAGGCCGGGGGGGGGGCTTCTTCCCTTGGAGAGCGCCTCTCTCTGCACCGTCGGGGTTGCTTTTCCCCCAGGGGGGGTCCCAGAGAGCCCCTTCAGCAGTGACCATCCCTCCCGACCTTTGCAAAGCGTTTGCGCCCGGGAGCCCCAGGGAAAAGAAGGGACGCCACTTAAACGCCGGGCCTGTCTTCCTGCCCTTTGGATGGGCCATCCCCCGCATGCGCAGTGGTGCCTGCGCCCCCCCCCCCGCCCCGTGATACACAGTTGCTTCCTCTCTAAGCATCGCGTGTCTTTTCATGCGCTTCCTGCACAGGGGATGACTTGACCCAGCCGGTTTATTCTCCAGGACCGATGTCCCCTCTAAGCTGTGGAGTCTTGTGAGCAAAAATTCTACTTTGTCAGCTACTGGCATTAAAGTTGTGAGTGACCGATTTAGCTATACTGCATAGATTAGTTTGCTCCGGAGCCGGCCTTCCTGAGCTAAGACAGAAATGTGTGAGCCGGAGGCTAAAAAACTGTGAGCTAGCTCACACTAACTCAGCTTAGAGGGAACACTGTCCAGGACTTCCTTCCTTCCTTCCTTCCTTCCTTCCTTCCTTCCTTCCTTCCTTCCTTCCTTCCTTCCTTCCTTCCTTGTTGGTCTGAAGCAGTGTTCCCTCTAAGCCGAGTTAGTGCGAGCTAGCTCACAGATTTGGAGCCTCCAGCTCACGTTTTTTGGCTCCAGCGCAAACTAACTTATGCGGCAGCTGAATCGCTCGCTCACCACTCTAACGCCAGGAGCTCACAAAGTAGAATTTTTGCGCACAAGACTCCACAGCTTAGTGGGAGCATCGGTCTGAGGCAGTACAACAAAGTTAGAGTCCAACGGGCGCCTTTAAGAGCCTACAAAGGTTTCTTCAAGGTATGAGCTTTTGTGTGCAACTTTATCAAATATTTGTTGTGCACACACATGAAAGCTCATAGCTTGAATAAACATTTGTGGGTCTTAAAGGCGCCCATTGGACTCTAACTATTATCAAATGTTTGATAACTATTATCAAATAGTTGCTGTAGATTTTCTGGGCTGTACGGCCATGATCTTGGCATTGTAGGAACTGACGTTTCGCCAGTAGCTGTGACTGGCATCCTCAGAGGTATAACACAGAAAGATGGAGGACTCTCTGTGTCAAGGTGGGCAGAAAAATGGTAGGCAGGTTATATCTACCCTCAAGTTCTCAAGATAATGACTCAGCCCTACCCCACCTTCCAGGGTAGATATAAATAACCTGCCTACCACTTTTCTGCCCACCTTGACATAGAGAGTACTCCATCTTTCTGTGTTATACCTCTGAGGATGCCAGTCACAGCTACTGGCGAAACGTCAGGTCCCACAATGCCAAGACCACGGCCACACAACCCGGAAAATCTACAGCAGCTAATGAACTCCGGCCGTGAAAGCCTTCGACAACGTATTATCAATATTCGATAAAGTGTGCGTGCACACGAAAGCTCATGCCTTGAATAAACCTTTGTTGGCCTTAAAGGTGCCCTGGGACTCCAAATTTGTTGTAGATCAAGGCTTGTTCCACACTGTCATTCTTGGCACTCGTTTGTCCCTATTGTTTCAGGGTCCCCCCTCCGCACTGTGTTTTGCTCTCTCTAGTAGTCCCAGACGGAACAAAACACACGTGGGAAGGGGAGGGGATGACCCAAAGCAATAGGGACAAGCAAGTGACTAAAATGACAGTGCAGAAGTGGCCAAAATTAGGGGTTGCTACGTCCCGCCCCGGCTGCCACCAAGGGATGTAGGATGTAGGGTTGCTAGATCCAGGTTGGGACAAAGACCTCAGTGGGGTACAATGCCATAGAGTCCCTCCAAAGCATCCATTTTCTCCAAGGGAACCGATCTCTGTAGTCTGGAGATGAGCTGTAATTCTGGGGGATTCCCAGGTCCCACCTGGAGGCTGGCATCCCTAAGTCATGTTTGTCTACAGCAGCAGAAAAGAAGAAAAGTCCAGTCAGCACCTTAGAGACTAATAAACTTTGTGGCAGGGGATGAGCCTTCATGAGTCACTGCTCTGCTCAGGTTTAGCCACAAACGACACCCACCAAGGGAAGACCATCAACAATTCACAACTATAGAGGATCAAAACCGTATATCACTATCATGAAAGTACAAAGATGGGCTATAGCGATCGTAACCCAACAGAAAGCATCACTTACAAAAAGAACGTTCAAAACAATGCTGAATCGTTATGGGCAATCTGTGGGATATGTGCTTACACATTCTATTGGGTTATGACCACGAACCCATCTGGATTCCTGAAGCCCTCCCACTGTTGTCCCCCAGGCACCAAGAATGCAGAGCATCATTGCCCCAGACAGAGTGTTCCATCTATGGCCCCCTGGTGAATAGTCACTGATAGACCTCTGCTCCATATAAGAACACAAGAGAAGCCAATGTTGAATCAGGCCAGTGGCCCATCCAGCCCAACACTCTGTGTCACACAGTGGCCAAAACCCAGGGGCCATCAGGAGGTCCATCAATGGGGCCAGGACACCAGAAACCCTCCCACTCTTGCCCCACCAAGCACCAACAATACAGAGCATCACTGCCCCAGACTGAGTGTTCCATCTGTGCCTTCAGGCTAATAGCCACTGATAGACCTCTGCTCCATATAAGAACATAAGAGAAGCCACGTTAGATCAGACCAATGGCTCCTCCAGTTCAACACTCTGTCACCAAAACCCAGATGATGATGAAGAAGAAGAGATTGGATTTCTACCCCACCCTTCACTACCCAAAGATGTCTCAGAGCAGCTTACAAACTCCTTTCCCTTCCCCTCCCCACAACAGACACCCTGTGAGGTAGAAGAAGAGGAAGAAGAGATTGGATTTATACCCCGTCCTTCACTACCCAAAGGAATCTCAGAGCAGCTTACAAACTCCTTTCCCTTCCCCTCCCCACAACAGACACCCTGTGAGGTAGAAGAAGAGGAAGAAGAGATTGGATTTATACCCCGCCCTTCACTACCCAAAGGAGTCTCAGAGCAGCTTACAAACTCCTTTCCCTTCCCCTCCCCACAACAGACACCCTGTGAGGTAGGTGGGGCTGAGAGAGCTCTTGACAGAAAGTGCTATTTTTTCAAGAACAGCTCTTATCAGAACTATGGCTTGCCATCCAGCCAGGTGCAAGTGGAGGAGTGGGGAATCAAACCCGATTCTCCCAGATTAGAGCCCGCGCACTTAACCACTACACCAAACTGTCATCAGGAGGTCCACCAGTGGGGCCAGAACTCCAGAAGCCCTCCCACTGGTGCCCCCCAAGCACCAAGAATACAGAGCATCACTGCCCCAGCTGTGTTGGATCAGACCAATGGCCCCTGCAGTCCAACACTCTGTGTCACACAGTGGTCAAAACCCAGATGCCATCAGGAGTTCCCCTAGCATGTCCTGAACTCCAGAAGTTCTCCCACTCTTGCCCCCCAAGCATCAAGAAGTCAGAGCATCACTGTCCCTGACAGAGTGTTCCATCTATACCTTGTTGCTAATAGTCACTGATGGACCCCTCTTCTTATGTTTATCCAATCCCCTCTTGAAACTGTCTATGCTTGTAGCCACCACCAACTCCTGTGGCAGTTAGTACTTGTATGGGAGATCACCAAGGAAGCCCAAGGTTTCTACACAGAGTCAGGCTATGGCAAACCACCTCTGCTTGCTTTTTGCTTTGAAAACCCTATGGCAGAGGTGTCAAACATGTGGCCCAGGGGCCAAATGAGCACCCCCCCACACAGGGCTTCTATCAGGCCCGCAGTGGAACTGGCTGTCTTCTGCTTCTTCTTCCAGTTCTGCTGCTGCTACTTGATTATTGGTTTGCAGCTTACAGATACACACTTGAACAGCATACTCAAGATTACAACAGCACGGATATTTTGATATAATAATTCAGAGCAAGAGGCGTCAGTTATCAGACACTGTTAAATAAAGAAAATCTTGCAAGAGTGCCGATGTTTTAAGCGTGCTTTTATTTTAAGTAAAAAAAACAAACCTTTGTGTTTGTGTCCTTTATAAAGTTTATATCTCCACTACCTGGCGTGACATTTTATGACACACATGGCCCGGCCCAACAAGGTCTCATTCATGTCAGATCCGACCCTCATAACAAATGAGTTATTAAAAAGGATATTATACATTATAATATAAAAAGGATATATTATAATATCTTTAAAAAGGATATTATAGCTTCGGAAAAAGTGCAGAAGAGGGCAACTAGAATCATAAAAGGGTTGGAACACTTTCTCTATGAAGAAAGGTTAAAACGCTTGGGGCTCTTTAGCTTGGAGAAACGACGGCTGAGGGGTGACATGATCGAGGTTTACAAGATTATGCACGGGATAGAGCAGGTTGAGAAAGAAGTCCTTTTCTCCCTTTCTCACAATACAAGAACTCGTGGGCACTCCATGAAATTGCTGAGCGGTTGGGTTAGAATGGATAAAAGGAAGTCCTTCTTCACCCAAAGAGTGATGAACACATGGAATTCACTGCCATGGGAGGTGGTGGTGGCTATAAGCATGGACAGTTTCAAGAGGGAATTAGATAAACATAAGGAGCAGAGGTCCATCAGTGGCTATTAGCCACAAGGTAGAGATAGGGAGAGTCCCTTGGACTGCAAGGAGGTCAAATCAGTCAATCCTAAAAGAAATCAACCCTGACTGTTCCCTGGAAGGCCAGGTACTGAAATTGAAGCTCAAAGACTTTGGCCACCAAATGAGAAGGGAGCCCTCACTGGAGAAGACCCTGATGCTGGGAAAGATCGAAGGTCAAAGAAGAAGGGGACAGCAAAGGATGAGATGGTTAGACAGTGTCATCGATGCAACAAACGTGAAATTGAGCAAACTTCAGCGGACAGCGGAAGACAGGAGGGCCTGGCGTGATCTGGCCCATGGGGTCGCGAACAGTCGGACTCGACTGTGCGACTGAACAACAACAACAAGAGATAGGGACTCTCAGGCTGGGGCAGGTGATGCTCTGTCTTCTTGGTGCTGGGGGGGCAGCAGTAGGTGGACTTCTAGTGTCCTGGCCCCACTGCTGGACCTCCTGATGGCCCCTGGTATTTTTGGCCACTGTGTGCCACAGACTGTTGGACTGGATGGGCCGTTGGCTGGATCCAGCATTGACTTCTCTTACGTTCTTATGAGTTCGACACCCCTGCCCTATGTGGTTTTGCCAGAAGCCGACTGCGACTTGACAACGCTTTCCTCCACCACCTGCCAGGTTGACTTTCCACGCTACATTTCTGTGGTCTATCACATTATTTATTTAATTGCATTATTCATAGTCCACGTTTCTCACAGGGTCATCTCAAAGTGGATCACACACAGTGAGTCAGTGCAATCATCAAAATGGGACATTCGGTCACCAATGCATCAGGAGTGCAGAGGTCTGGAACCGCCACAAAGAGCTGAAGGGCAGCACAGGTAGTAACATTATACATCAAGTGGTGCAAAACGTACACAATAGGATCCTCCTTACAGTAATCTATAGGCAGCAGTATGGCGCACTGTCCCTAAGTCTGAGTAAGCTCGTGAGCCATTTTGTACAGCACAACCCTATTAACTGTGTGGGAAATCCCTCTTGAATAGCTCAGTTTTGCATAGTTTGTGGAAAGCTAGAAGAGTGGGAGTCTTCCTGACCTCCTTGGGCAAGGTCTTCCAGGAGGAGGAGGAGGAGAAGGAGGAGGAGGAGGAGAAGAGATTGGGTTCATACCCTGCCACTCACTACCTGAAGGAGTCTCAGAGTGGCTTACAATCTCCTTTCCCTTCCCCTCCCCACAACGGATACCCTGTGAGGGAGGTGGGGCTGAGGGAGCTCTTTCGAGGACTGCCCTTGAGAGAACAGCTCTGAGAGAACTTGTGACTGACCCAAGGTCACACCAGCAGCTGAATATGGAGGAGTGGGGAATCAAACCCAGTTGTCCAGATTAGAACCTGCACTCTTAACCACTGCACCAAAGAACGAGAAAAAGCAGTGGTGGTGGTGGCATTGGTTTTTATACTCCGCTTCTCACTACCTGAAGGAGTCTCAGAGCGGCTTACAATCTCCTTTCCCTTCCCCTCCCCACAACGGACACCCTGTGAGGGAGGTGGGGCTGAGGGAGCTCTTTCGAGGACTGCCCTTGAGAGAACAGCTCTGAGAGAACTTGTGACTGACCCAAGGTCACACCAGCAGCTGAATATGGAGGAGCGTGGGGAATCAAACCCAGTTGTCCAGATTAGAACCTGCATTCTTAACCACTGCACCAAAGAACGAGAAAAAGCAGTGGTGGTGGCATTGGTTTTTATACTCCGCTTCTTACTACCTGAAGGAGTCTCAGAGTGGCTTACAATCCCCTTTCTCTTCCTCTCCCCACAACAGACGGCCCAGTGAGCAATGCTCCCTCTAAGCTCCCTCTAAGTCTTGTGAGCAAAAATTCGACTTGGTGAGCTACTGGCGTTAAAGCTGTGAGTGAGCGATTTGGCTGCTGCATAAATTAGCTTGCTCTTGAGTCATCCTTCCTGAGCTAAGACAAAAATGTGTGAGCTGGAGGCTAGGAAACTGTGAGCTAGCTCACACTAAGTCAGCTTAGAGGGAACACTGCCCATGAGGCTGAGAGAGCTCTGAGAGAACGGTGGTTGACCCTAGGTTACCCAGCTGGCTTCATGTGGAGGAGGAGTGGGGAATCAAACCCGATTCTCCAGATTGGAGTCACCTACTCTTAAGCACTGCACCATGTGTACGGACAAGTTGTCGGTTTTCTTCACCTTACATATGTGTGCCCTGGACTTCTATGAGCTGCTATGAGGGCCCCCTAGACTATGAGACTTGTAAACATCAAATCAGTTCATCAGAGACTCTCCTTCCTCCCACAAAAGCCATGCAAAATTCCTAGAGTCAGTAACTCTGGGTTGGGAAATTGCTGGAGATTTGGAGTCGGAAGCTGGGGAGAGTGCTCAGCAGGAATGGGATACCATAAAGCCCATCTTCCAAAACCGCCATTTCCTCCAGGGGAACTTCTCCCTGTTGTCTGGGAGATCTCCAGGCCCTACTTGGAGGCTGGCAACACTAAAAAGTCCTGAAATTGTAAATACTAAATGAGCCACACAAGATGGCCATCAGCTGGCCCATTCTGTACCTTCTAGCCTTTACTTGGGAGAAGGGCCTAAACCTCCTTGCAATCTCTCTCTCTCTTTCTCTCTCTCAACAAGACTCAGTCAAGGAAGCCTTGGGCCACAGTCTGCAAGATTTGAGCAAGCCAGTTTGATGTACTGGTTAAGTGCATGGAATCTAATCTGGGAGAACCGGGTTTGATTCCCCACGCCTCCACATGCAGCTGCTGGTGTGACCTTGGGCCAGTCACAAGTTCTCTCGGAGCTGTTCTCTCAGAAGCAGACCTTGAAAGAGCTCTCTCAGCCCCGCCTACCTCACAGGGTGTCTGTTCTGGGGAGGGGAAGGGGAAAGGAGTTTGTCAGCCGCTCTGAATCTCCGAGTGAAGGGCGGGGTATATATCCAATCCAATCTCTTCTCTTAAAGATAGGATGTTTTGGAGGACATTAACTCACGGGACCGCCGTAAGTCGGAAGCGACTTCATGGCACTTACACACACACACTGTGTTTGTGCTATTGCTATGGGTGATGCCTTCTAAAACAGCTCTGTGGAGGTTTCCTTTGCGCAGCGGCACCCGGGCAGCCGACAAAGAAAACACGCTCCTGCTATGATAAAGACTTTTTGACTAGTCCAAGCAGACTGCAGGATATCCATCACTCTCGATGGCTGCTCCCCGTGTAAAATTCTCCTGCGAGCCGTCTGCATCTGAACTACGGCGTTTCTGGAGAGGCAGAGAGAGACAATTTCTGTACCGGGAAGCGTTTAGCGGCTGGGGATAAATAAGTCTTTATTATGGCAGTCGGTCTCTCAAATGTGCGCTCATATATTTTAAACGTATTGTTTCATGCTTTTCTGTTTTTATGCGGCCATCTAGTTTTTATAAGGCTGCTTATCCACCCAGGCTTTATGTGGATAAAGTGAATTATCAATGCAATGAATAAAGATAAATTCGGGGGAGGCGGGGTTGCTTCTCCCGTCTGCAGGGTTTCACAGGTCCGCAAACTCGCCCAGGGTCGAGCGATCTTGGAGTCCGGTGTCGCTTTTAAGACCGACACAGTTTTATTCTGGGTATCAGCCTTCATGCGCATGCACACTGGGCATGCACACAAAAGCCGATACCCAGAATTAAACTTTGTTGGTCTTAAATATGCCACTGGGCTCCGAATTTGTTCTGCTGCCCCAGACCAACACGGCTACCCCACCTGGGGTAGTAAAACAAGAAGCCTGTGGCCATTTCCAACAAATAGTTGTGGCTGGTGCTCCCTCTGAGCTGTGAGGTCTTGTGATCAAAAATGCCAAGAACATAAGAGAAGCCAGTGTTGAATCAGGCCAATTGCCCATCTAGTCCAACACTCTGTCACACAGTGGCCAAAAATACCAGGTGCCATCAGGAGGTCCAGCAGAGGGGCCAGGACACTAGAAGCCCTCCCACTGCTGCCCCCCTCCAGCACCAAGAATAAAGTGAGCTACCAGCATTAAAGTTGTGAGCGAGCAATTTGGCTACGGCATAAATTAGTTTTGCTCTGGAGCCATCCCTTCCTGAGCTAAGACAAAAATGCGTGAGCCAGAGGCTAAAAAAACTGTGAGCTAGCTCACACTAACTCAGCTTAGAGGGAACACTGGTTGTCACCCAGTTTTATTGATCTATTCAGCACGTTGATATGTGGCTTTTCTCATGAATCATAGGACACAAAGCGCCTTATGTGAAAAGCACAGAAAACCTTTGATGGGTTTTGTTTTGCTATTATGTCGCAGCCAGCTTACGGTGGCACCGTAGGGTTTTTCAAGGCAAGCGGTGTTCACAGGTGGTTTGCCAGCACTAACTGAGCGGTCGTGGCTCAGGGGAAGAAACTTCGCTTTACATGCGGAAGGTCCCAGGTTCGATCCTCAGCAGTTCCAGTTAAAAGGATCAGGCAGTGGGTGAGGTGAAAGACCTCTGCCTGAGATCTTAGAGAGTGGCTGCCAGTCTGAGTAGACAATCCTGACATTGGATGGACAATACAAGAACTCGTGGGCACGCAATGAAATTGCTGAGCAGTCGGGTGAGAATGGATAAAAGGAAGTCCTTCTTCATCCAAACAATGATTAACACGTGGAATTCACTAGTTAGAATGGATAAAAGGAAGTCCTTCTTCACCCAAAGACTGATTAACACATGGAATTCACTGCCCCAGGAGGTGGTGGCAGCTACAAGAATGGACGGCTTCAAGAGGGAATGGGATAAGCATCTGGAGCAGAGGTCCATCAGTGGCTATTAGCCACAAGGTATAGATAGGGACTCTCGGTCCAGGGCAAGTGATGCTCTGTATTCTTGGTGCTTGGGGGGGCAGCAGTGGGAGGGCTTCTAGTGTCCTGGCCCCACTGGTGGACCTCCTGATGGCCCCTGGTATTTTTGGCCACTGTGTGACCAAGTGTTGGACTGGATGGGCCACTGGCCTGATCCAACGTTGGCTTCTCTTATGTTCTTATGATGGTCTGATTCAGTAGAAGGCAGCTTCACGTCTCCCACAGCCTGCAAACCTGGCGTTCCTTGGAGGCTTCCCATCTAAATACCTAACCAGAGCTGATCTGGCTTAGTTTCTTCTGAGATCAGACTAGCCTGGGCCATCCAGGTCGGGAAAGACGAGTCCAATCAAAATCCCAACACATCAAAATGTCTCTGTCGCTCACGTTCCTATTACTGCAAGATATACAACTGGAGAGGAAAAAAAATATACTACTATACCAGCAGGAAGCTACCGACATAAAGCAATCAGCTATGAAAGTACAAAAATTAAGAACAGGGTAACGAAACACAGAAAAGGAGACAGGTCAGAATAAAAAGCACTCTTGCCCTGACCCAGACAGCCCGGGCAAGCCCGATCTCGTAAGATCGCGGAAGCCAGGTGTCAGGCTCCTTAGTCAGGTCATGCAACACAGGGCTTCTTCAGAAGAAAACTGTTTATTGGCGAATCAGAACTAAAGACGCGTGGACAGTTTGTGTCAGGAGCGGCTGGGAACAGTAGGGCCCCCTAAATTATACTACAATCAAATGCCCCCTGAATAAGCTGAAGCCAATGAGTATAGTTCACGTGCGCGGGCTAAACAAGCGGGAGAAGCTGGCAAACACTCTAGAAGCCATTATTTCCCAGCCTAGGAGTTCTGCAGCTGGAGCGTCTACAAGGTCATACAAATGATAGTGTTCAGACAGGAGAGACAGTAATGGTCAGAGGCTGGCAGACTGAGAGTGCTCCCTCCACATTCCATCCCCATGACAGGGCTACCTGACACTAGGCAGGGTCAACTCTGGCAAATACTTGGACGGGAGACCTCCTTGGAATATCAGCGGTCGGGAGGCGGGGGCAGGCTTTCTTCAGCCCCCCTCTCTGAATATTCTCCAGGCAGGGGTCATTCACCAGAGGTCACCATGACTTCTAGGTGCATGCGCACATGCACATATGAAAAATACTCCCCCCCAAAAAAAATAAAGTAATAAGCAGTTTCTTTCTTCCATAGTCCCAGGCCTTTATATCCTCCCTAGGCAGGGGCAGAGTTGAAAACCTGTATGGTACAAGTTGGGATACTGTATGCTACAAGCATCTGCATGCATATTTTAGTTCTAGCCATATTTTTAAGTGCACACCAAAAACATTTTAGGTGAGCTGCGGTGGCTCAGAGGTTAAGATGCTGAGCTGCAGACCGGAAGGTCGGTAGTTCAGCAGTTCGAGACCTGTGTGCCGCATGAGAGAGTGAGCTCCCGTCTCTGGCCCCAGCTCCTGCCAACCTAGCAGTTTGAAAGCAAGAAATTGCAAGTAGGTAAATAGGTACCGCTTCGGTGGGAAGGTAACAGCGTTCCGTGTGCCTCGGTGTCTAGTCATGCTGGCCACATGACCATGGAAATGTCTTCGGACAGCGCTGGCTCTTTGGCTTGGAAACGGAGATGAGCACTGCAACTCTAGAGTCAGATTCGACTGGTTTTCGAGCAAGGGAAACCTTTACCTTTCCTAGTAATCTGTGAAGTGGCTGGATCATCCAGCGTCCAGACCTCATAGGGTGGAGAGGCCCATTCTACAAGACCACAACCGGCTGCATGAATGGAACTGTCCCTATTTGAGCCCCAAATTGGGGCATGAGCCATGCTAATGCACATGAAAGGGCTCCCGGTGTTGTGCTGAGATATCTGTGCAGCTCTGGGTGAGTGGAGGCAAGATCGGGGGGGGGGTTGGTCTTAGCACTCCGGAGCCTCCCATCAGCCTCTGGGCAGAATGAGAAGGTCCGCTTCTCATTCATTCATTTGGATGGGATAAAGGCTGAAATGAATTCTTCAAGGGGGGGGGGGGTCATCTCCAAGGAAATTCTCCAGGCTTAGAGCTGCAATGCACACTCTGTTTTGCGGCAGTCCAGCTATGATTTTTGAACTGCACGCGCACACACGTAAAATGCACAAAACGCAATAGGATGAAATTAAAAACATGTTATTTTATGACAGCTAGATTCAAGCCTGACTGCAGAATCCAGTTTGACTGCAGGCCAACATGGTTATCCTCTGAAACTTTATTTTAGAAGGCAGAGGAGGAGGAGGAGATTGGATTTCTACCCCGCCCTTCATTACCCAAAGGAATCTCAGAGCGGCTTACACTCTCCTTTCCCTTCCCCTCCCCACAGCAGACACCCTGTGAGGTAGGTGGGGCTGAGAGGGCTCTTTCGAGAACTGCCCTTGAGAGGAGAGCTCTGAGAGAACTTGTGTCAGACCCAAGGTCACACCAGCAGCTGCATGTGGAGGAGTGGGGGAATCAAACCCGGTTCTCCCAGATTAGAGTCCGCGCTCCTAACCACTACACCAAACTGGCTCCCTTATGAAATCTCTCCTCCTGTGCCTTTAATAACAGACGTTAGCAGGCAGTGAGGTTCATCTCCATCTCCTGAAAAGCTTGACCTGGTGGTTTCTGCAGATGGGGCTGCTATTAAATGCACAGGTGCCAGGCGAGCTATTTGAACAAACCAGTCCTACAGAAACCTGACCTTCAGCACCACTTGGAAGCGGACAGCTCCCTTTGTTCCCCTGGACAGTTCCTGGCGTCTGTTTCCGGAAGGAACTCTTCCCAGTATCCCCAGCCTTGTAGGAACTGCCTCTGTTGTTTCAACCAGTGTTCCCTCTAAGCTGAGTTAGTGTGAGCTAGCTCACAGTTTTTTAGCCTCCGGCTCAGACATTTTTGTCTCAACTCAGGAAAGATGGCTCCAGAGCAAACTAATTTCTGCAGTAGCCAAATTGCTTGCTCACAACTTTAATGCCAGTAGCTCACAAAGCAGAATTTTTGCTCACAAGACTCCACAGCTTAGAGGGAACATTGGTTTCAACCCATCTTTATAACTCGTCAGGTTGGGTTAGTGTCCCCCACTTGTAGATTTCAGGGGGGGGGGGAACCAACACAAAAAGTTTTCATAACTTAAGACGGCGTCACCAGCTTTTCAACAGATGCGACGTTCTGTTTCCCAAGTTCATTCGTTCGGCTGAATGGCGCCGGCGGTGAAATGAGATCGGGGCAATTACTCTGGTGTTTTGACATTTCTCCTGTGCGTGAGCTACGAGGCAGTCAGTGGCAATCATGCGACTTCGCGGAGCTTCAAAGTGGCGAGCGACGCTGTGGCAGAGCACCCCAATGAGCGGTGCGCGCACGTTCCCTGGAGCATCCCCAGGTAGCTGCTATTCACCTGAACTAATGAAAGGGAAGCGGGTGTTTTATCATAACAAAGAGCCGAGTGGCATCATAAAGAGGAACAAATTTACTGTGGCACTCTCGAGAGTCTACTGCGCTGACGCCGCGCTCACAGAAGCGGATGCCATGATAAATTTGCAAATCTTTAAGGTGCCACAGGTCTCTTTGGGCCTGTTGACTGAAGCAGCCAGGGTACTTCAACAGGACAGCTTATCTATGATATCTTTATCGCGTCCTTCCTCTACTGCAGCAATTAAACTCCCGATCCACTCCCGAGCCCAATTCAAGATGTTGGTTTTGTCCTTTAAAGCTCTACATCAGGGGTGTCGAACTCATTTCTTATGAGGGCCGGATATGACATAAATGAGACCTTGTTGGGCCGGGCCGTGTGTGTCATCAAATGTAACACCAGGTAGCAGAGATATAAACTTTATAAAGAACACAAACACAAAGGGTGGGGTTTTTTTTTAACTTAAAATAAAAACATGCTTAAAACATTAGTACTCCTGCAATATTTACTTTATAGAAGTAGAAGAAGAAGAAGTAGAAGAAGAAGAAGAAGAAGAAGAAGAGGAGGAGGAGGAGGAGGAGGAGGAGGAGGAGACTGGATTTATACCCCGCCCTTCACTACCCAAAGGAGACTCAGAGTGGCTTCCAAACTCCTTTCCCTTCCCCTCCCCACAACAGACACCCTGCGAGGTAGAAGAAGAGGAAGAGATTGGATTTATACCCCGCCCTTCACTACCCAAAGGAGACTCAGAGTGGCTTCCAAACTCCTTTCCCATCCCCTCCCCACAACAGACACCCTGCGAGGTAGAAGAAGAGGAAGAGATTGGATTTATACCCCGCCCTTCACTACCCAAAGGAGACTCAGAGTGGCTTCCAAACTCCTTTCCCATCCCCTCCCCACAACAGACACCCTGCGAGGTAGAAGAAGAAGAAGAGATTGGATTTATACCCCGCCCTTCACTACCCAAAGGAGACTCAGAGTGGCTTCCAAACTCCTTTCCCATCCCCTCCCCACAACAGACACCCTGCGAGGTAGAAGAAGAAGAAGAGATTGGATTTATACCCCGCCCTTCACTACCCAAAGGAGACTCAGAGTGGCTTCCAAACTCCTTTCCCATCCCCTCCCCACAACAGACACCCTGCGAGTAGAACAGGTAGAAGAAGAAGAAGAGATTGGATTTATACCCCGCCCTTCACTACCCAAAGGAGACTCAGAGTGGCTTCCAAACTCCTTTCCCATCCCCTCCCCACAACAGACACCCTGCGAGGTAGAAGAAGAGGAAGAGATTGGATTTATACCCCGCCCTTCACTACCCAAAGGAGACTCAGAGTGGCTTCCAAACTCCTTTCCCATCCCCTCCCCACAACAGACACCCTGCGAGGTAGAAGAAGAAGAAGAGATTGGATTTATACCCCGCCCTTCACTACCCAAAGGAGACTCAGAGTGGCTTCCAAACTCCTTTCCCGTCCCCTCCCCACAACAGACACCCTGCGAGGTAGAAGAAGAAGAAGAGATTGGATTTATACCCCGCCCTTCACTACCCAAAGGAGACTCAGAGTGGCTTCCAAACTCCTTTCCCATCCCCTCCCCACAACAGACACCCTGCGAGGTAGAAGAAGAAGAAGAGATTGGATTTATACCCCGCCCTTCACTACCCAAAGGAGACTCAGAGTGGCTTCCAAACTCCTTTCCCATCCCCTCCCCACAGACCACAACAGACACCCTGCGAGGTAGAAGAAGAGGAAGAGATTGGATTTATACCCCGCCCTTCACTACCCAAAGGAGACTCAGAGTGGCTTCCAAACTCCTTTCCCATCCCCTCCCCACAACAGACACCCTGCGAGGTAGAAGAAGAAGAAGAGATTGGATTTATACCCCGCCCTTCACTACCCAAAGGAGACTCAGAGTGGCTTCCAAACTCCTTTCCCGTCCCCTCCCCACAACAGACACCCTGCGAGGTAGAAGAAGAAGAAGAGATTGGATTTATACCCCGCCCTTCACTACCCAAAGGAGACTCAGAGTGGCTTCCAAACTCCTTTCCCATCCCCTCCCCACAACAGACACCCTGCGAGGTAGAAGAAGAAGAAGAGATTGGATTTATACCCCGCCCTTCACTACCCAAAGGAGTCTCAGAGCGGCTGACAAACTCCTTTCCCGTCCCCTCCCCACAACAGACACCCTGTGAGGTAGAAGAAGAAGAAGAGATTGGATTTATACCCCGCCCTTCACTACCCAAAGGAGACTCAGAGTGGCTTCCAAACTCTTTCCATCCTCCCTCCCATCCCCTCCCCACAACAGACACCCTGCGAGGTAGAAGAAGAAGAAGAGATTGGATTTATACCCCGCCCTTCACTACCCAAAGGAGTCTCAGAGCGGCTGACAAACTCCTTTCCCGTCCCCTCCCCACAACAGACACCCTGTGAGGTAGAAGAAGAGGAAGAGATTGGATTTATACCCCACCCTTCACTACCCAAAGGAGACTCAGAGTGGCTTCCAAACTCCTTTCCCATCCCCTCCCCACAACAGACACCCTGCGAGGTAGAAGAAGAAGAAGAGATTGGATTTATACCCCGCCCTTCACTACCCAAAGGAGTCTCAGAGCGGCTGACAAACTCCTTTCCCGTCCCCTCCCCACAACAGACACCCTGTGAGGTAGAAGAAGAGGAAGAGATTGGATTTATACCCCACCCTTCACTACCCAAAGGAGACTCAGAGTGGCTTCCAAACTCCTTTCCCTTCCCTCCCCACAACAGACACCCTGCAAGGTAGAAGAAGAAGAAGAGATTGGATTTATACCCCGCCCTTCACTACCCAAAGGAGTCTCAGAGCCTGCAACTGCTGACAAACTCCTTTCCCGTCCCCTCCCCACAACAGACACCCTGTGAGGTAGAAGAAGAGGAAGAGATTGGATTTATACCCCACCCTTCACTACCCAAAGGAGACTCAGAGTGGCTTCCAAACTCCTTTCCCATCCCCTCCCCACAACAGACACCCTGCGAGGTAGAAGAAGAAGAAGAGATTGGATTTATACCCCGCCCTTCACTACCCAAAGGAGTCTCAGAGCGGCTGACAAACTCCTTTCCCGTCCCCTCCCCACAACAGACACCCTGTGAGGTAGAAGAAGAGGAAGAGATTGGATTTATACCCCACCCTTCACTACCCAAAGGAGACTCAGAGTGGCTTCCAAACTCCTTTCCCTTCCCCTCCCCACAACAGACACCCTGCAAGGTAGAAGAAGAAGAAGAGATTGGATTTATACCCCGCCCTTCACTACCCAAAGGAGTCTCAGAGCTGCTGACAAACTCCTTTCCCGTCCCCTCCCCACAACAGACACCCTGTGAGGTAGAAGAAGAGGAAGAGATTGGATTTATACACCACCCTTCACTACCCAAGGAACGGAGACTCAGAGTGGCTTCCAAACTCCTTTCCCTTCCCCTCCCCACAACAGACACCCTGCGAGGTAGAAGAAGAAGAAGAGATTGGATTTATAGCCTACCCTTCACTACCCAAAGGACTCTCAGAGCGGCTTACAAACTCCTTTCCCTTCCCCTCCCCACAACAGACACCCTGCGAGGTAGAAGAAGAAGAAGAGATTGGATTTATAGCCTACCCTTCACTACCCAAAGGACTCTCAGAGCAGCTTACAAACTCCTTTCCCTTCCCCTCCCCACAACAGACACCCTGCGAGGTAGAAGAAGAAGAAGAGATTGGATTTATAGCCTACCCTTCACTACCCAAAGGACTCTCAGAGTGGCTTACAAACTCCTTTCCCTTCCCCTCCCCACAACAGACACCCTGCGAGGTAGGTGGGGCTGAGAGAATTCTGACAGAGACTGCTCTTTTTTTCAAGGACGGCTGTGACAGATCTTGTGACTGACCCAAGGTCACATCAGCAGGTGCAAGTGGGGGAGTGGGGGAATCAAACCCGGTTCTCCTAGATTAGAGTCCGCACAGTTAACCACTATACCAAACTGGCTCTCGTGTGCTCGCACCCTTCTGAAGCTTCTACCCAGAATTGCACTCTTGCAATATTTTGCTTATTTAACAGTGTCTGATCACTGACACCTCTTGCTCTGAATAATTGCATCAAAATGTCTGTGCTGTTGCAATCTCGAGTATGCTGTTCAGGTGTGTATCTGTAAGCTGCAGACCTACGATGATGCAGTAGCAGCAGAACTGGAAGAAGACGCAGGAGACAGCCAGTTCCACTATGGGCCTGATAGAAGCCCTCCGGGGGCCTGATCTGGCCCCGGGCCACATGTTTGACACCCCTGCTCTACATGATTGGAGACTGGGCTATCTGAGAGGACATCTTCTCCCATGCATTCCTGCCTGGGAACTAAGGTCACAGGGAGATGGCCTCCTGACTGTTCCACCAATCAAAGAAGCTCATCTGGGGAGCATGTGAGAGAGGGCCTTTTTGGTGGGATAGCCCCGCAATTATGGAACAATTCCCTGCACTGGGAGGTGCACCTGACCCCCTCCCTTTCGATCTCCAGGAGCCAGCTAAAGGCAGTTCTGTTTGGGCCCTGCATTTGGATAACTTAGGCTGAGTTCAGACTGGCAGTTTGAAGCGGGAGGGAGTCGTTGCAAAAAAGACACTGCATGGACTGATGCGGGAGCATACCGGGAGGAGGCGCGAGGGAGCGTTCAGACTGCTGGCCCGGAGGTGCGGCTGCAAATGGCTTTTTCCTGGTAATTCGGCTATGTGCGCATGTGCTCTCATGCGCATAAGTGCATCAGGGCGATTTTGGGAGGATCCCGTTGTGCCGGCACCGCATTGGGTGGTAGAGTGGAGCACATCCAATCGTATCGCTGCTGCCTCTCCGGGGCAATCAAGTGCACCTTATGCGCGGAAAGACCTGGCGGACATTATAACCACGGGTTGTTCCTGGCTTTTTGGGTTAGTGTTCACACTTCTTGGAAGCAGAATGAAGCGGGATAAAGGCACTCTCTGGGATTTGCTACCACTTTCACCAGGTATGTTTTAAGCGTGGGAGCGAAGCGGTACACGACGGGTTGACTACGGGTGGGGGCCGCCAGACAGATGTGCCCGTGTGAATGCCCCCTTTAATCCGCTTGTGAAACGTTGCTCACACGTGGCTATAGTGGGGCAAACTGCCAGTCTGATCTTGGCCTTAGTTTTTACGTATTGGCAGCCCTAGTAGAGATTTTAAACGGTCGTCTCTTACATGTTCGATGGCCGTTGTTTGATTTATATCGCTATACAAATAAATTCCCAGTTTTTAAAAAAATGATGTCAAAGCGAGGAGGGAGGTCATCGCGTTTTAATTGCAATCAAGACAACTGAAACCAGTTAGGCCAAACAGGCCTATCAAAAATTGACTGCTTTCCGAGCACATCCAGGAAATACATGAAGTTTTATACTTGTTATTACTTTCGACTTATATCCCACCTTGCCTGCTATAATATGATACTCGAAATGACATAATCATGAAGATATCATACAAAAACCCAGAACTGGTTACAAAAGACAGTGCATCATTTGCGTAATGGTCCACTCACTGGTCAGATACAGAAAAAGGTGTGCCTACTTGGTATCTTAAAATATTTATATAACCTAACCTGAATAATATTGGCCAAGGATTCTGCATACCCAAACAAAGGTGTTTTTTCCTGATACGAAGCTAAAATCCCTTTTGACCCAGACGCTGCAAAATTTTACCCTACACAACGAAATCCATGAACTGTGTAAATCATTGGTGCGACCTCATTTGGAATACTGTGTACAGTTCTGGTTGCCACACCTCAAAAAGGATATTATAGCATTGGGAAAAGTGCAGAGAATGGTAACTAGAATGATAAAAGGGCTGGAACACTTTCCCTATGAAGAAAGGTTAAAACGCTTGGGGCTCTTCAGCTTGGAGAAATGATGGCTGAGGGGTGACATGATTGAGGTTTATAAGTTTATGCATGGGATAGAGCAGATTGAGAAAGAAGTCCTTTTCTCTCTTTCTCACAATACAAGAACTCGTGGGCACTCCATAAAATTGCTGAGCAATCTGGTTAGAACAGATAAAAGGAAGTACTTCTTCACCCAAAGAGTGATTAACACATGGAATTCACTGCCACACAAGGTGGTGGCAGCTACAAGCATGGACGGCTTCAAGACGGAATTGGATAAACATATGGAGCAGAGGTCCATCAGTGGCTATTGGCCACAAGGTTTAGATAGGGACTCTGGGGCAAGTGATGCTCTGTATTCTTGGTGCTTGAAGGGGGGCAACAGTGGGAGGGCTTCTAGTGTCCTGGCCCCACTGGTGGACCTCCTGATGGCACCTGGTATTTTTGGTAACTGTATGACAGAGTGTTGGACTGGATGGGCCATTGGCCTGATTCAACATTGGCTTCTCTTATGTTCTTATGCTCTTAACTGTAGCAACAAAAAAATGTTGTTTTCTTGTCGGCTAGCATCAGCTAGAAAATCAACTTAACCTACAAGAGAAAGTCCTACTATTTAGCAGGCCTTCGCCAAATCCTAATACAATCTTACTTATGAGAACAATCTATAAAAGCAGAGAAATATGAATAATCTGGAAAAAAATCATTATATTCCCATTCATACTGCAATATTGTAAGCCACTTTGAGCGATGCAAGGTAGAAAAGTGGCTAATAAATGTTTTAAATGCATAAATAACTTGGGGTAGCACATCTGTTTCTCCCTTTTGCCTGTTTTACCCTCACAACAACCGTGCAAGGTAGGCTGGGCTTCGTGGCTGAGTAAGGATTTGAAGCCGGGTCATTCCAGTGAACAGAACGCACTAACCACCACGGCACACTGACTCGAAATACACATCTTTCCTATGCTGTCGGAGGAGAGATCGGAAGTTCTGGGCCTTGCGGAAATGCCAGCGTTGTCCCAATAACAGGAGAGAGGATGCTGACTTGTGTAGAGGCCTCACAGTGGGCGACTCCCATCTGCTTTGAGGCTTCTGATGATGCCAGCAGCATCAGAATGAGTCACGTCTCTGTGCGTCCGGTTTCGATTCCACTGCAATAGTCTAACACAACTGCTGGTCTAGGTTTGGTGCTTGGGGGGCAATAGTGGGAGGTCTTCTGGAGTTCTGGACCAGCTGGTTGGCCTCCTGATGCCACCTGGGTTTTGGCCACTGTATGACACAGAGCGTTGGACTGGATGGGCCACTGGCCTGATCCAACACAGTCTCTCTTATGTTCTGATACCACAGTAGCTAGTAATGGGCTGTGTCACAAGAACGTAAGAAAAGCCCTGCTAGGTCAGACCAATGGTCTATCTAGTCCAGCCTCCTGTCTCACGCAGTGGCCAACCAGTTCCTTTGGAGGGCCAACAACAGGGCACAGAGGTTGAGGCCTTCATAAGAACATCAGAAGAGCCCTGCTGGATGAGACCAGTGGTCCGTCCAGTCCAGCATCCTGTCCACGCAGTGCCAGTTCCTTGGAGGGCCAACAAGGCATAGAGTGGCCTTCATAAGAACATAAAAGCCGTGGACAGACCAATGGCTATCTAGTCCAGCATCTGTCTCACGGTGCCAGTTCCTTTGGAGGGCCAACAACAAGGCATAGAGGTCGAGGCCTCCATAAGAACATAAGAAGAGCCCGGCTGGGTCATACCAATAGTCCATCTAATCCAGCATCCCATCTCACACAGTGGCCAACCAGTTCCTCTGGATGGCCAACAACAGGGCATAGAGGCCAAGGCCTTCCTCTGTTGTTCCCTCCTGGCACTGGGATTCAGAGATTTAGTGCCTCTGAACATGGAGGTTCCCCTCAGTCACTGTGGCTAGTCTACTCAGACTGGCAGCAGCTAGTAGCCACTGTTGTCTACTCGGACTGGCAGCAGCTAGTAGCCACTGTGGCTAGTAGCCACTGAGAGACCGCCATGAATCAATCTAAAATCTGTGGCCATCACTACATCCCTTGGCAGTGAGTTCCACATTTTAATCACTCTCTCTATAAAGAAGTATTTCCTTTTTGTCTGTCCTGAAACCTACTGCCCATCAGCTTCATCGGATGCCCTTGAGTTCTAGATAAAGATTCATCTCTGTCAACTCTCTCCACCTCGTGCATAATTTTGTAAACCTTTATCACGTCTCCCCCCCCCTTAAGTTGTCTCTTTTCTAAACTGAAAAGTTCCAGACTCTTCAGCTCCTCATCGAAGAGAGTGAGGAACTCTCTCACACAGACATGGGGTTCTCTCTCAGACACGGTTCTTCAGAAGACCCATTTCTTGATTTACACAGTTTCTGCTGTGCCCTAACATCCAGGCTGGCCTTCAAGGGGGCTTACAATTGAACACACGGGAAAGACTCAAATGAAGCTGCCTCATACTGAATCAGACCATCGGTCCATCAGAGTCAGTATTGTCTACTCAGACTGGCAGCAGCGCTCCGGGGTCTCAGATGGAGGTCTTTCACATCACCTAAGAACATAAGAGAAGCCAAAGTTGGATCAGGCCAGTGGCCCATCCAGTCCAACCCTCTGTCACACAGTGGCCAAAAACACCAGGTGCCATCAGGAGGTCCACCAGTGGGGCCAGGACACTAGAAGCCCTCCCACTGTTGACCTCCCCCCAAGCACCAAGAATACAGAGCATCCCTTGCCCCAGAGTCCCTATCTGTACCTTGTAGCCAATAGCCACTGGTGGACCTCTGCTCTATAGGTTTATCCCATTCCCTCTTGAAGCCGCCCATGCTTGTAGCCGCCACCACCTCCTGTGGCAGTGAATTCCATGTGTTCATCACCCTACTGTATGGTCCTTTTAAACTGGAGATCCCAGGGATTGAACCTGGGGCTTTCTGCATGCAGAGCAGAGCGTCTTCCACTGAGCCACAGCCCCTCCCCAAATTTAATTTTCAACAACATGCAAAGGGCACGTTCGAGTAGCTTAAAACAATACAGTCTAAGATGCAAACTATACAGTTCCGATGGAAGGCAAGTCCATGTTTATGGGCCATCAAATGCTTAGCAGGATAGGACAATTTCAGCTGGGTTCCAGGTGAAGGGGCTTGCAAAGGTTGTTCCACAATTGGGGTGCTACTGCAGAAAAGTCCCTGCATTTTTGTAACCACATACAAAAAAAAAGTGTGTGTGTGGGGGGTTCTTGAAGAAAGGCCTCAGATGATCTGAGCCAATGTGGTGCAGTGGTTAGAGTGCGGCATTAATTGGGCCATGAAGACCTGAGTTCAAGTCCCACTTTGCCAAGGAACTGACTGAGTGACTCTTGGCCGGGCATTTCCTCTCACTAAAACCTCCCTCACAGCATTTTGTAGGGATGAAGCGCAGGAGGAGAGAAGCAGATCCAGTGCCCTTAAAGGAAAGGACGGTAAAAACGCTCTAAATAAATTAATGATCTCAACAGATGGACCACTCTGTATGACTCATGTCACAGTCCCGCTGTGTGCTGCGTTGGCCAGGCCGCACCTGGAGTCTCGTGCGCAGTTCTGGAGGCCTCACTTCAAAAAGGATGTGGACGGAACGGAGCGGGCGCAGAGGAGGGCGCAGAGGAGAGCGAAGAGGATGATCGGGGAGACCAAGCCCTACGAGGAAAGGCCGAGGGACTTGGGACTGTTTAGTCTGGAGAAGAGGAGGTTGAAGGGGGACAGGATCAGAGTTCCCTCGAAGCTGAGTTAGTGTGAGCTAGCTCACAATTTTTAGTCTCCAGCTCACACATTTTTGTCTTAGCTCAGGAAGGAAGGCTCCAGAGCAAACTAGCCAAGTCGTTCGCTCACATCTTCAACGCCAGGAGCTCACAAAATAGAATTTTTGCTCACAAGACTCCACAGCTTAGAGGGAACATTGGACAGGATGGCTCTCTTGAAGTATCAGAAGGGCTGTCACGTAGAGGAGGGCAGGGAGCCGTTCCTGGAGGCAGCAGAAGAGTGGGTGGCCATGAGTGCGACATTGCCCATGGACAACTTTTCTGGTGCCTGCCAAGTGTTTTCATAGAAAGTGGCTGGGGTCAGGTAGGACTTTTGCCCCCAAAGGCTCCCGATTGGCTATGCTATTTTTTTTTTTTAAAAAAACACTGTTTTGGCAGCAGCTGCCACCACAGCACAAGGTTCGACATTGTGTTACCGAAATTAACCTGCGGTACCAACGTTGCGGCTGGCCCCGCCTCCTGTGGGAGCCATTTTGCGGCCGCCATTTTGTTGCTGCGCCCGCCCAGCCCGGTAGGAATCCCAAACATGCCCACAGGCTCAAAAAGGCTGGGGGACCCCCTGGTCTACATCAAGGAAGCCACGAGGGCCCTCCGCTTGTAAGAGCTGAGCGAGGCTGAGAACGATCACCTGCTTCGGAGGTCGTTCGTTCATAAGCTCACCATAAGTCGGAAGTGACTTGATGGCTCTTCACACACACACACAAACACATCCACACACACACGAGGGACCAGATGGGATTCAAATAGCCTCCAGTTGGGGTTTTTCAAATTGTGTCCAGAGACTCCTTGAACGCTTGTCGGGCATTGCTTGGTGAGAAGATCAGTCGGGACAGGCCACCGTAGGGCTGCCAAGTGACTTACGGCCTGCAGCGGGGGAGCCGTTGTCCAATTCTGGGACATTTGTGCACGTGCGCCGCAATGTCATTGCCCGGAAGTGACAGAGTTATCACGGTGATTGCTAGAGCGTCGCCCGGCGACGTGCCTGGCGTGATGACATCACTACCGGGTGACGTCATCATGCTGGGCACGTCGGCCCGAACTGACCACTTCAAGGGTGGAGTTCCCCCCACTGGCAGGATCTGGATGGGCCGACTGGGGGCCCTTTGAGCGGGGGGAATCTCTGCCCTCCTGGGGGATCTGGCAGCCCTAGGCCAGCTCCTTTGAAAGACAGCTTGATACGCCACTGATGTTGTTCCCCAGAAATGTGTAGTCAAGCCGGGGAAGGGGTTTTTTTTTTTGGGGGGGGCACACCATCTGTTTGGGTTGCCAACCTCCAGGTGGCACTGGGAGATCTCTGGCTATTACACTTGATCTCCAGATAACCAAGATCATTTCCCCTGGAGAAAATGGCTGCTCTGAAGGTAAGGTTGCCAGGTCCTTACCAGTTGCTGGGGGGTGTGTTTCCTGCCTGCTCGCTGGGATCTTCTGATGCATGCGCTGTGATGACGTCACCCAGAAGTGACATCATCATGCCACCAACATCGGGGTGCTGCTCTAGTTTTTGGGCAAACACTCTATGGCTTTTTTGCCCTCAAAACCATAGAGTTTGCCCAAAAACTAGAGCAGCACCCCCAGCATCAGCAACGTGATGGCATCATCTTTGGGTGACATCATCATGGCGGGGACATTGCGTGTCATGTGTCTCCCGTCTTGCATACCCTGAGTGATCTAAGGCTCTCTCTTCTGCACCTCGCCGGGTCTGTTCTAGTAGCTCACCATGCCCTTGCTAAAAGTTGCAGCCGTGTACCAAAAAGCCCTCAATTTGAAACTCAACCCAGCTTGTTTGCTGAGCAGGCCTGTAGCTACAAAAGGAGAAGAAGAAGAAGAGGAGAGTGGATTGATACCACGCCCTTCACTAACCAAGGGAGTCTCAGAGCGGCTTACAAATTCCCTTCCCCTTCCCCTCCCCACAACAGACACCCTGTGAGGTAGAAGAAGAGGAAGAGATTGGATTTATACCCTGCCCTTCACTACCCAAAGGACTCTCAGAGCGGCTTACAAACTCCTTTCCCTTCCCCTCCCCACAACAGACACCGTGTGAAGTAGGTGGGGCTTAGAGAGAGCTCTGACAGAAACTGCTCTTTTTCAAGGATGGCTGTGCCAGAACTACGGCTTGCCCAAGGTCATCCAGCAGGTGCAAGTGGAGGAGTGGGGAATCAAACCTGGGTCTCCCAGATTAGAGTCTGCGCACTTAACCACTGCACCAAACTGGTGTGGGGCATCTCGGGGCTAGGCCCCCCCCAACTTACTGGCAAGGCCCCACGACTTCCCATCCAGCCCAGGACTCCCAAGCGGCAGTGGGTGCTGGGCAGGTACTGGGTATTCCAGCATGGCTGTCTGGTGTGAAGGGTCTTGTGGAGCCAGATTTCCCCCCAGAAAGTTCTTGTTGCTGGTGAGCCGCACTGTCCGGTGCAAGGGGCTGGCTACAGCGGCGTGAGGGGCCGCTGCAACGTGGCAGCAAGCTTGTCAGAGGTCAATTAACTTTAATTAAATCACCTTTAACTCCAACAGCCAGTGGGCCCCTAGGAAATTTAAATGCCCCGACTAGAAAAATTCCTGGCTAAGGGCCAGAGTAGAAGGAGAAACTAGATGTTAAAACTGAGCAGAAGGAGAAAATAGATGTTAAATGGAAGACACCGCTGCCGTCAAAAATGGCGGCCATCCACTCATCTCCTCCCTGTGTTGTGTTATGCGCTGTCAAGTCACTTTGGACTTATGGTGACCCTATGGATTGATGACCTCCAAAATGTCCTGTCATTAAATGCTAGGGTTGCCAGGTCCCCCCTGGACTCCAGCAGGGGATGGGGAGGGGTCAGGTTGCCAGATTCAGCTTGGGAAACTCCTGGAAATTTGGGGACGGAGCCTGGGGAGGGCAGGGACCTCAGTGGGGTACAATGCCAGAGAGTCCACCCTCCAGAGTATCCATTTCCTCCAGGAGGGACTGATCTCTGTAGTTTGGAGATGAGCTTTAATTCTGGGGGATTCCCCAGGTCCCACCTGGAGGCTGGCATCCCTACTAACAGCTTCAAGAGGGAATCAGATGAGCATATGGAGCAGAGGTCCATCAGTGGCTATTAGCCAGAAGGTATAGACAGGGACTCTTGGTTTGGGGCAAGGGATGCTTTGTCTTCTTGGTGCTTGTGGGGGGACAACATTGGGAGGGCTCCTAGTGTCCTGACCCCACTGATGGACCTCCTGATGGCACCTGGTATTTTTGGCCACTGTGTGACAGAATGTTGGACTGGATGGGCCATTGGCCTGATCCAACCTTGGCTTCTCTTATGTTCTTATATGGAGCAGAGGTCCATCAGTGGCTATTAGCCACAAGGTACAGATAGGAACTCTTGGTCTGGGGCAAGGGATGCTCTGTCTTCTTGGTGCTTGGGGGGGGGCAACAGTGGGAGGGCTTCTAGTGTCCTGACCCCACTGATGGACCTCCTGATGGCACCTGGAATTTTTGGCCACCGTGTGACACAGAGTCTTGGACTGGACTCTGCCATAAGTTATGTTCTTAACTGCCCTGCTCAGGGCTTGCAAACTTCCTTGACTGAGTCACTTCCTCGCATGCTGGGTTTTCCTCTTTGCCTGCTGCCTCCAGCTTTTCCTAGCATGATTGTCTTTTTCCAGCGAAGCCTCCCAACTCCATAATATCCACTAGAACTTAGTAGTTGCCCTGACATTCTGTATTTTATGGCTGCTGCTAATGATGGGGGTGTGCGTGTGGAATATCATGCCATCAGGACAAGGGGGAAATGCTACGAAGGGTTACAGATGAAGGCTAAACATAGGTATTTATTTGGATGGCAGCTGTTGTCTCTTCTGCAAAGTGTACTTTGCCTTGAAGCCAAACTAGTATTTTTCTCAGCCTTATTAATACAGGGGTCAATAAAAGTCCATTTGGTCAAAGCAATGGTATTCCCCGTAGTAATGTAGGGCTGCGAGAGTTGGACTATAAGGAAGGCCGAGCGCCGAAGAATAGATTCTTTTGAACTATGGTGCTGGAGAAGACTCTTGAGAGTCCCTTGGACTGCAAGGAGATCAAATCAGTCAATCCTAAAAGAAATCAACCCGGACTGTTCCCTGGAAGGCCAGAGACTGAAGCTGAAGCTCAAATACTTTGGCCACCAAATGAGAAGGGAGCGCTCACTGGAGAAGACCCTGATGCTGGGAAAGACTGAAGGCCAAAGAAGAAGGGGACGGCAAAGGATGAGATGGTCAGACAGTGTTATCAAGGCAACCAACATGAAATTAAGCGAACTCCGGAACATGATGGAAGACAGGAAGGCCTGGCGTGACGTGGTCCATGGCGTCACAAAGAGTCAGACATTACTGTGTGACTGAACAACAATAATACCATCCTGCCTTACAGGGCAGTTGCAAGGATTGCTGAGTTAACGTGTGTAAAGCACAGGGTGAAAGTGAAAAATGCTACCTGAATGTGAAGCTTTACCAGACTGAGGGTAGCAAATACCACTAAGTATCTGTATCATAACCCTGACATAGCCTGGACTAGCCTGATCTAGTTTGGTGTAGTGCCAGTTTGGTGTAGTGGTTAAGTGCGCAGACTCTAATCTGGGAGAACCGGGTTTGATTCCCACTCCTCCATTTGCAGCTGCTGGATGACCTTGGGCAAGCCGTAGTTCTGTCAGAGCTGTTCTCTCAAGGACAGTTCTGGAAAGAGCTCTCTCAGCCCCGCCTACCTCAGAGGGCGTGGGGAGGGGAAGGGAGAGGAGATTGTAAGCCACTCTGAGACTCCTTTGGGAAGTGAAGGGAGGGGTATAAATCCAATCTCCTCCTCCTCCTCGTCAGAACGTGGAAGCTAAGCAGGGTTGGCCCGGGGCCGTACTTGGATGGAGACCATGGAGGGAGTTCTGGGTCACTACTACACAGAGGCAGGTGATGGCCAAACCCCCTCTGTTTGTCTATCTTGACCGGGATAGCCCAGGCTTGCTGATCTTGTCAGATTTCAGAAGCTAAGGGGAGGGGGGTTCAGCGCTGATCAATATTTGGATGGGAGACCAGCAAGGAGTAGTAGTAGAAGAAGAAGAGATTGGATTTATACCCCGCCCTTCACTACCCAAAGGAGTCTCAGAGCGGTTGACAAACTCCTTTCTCTTCACCTCCCCACAACAGACACCCTGGGAGGTAGGTGGGGCTGAGAGAGCTCTCCCGAGAACCGCTCTTGAGAGAAGAGCTCTGAGAGCACTTGGGACCAATGCTCCCCTCTAAGATGTGGAGTCTGATGAGCAAAAATTCTACTTGGTGAGCTTCTGGCATCAACGCTGTGAGAGAGCGATTGGGCTGCTGCATAAATCAGTTTGCTCTGGAGCTGTCCCTTCCTGAGCTGAGATAAAAAGGTGTGAGCCGGAGGCTAGAAAACTGCGAGCTGGCTCACAGTAACTCAGCTTAGAGGGAACACTGCTTCTGACTGATCTGCTGAATAGTGGGGGGGTCCCATGGACAAGCAGGCTCGAGTCTAGTGATCAGCTCAACTTTATTTGTGATTTCAACAAGAGCCAGACGAGACCCCAGGGCTGCAGCTCTGTTAAATAGCATGCAGTTGCCACACCCATACATACCCCACTCGCAATGATAGGCTATTTACATAACATTACTACTTGACTAGGAGCTGCGGTGGCTCAAGTGGTTAAGACGCTGAACTGCAGGCTGTGGAAGGTCAGTAGTTCAGCGGTTCGAGACCCGAGAGTGCCGCATGATGGAGTGAGCTCCCCTCTCTAGTTCCAGCTCCTGCCAACCTAGCAGTTCGAAAGCAAGAAACTGCACATAGATAAAGAGGTACCGCTTCGGTGGGAAGGTAACAGCGTTCCATGCGCCTTGGTGTTTAGTAATGCTGGCCACATGACCACGGAAACGTCTTCGGACAGCGCTGGCTCTTTGGCTTTGTAACGGAGATGAGCACCGCAACCCTCGAGTTCGATTCGACTGGCTTTCAAGCAAGGGAACCTTTACCTTTACTTACTACTTGACTGGTTACTTCCAGAGTCCTGGTGGGCTATTGTTCTTGTGCTCCAAGCTCAGCCAGTTTCTGGTGTGACATACCTGGAATGGTTCAGTCCCGATGCATAACATAATCCAAGGTCACACCAGCAGCTACATGCGGAGGAGTGGGGAATCAAACCAGTTTAAAGTCCATGCTCCTAAAGAGTCCACGCTCCGAACCATTACATCCAACTGGCTCTCACACCAAATTGGCCCTACGTCACTACACAGAGGTAGGCATTGGCCAACCAACTTGGAATGTCTCTCATCCTGAAAACACTACGAGGTGGGCATAAGTTTGCTGAAACTTGATGGCAAAAAAAAATAAAAAATCTGTGCACTTCACACATATCATCATAATAATCTTTACAATTGTCTTGTAAGGTAGGCCACCTTTAGCATCTCCACATTGCAGAAGGTCAGGGCTGAGGTGAAGACAGAATGGCTTGCTTAAGGCCTGCTAGATTGGTTGCGGTGAAAGGCCAAGATTTCAACCGAGGGCCTTGTAGATTACAGCTCATTGACTTTGGCATTGCATCACAGTCACACCAACCGAGTGCCGGTTAAGGAAGACCTGGGTTTGAATACTAGGGTCAGAATTTGAGCCTCCGAGACAGACCTCAGAAGGAAAGGAAATTGAGAGAGAGAGAGAGAGAGAGAGAGAGAGAGAGGGAAGGGAAGGGAAGGAAGAGGAGAGGAGAGGAGAGGAGAGGAGAGGAGAGGAGAGGAGAGGAGAGGAGAGGAGAGGAGAGGAGAGGAGAGGAGAGAGAGAGAGAGAGGAGAGAGAGGAGAGAGAGAGAGAGAGAGGAGAGAGAGAGAGAGAGAGAGGGAGAGAGAGGAGAGAGAGGAGAGAGAGGAGAGAGAGGAGAGAGAGAGAGAGAGAGGGAGAGAGAGAGAGAGAGAGAGAGAGGGAGAGAGGGAGAGAGAAAGGGAGGGAGAAAAAGAGAGGAGAGAGAGGGAGAGAGAAAGGAGGGAGAAAGAGAGGAGAGAGAGAAGAGAGAGAAAGAGAGAGAGGAAAGAGGGAGGGAGAGAAAAGAGAGAGAAGGAGGGAGAGAGAAAAGAGAAGAGAGACAGGGATGGAGAAAAAAGAGGAGAGAGAGAAGAGAGAGAGGAGAGAGAGAGAACAGGGAGGGAGAGAAAAGAGAGGGAAGGAGGGAGAGAAGAGAGAGGGGAGAGAGAAAAGAGAGAGAGAGGAGAGAGGAAAGGAGAGAATAGAGGGAGGGAGGGAAAGAAGAGAGAGAGGGATGGAGGAAAAAGAGAGAGGGAGAGAGAGAGAGAGAGAGAGAGAAGAGATAAGAGTGAGAGTGGAAAGAGAGGAGAGAAAAGAGAGAGAGAAGAAAGAGAAGAGAGACAGAGAGAGAAACACTATTTCTGGGTTCTGCTCCGCCAGTAAGGGGGGTGGGGGACAAAAAGCCGCTGCTTCCCAGGGGAATAAAAGATATTTCTTCCGCCTGGCAGGAATTCGCATGAGTGCTGCGCTGGCAATAGCTGCCTTTGTGATTACTCTACAGAATGTTTTGATCCGGTTTTTTCCCCCCGGAAGGGCTGCCGAACAGATAAAAGGTTACTAGAGAACCTTCACGGGAGATTAGATGATGGTTTAACAGCGACGGCAGAAATGGTCAAGCAGGCCTGGATGCACGGCTACGGTGGGAATACCGTATGCCCGTGGACATGTGCCATGGGATACGGGCAAGAAGTCCACGCCCGGTTGTTTTTAAGAGCGCTCCCGAAGAGCTGCTCGGAAGAGGAAGCCAGTTCCTCGGCCGGATCCCTGACCCAGTTAAGCGGAAGTCCGCCCGTTGAAGCTGACCTCATCTCTCTTCTATCACAACATGTGCTATTATTCATAATTAATCATGCCGAGGGCCCGATGCAAAGATGCGTGAGCCTCACTGCCTTTCTCCCCTCTTGTTCATCAGCCCCTCCGCTCACACAGAGACAGGCAAACACTTAACGAGGGATTGATTGTATGTGGAAATGGCCCATTGTGCATCAAATACCACACACGGAACTTCTGGGTGGACAGAACTTACAGAAGGAAATATCCCACGATTTCTCTTTCCACCCCATTTGCAGCACACACACACGGGAGAATCAGAAAGCCGGTCCCATGTTTTCTGCTAGCTTCCCACTTTCAGCTTGAAGTAAGAAGAGGAGAGATTGGATGTATACCCCGTCCTTCACTGCCCGAAGGAGTCTCAAAGCGGCTTATAATCCCCCTTCCCTTCCCCTCCCCAAAACAGACACCCTGTGAGGTAGGTGCGGCTGAGAGAGCCCTGAAAGAAACTGCTCTTTTTCAAGAACAGCTCTGAGAGAACTTGTGACTGACCCAAGGTCACACCAGCAGGTGCACGGGGAGGAGCAGGGAATCAAACCCAGTTCTCCCAGTTTAGAGCGCGCTCTTAACCGCTACACCAAACTCGGTTGCCAGCTTTGGGTTGGGAAATAGCTGAGATTTCGGGGGGGAGGGACTTCAATGGGGTATTAATCCCATCGATTCCACCTTCCAAAGTGGCTGTTTTCTCCAGGTGAACCGATCTCTGTCGCCTGGAGATTGGTTGCAATCCTGGGAGTCCTCCTGCCACCACCCTTCCTTTAAGGGCTCCCTCAGTGAGAATGAAGCCAGCCTGGATCCACAGATCTTGTCTCGACCCGGCAGTGGGTCCAGTGCTTTTAAGATTTCTGGCACTCCTGCCTGTCAATAATGACTCCAGCTTAAAGGAGTCCTTCCATTAGGAGGTGAAATCGGCTTATATTCGTGTGCTATGGCTGAGACTGGACTTGGGAGATCAGGGCGTCCTCTCCGGCACTTACGTTTATGAATAAGAAGCTCAAAGGCTATCGTGCTCAGCGGGCAAGAGGGAAGGAAGAGGGGGCGGCTCAATCCATTCCATTCCTCCCTTTCCCCCACCATCCCACACCATCTCATCCAGAAACAGGGCCAGATTTTCCAAACTTGTCCCCCCTGCCAGCAAACACAGCCCACAACAGGCCTTAGAAAGGAGGCAAGAAAAACTTCTAGATCCCAACCCAGGAAGGATATTTAAGACGGAAGGAGAGACTCTGACACCCTTCCTTCCTTCCTGGACTCAGGGCTCTTTTTGTAGCAGGAACTCCTTTGCATCTTAGGCGACACACCCCTTAATGTAGCCAATCCTCCCAGAGCTTACAGAGCTCTTCTTACAGGGGCTACTGTAAGCTCTTGGAGGACTGGCTACACTAGGGGTTGTGTCGCCTAATATGCAAAGGAGCTCCTGCTACTAAAAAAGGCCTGGAACTTGTCAGTAACCTATTGACAATTCCTCCAGTCCTTGAGCTTTCCTGTTCTCTCTGTTGGGTCTCCAAGAGGGACAGCTCAGCTACTGACATGTATGGAAGACAACAAAGATGGAAAGTTGGATTTATACCCTGCTGTTCACTCAGTGTCTCAGAGCGGCTTACAATTCCCTTCCCTTCCTCTCCCCACAACAGACACCCTGTGAGGTAGGTGAGGGTGAGGGAGCTCCGAGAGAGCTGCACTTGAGAGAACAGCTCTGAGAGAACTTGTAACTGACCCAAGATCACCCAGTTGGCTGCATGTGGAGGAGTGGGAAATCAAACCCGGGTCTCCAGATTAGACTCTGACATTCTTGATCACTACACCAAACTGGCATACAGTTGGGGACTCGATGAGGTTTTAAAGAATTGGCCACTGCAGCATGCTTGGATCATAGAATCATAGAATGGAACTCCATATCGTGAGGGGCTGGCATGTCTTATCTTGACTTTAGGCCAGAAGTCCTTCGTAAATTCCTCTCAGAAGACGTTCAGAGCTCAGTGACTTACGCGGTGGCAAAATTTTGTTGCTCAGCTATTAGGAAACAAACTTATTTTAGCTGGAAAAATTGCATGATTCTCTTATTAGCGTTATTATATTATACTGATTTTACTAATTTTCTCTTGTTAATGTTTTTATACTATTCCTACGTTATTATTGCTTTAATCCTTCTTATATCAGAATTGTACTGTTTTACTGGCTCTTGCTGTAATAAATCGATCGAGTATCGAATCACAGAATGTTAGAGTCAGGAAGGGACCTTGCAGGTCATCTAGTCCAACCCCCTGCACTCTGCAGGAGCATATCAAGGGATGGGTTCTGCCCACTCTCAGCGGTGCACCAGACAGAAGCCAGCAGAACTTGTTGAGATCCAGAGGCAGCTGAGCTGGTCCTACCTGCCTAGTTCCCCCTTTCTTAGAATCACAGAATGTTAGAGTCGGGAAGGGACCTTGCAGGTCATCTAGTCCAACCTCCTGCACTCTGCAGGCGCATTCTTGCATCACTCAGCTCCAGATTCTATTGTCGGGTCTCGATCCAGTGGGACAGAATGTTGTTGGAAGTGTAATGAAGTGCAGATAAAAGGAAGTCCTTCTTCACCCAAAGAGTGATTAACGTATGAAATTCACTGCCACAGGAGGTGGTGGCAGCTACAAGCATGGACAGTTTCAAGAGGGAATTAGATAAACATATGGAGCAGAAGTCCATCAGTGGCTATTAGCCACAGGGTATAGATGGGAACTCTCAGTCTGGGGCAGGTGAGGCCCTCTATTCTTGGTGCTGGAGGGGGCAGCAGTGGGAGGGCTTCTAGTGTCCTGGCCCCACTGATGGACCTCCTGAGGGCACCTGGTATATTTTGGCTGCTGCGTGACAGAGTGTTGGACTAGATGGGCCATTGGCCTGATTCAACATTGGCTCCTCTTATGTTCTTAAATGTCAGAAGATGAGTTTTGTGTGTTTGGATAGCTCTGCATTAACAGGAGGGCCCATGAAACATCTTCCTTAGAAGAGTTGCGGCCAACGATGATGGGGCTGGAATGCATTAGAAGAACATTAGAAGTGTCTTACTGGATCAGGTCCATGTTCCATCTGGTCCAGCATCCAAAGTGGTTGATCAAATGCCCTGGAATGCTCACAGCGGGAACAAAAGCCTTGCGCTTCTGGCAGCTCCTCTCCCATGGCAACTGACTTTCAGAGAACCAGTTTGCTGTAGTGGTTAGGAGCGTGGGCTCTAATCTGGGAGACCTGGGTTTGATTCCCCACTCCTCCACATGCAGCTGCTGGCTGACCTTGGGCAAGCTCACAGTTCTCTCAGAGCTGTTCTCTCCAGAGCAGTCCTCAAAAGAGCTCTCTCAGCCCCACCTACCTCACAAGGTATCTGCTGTAGGGAGGGGAAGGGAAAGGAGACTGTAAACTGCTCGGAGACTCAGAATGAAGGACGGGGTACACAATCCAATCTCTTCTTCTTTTCATAGTACCTCCAAACTTGGAGGGCCCATTCAACCAGTCACGGCTGAGAGCTATGTATTAACCCCCATGGCTAGCAGCCAAGTAATACTTAGAGAGCCAGTTTGGTGCAGTGGTTAAGTGCACGGACTCTAATCTGGGAGAACCGGGTTTGATTCCCCCACTCCTCCACTTGCACCTGGCCGGATGACCTTGGGCAAGCCATAGTTCTGATAAGAGCTGTTCTCGAAAAAGAGCAGTTTCTGTCAAGAGCTCTCTCAGCCCCACCTCCCTCACAGGATGTCTGTTGCGGGGAGGGGAAGGGAAGGGAGTTTGTCAGCTGCTCTGAGACTCCTTTGGGTAGTGAAGGGCGGGGTGTAAATCCAATGTCTTCCTCTTCTTCTACTTCATGGGATGTCTGTTGTGGGGAGGGGAAAGGAAAGGAGTTTGTCAGCCACTCTGAGACTTCCTTTGGGTAGTGAAGGGCAGGGTGTAAATCCAGTCTCTTCTTTTTCTTCTTGTTCAGTGCACCTAGTCTACAGTTGGAAGGAGAAGCCCATGTGTACCCATCACACCGAGCACAAGATCTATGTGCCTTCCTGCCGGCTGCATTGCTTGCGCTCTGTGCTCTTTCCACCACCAAGCTGGTGGCCATGAGTTCCGCAGGTTAGTTATACAGAGTGCAAAGGTCTACCATTCTTTGCCTGCCCCTGGGCCATAGCTACAGTGGGGCGATTGCGGGCTCCATCCCCTTCCTTAAAGGGCCAGCCCCACAATATTTCCTTCTGAAAATCGTAAGGGATTTCAGTGTTTTAGGAAGGGGAACGGCAGGGGAATGTTTTTGCATTTCATTTATGCCTGGGGTGGCTGTTGTGTGTGTGGGGTGTTTGTGCTGCATTTAATTTAATTTATTATCAGTAGTGTTGCCTTTATTATTACCTAAAAGGACAGTTGTTTAGAGTCAGATAGAAAAATAATGGCAGCCCCAGTGGAATTTATTTTGCCCCAAAAGCCACAAAATCCTGTCTATGAAGAAGAGATTGGATTTATACCCTGCCCTTCACTACCTGAAGGAGTCTCAGAGCGGCTGACAAACTCCTTTCCCTTCCCCTCCTCACAACAGGCACCCTGTGAGGTTGAAGAAGAAGAAGAAGAGATTAGATTTATACCCCACCCTTCACTACCCAAAGGAGTCTCAGAGCAGCTGACAAACTCCTTTCCCTTCCTCTTCCCACAACAGACACCCTCTGAGGTAGAAGGAGAAGAAGAGATTAGATTCATACTTTTTCAATTTATTCTTTTTCAAGAACAGCTCCAAGAGAACTTGTGACTGACCCAACATCACCCCAGCAGCTGCATGTGGAGGCCTGGGGAATCAAACCCAGCTCTCCCAGATTAGAGTCCACACACACAACCACTACACCGAACTGTGGGGCCTGCCCTGCCCTGAATCTACCACTCATCGATATTCCCAATCTCCCAGGCCCTGCTTTTCAAGTCTCTTCAACAGTCAAGGAAAAAGTCCCACTGCCCAACTTCTCCTTAAGTCTTCCTACAAGTTGAATCTAGTTCCGCTGCGTGGGGGAGGGGAGGGAAGCGCATGACTCTGGCCTCGGAACTCAGCAGAGAGCGTTAATCGGAGGGCAAGGAAAAGGAAAGGAAACAATAAACCCTTCTCGGTTTCTCCCAAGACGATGCAGTCAGCCTCCTTATGTAGCGTGCTATTTATACCGGTCTAAATATAGGTCTAGAGTTGATTAGCGAATCTTCGGCGAAAATATAAAAAGCTTCAGAGGGTTCGTTTGGGGTGAACAAGCTGGCTTACTCTCCGAACCTGACTCTCGTCTTTCCCGGCCAGGGGCTCCTTTTCAGATATCTATCTTTTCACTTTCTCTGCCTCTCCAGCCCACGCATTATGTTCTCCGTATTCCTAGTAAGTTACCAGCGGCCAAGAGAAGCCTATCAGAGGGAATGAAGAAGGTTCATCAGATGGCCAGGAGGTGACGAGGCTACTTTGCTAGCTGGATCAAGGTCCTTGGAGTATGGGTACGTATGTACGTACAGCGGAGAACTTGAACTACATGCAGCTGACCTGTTTTCTCTGGCAAAGCTCAGATTAACAAAGCCACCTTGATGAACCATCTACCCAGCAGCTGGGCAATATGTACATTATTCACACACCCCTCCCTCGATCAAATGCATGCAGTGGGGGCCCCGTCGAACAAGCAAGCTCCCCAGTTTCTTTGCCCCCAGTTTCTCCAACTCCCACGGCAGTCCAAGCAAGTCTGAAACTTTAATTCCGACAACCTAGCCCCTTTCCCTCTCTCTCTCTCTCCCCTTCTTCTTTTGTCTGCCTTTAATTAAAGTGGACATATGGAAGCGGCTGATAATGAGAACAGATGAGCTGAAGAGAGGGTGAGTGCAATTTGGGGGAGAGGAGGAGAACGGCCCCCTAACTTGGTCTCCGAGAAGTCCCAAGTGCATGGGGTGGTGGTGGGGAAGCATGCGATACGACACAATTAACGGCACCCGTGTTGACGTGATTGAGCCATGAAGGTGCCCTCCCTTCTCTTCCCCCATTCAAAGTGGGAAATGGCTGTCCTAGAAAACGAGGTGCTCGGTTCTAACTGGCTGTTCCACCCTCCAGGCCAAATGATACAAACTGGACCAAATATCTATACACACAGAGACAAATCAGCTTGCCCGTCCCTGTTCAACAATAGAGCTTCCCTGGGCAAACCAACTGATGGCTTTGAAGTCAAACAAAGGCCTCCCTTGCTAGTTTTAGTGGAACAATCTCCTCTTTTGTTTGTCAATAAAAACCCAGGACTCGCCCTCCCCCCCATAAAGGCTTTGGTCAAATCCCAGCGTCCCTCAAACTCTTTGAGGTTGAGATAGACACGTGTAAGCAAAGTCGCCGAGAAGAAAAAAAAAGAGAGAAGCGCTAGGAAACACTTTCCTCCAATTCAGATCAGGAAGGAAGGAAGGAAGGAAGGAAGGAAGGAAGGAAGGAAGGAAGGAAGGAAGGAAGGAAGGAAGCTCTCTGCTCAAACCATCCCATGCAATCAATACAATAAAACACAGAGTTTTTTAAAAAATAGGGGGGAGGTGGAAAGAGCAACCTCCCTTTTGTTCCTGGTCTTTAAATACGTTATAAAGCATCTAAATTTATGTGTGAAATGAACCAAAGCTAGCAGAACCAGCAAGCAACATGTCTAAGGTTTCTTTAAAAAAAAGAAAAAGGCAAAGTAACATTTCTAAAACGCTAGAGACTTTTCAAACACCTTCCCTTCGAAGCATAAAAGCTTCCGCTCCTTCGTTAACTTTGCTGATATTTATATTTATGTGGACAGAATAATGACTGTATTGTAAGAACAGCGAATCCTATACTTGATGCTTGGGAGGGGGGGGAAAGAAGAGAGAAAAGGAAGGAGAAAGTGGGAAATAACGTCTGTTTGAAATCAGTTTTGGGGGTTTGTTTGTCTGCGCTGGTCTTTCCTCTGGATTCCCACAAATAGGTCAGGGGAAAGAAAATAAAGCAGAGAAGAAGGGCTTCAGGCCCCCCCCCCGCCCCGGAAAGCTCCGGCCCCAGTTTCAGCACCCTGGACAGCGACCTCTTAGCCCGAGCAAGTCCAAGGGCCGCGGGAACGAAGACGCTCTGGGCCGTTCACCAACCCCAACTCTCTTTTCTCCTTTTCGAAAACCCTCAGACTGAGCGAGGATCCAGGTTCGGATATCCGAACGGGCTGAGAATATTCTTTTTTTAAAAAAAGAGGGAAGGGAAAAAAAAAGGCCGAAAAACTTTCTCAGTAGGATCCGGCGATCGACCCCCCCCCCCAAAGTCCTGCTATCCACCCCCCCCTTCCCGTCCTCTTTCCCTCCCTCTCCTCTTTCTACTCTTCCAGCCCGAAGCCTCGCTAGGAAAGAAAAAATAATAATGATAAATCAGCCATCGAGGCGACCCCGGAGCAAAACCGACCGTAAATAAGTAAATAAATAACCGAATAAAGCCAGCCAACCTCCCTCCCCCCCAACCCCGGCCGCGCAGCAATCGCTCCAACTACACACACCACCGCCGGCGAATATAAAGACCCCTTCGGAGACGCAGATCGTATTTTTTTTCCCTCTCTCTCTTTCCCCAAACACTCTCTTTCCCACCTTTCCGGAGGAACCCAGCGCATGCACTCGTTTCAATAATGAAAATGATAATGATAATAATATATATATTTTAAAAAAAATGCAATTCACCCCCGCTGCCTTTTGTCAGCAAAATAATAATAATAAAATCCCCTCTGGCTAATCATCCCCCCTAATAAAATAAAACCCAACGGAACGTTCGACTTACCTCTCGCCCGCAGCCTATTGTCTGTCCCTTTTCAAAATGACATCACGGAACGCGAGCATGAAATTTACATGGGGGGGGGGGAGAGAGAGAGAGAGAGAGAGAGAGAGAGAGAGGTTGAGTTGGAAGGTGGAGAGGAGAGGTTGGAAAGGGACGGGGGGGGGGGAGGAGAGAGAAGAGAGAAAGCACTTGCTGAGAGCGCCCCCCCCCCCTCGCGCTTCCTTACCCCTGGAACATGCGTGGAGGACCGAGGAAGGTTGTAGCTTTCAATTAAATCGCCAAGTCTTTTTAAATCGCGAACTCTCTCTCTCGCTCTCTCTCTTTTTTTTGCAGCTGGCGAAAGCGGCGTCTCACTTAATGATCGCTCTCATTAATGGGGATGGCTGGGGGGAGGGGAGGAGGCTGCGGGGGGGCACGTTGGCTTCTCCCCCCCTCTTTGTAAATACCCTACCCATCAACCCTTTGGGCTTGCAATATATCTGTTTACTCTCCGAGGTGAAATAAATCTACAGTACGGGAGGGAGGAGGGGGAGACCGTGGAGGTGCGGACTTTTCTTTTGGAGGGGGGGATGTTTACAGGAGGGATTCCCCCCCCTAGCTTTTTTCTTTCCGCTATCCCTCCCTCCCTAAGGGAAGGTGAAGCCCCCCAAAAAAGCACCCCAACATCATCCATAATTAATATGCAGGATAGGTCGAGGGCTCTTTTATGCAGAGGAGACAAAAGGACCGGGGAAGGTTACCGCTTAATCCCCCCTCCGCATTTCCTGCCTATGGTACAGTCCCATAATTTCTAATAGCAACAAGCAAGGGAGTGACAGATGCCCTGGCTTAGCCGAGCTGTGACAAAAGTACTTTACAATGTTCATGGGTGGTTAAGAAAGATGACCCATCTTCATCAAGAGTGTGTGTGGGGGGGACGTACTGCCAAGCAGAAAAGCTGGGAAGAGGGCAGACCCGGCCCCCTTCCCCGATCTAAATATTCAAAGATCAAGCACTGGAGCAGGAGAGATGACTGCACACCCTGGCCTAGGCAAAGACCACCACACACACACATACACACACCGGGCAGATCTCCCATGAAACTCTAGGGAGACCTGGGACCAAATGAGGGCCACCACCAAAGTCTTCTGCAAACTTCTCTCAAAGTTGGAGAAGAAAGTTGGCTACTCCCTGCCTGCCTTTCCCAGAAACTGAATCCATCTTGTCTGGCTTACATAAGAACATTAGAGAAGTCAATGTTGGATCAGGCCAACGGCCCATCCAGTCCAACACTCTGTGTCACACAGTGGCCAAAAACACCAGGTGCCATCAGGAGGTCCAGCAGTGGGCCCAGGACACTAGAAGCCCTCCCACTGTTGCTCTCCCCCCAAGTGCCAAGAATACATCCCTTGCCCTAGAGTCCTTATCTATACCTTGTGGCTAATAGCCACTGATGGACTTCTGCTCCATCTGTTTATCTAATTCCCTCTTGAAGCCATCCATGCTTGTAGCTGCCCCCACCTCCTGTGGCAGTGAATTCCATGTGTTAATCACTCTTTGGGTGAAGAAGGACTTCCTTTTATCCATTCTAACCTGACTGTTCAGCTATTTCATGGAGTGCCCACGAGTTCTTGTATTGTGAGAAAGGGAGAAAAGTACTTCTTTCTCAACCTGCTCAATCCCATGCATAATCTTATAAACCTCAATCATGTCACTCCTCAGCCGTTGTTTCTCCAAGTTAAGAGCCCCAAGCTTTCTTCATAGGGAAGGTGTTCCAACCCTTTTATCATTCTAGTTGCCCTTTTCTGCACTTTTTCCAATGCTATAATATCCTTTCTGAGGTGTGGTGACCAGAAATGTACAGTACAGAGGAAAGGAGCTGGGACTTTGGAAAGCTTATACCATGAACATCTTGGAGGTCCCTTAAGGTGCCAGAAACTTATGGCAACCCAGTAGGGTTTTCAAGGCAAGAGATGAACAGAGGTTGTTTGCCATACTTGTTTCCAGGAGTGACCATGGCCTTCCTTGGTGGTCTCCCATCCAATACTAACCAGGACTGAACCTGCTTAGCTCCTGAGACCAGACAAGATTGGTAGCCAAAGCCATCCACGTCAGGGCTATCAGACTTGCATCCTGTTCATATTTCTCTAAGAATCCCTCCCCCGGAACACACACAGTGTTCCTCTATACTGAGTTAGCGTGAGCTAGCTCACAGTTTTTAGCCTCTGGCTCACACATTTTGTCTTAGCTCAGGAAGGGATGGCTCCAGAGCAAATGAAATTTATGCAGTAGCCAAATCGTCGCTCACAATTTTAATGCCAGTAGCTCACAAAGTAGCATTTTTGCCCACAGGACTCCACAGTTTAGAGGGATGGCACACAAATAGCTTTAGGATGAGGTAAAGTGGATTTGGGGTTGCCATTTGAGATGGCGGCACAATCCATGGGGCGCAATCCTCTTGTGCGTGCCCTATGAAACCTGCACATGAGCAGGAGAACTCATTAAGTACCATGTGTCCTGTTCATTTGTATGACTCAGTGTGCAACTGCAGTAGTAGTAGTAGTAGTAGTAGTAGAAGAAGAAGAAGAAGAAGAAGAAGAAGAGATTGGATTTATACCCCACCCTTCACTTGGAGTCTCAGAGCAGTTTACAATCTCCTTTCCCTTCCCCTCCCCACAACAGACACCCTGTGAGGGAGGTGGGGCTGAGAGAGAGCTCTGACAGAAAGTGCTCTTTTTCAAGAACAGCTGTGCCAGAGCTTGTGACTGACCCAAGGTCACATCAGCAGGTGCAAGTGGAGGAGTGGGGAATCAAACCCGGTTCTCCCAGATTAGAGACCGCGCACTTAAAACCACTACACCAAACTGGCAATAAAAAATGGCCAATGCTATGCTGGGGATTATTAGGAAGGGGACTGAAAACAAATCAGCTGGTATCATCATGCCCCTGTATAAATCAACTGTGCAGCCTCATTTGGAATATTGCATAGAGTTCAGGTCACCGCACCTCAAAAAAGATATAGCATTGGGAAAGGTGCAGAAAAGGGGAACTAAAAGGATTAAGGGATTGGAACATGTTCCCTATGAAGAAAGGTTGAAGAGGTTAGGGCTTTTTAGCTTGGAGAACCATCACTGGTCTTTGAGGGGCGACAGGGGCCGTGGCTTATTGGAAGAGCGTCTGCTTGATATGCAGAAGGCTCCGGGTTCAATCCCAGGCATCTCCAGTTAAGGACCAGGCAGTAGGTGATGTGAAACTACAGACCTCTATTTGGGACACTGGAGAGCTGCTGCCAGCCCGAGTAGACAATACTGACCTTAACGGATCAAGGTTCTGATTCTGTATCAGGCAGCTTCATAAGAACATAAGAGAAGCCAATGTTGGATCAGGCCAATGGCCCATGATCCAGTCCAACACTCTGTGTCACACAGCGGCCAAAAACACCAGGTGCCATCAGGAGGCCCAGCAGTGGGGCCAGGACACGAGAAGCCCTCCCACTGTTGCACCCCCCCCCAAGCACCAAGAATACAGAGCATCCCTTGCCCCAGACCGAGAGTCCCTACCTATACCTTGTGGCTAATAGCCACTGATGGACCCCTGCTCCAGATGTTTTTTTTTAATCTAATCCCCACTGGAAGCTGTCCATGCTTGCGGCTGCCACCACCTCCTGTGGCAGTGAATTCCATGTGTCCATCACTCTTTGGGTGAAGAAGGACTTCCTTTGATCCGTTCTAACCCATCCGCTCGGTAATTTCATGGAATGCCCACGAGTTCTAGTATTGTGACATTATGTATTCATCTGGCATGACAGAGGTTTACAAAATTATGCCAGGAACTCTCTAGGTAGGCTTGCAGGAAGCCGGTGTCATTCTGTTCCAAATCGGCGACAGGGAGACGTGGGTATTGCTTCTACATTACCAAGTTGCAGCTTGCAGAGTTTATTATTCAAAAGTATTGCGAGGAAGTATGATAAACGCGTTGGCCCCTCTCTCAGTGCTCTCAAGGTGACGTCCAGGAGACAAGATGAGGGGATGGCCTGGGCTTCTATGCCCTGTTGTCGGCTCTCCATAGTAACTGGGTGGCTACCGTGTGAGATGGGATGCTGGACTGGATGGACCCCTGGTCCAATCCAGTAGAGCTCTTCTGATGTTCTTATACAAGTATCGCATGGCTCAGTGACAGAGCCTCTGCTTGGTTCTAACCCCAGCAACTCCATTTAAAGGGATCAGGTAATGTGTGTGTTTGTGTTAAGTGCTGTCAAGTCTTTTCCCTATCATAGAATCATAGAATGTTAGAGTTGGAAGGGACCTTGCAGGTCATCTAGTCCAACCCCCTGCCCTCTGCAGGAGTATAGCCAAAAGATAGCCCTACATACCTACAACATAACCGAAAGATGGTCATCCAGCCTCCGCTTGAAAATGTCCAGGGAAGGAGCATCCACCACCTCCCGAGGCAGACTGTTCCACTGCTCAACCACTCTTATAGTTAGGAAGTTTCTCCTGCTATCTAGCCAGTAACAACTCCCTTGTAATTTCCACCCATTAGATCTAGTCTTGCAATCCGGAGCGAGAGAGAATAGATCTGCTCCATCTTTTACATGACAGCCCTTCAAATACTTGAAGACGGCAATCATGTCCCCTCTAAGCCTTCTCTTTCCCAGGCTAAACATACCCAACTCTCTCAGCCTTTCCTCGTAAGACTTGGATGTCAACCCTCTCACCATCCTGGTTGCCCTCTTCTGGACACACTCAAGCTTGTCAACATTCTTCCTAATATGTGGTGCCCAAACTGGACACAGGACTCCAGGTGGGGCCTGACCATAGCAGAATAGAGCGGAACTACCACCTCCCGTGATCTGGACACAAGGCTTCTGTTAATGCATCCTAAGATTGCATTCGCTTTCTTCGCAGCCACATCACACTGCAGGCTCATGTTCAGCCTGTGATCAGCCAGAACACCCAGATCCCTTTCCCATGTGCTGCTGTCAAGCCAAGTCCCTCCCATTCTATTCCTGTGCCTTTGATTTTTGTGCCCAGGTGTAGGACTTTGCACTTATCTCTATTGAATTTCATTTTATTTGCCTCACCCCACAGTTCCAGCCTATGAATTAACGTCCTCCAAAACACCCTCCTGTTAACAGCCTTGCTTGGGTCTTGCAGAATAAGGGTCGTGGTTTCCTTGATGGAGTCCATCCATCTCGTGTTGGGTCTCCCTCTTTCCCTCTGCCTTCAACTTCTCCCAGCATTATTGTCTTTTCCAGAGACTCTTATTTTCTCGTAATGCGGCCGAAGATCAGGTAGAAGGCGACGTGAAAAATTCCGGAGAGCTGCTGCCAGTAAGACTAGACAATACGGATCCCTTTTTCTGGTATTTTTTAAAATGTTTGTGTGTGCGCACACACATGCGGCACATGGCATGTGAGTGTGCGCACACCTGGAAGTCGTGGCAACCTGTGGTGACTGACTGTGTGTGCACCTGGAAGTCATGGCGGCATCTGGTGACTGACCCCTCCTGCGGGCCTGGAGAATATTCAGAGAGGTGGCTGAAGCAAGCCTGCCCCCGCCTCCCGACTGCTGGTATTCCAAGGAGGTCTCCCATCTCCAAGGACTTGCCGGAGTCAACCCTGCTTCGCTTCCGAAATCTGATGAGCTCAGTCTTGCCTGGGCTATCCAGGTCAGGGCCACAACCCTGAAACTGATGGACCGATCAGTATCAGACGACTTCATGTGTTTACGTACCGCACTTTCAGCAAAGAGGAACACACAGTATAGGAACACAAGGGAGCAGTAATAGCCAGGGCTTTCTTTTTTTGTAGAAAAAGCCCAGCAGGAACTCATTGGCATAATAGGCCACACCCAACAGCAGAAACTCATTACCATATTAGCCACACCCCTGATGGCACAGCACATTAACATATTAGGCCACACCCCCGTGTTACCAGAAGTGTGGTCAACCAGCCGCACTCACCTTTTGCTTCTTATTCTGTTTACCTTGTTGGTTGTCAACACCCAGGGCTTTTTTGGTAGCAGGAACTCCTTTGCATGTTAGGCCACACACCCCTCATGCAGCCAATCCTAATCAGTTTCTGCTGTTGGGTGTGGCCTATTATGCTAATGAGTTTCTGCAGGGCGTGGCCAACTCGGGAGCTAGCCGGAACTCCGTTCCTGTGCATTCCTGCCCCAAAATAGCCCTGGTAATAGCACTTTGGCACATCTTGATTCTGCTTGCCCATCGTCTCCCCTCACTTCGAAAGCACCTTGCCAAAGTAACATTAAAAAGACAAAACAAAAATGCCTTTTAATTCACAGAGAACTAAGCGCTAGCGGCCGGTTCATGCATGCATACACTTCACTTGACTAATTAACGGCATTGGGTGGCCTTTTGGACAGACGCACAGACCTTTTCCATTGACGAGCACCTGGACTGAGATGTGCAAATTATTCCTGGAGTGCTTAACAGTCATCTGTGCACACGTCTCTCCAGGGAAGACCTAAGTACTTCTTTCTCAACCTGCTCTATCCCATGCATAATCTTATAAACCTCGATCATGACACCCCTCAGCCGTCGTTTCTCCAAGCTAAAGAGCCCCAACCGTTTTAACCTTTCTTCATAGGGAAGGTGTTCCAACCTTTTTATCATTCTAGTTGCCCTTCTCTGCACTTTTTCCAATGCTATAATATCCTTTTTGAGGTGTGGCGACCAGAACTGTACACAGTATTCCAAATGAGGTCGCACCAATGATTTATACAGGGGCATTATGATACTGGCTGATTTGTTTTCAATTCCCTTCTTAATAATCCCCAGCATAGTGTTGGCCTTCTTTATTGCAGTTACACACTGTCCAGACATTTTCATTGAGTTATCTACTACGACTCCAAGATCTCTCTCTTGGTCAGTCTCTGCCAGTTCAGACCCCATCAACGTGTATTTATATTTAGGATTTTTGGCTCCAATGTGCATCATTTTGCACTTGGCCACATTGAACCCCATTTGCCACGTTGACGCCCACTCACCCATCCTCGACAGATCCCTTTGGAGTGCCTCACAATCCTCCCTGGTTTTCACCACCCTGAACAACTTCGTGTCATCTGCAAATTTAGCCACTTCACTGCTTACTCCCAATTCCAAATCGTTAATAAACAAGTTAAAAAGCATTGGACCAAGTACTGATCCCTATGGTACCCCACTGCTTACCACCCTCCACTGAGAAAGTTTCCCATTTATACTCACTCTCTATTTCCTATTTATTAGCCAGTTTTTGATCCACAAAAGGACTTGTCCTTTTATCCCATGACTATTGAGCTTACTTAGGAGCCTTTGATGAGGAACTGTATCAAAAGCTTTCTGGAAATCAAGGTAAATAATATCTATTGGGTCCCCCTTGCCCACATGTTTGTTCACTCCCTCAAAAAACACTAACAGGTTAGTGAGACAAGATCTTCCCTTACAGAACCCATGCTGAGTCTGCCTCAATAGTTTTTGTTCATCAATGTGCCTACTAATTCTTTCCTTAACAGTTTCCACCAACTTACCCAGTATCGATGTCAGACTGACTGGCCTGTAATTTCCCGGATCTCCCCTGGAGCCCTTTTTAAAGATGGGAGTGACATTAGCTACCTTCCAGTCCTCAGGAATGGAGGCAGATTTTAAAGAAAGATTACATATTTTTGTCAGGAGATCCACAAGTTCACATTTGAGTTCTTTCAGAACTCTCGGATGAATGCCATCTGGGCCTGGTGATTTATTAGTTTTTAAATTGTCCATCAGTCGGAGGACTTCCTTTCTTGTCACCACAATCTGATTCAGGTCTTTCAAACCCCCTCCCGAAATCAGTGCTTCTGGAGTAGGCAAGCACTTCTCCTCTTCCACAGTGAAGACAGAGGCAAAAAATGCATTCAGCTTCTCAGCCATTTCCCTATCATCCTTCACTACTCCTTTTACCCCTTGGTCATCCAAGGGCCCCACTGCCTCCCTGGCTGGCTTCCTACTTCTAATGTATTTGAAGAAAGTTTTATTGTTGGCCTTGATGTTTTTTGCGATATGCTCCTCATATTCCCTTTTTGCTTGCCTGATCACAGACTTGCATTTTATTTGCCACAGTCTGTGTTCCCTTTTATCAACCTCACTGAGTTCACAAGTGATACGGGGACCAGAACAGTACACGGTATTCCATAAGAAGATCAGAAGAGCCCTGCTGAATCAGACCAATGGTCCATCTGGTCTAGCATCCCACTGCTGGACCTCCTGATGGCACCTGGTAATTTTGGCCACTGTGTGATAGAGCATTGGATTAGATGGACCATTGGCCTGATTCAACATTGGCTTCTCTTATGTTCTTATCCTGTCTCACACAGTGGCCAACCAGTTCCTCTGGACAGCAAACAAAAGGGCAGAGAGGCCGAGGCCTTCATAACAACATCAGAACAGCCCTGCTGGATCAGACCAGGGAGGGTCCATCTAGTCCACCATCCTGTCTCACACAGTGGCCAACCAGTTCCTCTGGAGGGGCAACAACAGGGCAGAGAGGCCAAGGCCTTCATAAGAACATCAGAAGAGCCCTGCTGGATCAGACTAGTGGTCCATCTAGTCCACCATCCTGTCTCACACAGTGGCCACCCAGTTCCTCTGGATGGCCAACAGGAGGGCATAGAAGCTGAGGCCTTCCCCTGATGTTGCCGCCTGGCACTGGGATACGGAGGCTTAGTGTCTCTGAATGTGGAGGCTCCCCTCAGTCATCATGGCATCCTCCATGAATCTATCTAATCCCCTTTTAAAGCTGTTTCTTTCTGTGACCATCACTACGTACTCACAGATTTATGGTGCACTATGAGGTCCCAAGAGGCCACTCCATCTCTTCTTTTTACAAGGAGTGTCCTCAACACACCTCAGCTATCTCTATTAATATCTCACATCACCTCCGTAGGACAAGGAGCACTGCAAGAAGAATCAAGCTGTGTGCCGTCAAGTTATGACTCATGGCAACTTCAGAACCATGAGCCTTTCAAGGCAGGAGGTGAGCAGGGGTGGTTTGCTGCCGCCTTCCTCTGCATAGCAGCCCCAGTCTTCCTCGGTAGTCTCACATCGAAGTAGAAGTATAAGAAGAGATTGGATTTATACCCTGCCCTTCACTACCCAAAGGAGTCTCAGAGCGGCTCACAAACTCCTTTCCCTTCCCCTCCCCACAACAGACACCCTGTGAGGTAGGTGAGGCTGAGAGAGCTCTTTCGAGGACTGCCCTTGAGAGAACCGCTCCAAGAGAACTTGTGACTGACCCAAAGTCACCCCAGCAGCTGCATGTGGAGGAGTGGGGAAATCAAACCCGGTTCTCCCAGATTAAGGTCCGCGCTCCTAACCACGACACCAAACTGGCCAACCCTGCTTAGCTTCCAAGCTCTGACAAGGCTAGTCAAGTCTATTCTGGCTAATTAACCAGCTACGTTAATAGACGAAAGACCTTAGGGCTGGCGAAAACAGATGCCTCTGATTAATTTCTTGAGGACTAGTTTGGTGCAGTGCTTAGAGTGCTGAGCCAGGACCTGGGAGATCCAGGGTCAGGGCTATTTTGGGGCAGGAACACACAGGAACGGAGTTCTGGCTGGCACCTGAGTTGGCCACACCCAGCAGGAACTCATTAGCATAACAGGTCACGCCCAACAGCAGGAACTCATTAGGACTGGCTGCATGAGGGGCGTGTCGCCTAACATGCAAAGGAGTCGCTGCTTCCAAAAAAGCCATGGGTTTTTGACAACTAACAAGGTAAACAGAATAAAAAGCAAAAGGTGGATGTGGCTGGATGACCACCCTTCTGGTAACATGGGGGTGTGACCTAATATGCTAATAAGCTGTGCTGCCAGGGGGTGTGGCCTAATATGCTAATGAGTTCCTGCTGGTTTTTTTCTACAAAAAAAGCCCTGCCCAGGGTTAAACCTCCGCTCTGTTGTGAACATTGCTGGGCGACCTTGGCTCAGTCACAGGGACTCTTTCAGGCTCACCAATCTCGCAGGGTTGTTGTGCGGGTAAAATGAGGAAGTGAGACCTTCGTATGCTGCCCAGGGGTCCTGGCGGGGTAAAGACGGGATTAAAATGCATGAGACAGATGAAGACACACAAGCTGTTAACTATTTTTTTAATATAAATACACACAAAACTGGCAGACGGCAGGGGCCATCGAAGAAGAGGAAATTCTTCTCCGTCTTGTCTCAGAGACGATGCCTGCTGTGAAACACGTATCCGTAGTCTTAAGCGGGGTGTTCCCCCCCTCCATTTTGTTCATATACAATTAAAAAAAAATATTATACCAATCAAGAAGGCGATGAAAATTCATACGAGTAACCAGCTATGAGATCTGATGAGATTGGTCTATACCATGCTGCTCTCCCTTCCCAGTTTAGTGTAGTGGTTACATGCACGGATTCTAATCTGGAAGAACCAGGTTTGATTCCCCCGCTCTTTCACTTGCACCTGCTGGATGACCTTGGGTCAGTCATAGTTCTTTCAGAGCTGTTCTCTTAAGGGCAGTCCTCGAAAGAGCTCTCTCAGCCCCGCCAACCTCACAGGGTGCCTGTTGTGGGGAGGGGAAGGGAGAGGAGTTTGTAAGCCGCTCTGAGACTACTTTGGGTAGTGAAGGGTGGGATATAAATCCAATCTCTTCTTCTTCTACTACCTCACAGGATATCTGTTGTGGGGAGGGGAAGGGGAAGGAGACTGTAAGCCACTCTGAGACTTGGGCAGTGAAGGGCGGGGTATAAATCCAACCTCTTCTTCTACCTCACAGGGCGTCTGTTGCGGGGAGGGAAAGGGAAAGGAGTTTGTAAGCTGCTCTGAGACTCCCTTGGGCAGTGAAGGGCGGGGTATAAATCCAATCTCCTCTTCTTCTATGATGTTTATAACTGGGTGTGCCTGGGTTATAAGCTTCCTCAGACGGGGACTCCAAGAGGAGATCTTCCACTGTACAAGAATCTTTTATTGTATGAGAATATTTGCACCTGCTATTGGACCAATGAGGGGCCACGGTGGCTCAGAGGTTAAGACACTGAGTTGTAGACCACAAGACTGGTAGCTCGGCAGTTCGAGACCCGAGTGCCGCATGACGGAGTGAGCTCCCATCTCTGGCCCCCACTCCTGCCAACTTAGCAGTTCGAAAACAAGAAATTGCAAGTAGGTAAATAGGTACCATTTTGGTGGGAAGGTAACAGCATTCTGTGCGCCTCGGTTTTGGTTTTGACCTTTAAGGCCTTGAGTGGTCCGGGACCGACGTATCTTCAGGACCGCCTCCTCCATCACACCCCCGGAGAAGCATTGCGCTCTTCACGGAATAACTTCTCGGTCCTGGCCCCGATCTACTGGAACCCTCTACTGAATGGCATCAGGGCCCTGCGGGTTCCCATGCAGTTCCGCAGGGCCTGTGAGGCAGAGATATTCCACCAGGCGTTTGGTTGAGGTTGGGGAACAGTGATGGTTTACATCATTGCTGACACCCTGCCTCACCTGAATCTCCTGCTCCTCTTGAGTTATTCCCTCCCCGCGTCCATGAAACACTCACAATCCAGAATGGGGAGGGCACTGCAAGACACAAATTTGCCATTTGTTTTTGTTGTTGTTGTTCAGTCACACCATCGAGTCTGACGCTTTGCGACCCAGCGAGCCAAGGACCTTTGGAACGCTCTCACGAGATGCAAAGCCCGAAGCCGGCTTGAGACAATGAAATGGGATTGGGAAGCGGTCCCTTTCCGTCAACCTTAAAGGAAGGAAGTGTCTCAGGAAGGCTTGCAAAGAAGTCTACAAACCTTTTTGTTGTTGTTCAGTCGCACAGTCGAGTCAGACTCTGTGCGACCCCATGGACCAGATCACGCCAGGCCCTCCTGTCTTCTGCCATCCTCCGGTGTTTGCTTAATTTCATGTTTGTTGCCCCAATAACACTGTCTAACCATCTCATCCTTTGCCGTCCCCTTCTTCTTTGACCTTCAGTCTTTCCCAGCATCAGGGTCTTCTCCAGTGAGGGCTCCCTTCTCATTTGATGGCCAAAGTATCTGAGCTTCAGCTTCAGGATCTGGCCTTCCAGGGAACAGTCAGGGTTGACTTCTTTTAGGATGGAATGATTTGATCTCCTTGCAGTCCAAAGGACTCTCAAGAGTCTTCTCCAGCCATTTGTTTGACCTGTGTATAATATGTCGGGTGAGTTTTATGATTTTAATTATTTTAAACTTGTCCATCGCCTAGAGCCCCACATGTGCGGGGATTAGGTGATTCATAAATGTAAATAGATAAATAAACAGGATGGAAGCGACTTCACGGCACTTCTCTCTCACACACAGGCCGGTAAAACAATTTGAGGGCCAGTAAGGTTCCCAGTAGTAATGTATGGCTGCGAGAGTTGGACTATAAGGAAGGCCGAGTGCCGAAGAATAGATGCTTTTGAATTCTGGTGCTGGAGAAGACTCTTGAGAGTCCTTTGGACTGCAAGGAGATCAAATCAGTCAGTCCTAAAAGAAATCAACCCTGACTATTCCCTGGAAGGCCCGATCCTAAAGCTGAAGTTCAGATACTTTGGCCACCAAATGAGAAGGGAGCCCTCACCGGAGAAGACCCTGATGCTGGGAAAGACTGAAGGAAAAAGAAGAAGGGGATGGCAAAGGATGAGATGGTCAGACAGTGTTATCGATGCAATGAACATGAAGTTGAGCACATTCTGGAGGACAACAGAGGACAGGAGGGCCTGGCGTGATGTGGTCCCCGGGGTCGCAAAGAGTCAAACTCAACTGTGCAACTGAACAACAACAAAAAGGTTTGTAGACTTCTTTACAAGCCTTCCTGGGACGCTTCCTTCCTTTAAGGTTGACGGAAAGGGACCGCTTCCCAATCCCGTTTCATTGTTTCAAGCCGGCTTCGGGCTTTGCCTCTCAGGAGGGCGTTCCAAAGGGCCTTGGCTCGCTTGGGAAAGTCGCCCGGCCGCCCGTTCAAATAGCGGCGCCCCCTTTTCTTGCAAGCTCAGCTATTAGCATAAAAGGCTGCCGTTCAGCCGAGAGCACTCCTTAAAAAAAAAATAAAAAAAATTCTATCTCCCTTGACCATGCTTCGAAGACGGGGATATTTTACATCCTAAACCTCTGGCATTCAGAAATTCTATTAAAGCCTTATCGCCAGGCACCAGGCTCAGTGCTTTAACTGCATGCCATTGTTCTACATTCAAGATAGAATCAAAAGGAGGGGAGGAAGGAGGATCAACTTTATCCCGGGAACAATGCCGGATGGTCCCCGTGCCCGCTATTTAATTCCGATCCGTAATGCCCCGACTTGCAAAACAAAAGCAAAATATTGTGGGAAATAAGAGGGGGTGGGGGAAGAGCGCACATGCTAATTTAAGCACCTCGGCGTTAACAAAAACACATAGCTCTGCCACACGTACACTGGCGCACGTCGTTTTCTCGGGGCCTAACTCCAGGATAGACCGTTCACGTTCTGTTATCGTCCTCTCCGCCTGTATCCGGCAGGAGATCCGACACGGCAAAGCGGGAGCCGGACGCAAGCAAACACACAAGGCTCAACTTCTCAGGACTTTCCCGGCGACACCACTCATCCCAGGATGGAACGCTTTTTCGGAGCCCGACTGCAAAACATCTCTCCCCCACACACACATTATTCTGCAATTCTTTATACCAAATGACTGGTGGATGTGACTTTGGAGAAAAACGAACTTCTAATCAGCTAGAGCCGCTGGAAGTTCTGTTAGAGCTACATGTGTGCGGCTCATTCAGCTTCAGTTCTCAAAATTGGTATGATCCCGCCAAAGTTACGCCCGTGCTTAAAGCTCTTCCGTTAAAATCAACAGGATTCAGCGTCGCTTTGCTGGAAACTAGCCTACGCTGTGCTCGGTGTCCCCTCTAAGCTGAGTTAGTGTGAGCTAGCTCACAGTTTTTTTAGCCTCCGGCTCACACATTTTTGACTCGGCTCAGGAAAGATGGCTCTAGAACAAACTAATCTATGCAGTAGCCAAATCACTCGCTCACAACGCCAGTAGCTCACAAAGTAGAATTTTTGCTCACAAGACTCTACAGCTTAGAGGGAACATTGACTGTGCTCTACTGTGTTGGATGAAAGGAACTTTCACTCATGGGATTTCTGAGAGTCAAAGACCCTGAAACTCTTGTTGGCCTCCAGGGTGGTACTGGATTCAAATCCAGCTGCCCTACTGCAGACCCGCACGGCTCCCCTCTGAAACGATGCTTGAAAGACTCTGGTGTGATCATAATATTTGCTTGCATCCGGTGGCACCTTTAAGACCAACAAAGTTTCATTCTGCAGAAGTGTGCATGCACACAAAAGCGAATACCCAGAATTAAACCTTGTTGGTCTTCAAGGTGCCAATAGACTCAAACTTTCTTCGGCTGCTTCAGACCAATAGGGCTACCCACCTAAATCCATATGCATTTTAGTAATAAACAACATTTGTGGCTCAAGTAGTTAAGACACTGAATTACAGACCAGAAGGTCGGTAGTTCAGCAGTTCGAGACCCGAGTGCCGCATGACAGAGTGAGCTCCCGTCTCTGGCCCCAGCTCCTGCCAACCTAGCAGTTCGAAAGCAAGAAATTGCAAGTAGATAAATAGGAATCGCTTCGGTGGGAAGGTAACAGCATTCCGTGCACCTCGGCGTCTAGTCATGCTGGCCACATGGCCATGGAAACGTCTTTGGACAGCGCTGGCTCTTCGGCTTGGAAACGGAGATGAGCACCGTATCCCTAGAGTCGGATTCGACTGGCTTTCGAGCAAGGGAAACCTTTACCTTTACCTATGATGATCAATGGTTTTAATCAGTAAGGATGCTTGAGTTGAAATTAGAATCTTACCAGTTATTCACTAGTTTTCATTTTTAGATCAAAATGAATGTTTTGGTGGGATGGGCACATTTCCTGAAAAGCACTTTGTTGGTGCAAATATTTATCTCCTCTCTCTGTCCTTTTTACCATCTTCATTTCTCCCGGTTGCTGCTTAGGGGTTGTCCTTTCATTCCAGACTCTTTTCTAGATTAGTCACATGGCTATCCCCACCCAACTGAGGAACAAACAGCAAACATGATGGCTTCCTAACACTATGCAACCAATCAATTTCTGTTTGCAATGACTGAGATGACCTGAGAGTAAGGGTGAGTAAACACATCCCACCACAAACATAAGATCATCAGAAGAGCATTGCTGAATCAGATCAATGATCCATCTAGTCCAGCATTCCTGTCTCACACAATGGCCAACCAGTTCCTCTGGGGGGCCAACAACAGGGCAGAGAGGCCGAGGCCTTCATAAGAACATCAGAAGAGCCCTGCTGGATCAGACCAGTGGTCCATCTAGTCTGGCATCCTGTCTCACACAGTGGCCAACCAGTTCCTCTGGACAGCCAACAAGAGGGCATAGAGGCCGAGGTCTTCATAAGAACATAAGAAGAGCCTTGCTGGATCAGACCAGTGGTCCATCTAGTCCAGCATCCTGTCTCACACACTGGCCAACCAGTTCTTCTGGAGGGCCAACAACAGGGCAGAGAGTCCGAGGCCTTCATAAGAATATCAGAACAGCCTTGCTGGATCTTAGCAGTGGTCCACCTAGTCCAGCATCCTGTCTCACACAGGGGCCAACAACAGGGCAGAGGCTGAGGCCTTCTCGTGATGTTGCCTCCTGGCTCTGGGATTCAGAGGTTTAGTGCCTCTGAATGTGGAGGTCCCCCCGAGCCACCATGGCTAGTAGCCATCGATAGACTTCTCCTCCATGAATCTAATTCCCTTCTAAAGCTGTTTATTGCTGTGGCCATCCCTACACCCTCTGGCAGCAAATCCCACATTTTAATCACTCTCTGCGTAAACTAGTATTTCCTTTCATCCGCCCTGAACCTACTGCCAGGGCCGGCCCCAGGTGTCTGGGCGCCCTAGGCAGGACAGCCTGGGGCGCCCAACCCACCGGGGATGCCAACCTCCCGGTGGGGCCTGGAGATGGCCCAGCGCCGTTGTCCTGGGCGCCTCGCAACTGCGAGGCATCCAGGAGAGCCGGGGAAGGGGCGGGCTTGGAACGCCTGCTCTTCCCTCCCAGCAGCGGCGCGGCTCTCCCAGGCCCCTCGCAGCTGCGAGGCACCCAGGAGAGCCGGGGAAGGGGCGGACTTGGAACGCCCGCTCTTCCCTCCCAGCAGTGGCACGGCTCTCCCGGGCCCCTCGCAGCTGCGAGGCACCCGGGAGAGCCGGGGAAGGGGGCTTTTCATGGGGGGCGGGGGGCATTTTGGCACCCCTGCAGGGCTGGCGCCCTAGGCGAGCGCCTAGCTCACCTAGTGGGCAAGCCGGCCCTGCCTACTGCCCACCAGCTTCACTGGATGCCCTCGAGTTCTAGCACTTTGGGAGAAGGAGAAGAAATTCTGTTCGTCAACTCTCTCCATCCCAGGCATAATTTTGTAAACCTCTTTCGTGTCCCTCCTTAGTCATCTCTTTTCTAAACTGAACAGTCCCAAACTCTTCAGCCTTTCCTCATAAAGCAAAGGAACATTTTCACAAGGAATATCCCCCAAACTACCAAACAGGGAGATGGTTTCAGCAAAAGTCAGGGAGAAATTTTAACTCAGCCTTTGCTACATTTCCTACTTTTTGCCCACTAGAATAGTTTCCAACTCCTATTGATAGGAAGCGATCATCATTGTTCTGTCTCCTGTTACTTTGAGTGCTGTATAATAGTTAAAGCTTTTCGTGAACAATCCTGGAAGACCAGAGATAACTATTCCCATATGACTGATAAACAGAAGCTGAGAAAGGGGGCTTTGTCCTCCGAGACCCAAGGCACAGAGGCGATCTCCACTGGGATTTGAGCCGAAGTCCCATACCTTTCATATATAACTACGGCAGAAAGCACTGCTTAAGGCATAATTCTTTTAATGACAAATTATATCACTAAAAAAAAATACAGATATAGTACTTAGAGAGCACCCAGAGTTAAGAACATAAAAGTATAAGAGCCCTGCTGGATCAGACCAGTGGTCCATCTAGTCCAGCATCCTGTCTCACACAGTGGTCAACCAGTTCCTCTGGAGAGCCGACAACAGGGCACAGAGGTCGAGGCCTTCATAAGGACATCAGAAGAGCCCTGCTGGAACAGACCAGGGGTCCATCTAGTCCAGCATCCTGTCTCACACAGCGGCCAACCAGTTCCTCTGGAGAGCCAACAATAGGGCACAGAGGCCGAGGCCTTCATAAAAACATCAGAAGAGCCCTGCTGGATCAGACCAGGGGTCCATATAGCCCAGCATCCTGTCTCACACAGTGGCCAGCCAGTTCCCCTGGAGGGCCAACAATAGGGCAGGGAGGCCGAGGCCTTCATAAAAACATCAGAAGAGTCCTGCTGGATCAGACCAGGGGTCCATATAGCCCAGCATTCTGTCTCACACAGTGGCCAGCCAGTTCCCCTGGAGGGCCAACAATAGGACAGGGAGGCCGAGGCCTTCATAAAAACATCAGAAGAGCCCTGCTGGATCAGACCAGTGGTCCATCTAGTCCAGCATCCTGTCTCACACAGTGGCCAACCAGTTCCTCTGGAGGGCCCACAAGAGGGCAGAGAGCCCGAGGCCTTCATAAGAACATAAGAAGAGACCTGCTGGATCAGATCAGTGGTCCATCTAGCCTAGCATCCTGTCTCACACAGTGGCCAATGAATTCTCCTGATGAGCCAACAACAGGACACAGAGACCTCAGCCTTCCCATGATGTCACCTCATGGGTCTGGGATTCAAAGGTTGACTGCCTCTGAACATGGAGTTTCCCATGTGGAAACTTACACTTCTCACGATAGAAGTGGTAAATACACAATGCAGCAATACAAACAAACGATATTCTGCCTTCATCAAATGAAAGAGAAAGACTTCTTTACGGGCAGGCAAAAATGAAGTATTTTAAGTCCCGTTAATTTCAGTGGGAAACAGTTAAGTATGTGCTGGATTCTCCAGATGAAATCAGTGGGCCTTTCAGCATACTAAGCTTTGTCTGGATCTTGTTGAATGAGGAGGCTGTAGAAGGTGTCACGCTAGTGCTGGTGAAAGCTGATCAACGAGATGCCAAGGTAGTGTTCTCCTTTGGGTCAATGCACACCATGTGGCAATTATTTCAGACTGTTATGACAAGCCATTCATGGTTTGTGGCTCAGCAACCAGACTGGGTGGCCATTCGGAATGAAGAAACTGGCCGGTCAGTGAAGGCCACCAGTCTCTCTGGGAGCCAGTGACTAAAGGGAATTTCCACATTCAGAGGTAGTAAACCTTAGAAAGCAATACCAGGAGGAAATTTCAGGGGAAAGCCTCATCGTCTCTTCTGATGTTCTTATGAAGGCCTCAGCCTCTCTGCCCTGTCCTTGGCCCTCCGGAGGAACTGGTTGGCCACTGTGTGAGACAGGAGGCTGGACTAGATGGACCACTGGCCTGATCCAGCAGGGGTCTTCTGATGCTCTTCTGAAGGCCTCAGCCTCTATGCCCTGTGGTTGGCCCTCCAGAAGAACTGGCTGGCCACTGTGTGAAACAGAAGGCTGGACTAGATGGACCACTGGGCTGATCCAGCAGGGCTCTTCTGATGCTCTTTGGGGCTCTTTAGCTTGGAGAAATGATGGCTGAGGGGTGACATGATCAAGGTTTATAAGATTATGAATGGGATTGAGCAGGTTGAGAAAGAAGTACTTTTCTCCCTTTCTCACAATACAAGAACTCGTGGGCACTCCATGAAATTGCTGAGCAGTCGGGTTAGAACAGATAAAAGGAAATACTTCTTCACCCAAAGAGTGATTAACATGTGGAATTCACTGCCACAGGAGGTGGTGGCAGCTACAAGCATGGACAATTTCAAGAGGGAACTAGATAAACATATGGAGCAGAAGTCCATCAGTGGCTATTAGCCACAAGGTATAGATGGGAACTCTCAGTCTGGGGCAGGTGATGCACTCTATTCTTGGTGCTGGAGGGGGCAGCAGTGGGAGGGCTTCTAGTGTCCTGGCCCCACTGCTGGACCTCCTGATGGCACCTGGTATATTTTGGCCGCTGTGTGACAGAGTGTTGGACTAGATGGGCCATTGGCCTGATTCAGCATTGGCTTCTCTTATGTTCTTATGCTCTTCTGAAGGCCTCAGCCTCTATGCCCTGTTGTTGGCCCTCCAGAGGAACTGGCTGGCCACTTTGTGAGCAGGAGGCTGGACTAGATGGACCACTGCTCTGATCCAGCAGAGTTCTTATGCTCTTCTGCCGGAAGCCGTAGGGAAGAATGACCAGTTCAGCACTGTGGGGTGGACAGCTCCTTCTGAACCACGTGGAAGCTTCCACAACAGGCTTTCCCAAAATTAAATGGAAAACAAGCAAGCAAACAAACAGATACCGATGATAGCAAATTGATACCAGAGCAGTTGAATATAAGTCTCGAGGGGCCTGCTAGGGTCAAATTTTCTTTGTTAGTGCTAAAAGTTTCCATTCAAGGATTTCAGAAAGCAGAGACACTCTATTAAAAGCTGGGGGAAGAGAAACCTTTTTAAAAACTCACATATTTCTTGGGGGCGGGGGTGTTGATGTGATAATTATCCCACGGTTCATCTTTTGAATATGACATTTATTAAGAAAGGGGATGCAGAATGTCTTGTGGGCCCTAGTGTGCATTTGCAGGGTTTCAAAACAAAGCACATGCATTTAAAGACAAACTCTTGACGTGAATCTTTTTTTTTTAAAAAAAAATAATAATAATAGAAAGTTTTGTTTTCACAACTAGGCCTGAAATAAGAACAAAGGAGCAGAAGTGTCGTTTGAAAAGGAAAAAAAAGACACACCACCCCGAAATAAATGTTTTGGACTTTGCCAAAGACCCCTGTAATTAAAAGAACAATTGCGTCCCGACAAAAAAACGCCAGACGTGCGACTGCGAAGTCCGTTGCGATGCCGTTTAGAGAAGCCCCTTTGTCATTTAGGCCTCACACTTAATGCGTTGGAAATTGGGTCCCAACTTCTTTGGTTGCCAGCTGGAAGAGCGGCGAAGGAGGGGTGGGGGGGGTGAGTTGGAAACGGAGGGGCAGGGTGGAGAGGCGGGGGTGGGGGAAGATTGTCCTTATTTCTTTGTGGAAAAGAAAGAAAAAAACTCCCTGGGCAGATGGGGAGACTTTGCCTTAATACCTCTGACGACAATTAGGGAAGGCCAGACCGAGAAGAAATCATCCCACATTAATATTGTATATGGAACAGCTGAACGGCTGAAGTGTGTCCTTACCCCAAGTGCAGGCCCCTAGCAGATGGGACAAGAGGAGAGAGGGGGGAGGGGAGAGGAGCGGGGGGAGAACCCATTTAATAACTCTCCCTTCTCTCTGAGAATTATCCAATCAGCCCCTCAGGAGGTTTTGGTGGGTTGTTTTTTCCCCAAAAAGCTCTTTGTCCCCAAGAAATTTACAGTTGGAAGTTGAACTTTGTAATCTTGACAACTAAAAAAGAAAAAAAGTGCTTTCTTTTCAAATTAGCCTCCCGTCCCCTCCCAACTTCTACGGCGCCGTCCCCCGAATCCCAAAATCCTTCCCCTTCTATCACGAGAAACTTTGTTTAATAAATGTAAATCGATTTTTATTAAACTTCCTTCGGAACTTTCATCCGCTTTGTATTTTAGGATCCGGTGCCCACACAAGCTCCTATTCTCAAAGGCAGTGTTTACACAGATCTACTAACCACAGGCCTACAGGAGAGCACACTTCCCCTAGATGGAAAGAAAGGGAGAGAAAGATAGAAAGGCTAAGAATTAGTACTCCCCCCACTCCTGGTTTTACAGAAATAATATTTGCAAAGAGAATGTGAACCAAATTGGACCGTTTCAGCAACTGGAAACTAATAAGAGAAACACATTTAGCTGCCTGTTCCCAGTCCCTTTCCTTTTTTAAAAAAAAATCTTCACAGTTTAACCATCTTAATCTTATGTGTAACGTGCATTATGTCAAAACAATTCCCCGCCCCCCTTTCCAATCAGACGTAAAGACTGACAGGTGCAGCTCTGACTTTGTAAAGAAGAGATTCTAAAATCACGTCTCCCCTCCTGTCATCCACAGAACAAAACCATTTGAGTCTCCCCAAGAAGCCCAACACAAACACAGGATCTGCCTTTCCGTTTCCTTTTGGTGTCCCCGGCTAACTGGCATCTTGTTGATCCATATGTACAAACAGATTCATCCCCCTCCCCGATGCATGACCCAGAGACCCCCCCCCTTTTATTTTTGGCAGAAACGGATCCAACCGGCGACTGGCAGCGAAGCTTAATAAAGAAAAGGCAGGCAGGCAGGCAAGCAAGCTCCCCCCCCGCCCCTCGAGAAGCCAAGGAACAAAAAGTTAAAGAGACTTTTTCGTCTTTTCTTTTGCACGCACCTAAGAAGGTCCCGCACAGCTTCATTCTTGCTCTCGGCGTCTCCCCCCTCGACTCCCGGCTCCTTTGGGAAGGAATCAAACGCAACAGATCAAGGCAACAACAGCACCAAACGCGCGTTACTTCATGCCAAGGGGGGGAAAGTTACAGTTCGGTGCAAAAACTTATGCGTCCCGGAGGCCCCGAGTGGAAGGCGGCCCAGCCAATGGGAGCGCCCCGAGCTGCTAATTGCAAATCAAGGCAGATGGCAAAGCAGCCAATCGGGGGGCAGGCTCGCCGCCCGATTGAGGGAGGAGGGGGAGACAATAGGGGGCGAGCGGAAGGGGGGCCGAACGAGAGACAGAAGCTGGGTCGCCCCGCTGCAGAGCAAAGCCCCCTGGGGGTAGGGTTGCCAACCTCCCGGTGGCGCCTGGAGATCTCCCGGAATTACGGCTGAGCTCTAGGCTACCGCTAAATCAGTTCCCCTGGAGGACTCTATGGCCTCAGTGAGACACTATGGCATCCTTCCTGAGCTGAGACAGAAATCTGTGAGCCGGAGGTTAAAAACAAACAAACTGTGAGCTAGCTCACACTAACTCAGCTCAGAGGGAACCTTGCTCTTAGCTATACTTATTGCTTGGCTGCTTATGCAATTTGACTCTAATGAGGCCTTCCCGGCAACTACCCCCCCCTCCCTGTATGTAAGGCTGGAGGAAGTCAGTTTTCATGTACCTGAAGAAATGTGTATCTGCACATGAGGAGGAGGAGGAGAAGAAGAAGAAGAGGAGGAGGAGGAAGGGGCAGATCAAGGCTCACTGGTGCCCTCAGCACTGGCCAATCTTGGTGCCCCCCTCCTTTCCTAACTGACCCCAGTCCATTTTAGTTGTCGACCTGTCTGACCAGATATACAATGCAGGTTGCAGCCATACAAAAATGTTTTCATATGATAACACAATATACGGTACAAACTAAGCCAAGCTTTGGCTACATAAAGTGTCTACAAAAATGCAATACAGCGTCTATTTTAATATCTCACAAGTTAAAGGTATCAAAGTTCCAATATTCATGACCTGAAAGGCATCTTTGTACATTTTTTCACCCGTTCCCCAACTTTGTGGTGCCCCCCTTTGGCCCTGGTGCCCTGAGCACGTGCTTGGTCTGCTTAACGGTTAATCTGTCACTGGGAGGAGGAGGAGGAGGAGGAGGAGGAGGAGACTGGATTTATATCCCACCTTTCACTCGGAGTCTCAGAGTAGCTTACAAACCTCTTCCCCTTCCCCTCACCACAACAGACACCCTATGAGGTAGGTGGGGCTGAGAGAGCTCTTTCAGGAACTGCTCTTTCAAGGACAGCTCTGACAGAACTATGGCTTGCCCAAGGTCATCCAGCAGATGCAAGTGGAGGAATGGGGGAATCAAACCTGGTTCTCTTTGATTAGAGTCTGTGTGCTTAACCACTGCACCAAACTGGCTAAGTCGCTCGGTTCTCACTTATACCCAGAGTTTGTTTGTTTGTTCGTTCATTCATTCATTCATTCATTCATTCATTCATTCATTCATTCATTCAATTTATACCCCGCCCTCCCCTCCGGAGCAGGCTCAGAGTGGCTTACAAAAAGATAAAACATAAGTAAACAATTATAACACAATGAAACCATCTAAAACATAAGAACATAAGAGAAGCCAATGTTGAATCAGGCCAATGGCCCATCTAGTCCAACACTCTGTCACGCAGTAGCCAGAAATACCAGGTGCCATCAGGAGGTCCAGCAGTGGGGCCAGGACACTAGAAGCCCTCCCACTGCTCTCCCCCCAGCACCAAGAATAGAGTGCATCACCTGCCCCAGACTGAGAGTTCCCGTCTATACCCTGTGGCTAATAGCCACTGATGGACTTCTGCTCCAGATGTTTATCTAATTCCCACTTGAAACTGTCCATGCTTGTAGCTGCCACCACCTCCTGTGGCAGTGAATTCCACGTGTTGATCACTCTTTGGGGCGAAGAAGGACTTCCTTTTCTCTGTTCTAACCCGACTGCTCAGCAATTTCATAGAGTGCCCACGAGTTCTCGCATTGTGAGAAAGGGAGAAAAGTACTTCTTTCTCAAATTGCTCAATCCCATTCATAATCTTATAAACCTCGATCATGTCACCTCTCAGCCGTCGTTTCTCCAAGCTAAAGAGCCCCAAGTGTTTTAACCTTTCTTCATAGGGAAGGTGTCCCAACCCTTTTATCACTCCAGTCCATTCAATATCGTGAAGTGCTAGCTAGATGTAAAATAAACACTTAAGGGTGGTGGCAACATTCATGTTGATACATTCTATGGTCTGTCTCGTCAGCTCCTTGATCTCTGCCATATATATATGCAGCAAACCGTGTTCGTCTTAAAGGTGCCGCTGGATTCAGGCTTCATCCTCACATCTGTTTGTTAACTCTTTTATTATCTGTATGCTAATCTGCTGCCGTTCATTGGTCTTACCAACTGCTTTAATCCAGCCTCCGTTATACTTATTGCTCGGGCCCTTTTTTCCCCTCCGGGGGAACGCACCAGAACGGAGTTCCGGAACCATTTCAACAAGATTCATTTAAAAAATGTTTAAAAGTGCATGAGTTGTAGGTTACAAATTGAAAACTTCATTTCCCTCTTGAGAATTCTGGCACTTTTTAAGCCCTGCATTTTGCTCAGTTACTTATGCATCTTGACTCTGACTAGCCCTTCCTGAGGAGCTGCGGTGGCTCAAGTGGTTAAGACGCTGAACTGCAGGCTGTGGAAGGTCAGTAGTTCAGCAGTTCAAGACCCGTGAGTGCCGCATGATGGGGTGAGCTCCCGTCTCTAGTTCCAGCTCCTGCCAACCTAGCAGTTCGAAAGCAAGGAATTGCAAGTAGATAAATAGGTACCACTTCGGTGGGAAGGTAACAGCGTACCGTGCGCCTTGGTGTTTAGTCATGCCGGCCACATGACCACGGAAACGTCTTCGGACAGCGCTGGCTCTTCGGCTTTGAAACGGAGATGAGCACCGCAACCCTAGAGTCGGATTCGACTGGCTTTCGAGCAAGGGAACCTTTACCTTTACCTAGCCCTTCCTGGCAACTAACCTGCTCCCCCCCCCCCCGTCTCTCTACCTATATATAAGGCTTGAGGAATTCTGCTTCAATGCACCTGAAGAATTGTGTGTGCACACGAAAGCTCATACCTAGAATTAAACTTTGTTGGTCTTAAAGGTGCCCCCGGACTCAAACTTTGTTCTATGTCACATAATGACTCTATAGCATTAAACTCACAGTTAGGTGTGAGAGCCAGTTTGGTGTAGTGGTGAAGTGCAGGCGGACTCCAATCTGGGAGAACCGGGTTTGATTCCCCCACTCCTCCACATGCACCTGCTGGATGACCTTGGGCAAGCCATAGTTCTTTCAGAGCTGTTCTCTCAGGAGCAGTCCTTGAGAGAGCTCTCTCAGCCCCACCTACCTCACAGGGTGTCTGTTGTGGGGAGGGGAAGGGAAAGGAGTTTGTAAGCCGCTCTGGGACTCCCAGTGAAGGGCGGGGTATAAATCCAATCTCTTCTCTTCTTCTTCTTCGTCTTCTCAGACCTCACCACCCCCAGACTTTAAAAAATAAATAAATAAACCCAATCTCCAGGAAATTCTCAGTCTGGAGTTGGCTGTACCCTGCCACCTTCCCTATCCCAAGCTTCAGTCGCTAGTGCCTTTATAAACAGAGCCCTGGGAGAGAAAGAAAAAATATTGTTCTTCTCTGATTTTTTTTTCTAAAGTAGACTGAGGGCAAAGGGTGATTTATAGCAGAGGCTTTACCTTAACTTTCAGATTGCAATAAATAGCAGCACATTTGTGGTCCTTTCTTTCCTTCTTTCCTTCTTTCCTTCTTTCCTTCCTTCTTTCCTTCCTTCCTTCCTTCCTTCTTTCCTTCTTTCCTTCTTTCCTTCCTTCCTTCCTTCCTTCCTTCCTTCCTTCCTTCCTTCCTTCCTTCCTTCCTTCCTTCCTTCCTTTCTTTCTTTCTTTCTTTCTTTCTTTCTTTCTTTCTTTCTTTCTTTCTTTCTTTCTTTCTTTCTTTCTTTCTTTCTTTCTTTCTTTCTTTCTTTCTTTCTTTCTTTCTTTCTTTCTTTCTTTCTAAAAATATTTATTTGTTCAATTTATACCTCTTTTTTTCTTACTCCACTCCTCTGACCTATAGGTCTTGAGTAGCATTTATTAAATATAACTGGGAATATGAGGAAAAAAGGCAGAATTCAGAGCAGACGGGGCTAGTATGTAAGCTCAAAGAAGAAGTACCCTGCCCTTCACTCGGAGTCTCAGAGCGGCTTGCAATCTCCTTTGCCTTCCCCTCCCCACAACAGCACCCAGTGATGTAGGTGGGGCCAAGACAGCTCTTTCGAGGACTGCTCCTGAGAGAACAGTTCTGAAAGAACTTGTGGCTGTCCCAGAGTCACACCAGCAGCTGCATGTGGAGGAGTGGGGAAACAAATCCAGTTCTCCCGGTTGTGATCACACACATGAAATAGAGCGGGGGGGGGGTAGTGAGCTGTGAATCTATTCCCTCTGGAGGAATTTGGCCTGCAGTTGCGTGATCACACAGTCCTTTGAAGCTGTGAGTGCAGTCCTCCACTGCGTGGATCAGACGCAACCACGGGTGAGTCGGGTGTGGTTTTTGGCCATTTGTTTCCAATGCGCTTAAACAAGGAATCGATGAGTCGCACCTCCACATAGAAGAAGAAGAAGAAGAAGAAGAAGAAGAAGAAGAAGAAGAAGAGGAGGAGGAGGAGGAGGAGGAGGAGGAGGAGGAGGAGGAGTTGGATTTATACCCTGCCCTTCTCTACCCAAAGGAGACTCAGAGCGACTTACAAACTCCTTTCCCTTCCCCTCCCCACAACAGACACCCTGGGAGGTAGAAGAAGAAGAAGAGATTGGATTTATACCCCACCCTTCACTACCCAAAGGAGACTCAGAGCGGCTTACATTTTCCTTTCCCTTCCCCTCCCCACAACAGACACCCTGATGCCATGAGAGCATGCCAGAGCGATCAGACAGGGGAAAGTCCATCCATGGCCCATAGCAACCCATTTGCTACCATACTTTCCCTGGTGCCTGTTTACTCTGCTTCTGTGATGGAGCAACACGGGTTGTTGACGGCTGCAGGGCGCTTCCCAGATGTCCGTGTCTGATCATGCCCTTTAAATCTGCCGGACATTCATGCCTATGTTGGGACTAATTGTGTGTATGATCGCAGCCCTAGATTAGAGCCATGCTCCTAACTACAACACCAAACTGGCTCTAACTGTTCTCTTGTAAGTTGCTCGAACTCTCATGGCCTGAACTAAAAAATTAGCTAAAATGAGTACATTTTCTACTCTTGGAGAAACGACGGCTGAGGGGTGACATGATCGAGGTTTATAAGATTATGAATGGGATTGAGCAGGTTGAGAAAGAAGTCCTTTTCTCCCTTTCTCACAATACAAGAACTCGTGGGCACTCCATGAAATTGCTGAGCAGTCGGGTTAGAACAGATAAAAGGAAATACTTCTTCACCCAAAGAGTGATTAACACTTGGAATTCACTGCCACAGGAGGAGGTGGCAGCTACAAGCATGGACAGCTATCAAGAGGGAATTGGATAAGCATATGGAGCAGAAGTCCATCAGTGACTATTAGCCACAAGGTATAGATAGGGACTCTCAGGCTGGGGCAAGTGATGCTCTGTATTCTTGGTGCTTGGGGGGGGCAGCAGTTGGAGGGCTTCTAGTGTCCTGGCCCCACTGCTGGACCTCCTGATGGCACCTGGTATTTTTGGCCACCGTGTGACAGAGTGTTGGACTGGATGGGCCATTGGCCTGATCCAGTATTGGCTTATCTTGTGTTCTTATGTTCTTATCTATCTATCATCTATCTCTGCTCATACAGCCAGTGTTCCCTCTAAGCTGAGTTCCCAAAGAGTGATTAACACTTGGAATTCACTGCTGCAGGAGGTGGCCACGGCTACAAGCATGGACAGCATCAAGAGGGAATTGGATAAGCATATGGAGCAGAGGCCCATCAGTGGCTATTAGCCACAAAGTATAGATAGGAACTCTAAGGCTGGGGCAAGTGATGCTCTGTATTCTTGGTGCTTGGGGGGGGCAACAGTGGGAGGGCTTCTTGTGTCCTGGCCCCACTGCTAGACCTCCTGATGGCACCTGGTATTTTTGGTCACTGTGTGACGGAGTATTGGACTGGATGGGCCATTGGCTTCTCTTATGTTCTTATGAGCTAGCTCACAGTTTTTTAACCTCCGGCTCGCACATTTTTGTCTTAGCTCAGGAAGGAGGGCTCTAGAGAAAACTAATCAATGCAGGAGCCAAATTGCTTGCTCACAACTTTAATGCCAGTAACTCACAAAGTAGATTTTTTTTTCTCACAAGACTCCAGAGCTCAGAGGGAGTATTGCTTGCAGCTATAGCCTTGACCCTTCAGTAAACTAAAATTCCCAGTAGTGGTCCCAAGGCCATGAAAATGGTACAGGGATGCTGGCTTCTAGGTGGGACTTGGGGATCCCCCAGAATTACTGCTCATCTCCAAACCACTGAGACCAGTGCCCCCGGAGAAAATGGATGCTTTGGAGGGTGGACTCTGGGGCATTGTACCCTACCGAAGTCCCTGTCCTCAGCAGGCTCCGTGCCCGAATTTCAAGGAATTTCCCAACCCTACCTCCTCACCCCAGAAGTTTTTTTGCCGGGGTAACCTGGCAATCTTGCATCCCAGGATGGATATCATCAGTGTTCCCTCTAAGCTGAGTTAGTGTGAACTAACTCACAGTTTTTTAGCCTCCGGCTCACACATTTTGCCTTCGCTCAGGAAGGAGGGCTCCAGAGCAGACTAATTTATGCAGCAGCCAAATTGCTCGCTCACAACTTTAATGCCAGCAGCTCCCAAAGTAGAATTTTTGCTCTCGAGACTCCACAGCTTAGAAGGAAGCACTGGATATCGTCACGGCCTGAAAGAAAGCAGGTCTGCGTTTCCCCTCGGAAGTCGCTTTGGAACGAAGGCTCTGGACCCTGCAACGGTTCAGTCCTGAGCATTCCCGCTTCCCCGGCTTTGTGAGCGGTGGAAGGGGCACCTATTGTGGTTTGGGATTCGAAATGCAAAGGGCGACTCCCTGTCCCGAAAGACAGATGGCAACACTCGACTCCGGCTGCGGGTGGGGAGAGAGATCTGGCCGAGGGCCAGCGACCGATTGGCATAGTTCTGCGGGGGAAGCGGCAACAGACTTCGCTGAGGTAACCTCTTTAGGCCGAGTTGAGGGTCATTGCTGCAGCCGGGGGTGGATTGTTCAGACAACAAGGGGAAAAGACCAGTGTCACAGGAATCCCAAATATACAGATTCCACTAGTAGAAAACACCATCAAACAGCCTTTGCAAAGACACCCATTCTAGATATTTGGAAGACACGTTTCCTTTGACTTCTTCAGTTTGCCGGCTGTGTGAGTGGAACCTCATTTCAGCAATTTCAACAGACCACAAGGTTCATGTTGTAAGGAACGAATCATAGGCTCCTTACACAGAATCATAGGCAACCTCTGAGGATGCCAGTCACAGCTACTGGCGAAACGTCAGGTCCTACAATGCCAAGACCACGGCCACGCAACCCGGAAAATCTACAGCAACTAATGAACTCTTGCCGTGAAAGCGTTCGACAACAGATTGAATCATAGGCTGTTTGTAATATGTTATGTCTATATGGACTACTCCTATCAAGTTATCAAGTTACACTGAATACATGGACTTTGACTTATCTTCTGGCTCCAGTTACACAAAGCCCAGTTGTAGGCTCTGGGAAAGCCAGTTGTAGGCTCTGGGAGAGCCAGTTTGGTGTAGTGGTGAAGTGCGCGGACTCTTATCTGGGAGAACCGGGTTTGATTCCCCATTCCTCCACTTGCACCTGCTGATGTGACCGTGGGTCAGTCACAAGCTCTGGCACAGTAGTTCTCTCAAGGACCAGTTTCTGTCAGAAGTTCTCTCAGCCCCACCTACCTCACAGGGTGTCTGTTGTGGGGAGGGAAAGGAAAAGGAGTTTGTCAGCCACTCTGAGATGCCTTTGGGCAGTGAAGGGCGGGGAATAAATCCAATCTCTTTTTCTTCTTCTTCTTCAAAGGAGGAAATATTGTACCTTATGCCTTATTATAGTTACAGTATGCATCAAAGTTGTTGTTATGACACCACCAACTTTATAATTGTTTAATATATTATTCTGGCAATCTTTGAAGGTGTTTTCTACTAGTGGAATTTGTCTATTCGGGGGTGGATTGTTGGCACCAGGAACTTTGAGGGGTCATTTTTACAGCAGAACAAAGTTTGAGTCCAGGGACACCTGTCAGACCAACACTATAACCTCCCCAAGCTGTGCATTTCACAGCAGTGAGACTAAACCCTGACCTTGCCAAAGAAGAAGAAGAAGAAGGGATTGGATTTATACCCCGCTCTTCACTGCCCAAAGGTGTCTCAGAGCAGCTTACAAACTTCTTTCCCTTCCCCTCCCCAGAACAGGCACCCTGTGAGGTAGAAGAAGAAGAAGAGATTGGATTTATACCCCGCTCTTCACTGCCCAAAGGAGTCTCAGAGTGGCTTACAGACTCCTTTCCCTTCCCCTCCCCACAACAGGCACCCTGTGAGGTAGAAGAAGAAGAAGAGATGGGATTTATACCCCGCCCTTCATGACCCAAAGGAGTCTCAGAGTGGCTTACAGACTCCTTTCCCTTCCCCTCCCCACAACAGGCACCCTGTGAGGTAAAAGAAGAAGAAGAGATTGGATTTATACCCCGCCCTTCATGACCCAAGGGAGTCTCAGAGTGGCTTACAGACTCCTTTCCCTTCTCCTCCCCACAACAGGCACCCTGTGAGGTAAAAGAAGAAGAAGAGATTGGATTTATACCCCGCCCTTCATGACCCAAAGGAGTCTCAGAGCAGCTGACAAACTCCTTTCCCTCCCCCTCCCCACAACAGACACCCTGTGAGGTAGAAGAAAAGAAGAAGAGATTGGATTTATACCCCACCCTTCAGTACCCTAAAGAGTCTCAGAGTGGCTGACAAACTCCTTTCCCTCCCCCTCCCCACAACAGACACCCTGTGAGGTAGAAGAAGAAGAAGAGATGGGATTTATACCCCGCCCTTCATGACCCAAAGGAGTCTCAGAGCGGCTTACAGACTCCTTTCCCTTCCCTCCCCACAACAGGCACCCTGTGAGGTAAAAGAAGAAGAAGAAGAGATTGGATTTATACCCCGCCCTTCATGACCCAAGGGAGTCTCAGAGTGGCTTACAGACTCCTTTCCCTTCTCCTCCCCACAACAGGCACCCTGTGAGGTAAAAGAAGAAGAAGAGATTGGATTTATACCCCGCCCTTCATGACCCAAAGGAGTCTCAGAGCAGCTGACAAACTCCTTTCCCTCCCCCTCCCCACAACAGACACCCTGTGAGGTAGAAGAAGAAGAGATTGGATTTATACCCCGCCCTTCATGACCCAAGGGAGTCTCAGAGTGGCTTACAGACTCCTTTCCCTTCTCCTCCCCACAACAGGCACCCTGTGAGGTAAAGAAGAAGAAGAGATTGGATTTATACCCCGCCCTTCATGACCCAAAGGAGTCTCAGAGCAGCTGACAAACTCCTTTCCCTCCCCCTCCCCACAACAGACACCCTGTGAGGTAGAAGAAGAAGAAGAGATTGGATTTATACCCCACCCTTCAGTACCCTAAAGAGTCTCAGAGTGGCTGTCAAACTCCTTTCCCTCCCCCTCCCCACAACAGACACCCTGTGAGGTAGAAGACGAAGAAGAGATTGGATTTATACCCTGCCCTTCACTACCCGAAGGTGTCTCAGAGCAGCTGACAAACTCCTTTCCCTCCCCCTCCCCACAACAGACACCCTGTGAGGTCGGTGGGGCTGAGAGAAGCTCTTGACAGAAATGGCTCTTTTTCAAGAACGGCTCTTATCAGAACTACGGCTTGCCCCAGGTCATCCAGCCATGTGCAAGTGGAGGAGTGGGGGAATCAAACCCGGTTCTCCCAGATTAGAGTCCGCACACTTAACCACGACACCGAACAAAGAGAGATTTCCACTTCTTTTATTGCCTCTTGGGCTCTGCTCGTCTTGGGAGAGGGGATCCAGTTACACAAAGCCCAGTTGTAGGCTCTGGGAAACCCGCCCTTCTGGGTGAGTTAGTGATTTTTCTCCGATGGGGGCAGAGGGGGGGGAAGGTGGGGAGTCTCCCCCCCAATACACACACACCCTGGGTAATTTGGGAGAGGGGCGGTTGGGAAATCAGCAGACAAATCTCTGCAATTTGTGGGACAGGTGGCATGCGTAATAACCGCCAGACAGAAAGCTGATATTAACTAAAGGGGAGTTTAGAGCAATTTCTCCCAGCAGGCCTTGGCCGCCTTCTTTCTTTGGTTGGGGGTCTGGCAGAAAGGTCAGGGGGAGGAAAAAAAAAAAAGAAAGCGAGAGAAAAGAGGCCAATTCACTCTTTTTGTGCCAAGAGATCTGTATTGGGGGCCCTTTGTCTAAAGTGTCCCCCCCGTGTCTGGATTCAGATGTCTGTGGAAGAAGAAAGATTTCAGGTGGAGTCTCCGTGTTGGTCTGAAGCAGCAGAGTGAAGTTTGAGTCCAAGCGGCACCTTGAAGACCAGCAAAGTTTAATTCTGGGGGATCGGCTTTCATGTGCACGGCCATGAGATATCTTCAGATACATCTTCTTCGGAGATCTGAAGAAGTGTGCACGCCAGTGTTCCCTCTAAGCTGAGTTAGTATGAGCTAGCTCACAGTTTTTTAGCCTCCGGCTCACACATTTTTGTCTCAGCTCAGGAAGGGATGGCCCCAGAGCCAGGGCCGGCTCCAGGTGTCTGGGCGCCCTAGGCAGGAAGCCTGGGGTGCCCCCACTGGGGATGCCAACCTCCCGGTGGGGCCTGGAGACCGGGGGGCGGCGGTGGAGCGCTGGCTTTCCTGGAGGCTCCGCAGCTGCGGGGCCCCCAGGAAAGCCAGGGAAGGGGTGGGGTCTAGCCGCCGCCCCCTCCCTCCCAGCGCCAGCTTTCCTTGGGGCTCCGTGGCTGCGGGACCCCCAGGAAAGCTGGGAAGGGGCGGGGGTCTAGCCACCGCCCCCTCCCTCCCAGTGCCGGCTGTCTTGGGGGCTCAGCAGCTGCAGGACCCCCAGGAAAGCCAGGAAGGGGGTGGGGGGGTCTAGTCGCCACCCCTCTCTCCCAGGACTGGCTTTCCTGGAAGCTCCGCGGCTGCGGGATCCCCAGGAAAGCCGTGAAGGGGGCAGGGGGTCTAGCCGCCGCCCCCTCCCTCCCAGAGCCGGCTGTCCTGGGGGCTCCGCGGCTGTGGGGCCCCTAGGAAAGCTGGGAAGGGGCGAGGATCTAGCGGCGGTGGCGGCAGCGGCGGGCACCTGGTTAGGGCGGTGGTGGGGCACTTTTCGGGGGGTAGTGGGGCGCCCTAGGCGAGCACCTAGTTCGCCCAATGGGCGATCCGGCCCTGCCCAGAGCAAACTAATTTATGCAGGAGCCAAATCTCTCGCTCACAACTTTAATGTCAGTAGCTCACAAAGTAGAATTTTTGCTCACAGGACTCCACAGCTTAGAGGGAACATTGGTGCACGTGCGCATGAAAGCTGATACCCAGAGTTAAACTTCGTTGGTCTTAAAGGTGCCAACTGGACTCAAACGCTGGAAGAAGTTTTATGAATCCGGCCACGTTGTTGGTTTTATTTTTCTAGCCTTGAAGCCAGAATTATTATTATTTTTTTAAAAAAATCCTGCACATAGTTTGTGATTCTCTGTTAGCAGAGACCGAGGAAAAGGAGAAGAGTTGGTTTTTATACCCCTCTCTTCTCTACCATGAGGAGTCTCAGAGCCAGCATTCCCTCTAAGCTGAGTTAGTGTGAGCTAGCTCACAGTTTTTCTTAGCCTCCGGCTCACCCGTTTTGTCTCAGCTCAAGAAGGATGGGGCTCCAGAGCAAGCTAAGTTATGCAGCGGCCAAATCGCTCGCTCACAACTTTAATGCCAGGAGCTCACAAAGTAGAATTTTTGCTCACAAGACTCCACTGCTTAGAGGGAGCATTGACTGATGGACTAGATGGGCCATTGGCCTGATTCAACATTGGCTTCTCTTATGTTCTCTTATGTTCTTGAGTGGCTTACGATCTCCTTTCCCTTCCCCTCCCTGCATCAGACACCTTGTGAGGTCGGCGGGGCTGAGAGAGCTCTTTCAAGGACTGCTCTTGAGAGAACAGCTCTGAGAGAACTCATGACTGGCCCAAGGTCACCCAGCTGGCTGCATGTGGAGGAGTCAGGAATCTAACCCAGTTTGGTGTAGTAGTTAAGTCTGTGGACTCTAGTCTGGGAGAACCGGGTTTGATTCCCCCACTCCTCCACTTGCACCTGCTGATGTGACCTTGGGTCAGTCACAAGCTCTGGCACAGCTGTTCTTGAAAAAAGAGCAGTTTCTGTCAGAGCTCTCTCAGCCCCATCTACCTCACAGGGTGTCTCTTCTGGGGAGGGGAAGGGGAAGGAGTTTGTAAGCCGCTCAGAGACTCCTTTGGGTAGTGAAGGGTGGAACACCTTCCCTATGAAGAAAGGTTAAAACGCTTGGGGCTCTTTAGCTTGGAAAAACGACGGCTGAGGGGTGACATGATCGAGGTTTATAAGATTATGAATGGGATGGAGCAGGTTGAGAAAGAAGTACTTTTCTTCCTTTCTCACAAGACAAGAACTCGTGGGCACTCCATGAAATTGCTGAGCAGTCGGGTTAGAACAGATAAAAGGAAGTCCTTCTTCACCCAAAGAGTGATTAACACATGGAATTCACTGCCACAGGAGGTGGTGGCAGCTACAAGCATGGACAGTTTCAGAGGGAATTAGATAAACACATGGAGCAGAAGTCCATCAGTGGCTATTAGCCACAGGGTATGGATGGGAACTCTCAGTCTGGGGCAGGTGATGCACTCTATTCTTGGTGCTTGGAGGGGGCAGCAGTGGGAGGGCTTCTAGTGTCCTGGCCCCAGTGGTGGACCTCCTGATGGCACCTGGTATATTCTGGCTGCTGTGTGACAGAGTGTTGGACTAGATGGGCCATTGGCCTGATTCAACACTGGCTTCTCTTATGTTCTTATGTTCTAAGAGTGGGGTATAAATCCAACCTCTTCTTCTTCTTCTTCTTCTTCTTCTTCTTCTTCTTCTTCTTCTTCTTCTTCTTCTTCTTCTTCTTCTTCTTCTTCTTCTTCTTCTTCTTCTTCTTCTCCTCCTCCTCCTCCTCCTCCTCCTCCTCCTCCTCCTCCTCCTCCTCCTCCTCCTCCAGAGCGGAGTCCACCACTCTTAACCACTACCCACACTGACTCTCCACTACTTGTCTCCCTACAACAGGTAACTTCTGGTAGGCGGGGCTGAGAGAGTTCTGAGAGAACTGTGGCTTGTCCAAGGTCAGCCAACTGGCTTCATGTGGAGGAGTGGGGAATCAAACCTGGTTCTCTAGATCAGAGTCTGCCGCTCTTAACCACTACACCATGCTGGCTCTCCAGCAAGGCCAATACTCCTGTGGCCAATGCGGCTGTATTGCTGCCTGTCACTGTAAGGTAGGAAAGTTCAACGAAACTTCCAAAGGATTATATCCTATAAAACACCTGTGGGATACAAGCATCACTGAGCACTCTTCTCCAGATGGCCGTTCTGGAGGTCATTATTTCACTGGGTCGCCATAAGTTGGAAGCGACTTGTCGACACTTTAACACACACGCACACATGCACAGAGATACCTGCACAACCAGTAGCACAGGATTCTATGGAAGTGTTCATACAGACACAATGGTTCAAAAAAAAAAAATGGCATTGGACAGAGACCCAGTCCCATCAGATCTAGGAAGCTAAGCAGGGTTGGCCCTGGTTAGTATTTGGATGGGAGACCACCAAGGAAGTCTGGGGTTGCTATGCAGAAGCCAGACAATGGCAAACTACCATCTGGATGACTCTTGCCTTGAAAGACTGGGTCACCATAAGTCAGCTGTGGTGGTGGAAACTGAATGATAGTAACCCTGTAGTAACTTACAGTAACCTCCTCCTCCTCCTCCTCCTCCTCCTCCTCCTCCTCCTCCTCTTCTTCTTCCTCCTCCTCCTCCTCCTCCTCCTCCTCCTCCTCCTCCTCCTCCTCCTCCTCCTCCTCCTCCTCCTCCTCCTCCTCCTCCTCTTCTTCTTCTTCTTCTTCTTCTTCTTCTTCTTCTTCTTCTTCCTCCTCCTCCTCCTCCTCCTCCTCCTCCTCCTCCTCCTCCTCCTCCTCTTCTTCTTCTTCTTCTTCTTCTTCTTCTTCTTCTTCTTCTTCTTCTTCTTCTTCTTCTTCCTTCTTCTTCTTCTTCGACAGTTTGGTGTAGTGGTTAAGTGTGTGGACTCTAATCTGGGTTAACCGGGTTTGATTCCCCACTCCTTCACTCATAGCTGCTGGATGACCTCAGGCAAGCCATAGTTCTGACAAGAGCTGTCCTTGAAAGGGCAGTTCTTGAAAGAGGTCTCTCAGCCCCACTTACCTCACAGGGTGTCTGTTGTGGGGAGGGGAAAGGAAAGGAGTTTGTAAATCTGAGACTCTGAGTGAGGGGTGGAGCATAAATCCAATCTCTCCTCCTCCTCCTCCTCCTTTTTGGCTAGCCCATGTCTCTAATGCCGAGTGGACCCTGCTTTGTGAAACATGTATTGTACTTTAGTTGCTGTAGATTTTCCGGGGAGTATACCGCATACCATGCAGTTGTGGACAAGTTTACATCGTGACCACACAGCATAGCATTCAGACAAGAATAAAAGAACATGAAAGACACTGCAGACTTGGCCAGCCTGAAAAATCAGCAGTGGCTGAACATAGCCTAACCTGAACAGGACACAGCATTTGGTTCCAAGACACTGAAAGACTGGACAACACTTCCAATTACCATGTCAGATTACACAGGGAAGCCATTGAAATTCATAAACATAAACACAATATTCAACAGGAAAGAAGAGAGTTTAAAAATAAATAGGGCATGGTTTCCTGTCCTGAAAAACACAAAATGCTCTACAGCTGTCAATAGCACTACAGATAAGATTAGAGTTTCAATAGCTGTTCCACACACAAAAGAACCTCCTCAAGAAACAGGAAACCTCCTCAGAAACAATCCACAGACAAAGAACCTCCTCAGGAAACCTCCATTAGTATGTCTAGCCTGGAGAACCAGCCATTCCACCACAAAGAACCTCCTCAAGAAACAGAAACCTCGGGAACCAATCCATAGACCCCTCAGGAAAGCTCCTACATTAGCATGTTCAGAGCCTGGAGAACTACTACAAAATAATGATTCAGCCCTACCCCACCTTCCAGGGTAGATATAAATTACCTGCCTACCATTTTTTCTGCTCACCTTGACACAGAGAGTACTCCATCTTTCTGTGTTACACCTCTGAGGATGCCAGTCACAGCTACTGGTGAAACATCAGGTCCTACAATGCCAAGACCATGGCCACACAACCCTGGAAAATCTACAGCAACGAATGAACTCTGGCTATGAAAGCCTCCAACGACATAATGTATTGTACTCTTCTTCGGAAGATGACATTGGGTAAGGCACCACGCTTGGGAAACGATTTGAACAATTACATTGTGGGCAATCAGGAACTTCTGTTCATCTGTTGTCTTGAGCCTCCTGGGGCTTTAATGGAAGACAGCTAAGTAGCACTCTGCTCCTCCTTCCTGCTGCCGCCGCGGTGGCCAACTGCTCCGCAAGGTCACTTAGCAGCGCCATTTAGTAGATGCCTTTCATGCATGGGGGAGATTTCCAATCGATGGGCATCAGGAGAAATGCATAGGGCTGAGTCTGCTTTTATTTCAAGTCCATTGAGGAAAAGGGGGAGGGGGACGAATACCTGAACAGCAGATTCAGGGCGGGTGGCTTTGGGCTTCCTTGGATGGAAATTCAAGAGACCAAAACAAACAAAGAAACAGGTAGGCTTCGAATGACATAACCGTGGGCCACCAGGGAGATGGACTGGGGGACCACTGTGATGTAAGAGCAAGTATTGGGTTTGGACCTGGGGGTGCACATAAGAACACAAGAAGGACTCTGCTGGATCAGACCAGTGGTCCATCTAGTCCAGCATCTTGTTCCTCAGAGCAGCCAACCAATTCCTCTGGAGGGCCAACAACAGGGCATAGAGGCTGAAGCCTTCATAAGAACATAAGAAGAGCCCTGCTGGATCAGACCAGTGGTCCGTCTAGCCCAGCTTCCTAAGTCATCCAGTGGCCAACCAGTTCCTCTGGAGGGCCAACAACATGACATAGAGGACAAGGGCTTCATAAGAACATAAAAAGAGCCCTGCTGGATCAGACTAGTGGTCCATCTAGTCTAGCATCCTGTCTCACACAGAGGCCAACCACTTACTAGAGAAAGCCGGCAAGAGAGCATAGAGGCTGAAGCCCTCACAAGAAGAACTCTGCTGGATCAAACCAGGGGTCCATCTAGTCCAGCATCCTGTTCCACAGAGCAGCCAACCAGTTCCTCTGGAGGGCCGACAACAGGGCATAGAGGCCGAGGCCTTCATAAGAACATAAGAAGAGCTCAGCTGGATCAGACCAGTGGTCCATCTAGTCCAGCATCCTGACTCAACAGTGGCCAACCAGTTCCTCTGGAGGGTCAACAACAGGGCATAGAGGACGAGGGCTTCATAAGAACATAAAAAGAGCCCTGCTGGATCAGACTAGTAGTCCATCTAGTCTAGCATCCTGTCTCACACAGAGGCCAACCACTTACTAGGGAGAGCCGGCAACAGAGCGTTGAGACTGAAGCCCTCACAAGAAGAACCTGTTAGATCAGACCAGTGGTCCGTCTAGTCCAGCATCCTGTCAAACATCCTGTTGGGGAGCCTTTGGTGCCAACCTCCACCTAGCCACGTGCTGTCTAAGAAATCTTGGCCATCCTGCTCCCTGTCGGTCTAGTCTTATCCTACAAGGCTTCTCTGAGAGGATTGGTGGCGGAATGAGCCATCGAGTCACAGCTGACTTACGATGACCATGTAGGCCAGGGCAGTCCCAGGGATAGCAGGAGTCAATCCAATCATGCCCAGAGCTCAAATGAATTCTTATCCCCCCCCAAGCCTGTACTGATGTCACCCAGAGCAATGCCTGACTGCTATCCCAGCATGCATTGCAGCAAGGGTGGGGTCAGGAGGAACAGAAAAGCGGAGAGCACATTAAAAACCTGCTTTAAGGTTTCTAGCCACGAATGGTCCTTGAGTCTGTTAAGTGCCGTCGAGTCACTTCCGGTTTATGGTGACCCTATGAATGAATGTCCTCCACAATGTCCTATCATTAACACCCTTGCTCAGGTTTTGCAAATGAAGGGCTGTGGGGCTTCCTTGACTGATAGGAACTCTCAGTCTCAGGCTGGGGCAAGGGATGCTCTGTATTCTTGGTGCTTGGGGGGGCCAAGAGTGGGAGGGCTTCTAGTGTCCTGGCCCCAGTGGTGGACCTCCTGATGGCACCTGGTATTTCTGGCCACTGGGTGACAGAGCGTTGGACTAGATGGGCCATTGTCTGATCCAACATTGGCTTCTCTTATGTTCTTATGTCTGGGGCAAGTGATGCTCTATATTCTTGGTGCTTGGGGGGGGCAACAGTGGGAGGGCTTCTAGTGTCCTGGCCCCAGTGGTGGACCTCCTGATCGCCCCTGGTATTTCTGGCCACTGGGTGACACAGAATGTTGGACTGGATGGGCCATTGCCTGATCCAACACTGGCTTCTCTTATGTCCTTATAGGAACTCTCGGTCTGGGGCAAGGAATGCTCTGTATTCTTGGTGCTTGGAGGGTGGGCAACAGTGGGAGGGCTTCTAGTGTCCTGGCCCCAGTGGTGGACCTCCTGATCGCCCCTGGTATTTTTGGCCACTGTGTGACAGAGTGTTGGACTGGATGGGCCGTTGGCCTGATCCAACATTGGCTTCTCTTATGTTCTTATGTTCTTAATACATGGAGCAGAAGTCCATCAGTGGCTATTAGCCACAAGGTATAGAGGGATCACTCTGTCTGGGACAGGTGATGCACTCTATTCTTGGTGCTTGGAGGGGGGCAGCAGTGGGAGGGCTTCTAGTGTCCTGGCCCCACTGCTGGACCTCCTGATGGCACCTGGTATTTTTGGTCACTGTGTGACACAGAGTGTTGGACTGGATGGGCCGTTGGCCTGATTCAACATTGGCTTCTCTTATGTCCTTATAGGAATTCTTGGTCTGGGGCAAAGTATGCTCTGTATTCTTGGTGCTTGGAGGGGGGCAACAGTGGGAGGGCTTCTAGTGCCCTGGCCCCACTGCTGGACCTCCTAATTGCACCTGGAATTTCTGTCCACTGTGTGACAGAGTGTTGGACTAGATGGGCCATTGGTCTGATCCAACACTGGCTTCTCTTATGTTCTTATTCCATCCGATGTTGGATCTTCCTCTTCTCCTGCAGCCATCAACTTTTCCTATCATTATTGTCTTGTCTTCTCACAATGTGACCAAAGTATGATAGCTTCAGTTATAGTCATTTTAGCTTCTTGGGAGAGTTTTATCTAGAACCCACTGATTTGTCCTTTTGGCAGTCCACGGTCTCCATGAAACTCTTCTCCCACACCACATTTCAAACGAATCGCCTTCCTTCCTGTTAGCTTTCTTCACTGTCTGACTTTCAAATCCCTCCATAGCGATGGGAGATATTGTATTATGAGAATTATCTTGGTCTTGGGTCACTAGCAACATATCCTTACCCTGAAGAATCTTTCCTAGCTCCTTCACGGTTGCCCTTCCCAGTCTCAATCCCCTTCTGATTTGATGGGTCTCCCTTTTGAGAGGCAGTTTGGTATAGTGGTTAAGTGCACGGACTCTAATCTGGGAGAACCGGGTTCGATTCCCCCTCCTCCACATGCAGCTGCTGGTGCGAGCTTGGGTCAGTCACAAGTCCTCTCAGAGCTCATTCTCTCAAGAGCAGTCCTCGAAGGAGCTCTCTCAGCCCCGCCTGCCTCACAGGCAATGCCCCCTCTAAGCCATGGAGTCTTGTGAGCAAAAATTCTACTTTGTGAGCTCCTGGCATTAAAGTTGTGAGCAAGCTGATTTGGTTGCTGTATAAATCAGTTTGCTCTGGAGCCATCCTTCCTGAGCTAAGACAAAAATGTGTGAGACGGAGGCTAAAAGACTGTGAACTAGCTCACACTAATTCAGCTTAGAGGGAATGCTGCTCACAGGGTGTCTGTTGTGGGGAGGGGAAGTCGCTCGGAGGGTCCTTCAGGCAATGAAGGGTGGGGTATAAATCCAATCTCTTCTTCTTCACAATGAACCGTTCCAATTTCTTCGTCGTCCACCTTAACTTGTGTAATTCCCCCGTCGTCATTACTTTTTTCTTCCCGAAGTTCAGCCGTAACCCTGCTTTGGCTCTTTCTGTTCTAACGTCATCAGTAGTCGTTTCAGGCCTTTGCCATTTTCTGCCAGTGACGTGGTGTCGTCTGCATATCTCAAATTGTTAACGTCCCTTCCACCGGTTTTCGTTCCACCTCTGTCGAAACCTAATCCGGCTTCCCTTATTATCTGTCCCCTAGTTTTAATAAACGTAATGAGTTACGTCTTGTGTATCGATATTAACTTGACATAGATAAATTTGGACTCAGAATTCTATATGCATGAGCTACGGGGGAAAGTGTGAGTGGTTGGTATAACCTTTGCACTCTGCCAGCTTATATTTAAATGTTTAGGCACTGTTTCCCTTTTGAATGGATAGATCCTTTTTTGGGTGAGTGCGAAATGAAATCCCATCATTTAAAAGGATGACTCGACTGTTCATAAGACTTGTCATGCTATTTCCCCCCTAAAGATATGTTTTAAAACTTCTGATAAAATTTATAGGCATTTCAGAGCTCTTCCTTGCCGCCTTTGTGACCGTCTCTATGATGATGATGAAGAAGAAGAGATTGGATTTATACCCCGCCCTTCACTTGGAGTCTCAGAGCGGCTTACAAACTCCTTTCCCTTCCCCTCCCCACAACAGACACCCTGTGAGGTAGAAGAAGAAGAAGAGATTGGATTTATACCCCGTCCTTCACTACCCAAAGGAGTCTCAGAGCGGCTGACAAACTCCTTTTCCTTCCCCTCCCCACAACAGACACCCTTTGAGGTAGAAGAAGAAGAAGAAGAAGAAGAAGAAGAAGAAGAAGAAGGAGAAGAAGGAGAAGAAGGAGAAGAAGGAGAAGAAGGAGAAGAAGGAGATTGGATTCATACCCCACCCTTCACTACCCAAAGGCGTCTCAGAGTGGCTTACAAACTCCTTTCCCTTCCCCTCCCCACAACAGACACCCTGTGAGGTAGAAGAAGAAGAAGAGATTGGATTTATACCCCGTCCTTCACTACCCAAAGGAGTCTCAGAGTGGCTTACAAACTCATTTCCCTTCCCCTCCCCACAACAGACACCCTGTGAAGTAGAAGAAGAAGAAGAGATTGGATTTATACCCCACCCTTCACTACCCAAAGGTGTCTCAGAGTGGCTTACAAACTCCTTTCCCTTCCCCTCCCCACAACAGACACCCTGTGAGGTAGGTGGGACTGAGAGAACTTCTGACAGAATGTGTCCTTGAGAGAACAGCTGTGCCAGAGCTTGTGACTGACCCAAGGTCACATCAGCAGGTGCAAATGGAGGAGTGGGGGAATCAAACCCGGTTCTCCCAGATCAGAGTCCGCACACTCAACCACTACACCAAACTGGCTTTATGATCCCTCTAGAAGGTAGTGGAGAAACATGAGTAATCTACCAAAGGACTCATTGTGGCCACAGTGTAATTGCAGGCATCTACACGCACATTGTCTCAATTATTTTAATTATTAAATGCGGAGCTGGGAAAAACCAAGCCACGAATACAACAATATATCAACGGAAGCCCCATCGATTAACTCAGTCGTAGTGGCAAATGCATCATCGGTGCTGCATGTGAAATGTTTTATGTAGGGGTTTTTGTTCTTAAGAGAAATAACTCATGGCAAGAAAAGCATGTGAGCCAACGTCATACATAATAAGTTTTCTAATGATTAGGAATGGAACTAATTTTTTTAAAAAAGGAGAGACCCATATGCCACTACAAAGTCATCTAGTCCTGATTTCTGTTCCCACAGCTGGCCAGAAAGATGCCACAGGGTATAGATGGGAACTCTCAGTCTGGGGCAGGTGCTGCCCTCTATTCTTGGTGCTGGAGGGGGCAGCAGTGGGAGGGCTTCTGGTGTCCTGGCCCCACTGCTGGACCTCCTGATGGCCCCTGGTATATTTTGGCCACTGTGGGACAGAGTGTCAGACTAGATGGGCCATTGGCCTGATTCAGCATTGGCTTCTCTTATGTTCTTATGCCTTGAGGCAGACAAAAACAGGGCATAGGAACATTCAAAGGTAAAGGTTTCCCTTGCTCGAAAGCTAGCCAAATCTGACTCTAGGGGGCGGTGCTCATCTCTGTTTCCGAGCCGAAGAGTCAGCGCTGTCCGAAGACATTTCCATCCATCTATCCATTTGATTAAATTTCTATCCTGCCCTTCCCACATGTGGGCTCAGGGCAGGTTACGGCATATAAAACTCACAACAGTAAAACCAACTCTAATACTATAAAAGCACTAACCCTCCAAACATGATGACATTCTAGAAAAAAAAACCCACCCATTTCCCAGTGTCCTGCCATGATATAACAGTAGGAAGAAGTGAGGTCAGAGCCTATAAGAAGTTTCTTTCCCAATGGAACAGTTCCTTGATCTCAGATCCAGAGCCAGCATTATAGTCCAGTGACCCAGCCATTTACAGCGAATTATGGGAGCAGGGGCCAGATGGTATTTGATGTCCACTGCCCCCCAAAGCCTGGTGGAACAGCTCTGTGAGGCAGGTGGGGCTGAGAGAGCTCTGAGAAAACTGCTCGTGAGAGAACAGCTCTGAAAGAACTTGTGACTGACCCAAGGTCACGCCGGCAGCTGCATGTGGAGAAGTGAGGAATCAAACCTGGTCCTCCCAGATTAGAATCCTAACTACTATACCAAACTGGTTCTTAACCACTACACCAAATTGAGCGCAAGGCCCTTCAGGGCACATATAAGGAGACGTGGTTCCACAGGTATGTTGGTTCCTGGCAGGGCTTTTATTGTAGAAAAAGCCCAGCAGGAACTCATTAGCACAATAGGCCACACCCAATAGCAGAAACTCATTAGCATATTAGGCCACACCCCTGACAGCACAGTATATTAGCATATTAGGCCACACATCCCTAATATAGCCAATCCTAATGAGTTTCGGCTGTTGGGTGTGGCCTATCATGCTAATGAGTTCCTGCTGGGCGTGGCCAACTCAGGAGCCAGCCGGAACTCCGTTCCTGTGCCTTCCTGCCCAAAAATAGCCCGGGTCCCTGGTTGCTAAGGGCCTTAAAGGTTAAAACCAACACCTTGACATGGATCCGGAGTTCTATCGGCAGCCAATGCAGTTGACACAGCACCGGCTGAATGTGTGCCTGCTGATCATCATCCCCCTGTCCTGTGGCAGTGAGTTCCACAAGTCCACTGACCATTCCATGAAGGACTACTTCCTTTTGGCTGTCTTGCAGGTATGGCCAGTCAATTTCATGAGTGCCTCTCTTCTTATTTTAGTGCTGGCATCTGTTGCACACACAGTTGGGAGAAAGAGACTCACACAGGTATCTGGTATTAACAAAAGGGCACTTCTATTTAACTTTTAAACTTTAACTTGAAGGCAAACTGCGACTTGGCAAGGGCTGCAACATAAACCAGGCAAAAGGATCTGGCCCAACTGGGGTGAGCCATCAAACCTCTGGCGCAAGCCAACATTAACCTGGCCGTCGCCAGGCGGCAGGACATGCTAAAGCTAAAACTAAAGGTTTCCCTTGCTCAAAAGCTAGTCGAATCTGTTTCTAGGAGGCAGCGCTCATCTGTTTCCAAGACGAAGAGCCAGCGCTGTCCGGCGATGTTTCCATGGTTATGTGGCCAGCATGACTAAGCACCGAGGCACACGGAATGCCGCTACCTTCCCATTGAAGTGGTACCCATTTATCTACTTGCAGTTTCTTGCTTTTGAACTGCTAGCTTGGTAGGAGCCGGGGCCAGAGAGGGGAGCTCACTGCGTCACACGGCTGAAAATGAGCCGGCCCCCTCATGCCACAGAACTTGAAGGGAGGCTCTACTGCAGGGGCCTCGAACTCATTTGTTATGAGGGCTGGATCTGACATAAATGAGACCATGTTGGGCCGGGCCACGTGCGTGTCATAAAACGTAATGCCAGGTTGTTGTTGTTCAGTTGCACAGTCGAGTCCGACTCTTCGCGACCCCATGGACCAGTTTACACCAGGCCCTCCTGTCTTCCGCTGTCCACTGAAGTTTGCTCAATTTCATGTTCGTTGCATCAATGACACTGTCTAACCATCTCATCCTTTGCTGTCCCCTTCTTCTTTGACCTTCAATCTTTCCCAGCATCAGGGTCTTCTCCAGTGAATGCTCCCTTCTCATTTGGTGGCCAAAGTATTTGAGCTTGAGCTTCAGGATCTGGCCTTCCAGGGAACAGTCAGGGTTGATTTCTTTTAGGATTGACTGATCTGATCTCCTTGCAGTCCAAGGGACTCTCAAGAGTCTTCTCCAGCACCATAGTTCAAAAGCATCTATCCTTCGGCGCTCGGCCTTCCTTATGGTCCAACTCTCGCAGCCATACATTACTACGGGGAATACCATTGCTTTGACCATGAGGACTTTTGTTGGCAAGGTGATGTCTCTGCTTTTTATCATGCTGTCTAGGTCTGCCATCGCTTTCCTCCCAAGGAGCAGGCGTCTTTTAATTTCATGGCTGCAGTCACCATCTGCAGTGATCTGGGATCCCAGGAACGTGAAGTCTGTCACTACTTCTACGACTTCCCCTTCTATTTGCCAAGGAGTGATGGGGCCAGATGCCATGGTCTTAGTTTGTTTGATGTTGAGCTTCAAGCCCACTTTTGCGCTCTCTTCTTTCACCCTGAGCAAGAGGCTCTTTGAGGTCCTCCTCACTTTCTGCCATCAGAGTGGTATCGTCTGCATATCTGAGGTTATTGATCTTTTCCCCAGCAATCTTAACTCCAGCTTGTGATTCATCCAGGCCAGCATTTCGCATGATGTAGCGGAGAGATAAACTTTATAAAGGACACAAACACAAAAGGGGAGGGGGTTACTTAAAAGCATGCTTAAAACCTCAGCACTCTTGCAATATTTTGTTTATTTCACAGTGTCTAAAAACTGACACCCCTTGCTCTGAATGATTGCATCAAAATGTCTCTGCTGTTGCAATCCTGAGTATGCTGTTCAGGTGTGTATCTGTAAGCTGCAAACCTCCTTTTGATTTACTGACATCCACCACAGAAATCTCATGCTGAGAGTGCTGAGTCCAGGACTGGGTTAAAACATGAGATGGCTGAGTGATTGAGAGAGTCTGGCGAAGCAAGTGATGATGCAGCAGCAGCAGCATTAGCAGAACTGGAAGCAGGTATGGGGAAAAAATATAAAAATTGCAAAAGCAATCTCTTACAAGGAAGATGCATATGAGATGTTGGATAGATGGTATATTACTCCTGATACATGGGCTAAATTTGATTCTGACTGTTCAAATGTGTGTTGGCAATGCCAAAACGAAGTTGGATCATTTTACCATATGTGGTGGTTGCGTGATAAAGCTAAAAAACACTGGCCTTGGATTCATGAAATGTTGCAAAAAATCCCAAATTGTTCTGTATCCTTTGTTCCAGAACTATTTTCTGCTGAGTATTTTACCTGAGAATTGTAAAGAAAAGTGATTCCTAGGCTGAGCTCAGACTGGCAGTTTGCCCCGCTATAACCACGTTCCAGCCATGTTTCCCAAGCAGATTAAAGGGGGCGTTCACACAGGCACATCTGCCTGCCGTTCCCCACCCATAGTCAACCCGTGCTGTTCCGCTTCACTCCTGCGTTTAAAAGATACCTGGTGAAAGCGGTAGCAAATCCCTGAGAGCCCGTTTATCCCACTTCATTCTGCTTCCAGGAAGTGTGAACGCCAACCCGAAAAGCCGGGAGCAACCCACGTTGCACATAAGGCAGCAGCGATATGATTGGCTGTGCTCTGCTCTACTGCCCAATATGGTGCTGGCGCAACGGGATCTTCCCCAAATCATCTGGATGCGCTTATGCGCACATAGCCGAATTACCAGGGAAAAGCCATTCACAGCCGCACCTCCTGGCCAGCAGTCTGAACACTCCCACGCACCTCCTCCCGGTATGCTCCCGCATCAATCCGCACAGTGTGACTGGGAAAACCCAGAACAGTTTGTTCCAGGGCTTTTTTTGCCATGACTGGCTCCTGCTTCCAACTGCCAGTCTGAACTCAGCCCTATCTTATATTGTACTTGATTACCTCTGCTAGAATATTATATGCTAAATACTGGAGAAGAGCGGAAACACCATCTAGAGAAGAAATTATCAACCAAATTTTGGAGACAGCAGAAATGGACAAATTGACTTTATTTTTGAAAGGCCAACCAGAAAATACGTTTGAAGGCACATGGTCAAGATTATGTATGCATGTTTATGTTTGTTGTGTGTCTGTAAAATAAAGAAAAATTTACTTGGGGGGGGGAAGAGAGAGTCTGGCGAAGCAAGCTATGATGCAGGAGCAGGGAAGAGAGAGTCTGGCGAAGCAAGCTATGATGCAGGAGCAGGGAAGAGAGAGTCTGGCGAAGCAAGCTATGATGCAGGAGCAGGGAAGAGAGAGTCTGGCGAAGCAAGCTATGATGCAGGAGCAGGGAAGAGAGAGTCTGGCGAAGCAAGCTATGATGCAGGAGCAGCAGCAGAACTGGAAGCAGGAGACGGCCAGTTCCACTGTGGGCCTGATCTGGCCCCCGGGCCACATGTTTGACACCCCTGCTCTACTGCTTCCATGTGTGTATGTATTTATTTATTCAATTTTTATTTCACCCTCCCCAGCACAGGCAGACTCAGGGCAGCTCACAATAAGGATTAAAAACATTAAAACACAAACTTAACAAGTCATCGCTCGTGATAAGATAGAATAAAATAGAAATGATGTGCTGGTGACAAGAACAACCCGGTGGCCATGATAGATGTTCCCCCCAAATGGCTCCCATCGGCATCTGGCATGGTTAGTTAGTATTATCCCGTTCAGTTAGTATTGGTTGATGTTGTTGATGCAACTGATGTCATTAGCGGCGGCTCCTAGTCGATTGGCCTGGGGGAAGAGCTCCGTTTTACAGGCCCTGCGGAACTGTCAGAGGTCCTGCAGGGCCCTGATGTCTTCCGGGAGCTCATTCCACCAGTGTGGAGCCACCGCTGAGAAGGCCCTGGTCCTGGTCAATGCCAATATGGTGTTTTTTCAGACCAGGGAGAGTCAGATGGTTTTGTGACCCAGACCTCAGTGCTCTCCGGGGGACATGTGGGGAAAGGCGGTCCTTCAGGGAGGCAGGCCCCAGGCCATATAGGGCTTTTTTTTTTTGCCCCCCCCACCCCCAAAGGGGATTTTTTATTGCTTTTTTGTATTAAACTACAAACTACAACTCAAGGAAAGGAGGGAGACTAACACTAGGGAGAGAGAAAAGTAAACCCACACTAAACTAAAAACCCAAGAGCAGGAGATCATTAATCCCATTAGAATCTAGGTTAGTACAATATTGTTAGTAACCATCGGTCCGATGCTTTTTAACTTATTTATTAACGATTTGGAATTGGGAGTAAGCAGTGATGTGGCTAAATTTGCAGATGACACAAAGTTGTTCAGGGTGGTGAAAACCAGGGAGGATTGTGAGGCACTCCAAAGGGATCTGTCGAGGATGGGTGAGTGGGCGTCAACGTGGCAAATGGGGTTCAATGTGGCCAAGTGCAAAGTGATGCACATTGGAGCCAAAAATCCTAAATATAAATACACGTTGATGGGGTCTGATCTGGCAGAGACGGACCAAGAGAGAGATCTTGGAGTCATAGTGGATAACTCGCTGAAAATGTCTACACAATGTGTAGCTGCAATAAAGAAGGCCAACGCTATGCTGGGGATTATTAGGAAGGGAATTGATAACAAATCAGCCAGTATCATCATGCCCCTGTATAAATCATTGGTGCGACCTCATTTGGAATACTGTGTACAGTTCTGGTCACCACATCTCAAAAAGGATATTATAGCATTGGAAAAAGTGCAGAGAAGGGCAACTAGAATGATAAAAGGGTTGGAACACCTTCCCTATGAAGAAAGGTTAAAATGCTTGGGGCTCTTTAGCTTGGAGAAACGACGGCTGAGAGGTGACATGATCGAGGTTTATAAGATTATGAATGGGATTGAGCAGGTTGAGAAAGAAGTACTTTTCTCCCTTTCTCACAATACAAGAACTCGTGGGCACTCTATGAAATTGCTGAGCAGTCGGGTTAGAACAGATAAAAGGAAATACTTCTTCACCCAAAGAGTGATTAACATATGAAATTCACTGCCACAGGATGTCGTGGCAGCTGCAAGCATGGACAGTTTCAAGAGGAAATTAGATAAACATATGGAGCAGAAGTCCACCAGTGGCTATTAGCCACAGGGTATAGATGGGAACTCTCAGTCTGGGGCAGGTGATGCACTCTATTCTTGGTGCTGGAGGGGGCAGCAGTGGGAGGGCTTCTGGTGCCCTGGCCCCACTGCTGGACCTCCTGATGGCACCTGGTATATTTTGGCCGCTGTGTGACAGAGTGTTGGACTAGATGGGCCATTGGCCTGATTCAACATTGGCTTCTCTTATGTTCTTATGTTCTAATGAATACTGTGAGTTACTATCTTCCCTGATTAAAGGTAAAGGTAAAGGTTCCCTTGCTCGAAAGCCAGTTGAATCCGACTCTAAGGTTGCGGTGCTCATCTCCGTTTCAAAGCCGAAGAGCCAGCGCTGTCCGAAGACATTTCCACGGTCATGTGGCCGGCATGACTAAACACCAAGGCACACGGAACGCTGTTACCTTCCCACCGAAGTGGTACCTATTTATCTACTTGCAATTTCTTGCTTTCGAACTGCTAGGTTGGCAGGAGCTGGAACTAGAGACGGGAGCTCACCCCATCATGCGGCACTCACAGGTCTTGAACTGCTGAACTACTCACCTTCCACAGTCTGCAGTTCAGCGTCTTAACCACTTGAGCCACCGCAGCTCCTTATCTTTCCCTGATTAAAAGTTAGCTAATGACTTGTTACGAGAGAATTCCAGAGCATCTCCCAAACTCGCTTCGTAAAGGCAATTTTCAGAGTCCTTCTGCCTTTACTTAGGCTTTCTATCCCTAAATGCATACGCTGGTTTTCGGGCAACAGTGCCTTCTTCCGGAGTGCCATATAGGGCTTTAAAGGTCAAAACCAGCACCTTGAGGCGAATCCGGTATGCTATAGGCAGCCAGTGCAGTGCCTTTAGGACATGCTGGTTGTGCTCCCGCATAGGGATGCCCATCAACGGCCTGGCAACGGTGGCCCTCCATTCTGATGCAACCCAGGAATTGCCACCCAGATAGGTCCGTATTCTGTTGCCGCTGATCTCCCATTTGTTCAGTTACCATGACTAAGAGCCAGCAACGGGTCTGCCCCATGGGCAATCCTTAAGAATTATGAACGGTGTGTGTGTGTGTTAAACTTATTTGAAAGCAATGTCCAGGATTCAAACTGAAGGCTCCGGAGAGAGTGTTTTATGATCGCTGATCAAAGCGGCGCAATTAATTCATGGTTCTCAGAGCGTTCCCCCCCCCTTATATCCTACAAGGGAATGGACTGAGGGACGGATCGATGTAATTGCTCTGGATGTCGTGAAGGACGGGATTTGATTAATTTCCTGTAAAGATCAAGTATTTTTTTTTGGGGGGGGAAGAATAAGTGGCTTATTGCACCAAGCAGCTTGAGGATGTCATAGAGTTAGGGTTCCCGACCTCGGGTTGGGAAATACTTGGAGATTTAGGGGGCGGAGCCTGGGGAGAAGAAGAAGAAGAAGAGATTGGATTTATACCCCGTCCTTCACTACCCAAAGGAGTCTCAGAGTGGCTGACAAACTCCTTTCCCTTCCCCTCCCCACAACAGACACCCTGTGAGGTAGAAGAAGAAGAAGAGATTGGATTTATACCCCGCCCCTCACTGCCCAAAGGAGTCTCAGAGCGGCTGACAAAATCCTTTCCCTTCCCCTCACCACAACAGGCACCCTGTGAGGTAGAAGAAGAAGAAGAGATTGGATTTATACCCCGCCCTTCACTGCCCAAAGGAGTCTCAGAGCGGCTTATAAACTCCTTTCCCTTCCCCTCCCCACAACAAGCACCCTGTGAGGAAGAAGAAGAAGAAGAGATTGGATTTATACCCCGCCCTTCACTGCCCAAAGGAGTCTCAGAGTGGCTGACAAACTCCTTTAACTTCCCCTCCCCACAACAGACACCCTGTGAGGTAGAAGAAGAAGAAGAAGAGATTGGATATATACCCCAGCCTTCACTACCCAAAGGAGTCTCAGAGTGGCTGAAAAATTCCTTTCCCTTCCCCTCCCCACAACAGACACCCTGTGAGGTAGAAGAAGAAGAAGAGATTGGATTTATACCCCGCCCCTCACTGCCCAAAGGAGTCTCAGAGCGGCTGACAAACTCCTTTCCCTTCCCCTCACCACAACAGGCACCCTGTGAGGTAGAAGAAGAAGAAGAGATTGGATTTATACCCCGCCCTTCACTACCCAAAGGAGTCTCAGAGCGGCTGACAAACTCCTTTCCCTTCCCCTCCCCACAACAGACACCCTGTGAGGTAGAAGAAGAAGAAGAAGAGATTGGATTTATACCCCACCCTTCACTACCAAAAGGTGTCTCAGAGCAGCTTACAAACTCCTTTCCCTCCCCTCCCCACAACAGGCATCCTGTGAGGTAGAAGAAGAAGAAGAGAAGATTGGATTTATACCCCGCCCTTCACTACCCAAAGGTGTCTCAGAGCGGCTTACAATCTCCTTCCCCTTCCCCTTCCCGCAACAGACCCCCTGTGAGGTAGGTGGGGCTGAGAGAGCTCTTGACAGAAACTGCTCTTTTTTCAAGAACAGCTCTTAGCAGAACTACGGCTTGCCCAAGGTCATCCAGCCAGGTGCAAATGGAGGAGTGGGGAATCAAACCCGGTTCTCCCAGATTAGAGTCCACACACTTAACCACTACACCAAACTGGGAGGATGTCACTGGGGAAGGCCTGCACGTCATACCAGGAAGATCAAGGAGCAGAACGTGTTAGATCTTCTGTGCACCCGTACAGAACGCCTCCGTCGATGTAATTAATTTAATGCCGCCGGGACTTTACGTAATTTACGTAACTGAACTGTTTGAACTGAATTGTTTTTGATGTTTTAATGTTGGTGTTAATGGTTATCTATGCACTGAATCGGAGCTGCGGTGGCTCAAGTGGTTAAGACGCTGAACTGCAGGCTGTGGAAGGTCAGTAGTTCAGCAGTTCGAGACCCGAGAGTGCCGCATGACGGGGTGAGCTCCCGTCTCTAGTTCCAGCTCCTGCCAACCTAGCAGTTCGAAAGCAAGAAATTGCAAGTAGATAAATAGGTACCGCTTCGGTGGGAAGGTAACAGCGTTCCGTGCGCCTTGGGTGTTGAGTCATGCCGGCCACATGACCACGGGAAACGTCTTCGGACAGCGCTGGCTCCTCGGCTTTGGAACGGAGATGAGCACCGCAACCCTAGAGTCGGATCCGACTGGCTTTCGAGCAAGGGAGACCTTGACCTTTACCTTATGCACTGAATCGTGTGAGCCCCCCTGAGCCTGCTTTGCGGGGAGGGCGGGGTACAAATCAATCAATCAATCAATCAATCAATCCAATAAATAAAGAATAAAGAATGCCATAGAGTCCATCCTCGAAAGAAACCATCTTGTGTCTGAAGACAGGTTGTAATTCCCGAAGATCTCCAGGTCCCACCGGGAGGCTGGCAATCCTGAGCCGGCTTCTGATAAAATAAATAAATCCATACGTAGAGTCCTAGCTCTCTAAGAGATCAACCACCCCATCTAGGGTTGCCGTTCCCCCGATGGGGGCAGGTTCCCCCCCACTTTTGGGGCCCCCAATCTGCCACCGGCCAGCTGGCTGGCAGGGGAGCCCTGACCCTGAAGAGCCCCCTCGCTTCCAACGTGCCCAGAGTGAAGACATCGCTCGAAGTTGATGTCATCGTGTGGGGGGATGCTCTAGCATTTTGGCTAAGAACTCTATGGTGACCAGAAGATCCGGGATCCAAGGCTGGAGCACCTTGCCAGCAGCCAGGTAAGACCTGGCAACACTAGTGCCATCCTAAGCAGAGTTAAACCCTTCTGGGCCAGTGGACTTAAAATGGCTTCTCTTATGTTCTTAGGATGGCACTATTAAACCCATTGAAACCAGTCTTGCTTCCTCAAGCAGCAGAGAACATGTCTTTGTGTTTGTCCATGTGGTAGCCCTTCAGATATCTGACTGGGGTGATCAGGTCCCTCCCAGTCTTCTCTGCTCCAGACTAAACATAGTCAGTTGTTTCAACTCCAAACTTTCCCCATAGGACCTCAATCATCTTGCTCAGACCCCGAGTCCTGACTCTCTCCTTTGCCTTCCTGTAAGCCCATTCCATTGTGTCTACCTCTTTCTCAAAGTGTGGTGCCCATAACTGGATGCCGTCCTCCAGTGGAGGTCCGGCTATTACAGAGAAAAGTAGATCTGTTACTTCTCATGACTTGGATCCTATGCCTCTCCTCATCCAGCCTAGAGGTTGTGTGGAAGGGAAAGTGGTATGGTACAGCCCAATACCAGATCTCATAAACTAAGCAGCATTTGGAGACCACCAAGGAAGACTCTGCAGAGGAAGGCCATGGCCCGCCACCTCAGCTTCTCCCTTGCCTGGAAAACCCATTGCCGGGTTTGTCATGAGACAGTTGCGGCTTGATGGCGCTGCTGTATGTAAAGTTTGCATTCATGCTTTTCACAGGTGCCTCAGACTGCTGACTTGTGCCCAGCTTGTGCTTGACGGCAGTGCCGAGATCCTTTCCCCTTGTACTACAGCCGAGCCATGAGACCCGGTTTGGTGCAGTGGTGATGAGCGTGGACTCTAATCTGGGAGCACCGGGTTTGATCCCCCACTCCTTCACAGGCAGCTGCTGGTGTGACAAGTTTGGTGTAGTGGTTAAGTGCACAGACTCTAATCTGGGAGAACTGGGTTTGATTCCCCACTCCTCCACTTGCACCTGGCTGGATGACCTTGGGCAAGCCATAGTCCTGATAAGAGCTGTTCTTGAAAAAGAGCAGTTTCTCTCAAGAGCTCTCTCAGCCCCACCTACCTCACAAGGTGTCTGTCGTGGGGAAGGGAAGGGAGTTTGTAAGCATCTCTGAGACACCTTTGGGTAGTGAAGGGCGGGATATAAATCCAATCTCTTCTTCTTCTTCTTCAAGTTCTCTCAGAGCTGTTCTCTCAAGAGCAGTCCTCGAAAGAGCTCTCTCAGCCCCATTTACCTCACAGGGTGTCTGTTGTGGGGAGGGGAAGTGAAGGGAGTTTGTAAGCAGCTCTGAGACACCTTTGGGTAGTGAAGGACAGGGTATAAATCCAATCTCTTCTTCTTCAAGTTCTCTCAGAGCTGTTCTCTCAAGAGCAGTCATCAAAAGAGCTCTCTCAGCCCCATTTACCTCACAGGGTGTCTGTTGTGGGGAGGGGAAGGGAAAGGAGATTGTAAGCCACTCTGAGACTCCTTTGGGTAGTGAAGGGCGGGGTATAAATCCAGTCTCCTCCTCTTCTTCTTCTTCAAGTTCTCTCACAGCTGTTCTCTCAAGAGCAGTCCTTGAAAGAGCTCTCTTAGCCCCATTTACCTCACAGGGTGTCTGTTGTGGGGAGGGGAAGGGAAAGGAGATTGTAAGCCGCTCTGAGACTCCGAGTGAAAGGTGAGGCACAACTCCAATCTCCTCCTCCTCTTCTTCTTCCTCTCCTCCTCCTCATCTTCCTCCTCCTCCTCCCCCTCTGCTCTCCCCTCTCTCTCTTTACTGGTTGGCTATTAGTGCCTCCACTTAATCGCTTCCCCTTCTCACATCCTCCCCTCCCCATTACTTTACACTAAAAAAATATACAGCCATAACGAGTCCAAGCTGTGTTGAGTTCAACCCGATAGGCGCTGTCAAATCTGTCCGAGGGTGGTGGCAATAAACATTTCAGCTGCCTATCAATTTTGCGGGCGACAAAAAAAGAAAGAAAAGAAAAGTCTTGACCCCGAAGAAATCAAGTTCTGCCGTAATGAATGCTTCGACTCTAAATATTTGCCTGTGAGCTGACAAGGTTCACTTTTCAGGGTATTGCTTTCCGAAAAGCAGAGAGCCATCAACAAGCTGACGGCCAAGAACTCCCGGGAAGGACAAGGTTTTCACAGCTGCTTCTCATCCAGTTCTAAAATCTGGGGGAGCAGAAACCTGGGGGGCAGGGCTTTTTTTGCAGATAAAGCCCAGCAGGAACTGGTTAGCATAACAGGCCACACCCAACAGCAGAAACTCATTAGCATATTAGGCCACACCCCAACAGCACATCTCAGTAGCGTATTAGGCCACACCCCCATGTTACCAGAAGTGTGGTCATCCAGCCACACCCACCTTTTGCTTCTTATTCTGTTTACCTTGTTTGTTGTCAAAACCCCAGGGCGTTTTTTTGTAGCAGGAACTCCTTTGCATGTTAGGTTGCATTGCACCCCTAATGTAGCCAATCCCAGTGAGTTTCTGCTGTTGGGTGTGGCCTATTATGCTAATGAGTTCCTGTTGGGCGTGGCCAACTCAGGAGCAAGCCAGAACTCCGTTCCTGTGTGTTCCTGCCCAAAAATAGCCCTGCTTGGGGGACATTTTTTGGTTGCATTATGCAATCTAGCAGATATTCCATGGGGTTGCCACCTCTGGGTTGGGGAATTCCTGGAGATTCTGAGAGAGGGTGGAGGCTACGAAGGGTGGGATCTGAGGACGGGAAGGGCCTCTGTGGGGCACAACGCCATAGAGTCCCCCTTCTGAAGTGGCCGTTTCCTGCATGGGAACCGTTCTCTGTAGCGATCCCAAGCTACCACCTGGAGACCGCAAACCAAAGAGAGAGATCAGGGGATGACGGTAGAAAGGAAACAGACAACCGTGATTTATTGTGGAAAGGTACTGAGGTTGGCAGCTCAGCAGAGTGAATCAGCAGTGCGTTTATTCAATTATATCCCAAAACAAAGCATACACTAGCCGGCTGGCAGCCGGCTTTTATTCATGCAAAACACCACACCCGTTACCCATGATAGGACTGTTTACATGTACTAGTTAACCATTGGCCCCTGCTCGGATCCTAGTGAGCCCATAGGTGCGTTCTAGGATCTGCCCTGCCTATTGTTCTACGACTGAATGTCTGAATGTCCGTAGGCCGCATGGCCCGGTGCACATGGCTGCGGCCATCTTAATACACAACATATAGTGCCAAAAAAAGTCTTTGCAGGTCCTGGTCACACGTGCCAGATAACGCAGGGCGGGGGGGGGCGAAGCTATTTGCTCCGTAGCGATTTGACCTGCATTTGTGCGATCACACAGTCCGTGAGAGCCGTGGGAACAGCCCGCCACTGCGTGATCGGACGCAAACCGCGGGTGACTTGTTGTTGTTCTTTGCTGCATGTTTCTGATGCGCTTAAACGGGATCGATGAATCACATCTCCACACTGAGGGCTTTCTATGGCAGTATGCGATGATGCACATACCGGGAAGGGGTGGGGGGGAACGGCACAGAGTCGGGATGGCCTGATCAGACCATCCCGACACCATGAGAGTGCACCAGAGCGACCACACAGGGGAAAGTCCGTCTGTGGCCTTCATAAGAACAGAAGAAGAGCCCTGCTAGACTGGCTCAGTGGTCCATCTAGTCCGGCATCCCGTCTCACACAGGGGCCAACCAGCATCCCTTGAGGGCCAACAACAGGGCATAGAGGCCAAGAGCTTCATAGGAACATAAGACAAGCCCTGCTGGATCAGACCAGTGGTCCACCTAGTCCAGCATCCTGTCTTACACAGGGGCTAACCAGTTCCTCTGGAGGGCCAACAACAGGGAATAGAGGTTGAGGCCTTCATAAGAATATAAGAAGAGCCCTGCTGGATCAGACCGGTAGTCCATCTAGTCCAGCATCCTGTCTCATATAGCAGCCAACCAGTTCCTCTGGAGGGCCAAAAAGAGGGCACAGAGGTCGAGGTCTTCATAAGAACAGAAGAAGAGCCCTGCTAGACCAGCCCAGTGGTCCATCTAGTCCAGCCTCCTGTCTCACACAGTGGCCAACCAGTTCCTCTGGAAGGCCAACAACAGGGCACGGAGGCTGAGGCCTTCATAAGAACATCAGAAGAGCCCTGCTGGATCAGACCAGTGGTCCATCTAGTCCAGTATCCTGTCTCACACAGTGGCCAACCAGTTCCTCTGGAGGGCCAACAACAGGACATAGAGGTTGAGGCCTTCCCTTGACATTGCCTCTTAATGCTGGCATTCAGAGGTTTACTGCCTTTAAAATTGGAGAGTTCTGAGCAGAGGAAATAAATCCTTTCCTATTATCTGCTGAGAGTACATCTGGAGTTCTTTTGTTGCTCACCACAGTGGGGGTCCCTGAACATGAGAAGAGCCAAGTTTGTGGAAGCAGCATCCTGGGAGAAAAAAAATTAAAAAAGAAAAGAAAAGCAAGGCCTCTTCTTCTTACAGGAAGTTCCTACCATAACATTCGTGGCAATTCTCAGAGCTACCTGGAAATGAAAAGTGTTGCTCTAGGAATTGCCAGAAACCTTGTGGTAGGAACATCTGGTTTTACCATAGAATTTCGGGTGATTCCCTTCGTCACTTCCAGGTGGCGCTAGGAATTTCCACGAGCTCTATGGTAAGAACTTCCTATAAGCAGACAAGGCCTTCTTTTCTTTCTCTTGTGTTTGCCTCGAGTAGTGGTGGGCAGTGGGACCTCCTGGAGGAATCTCCTGTCCCCACCATGTCTTGGCAACCCAGCAAACAGCCCTGATGAATGAGACCATTAGTCCATCTAGTCCAACATCCTGTCTCACACAGCGGCCAGCCAGTTGTTCTGGAGGGCCAAAAACAGGGCCTAGAGGATAGCCCAGTCTCATCAGGTCTTGGAAACTAAGCAAGGTCAACTTTGGTCAGTATTTGGAAGGGAGACCACCGAGGAATATCAGGGCCATGACATGGAGGGAAGCAACGACGAACCGCCTCTGAACGTCTCCTCCCTTGAAAACTCCACAGGTTCACCATAAACTGTGACCTGATGGCAGAAAAGAAAAGAAAAAAAAGGAAGCAGAGGCCAAGGCCTTTCCCCGACATTGCCTCCTGGCACTGCTGTCCAGAGCTTTACTGATTCTGAATAGGGTTGCCAGCCTCCACGTAGGGGCTGGGGATCTCCTGCTTTTACAACTGATCTCCAGCTGACAGAGATCAGCTCCCCTGGAGAAAATGGCTGCTTCCCTTCCCCTCCCCACAACAGACACCCTGTGAGGTAGAAGAAGAAGAAGAGATTGGATTTATACCCCACCCTTCACTACCCAAGGGAGTCTCAGAGCGGCTCACAAACTCCTTTCCCTTCCCCTCCGCACAACAGACACCCTGTGAGGTAGGCGGGGCTGAGAGAGCTCTTGACAGAAACTGCTCTGTTTTCAAGAACAGCTCTTATCAGAAATATGGCTTGCCCAAGGTCATCCAGCCTTGTGGAGGAGTGGGGAATCAAACCCAGTTCTCTCAGATTAGAGTCCGCGCACTTAACCACTACACCAAACTGGCTCTCCTAATCTGTCTAATCCGGAACATACCAGAAAGACGGTCGTCTAGCCTCCGCTTGGAAACGTCCAGTGAAGGAGCATCCACCACCTCCCGAGGCAATCTGTTCCACTGCTTAACCACTCTCACAGTTAGGAAGTTTCTCCTGATGTTTAGCCAGTATTGACTCTCTTGTAATTTCCACCCATTAGATCTAGTAGTCTTGCAGCCCGGAGCAAGAGAGAATAGATTCGCTCCCTCTTCGACATGACAGCCCTTCAGATATTTGGAAGACTGCAATCATGTTCCCTCTAAGCCTTCTCTTTCCCAGGCTAAACAGACCCAACTCTTTCAGCTTTTCCTCGTAAGACTTGGATTCCAACCCTCTCACCATCCTGGTTGCCCTCTTCTGGACACGCTCAAGCTTGTCAACATCCTTCCTAGAATGCGGTGCCCAAAACTGGACACAGGACTCCGGGTGAGGCCTGACCATAGCAGAATAGAGCAGAACTACCACCTCCCAAGAGCTGCGGTGGCTCAAGTGGTTAAGACGCTGAACTGCAGGTTGTGGAAAGTCAGTAGTTCAGCAGTTCAAGACCTGGGTGCCGCAAGACGGAGTGAGCCCCCTGCCAACCTAGCAGTTCGAAAGCAAGAAATTGCAAGTAGATAAATAGGTACCACTTCGGTGGGAAGGTAACAGCGTCCCGTGCGCCTTGGTGTTTAGTCATGCCGGCCACGTGACCACGGAAACGTCTTCAGACAGCGCTGGCTCTTCGGCTTGGAAACGGAGATGAGCACCGCAACCCTAGAGTCGGATTCGACTGGCTTTTGAGCAAGGGAACCTTTACCTTTACCACCTCCCATGATCTGGACACAAGGCTTCTATGATTCTATGAGGGGTTCCGCCTTAACCAGCTTGGCTCACGACTCTCTCGTTCCTGGCCCAAGTACTCTGCTCTACCACCCGATCGCTCCTTTTGTTCAAGCAAAGCCCTCTTTCTGGCTCGAGCCAACAGGCACAAATACAGAATCTCATTACTGGAGAAACCTGAAGGGGGACGGGCAGGGAACCATATTTGCCGAAGCGGGTTTCTAATCATACTTTTCACAGTTTCTGTCCTCTTCTTCTGTTCCCCCCCACAAAGGGCAGCTTCGGCGGCAGGGAAATTGTCACTCTGCCTGGAAGAAGCTCGCAGCGTTGGCCAGTGGGTGGATTTCACAGTTTTCTCTCCAAAAGCTGTGCCTGCTGGCAGGACTGGGTAATAATGGGGGGGGGGAATATATCCCTCCTTGGCCTGCGTCCACAAATACTTGGGAAAATATCACGCTCCGTTCGGGTGCCAGGAGAGGATGTTGTGATTGGAGTCACCGAGATCTGCCTGCTCACTCCTGTTTGAGCTAGGATGAGAAGGTAATCAAAATCGCTGGGGAGGGGCAGCTGGACTCAGCTGGGAAAGCCTGGAAGCACCATTCACCAAGAATGGTCTTTACAGAAACGTAGAGCTGGAAGGGACCTCCAGGGTCATATAGTCCAACCCCATGCACAGTGCAGGAAATTCACAACCCAGCCCCCCCCCACTCTCCCAGGGACCCCTGCTCTATGCCCTTTTGTTGTTCAGTCGCACCGTTGAGTCTGACTCTTCACGACCCCATGGATCACATCACGCCAGGCCCTCCTGTCTTCTGCTGTTCTCCGGAGTTTGCTTAACTTCATGTTTGTTGCATCGATGACACTCTCTGACCATCTCATCCTTTGCTGCCCCCTTCTTCTTTGACCTTCAATCCTTCCCAGCATCGGGGTCTTCTACAGTGAGTGCTCCCTTCTCATTTGATGGCCAAAGTATTTGAGCTTTAGCTTCAGGATCTGGCCTTCCAGGGAACAGTCAGGGTTGATTTCTTTTAGGATGGACTGATTTGATCTCCTTGCAGTCCAAGGGACTCTCAAGAGTCTTCTCCAGCACCATAGTTCAAAAGCATCTATTCTTCAGCGCTCAGCCTTCCTTACGGTCCAACTCTTGCAGTCATACATTACTACTGGGAATACCATTGCGTTGACCATGCGGACTTTTGTTGGCCAAGTGATATCTCTATTTTGTATTATGTTGTCTCGGTTTGCCATTGCTTTCCTCCCAAGGAGCAGGCGTCTTTTAATTTCATGGGTGCAGTCACTGTCTGCAGTGATCTTGGATCCCAGGAATGTGAAGTCTGTCACTATGCCTGGAGGAGGGCAAAAAGATCTGGCCTGGAGGAAAATTCCCAAAACAGCAATCGGCATTCCCCTGGGCATCTAACAAAGGGCCATGAGCACTGGCTCAGCCAGTTTGGTGTAGGGGTTAGGACACTAACCTGGGAGAACTGGGTTTGAGTCCCCACTCCTCCACATGCAGCTGCTGGTGTGACCTTGGGTCAGTCACGAGTTCTCTCAGAGCTGTTCTCTTGGAGCTGTTCTCTCAAGGGCAGTTCTGGAAAGAGCTTTTCAGCCTCACCTACCTCATAGGGTGTCTGATTTGGGGAGGGGAAGGGAAGGAGAATGTAAGCTGCTCTAAGACTCCAAGTGAAGGGTAGGGTATAAGTCCAACTCTTCTTCTTCAGAGGTTAGGCTTTGATTCCCCACTCCTCCACTTGCACCTGGCTGGATGACCTTGGGCAAGCCATAGTTCTGATAAGAGCTGTTCTTGAAAAAAGAGCAGTTTCTGTCAAGAGCTCTCACAGCCCCACCTACCTCACAGGGTGTTTGTTGTGGGGAGGGGAAGGGAAGGGAAGGGAGTTTGTCAGCCGCTCTGAGACACCTTCTGGTAGTGAAGGGTGGGGTATAAATCCAATCTCTTCTTCTTCTTCTTCTACCTCACAGGGTGTCTGTTGTGGGGAGGGGAAGGGAAAGGAGTTTGTCAGCCGCTCTGAGACACCTTCTGGTAGTGAAGGGTGGGGTATAAATCCAATCTCTTCTTCTACTTCTTCTACCTCACAGGGTGTCTGTTGTGGGGAGGGGAAGGGAGAGGAGTTTGTAAGCCACTCTGAGACTCCCTTGGGTAGTGAAGGGCGGGGTATAAATCCTAAACTCACAGAATCAGCATTGTTGTCATGAGCAACTGAAGCTGCCTTCTACTGAATCAGACCCACAGTCCTTCAAGGTCAGCATTGTCTACCGAGACTGGCAGCGGCTCTCCAGGGTCTCAGGCAAAGGGGGTTGTTCACATCGGCCTACTACCTGGCCCTTTTTAACTGAAGATGCCGGGGTGTAAACCTGGGACCTTCTGCGTGCCAAGCAGATGCTCTGTGAGTTAGCTTGGTGTGGTGGTTAAGAGCAGCGGACCCTAATCTGGAGAACTGGGTTTGATTTCCCCACCCCTCCATGTGCGGCCAGCTGGGTGACCTTGGATTAGTCACAGTACTCTCAGAGCTCTCTCAGCCCCATGTACCTCACAGGGTGTCTGTTGTGGGGAAGGGAAGGGAAAAGGATTGTAAACCGCTCTGAGACTCCTTCAGGGAATGAAGGGTGGGGCATAAATCCAATCTCCTCCTCCTCCTCCTCCTCCTTCTCCTCCTCCTCTTCTTCTTCTTCTTCCTCCTCCTCTTCTCCTCCTCCTCTTCTTCTTCCCCTTCCTCTTCCTCCTCTTCTTCTTCCTCCTCCTCTTCTCCTCCTCCTCCTCCTCTTCTTCTTCTTCCTCCTCCTCCTCTTCTTCTTCTTCCTCTTCCTCTTCTTCTTCCTCCTCCTCCTCTCCTCCTCCTCCTCTTCTTCTTCCTCCACCTCCTCTTCTTCTTCTCCTTCTCTTCTTCTTCTTCTTCCTCTTCCTCTTCTTCTTCCTCTTCCTCCTTTTCTTCTTCTTCCTCCTCCTCCTCCCCTTCTTCCTCCTCCTCCTCCTCCTCTTCTCCTCCTCCTCCTCCTCCTCTTCTTCCTCCTCCTCCTCCTCTCCTCCTCCTCTTCTTCTTCCTCCTCCTCCTCCTCTTCTCCTCCTCCTCCTCTTCTTCCTCCTCTTCTTCTTCCTCCTCCTTCTCTCCTCCTCCTCCTCCTCCTCCTCTTCTTCTTCCTCCTCCTCCTCTCCTCCTCCTCCTCTTCTTCTTCCTCTTCTTCTTCCTCCTCCTCCTCCTCCTCTTCTTCTTCCTCCACCTCCTCTTCTCCTCCTCTTCTTCTTCTTCCTCTTCCTCCTCCTCCTCTCCTCCTCCTCCTCTTCTTCTTCCTCCACCTCCTCTTCTCCTCCTCCTCCTCTTCTTCTTCTTCTTCCTCTTCCTCTTCTTCTTCCTCCTCCTCCTCTTCTCCTCCTCCTCCTCTTCTTCTTCTTCCTCCTCCTCCTCCTCTTCTTCTTCTTCTTCCTCTTCCTCCTCCTCCTCTTCTTCTTCTTCTTCTTCCCCCCTCCCGAACTACAAAGGAAGTCGATGACTGGATTCCCCAGTCGGCTCCCTCCTCCCCCTTCCCCGACACTGCTGTCCCCTTCACGAATTAGGGAACGCGTTCATTATTTGAGGGCTTCCCCGTCCCTTCTGCCACTTGCCTGGCATCCCCTGACACGCCAGAGGCACTTCTTATCACGGTATTAATTATCAGCTCACCCTCCCGAGACTGGCAATTATCTCTCCCTGGTACTCTTTGGGTTTTCCTGCAGGGTTCATCGCGCTTCCCAGCATGGCTGAGATGGCATCCCGAGGAAATGTTTATTGTTGTCATTGTTCTTTTGGGAACTGGAGGGATCATCCTCATCCATCGAGCTGCACTGGATAGGAAGGCCTCTTTGGAACAACAGATTAAAGACTGCTGACCCTCAGATGCCCTGGATCTAGGGAGCCAGTTTGGTGTAGTGGTTAAGTGCATGGACTCTAATCTGGAGAAGAACCGGGTTTGATTCCCCACTCCTCCACTTGCAGCTGCTGGATGACCTTGGGCAAGCCATAGTTCTGTCAGAGCTGTTCTCTCAAGAGCAGTCCGCGAAAGAGCTCTCTCAGCCCCGCCTACCTCACAGGGTGTCTGTTGTGGGGCGGGGAAGGGAAAAGAGTTTGTAAGCCGCTCTGAGAGTCCGAGTGAAGGGCAGGGTATAAATCAAATCTCTTCTTCTTCTTCTTCTTCTTCTGGATGCAACTGACCAACTTGGCAACTTGGCTCCTACTGCGTGACCGGTTGAGTCGTATTCAGATCCTGCCTTTGAGAATCAACATCCCAGAAGTTCTGCTGTCGACCTGTTTCCTGTGACTCAAAGCTCTCTTCCTGGCAGCTTTGACGTGTTATGCTTCTACAGCGATTGGCTTGGATGCTGTGAACAAGTCCCATGTGCGCTAGATAGGCTCTGCTGTTCAGCATGCTTCCTCTTGTGCTGGCACTGCTCCAGCGTGCAAGATTACTGGTTTTGATGAGCCCCGAGCAAAGTGAAGGGCTGGCATACGGGGAAGTGCGCTCGATGGCAGAGGCTGTCTACAGCGCATGTGTTTGTTGTTGAGTCCGACTCTTTGCGACCCCCTGGACCACATCATGCCAGGCCCTCCTGTCTTCCATCATCCTCCAGAGTTTGCTCAGCTTCATGTTGGTTGCATTGATGACACTGTCCAACCATCTCATCCTTTGCCGTCCCCTTCTTCTTTGACCTTCAGTCTTTCCCAGCATCAGGGTCTTCTCCAGTGAATGCTCCCTTCTCATCTGGTGGCCAAAGTATTTGAGCTTCAGCTTCAGTCTCTGGCCTTCCAGGGAACAGTCAAGTTTGATTTCTTTTAGGATTGACTGATTTGATCTCCTTGCAGTCCAGGGGACACTCAAGAGTCTTCTCCAGCACCACAGTTCAAAAGAATCTCTTCTTCGACACTTGGCCTTCCTTATAGTCCACCTCTCGCAGCCATACATTACTACTGGGCAGGGCTATTTTGGGGCAGGAATGCACAGGAACGGAGTTCTGGCTGGCTCCCTAGTTGGCCACGCCTAGCAGGAACTCATTAGCATAACAGGCCACACCCAACAGCAGGAACTCATTAGGATTGGCTGCATTAGGGGTGTGTGGCCTACATGCAAAGGAGTTCCTGCTAGAAAAAAAGCCCTGATTTTTGACAGCAAACAAGGTAAACAGAATAAGAAGCAAAAGGTGGGTGTGGCTGGATGACCACACGTCTCATAACATGGAGGTGTGGCCTAATATGCTAATGAGTTTCTGCTGTTGGGTGTGGCCTATTATGCTAATGAGTTCCTGCTGGGCTTTTTCTACAAAAAGAGCCTTGCTACTGGGAATACCATTGCTTTGACCATACTGACTTTTGTTGGCAGGGTGATGATGAGTGCATGTAGGGCTCTCATATCCCCACTGGGGGCAAGAGATCTCCCACATCCAGTGTTGCCTCCCAGCAACCCCTCTGAAACACTTCACAGGAATTCCCAATAATCTTTACAAAGGGCACAGCCATTACCGACGGCGTGACATCACTCAGTCCTCTCTAGGAATTGCCGAGAATACTAGTGTTTTACCACAGAGTTTCTGGTGATTCCTAGAGAGGTGTGACATCACTTCCAGGTTTTCCCCAGAAGTGATGTCATGCTGTTGACCCAGCTGCCTTTAATTTTTTTTTTCTCCTGGCTCAAGCAGGAGTGGAAAATGAGAGGCAGGATGAGGGGTTTTCCCGCCAGTGCTGGGCAACTGGCAACCCTATCCTGACAACGTCCCTGTAAGGTAGGCCAGTCTTATTATTATTCCTATATTCCAGATGAGGGATTAAGGCTGAGAGAGGAAGAGGCTTGTGCTGAGACCACCTAATAAGACCAAGGCAGAGATGAGATTTGAACCCGTGACCTTCCAGGCTCACAGCTCATTCTCTGAGCGAGGGCTGGAAGTTCTGAGCACATCTCTTAATTTTTTTTTTTTTGAAGCCACCTCGGTTAGTATAGTAATGCCCTTTCTTATTTCAGAAGCCCGTTCAAAAGGCAATGGGCCATAGTGTGTGTGGGGAAACACACCATCACATTAGAAAGAACATCAAATGGAAATAAAAATAGACTCTTGCCCTCTAGCTTGCAACCTAAATAAACAAACACAGGAGGGGACGAACAGTCAAAAGGCGGGGGGGGGCGGGAAAGCCGGCAGCAGGAAATGAAACAGAAAATATTAAAGATGACCTTTCCTTCTAAGAATGCGTGGTCCCTTTTGCTTATTTCATTGAAATGTGTTTGGGGCTAGAGCCAGGGACGCTGTTGTTCTCACCCCCTTGATTTCAAATGTGGCATGAGGCACTATTGGCTGGCCTGGCTGGAGTCCAGCCAATGGGAGAGTGTGGGGGAGAAGCTAGCATTCGCGATGCGCTGCCGAGAGCCGGCACAGACTCGTGGTTAAGAGCATCAGACTGTAATCTGGAGAACTGGGCTCGATTCCCCACTCTTCTCCCTCCACCTGAAGCCTGCTGGTTGACCTTGGGCCAGTCACGGTTCTCTCCAAACCGTTATGTATTGGGATCGAATCGTCCCCGATTGAATCACCCCAGAGACTGGCTGAGCTTGGAGCACAAGAACAATAGCCGACCAGGACTCTGGAATAAATCAGTCAAGTAGTTTGTTGTTGTTCAGCCGCACAGTCGAGTCCGACTCTTCGCGACCCCGTGGGCCAGATTACGCCAGGCCCTCCTATCTTCCGTTGTCCACTGAAGTTTGCTCAATTTCATGTTCGTTGCATTGATGACACTGTCTAACCATCTCATCCTTGGCCGTCCCCTTCTTCTTTGACCTTCAATCTTTCCCAGCATCAGGGTCTTCTCCAGTGAATGCTCCCTTCTCATTTGGTGGCCAAAGTATTTGAGCTTCAGCTTCAGTCTCTGGCCTTCCAGGGAACAGTCAGGGTTGATTTCTTTTAGGATTGACTGATTTGATCTCCTTGCAGTCCAAGGGACTCTCAAGAATCCTCTCCAGCACCATAGTTCAAAAGAATCTATTCTTCGGCGCTCGGCCTTCCTTATAGTCCAACTCTCGCAGCCATACATTACTACGGGGAATACCATTGCTTTGACCATGCGGACTTTTGTTGGCAAGGTGATGTTATGTAAACCGCCTATCACTGGGAGTGGGGGGTGTTTGGGGGTGGCAATTGCATGCTATTTCACAGAGCCGAGTCTCTGGAGTCTTGTAGTTTCGCTGAAACCACTGAATAAACCTGAGCCGATCACCGCAATGTGTCTAGAACCCAGGATTTAACAGAACTCTCTCAGCTCCACCTACCTCACAAGGTGCCTGTTGTGGGGCGAGGAAGGGAAGGAGATTGTAAGCTGCTTTGAGACTACTTAAAATAGAGAAAAGCGGGGTATAAAAAAACTGGGGAGAGCAGGGTTTGGGGAGAGGAGGGACCTCAACAGGGTACAACGCCATAGGAGCCGTTCTCTCCAGGGGGACTGATCTCTGTTGTCTGGAGGTTGGGTGTAATTCCAGGAGGTCTCCAGGCCCCACCTGGAGGTTGACAACCCTAGCTCAACTTAACTCCCCCCCCTTCAGAATAGTTCCAGTTGGAGACACTGAACAGAGCCCGTCAGCGGTATGCGAGTGTGAATTGGGTTTATAGCAGGGGTGGCCAAACTGTGGCTTGGGAGCCACATGCGGCTCTTTCACACATATTGTGCGGCTCCCGGCAGGGCAGCTGGGGAAGCAAAGGGGAGGCAGACTTTTTCTCCCTCCCTCCCTTCTGTCTGTTTGCTGACTTTGTCTCTCTCTCGCGCTTTCTTTCCACCTTTCTCTTTCTCTCTCTCTCTCTTAGACAAATGCATCTCATTAAGGTAAAGGTAAAGGTTTCCCTTGCTCGAAAGCCAGTCGAATCCGACTCTAGGGTTGCGGTGCTCATCTCCGTTTCAAAGCCGAAGAGCCAGCGCTGTCCAAAGACGTTTCCGTGGTCATGTGGCCGGCATGACTCAACACCAAGGCGCAGGGAACGCTGTTACCTTCCCACCGAAGTGGTACCTATTCATCTATTTGCAATTTCTTGCTTTCGAACTGCTAGGTTGGCAGGAGCTGGAACTAGAGATGGGAGCTCACTCAGTCTTGCGGCACCCGGGTCTTGAACTGCTGAACTACTGACCTTCCACAGCCTGCAGTTCAGCGTCTTAACTACTTGAGCCACCGCAGCTCCTGATCTCATTAGCAAACAAATAAATACCATTGGGCAAATAAATATCATTATCAATATCTGTTTTTACCCCTTTTGTTTTTATTTTTGGCGGCCTCATTTAATGTCCATAAAAAGCAAATGTGCATATTTTAAAATAAAAACGTGGGTGTAATATTTGTTCATCTCTTGCGGCTCTCCGCCATCTGGCATTTATTTTATGTGGCTCTTACGCTGAGCAGCAGGGCTCTTTTTGGGCAGGAACGCACAGGAACAGAGTTCTGGCTGGCTCCTGAGTTCGCCACGCCCAGCAGGAACTCATTAAAAGAAGAAGAAGAAGAAGAAGAAGAAGAAGAAGAAGAAGAAGAAGAAGAAGAAGAAGAAGAAGAAGAAGAAGAAGAAGAAGAAGAAGAAGAAGAGATTGGATTTATACCCTGCCCTTCACTGCCCAAAGGCGTCTCAGAGCGGCCACCCCTGGTTTATGGTGAAATCTTAAATGGAGTTGGACTTTTCAAAGCCCGTTGACTTCAATGGATTTAGAAGGAAGGAAGTGGTCTTTGGGCTGCAGGTTTACTCTCTTCCATTCGGTGTAGTGGTTAAGAGCACGGACTCTAATCTGGAACAACCGGGTTTGATTCCCCATGCCTCCACATACAGTTGCTGGTGTGACCTTGAGTCAGTCACAAGTTCTTTCAGAGCTGTTCTCTCAATGGCAGTCCTCGAAAGAGCTCACTCACCGCCACCTACCTCACAGGGAGTCTGTTGTGGGGAGAGGAAGGGAAGGAGATTGTAAGCCACTCTGAGATTCCTTTGGGTAGTGAAGGGCGGGGTATAAATCCAATCTCTTCTTCCTCTTCTACCTCACAGGGTGTCTGTTGTGGGGAGGGGAAGGGAAAGGAGTTTGTCAGCCGCTCTGAGACTCCTTTGGGTAGTGAAGGGTGGGGTATAAATCCAGTCTCTTCTTCTTCTACCTCACAGGGCGTCTGTTGTGGGGAGAGGAAGGAAAGGAGTTTGTCAGCCACTCTGAGACTCCTTTGGGTAGTGAAGGGTGGGGTATAAATCCAGTCTCTTCTTCTTCTACCTCGCAGGGTATCTGTTGTGGGGAGGGGAAGGGAAAGGAATTTGTAAGCCACTCTGAGACTCCTTTGGGTAGTGAAGGGTGGGGTATAAATCCAATCTCTTCTTCTACCTCACAGGGCGTCTGTTGTGGGGAGAGGCAGGGAAAGGTGTTTGTAAGCCACTCTGAGACTCCTTTGGGTAGTGAAGGGTGGGGTATAAATCCAGTCTCTTCTTCTTCTACCTCGCAGGGTGTCTGTTGTGGGGAGGGGAAGGGAAAGGAATTTGTAAGCCACTCTGAGACTCCTTTGGGTAGTGAAGGGTGGGGTATAAATCCAATCTCTTCTTCTTCTTCTACCTCACAGGGTGTCTGTTGTGGGAAGAGGAAGGGAAAGGAGTTTGTCAGCCGCTCTGAGACTCCTTTGGGTAGTGAAGGGTGGGGTATAAATCCAATCTCTTCTTCTACCTCACAGGGCATCTGTTGTGGGGAGAGGAAGGAAAAGGAGTTTGTAAGCCACTCTGAGACTCCTTTGGGTAGTGAAGGGTGGGGTATAAATCCAGTCTCTTCTTCTTCTACCTCACAGGGCGTCTGTTGTGGGAAGGAAAAGGAGTTTGTAATCCACTCTGAGACTCCTTTGGGTAGTGAAGGGTGGGGTATAAATCCAGTCTCTTCTTCTTCTACCTCGCAGGGCGTCTGTTGTGGGGAGGGGAAGGGAAAGGAGTTTGTCAGCCGCTCTGAGACTCCTTTGGGTAGTGAAGGGTGGGGTATAAATCCAATCTCTTCTTCTACCTCACAGGACGTCTGTTGTGGGGAGAGGAAGGGAAGGAGATTGTAAGCCACTCTGAGACTCCTTTGGGTAGTGAAGGGTGGGGTATAAATCCAATCTCTTCTTCTTCTTTTACCTCACAGGACGTCTGTTGTGGGGAGAGGAAGGGAAGGAGATTGTAAACCGCTCTGAGACTCCTTTGGGTAGTGAAGGGTGGGGTATAAATCCAATCTCCTCATCTTCTTCTTCTTCTTCGACACCCACCCCCTTGGAAACAAGCTGGGTTTATCCAGCTGCTTCAAGAGGCCAAGAAGGCATTTCTTTGGGTCTCCATCCAACTGGCTCCGAAACATGGATGCTGCAACGTCTGCTGGTTCAGCTCCTGTTCTCTTAGCCAGCTGTGAGCGAGGAGAAGATTTGTTGTCCATCAATTTGGAGCCAGGGCGGAATTGCTCGACAATGCTGGTAGCCATTTTGGCAGCCTGTATTTAGCAACCCATGCTAAAAAGTTAGGACAACATTCTCCGATGTTGCAGACGAGCCCTTAGTGAAGCCAAGTTTATTCTGTACATCTGGGTGTCTTCTCTCTCCGCCTGGGAGATGGAGCGCAAGATCATTTCATGCTGTCGACTAACTGTGCGCTGTCAAAGTCGTTACTGGCTTATGGACACCCCTCCTCGGATTTTCAAGACGGACCAAACAAAAAACTTCTTTACACAGCAAGTGTTTAAAATGTGGGGTTTGCTGCCAGAGGATGTAGTGATGGCCACAGGCATCACCTTTAAAAGAGGATTAGACAGATTCAGGGAGGACGGGTCTGTCAGTGGCTCCTAGCTCTGGTTATGAAAGGGAACCTCCACAATCAGAGGCGGTCAACTTCTGAATCCCAGGGCTGGGAGGAAATATCAAGGGAAGGCCTGTTGTTGGTCCTCCAGAAGAACTTGTTGATGACAACTTAGAGTTGCCAGGTCTGGGTTGGAAAATACCTGGAGACTTTGGGGGTGGAGCCAAGAGAGGGCGGGCTTTGGGGAGGGGAGGGGCCTCCGCATGGCACAATGCCATAGAGTCCACCTTCAAAGCAGCCATTTTCTCCAGGGGAGCTGATCTCTGTCAGCTGGAGATCAGCTGTAAAAGCGGGAGATCCCCAGGCCCCACCTGGAGGCTGGCAACCCTTTGACAACTGTGTGAGACAGGATGCTGGACTAGATGGACTACTTGGGGGCAACAGTGGGTGGGCTTCCAGAGTTCTGGCCCTGCTGCGTGACACAGAGCGTTGGCCTGATCCAACACGGCTTCTCTTGTGTTCTTATGTTCGCTGGTCTGATCCAGCAGGACTCTTCTGATGTCCTTATGTTTTCAAGGCAGGAGATGAGCAGAGGTGGTTTGCCATGGCTTTCCTCTGCAGAGTCTTCCTTGATGGTCTCCCTTCTGGGAACTGACCCTGAAAAGCTCCTGAGATGTGGTGAGATCAGGTCATACCATCAGGGCTTTTTTGGTAGAAAAAGCCCAGCAGGAACTCATTAGCATAATAGGCCACACCCATTGGCAGAAACTCATTAGCATATTAGGCCACACGCCTGACAGCACAGCTCATTAGCATATTAGGCCACACCCCTAAGTTACCAGTAGTGTGGTCATCCAGCCTCACCCACCTTTTGCTTCTGTTTACCTTGTTTGTTGTCAAAACCCAGGGCTTTTTTTGTAGCAGGAACTGCTTTGCATGTCAGGCCACACACCCCTAATGTAGCCAATCCTAATGAGTTTCTGCTGTTGGGTGTGGCCTATTGTGCTAATGAGTTCCTGCTGGGCGTGGCCAACTCAGGAGCCAGCCGGAACTCCGTTCCTGTGCGTTCCGGCCCCCTAATAGCCCTGCATACCATGCTGCTGTCCATTGCAGGAGGTGGAAGAAGGGGGCCCGGGGAAGTTAAGAGAAAATGCTATTTTTGCGGAGGCGGTGTAACTCCTTAAAGAAAGGGGGTCTCATGTCAAAGTCATAACCAGGTTTCCAGTCATCTCGTGACCCATGGATGTGGGCAAGACACTATTTATTTTCAGATGATGTCTGAGGTGGGTCAGGAGGGGAGAGGAGACATCTGTGAAGGGGCCTGTGGTGGCTCTCGGCAGCCAGAAAGCCGGGCCCGTAATATTTACAACTGGCCTGACCAATCAGAAGGCCTCATACTGCCAGCCTGTCTCTGTAGACAATGTTACACGTTAGGATTGCCAGCTCTGGGTTGGAGATTTTGGGAATGGAGCCTGAGGAGGATGGAGTCTGGAGAGGGGAGGGAGTTCAGTGACCATAATGCCATAGAGTCCACCTTCCAGAGCAGCCATTTTCTCCAAGGAGGGTTGCCAGGTCCCCTCTGGCCACCAGCAAGGGATGTGAGGTAGAGTTGCCTGATCCAGGTTAGGAAGCTCCTGGAGATTTGGGGATGGAGCCTGGGGAGGACAGGGACCTCAGTGGGGGCACGGTGCCCTAGAGTCCACCCTCCAAAGCATCCATTGTCTCTAGGGGAACTGATCTCTGTAGTCTGGAGATGAACTGTGATTCCGGGGGATCCCCCAGGTCTCGCCTGGACGCTGGCATCCCTATCTCCAAGAGAATAGATACCTATCACCTGAGGGTCAGTTGGAATAGTAGGACATCTCCAGCCTTTGCCTGGAGTTTGGCAACCCTACTATTACATGTCCCTATCACCATCTGGGAGCTGCGGTGGCTCAAGTGGTTAAAGATGCTGAACTGCAGGCTGTGGAAGGTCAGTAGTTCAGCAGTTCGAGACCCGGGTGCCGCATGATGGAGTGAGCTCCCATCTCTAGTTCCAGCTCCTGCCATCCTAGCAGTTTGAAAGCAAGAAATTGTAAGTAGGTAAATAGGTACCACTTTGGCGGGAAGGTAACAGCGTTCTGTGCGCCTTGGTGTTTAGTCGTGCCGGCCACATGACCACGGAAACGTCTTTGGACAGCGCTGGCTCTTCGGCTTTGAAACGGAGATGAGCACCGCAACCCTAGAGTTGGATCCAACTAGCTTTTGAGCAAGGGAACCTTTACCTTTACCTAAATAGGTACCACTTCGGTGGGAAGGTAACAGCGTTCTGTGCACCTTGGTGTTTAGTCATGCCGGCCACATGACCATGGAAACATCTTCGGACAGCGCTGGCTCTTCGGCTTTGAAACAGAGATGAGCACCACAACCCTAGAGTTGGATCCAACTGGCTTTTGAGCAAGGGAACCTTTACCTTTACCTTTATCCCCGTCTGGTTTCCAGGGAGGTCCACGAACAAGTGCAGGTGACTCACTTGGGTAAGCTCTGTCTTGTCTGAAGCCTGATACCCAGGGCTATAGCCAGGATTTTTTTTGTTTGCGGGGCATTTTTTTTTCTCATGGGGCACCCGTTACGCAGACATTGGGATTCTTAAACTGTAATTTCAGGGGATGGATCCCTGGTGCCGACCTGGAGTCTGACATCCCTAACTCCCAAAGCAGACATTGGGATTCTTAAACTGTAATTCTTAAACCTGGGCTGGGCGGGAAGTCAGGGGGCCATGGTGGTATGGCGGAGGGCCAGGCCCCGAGAGGCCCCATTGTAGCTACAGGTTTGCTGACACTACCTCTCCTTTTTGGGAAGAGGCTTCTGGGAAGAGTGCAGATTATTAGGGAAGGCTGAGAAGCCAGGCCGGCTTCCTCTGCTGTCACTTTTTGTCGGGTTTTGCATTTACAGCTTGTCTTCCCCCTCTACAATATGCCTTCGCCGCTGCTATCCGAGGCAAAGAGATTTGTATTTTTTTCTCCCGTTTCATTTTTCCTTTCCCTTCCCTCACAGCACCTGCTGCGTCTCCTGATGGTAATTTGACACTTTTGTTGTGCCACTTCCGCACTGGACTCTGATCCCGTTGGTGTGTTCCTGCCACAGTGACAGAAGATCTCTCCGGCTTCGCTGTTGTTCACCTTAAATTAAAAAACAAACAAAAAAAAAACCCCATTGCTCACCAAAAGCGGCTCTATTTCCTAATCTGCCTTTCTGAAAACAAAACAAGACAGAAAATCTCTATTGTTTTGCAAACAACAACTCGTGGGCACTCAAATGAAATTGCTGAGCAGTTGGGTTAGAACGGATATAAGGAAGTCCTCCTTCACCCGGAGAGTGATTAACACACGGAATTCACTGCCACAGGAGGTGATGGCGGCTACAAGCGTGGATGGCTTCAAGAGGGAATTAGATAAACATCTGGAGCAGAGGTCCATCAGTGGCTATTAGCCACAAGGTACTTTCAGTCTGGGGCAAGTGATGCTCTGTATTCTTGGTGCTTGGGGGGGGGGGGCAACAGTGGAAGGACTTCTAGTGTCCTGGCCCCACTGGTGGACCTCCTGATGGCACCTAGTATTTCTGGCCACTGTGTGACCCAGAGTGTTGGATTGGATGGGCCACTGGCCTGATCCAACATTGGCTTCTCTTATGTTCTAATGTTCTTATGATTTCTAACTGACAGTGCTGTACTCCTTGGGGAAAATGCCCAGGGAAGTCAGAGAAAATGCTATTTTTGCAGAGGTGGTGCCGGAAGTTTCCTTGTAACAAGAAAAGGGGATCTCATTTTGGTTAGGCCCATCAGCCCTTTTACTTGGCAGCCTTAGGGGCATTGTAGAAAAATGCCCCATCTTTTAATGCCTTTCATTAATGGGTTGGACTCAGCAGAACAATCACAGTTGCCAACTCTGGGTTGGGAGATTCCTGGAGATTTTGAGGTGGACGGTCCCTATGGATGGTGGGGTTTGGGGAGGGGTGAGACCTCAGCAAGCTGTAATGCCCTCCAAAACAGCTGTTTTCTCCAAGGGACCTAACCTCTGAAGAAGAAGAGTTGGACTTATACCCCACCCTTCACTTGGAGTCTTAGAGCAGCTTACATTCCCTTCCCCTTCCCAAAACATACACCCTATGAGGTAGGTGAGGCTGAAAAGCTCTTTCCAGAACTGCCCTTGAGAGAACAGCTGTGAAAGAACTTGTGACTAATCCAAGGTCACCCAGCTGGCTTCATGTGGAGGAGGGAGTGAGGAATCAAGCCCGGTTCTCCAGATTAGAGCCTGCCATTCTTAACGACTACACCAAACTGGTTCTAAGAGCTCCAGGTCCCACCAGGTGGTTGGCAACTTTAGGAACAACTCATGGAAGAGATGAGTGCCCTTTCCTATGGTAAATTTGCTTGTAAGGTGCTCTGAATCTTCAGCGAGGATCTGGCAGAGAAACAACAGTCTTCTTGGAAAGGGGGAAGGCAGGGAAAGATATACAATGCCAACTCCTTCCAGAAATGTAGCCACCGGATCCAACTCAATATCTGAAAAAATAAATAAATGCATATTTTTTTTAAATTGCCAATTCATTTAGGATGCCCATTTTTGCCCTCTTTCTCCACTGATATTATCACATAACTAAATCTAATTGGCTCTGTAATGAAATGCATTTTTGGAGGTAGAGGTCTGACCTGAGTAAAACCTTTACAAGGAGGTTTTAAAAGCTTTTCTCTCTGGGTAGAGAACAGGGAGAAAGGGGGAAGTCAATTCAATGGCTTTCCAGCCTCAACTCAGCTACCTCTTAAGAAATGCTAATAGGTCCAGCTAAAGACAATATGAGGGTCCAGTCTTTCCCCCATCCCAAGCAGGGAACAGAAATTTGGAGGACCTTAAACTAGAAAGACTCCAGGAAAAGTTTCTTTGACCAGCCTGACCTGGTCAGTGAATAGGGAACAGAGATAAGGTAAAACTCCTGGGAGCAAGGAGGAAGCTTTCTATTGTGTTGAGTCTATCAGAGCAGACAGAACTCTTAACTGAGGTCTGGGGGAGGGGGTCTTTAGCTATATGCTAGCCTAGACAGCTGAAGGAAGCAGTTAGGTAATGGTAAATCTGTAGAGATCTATAACATCCTAGGCTAAGGAGCCTGTCCTACATTTTAACATCTGGTAGGGCATGTATAGAAAAAGGGACAGAGAAATTACATTTTACCCATTTCTTTTGCCTCCCTTGCTCAGTCTGGTGCTGTGTGAAAAGTACGCTTGTAAACATTTTTTTAATAAATAGTTTATAACAGGGGTGGCCAGACTTGCTTAACGTAACAGCCACACAGAATAAATGTCAGATGTTTAAGAGCCGCAAGACATGAACAAATATTAAACACATTTTTATTGAAAAATATGCACATTTGCTTTTTATTAACATTAAATTAGACTGTGTGAAAGAGCTTCATGCAGCTCCCGAACTGCAGTTTGGTCACCCCTGGTTTATAACTTCTGCTGCTGGTAGTGGTTCTCTGTACCACACAGACCTCCACTGTCTTGGACACACTATTTGAAAAGGAGCACCAGGGGGAAGGCAGGCAGTTGGCAAGTGGCTATTCCTCCAGTGGCGCACATGGCAGTAACCTGGCCCCATGGTGACCAGCCGCTTGGCAGCAGGAGACACAGAGGCAAGGCCAGCAGAAGCCTGCAGAGGCCTACAGATGTCAGGTGGTGGTAGCGGGTTACCAGAGAGAAAGAAGCCTCTCCAGGTGCTGGGGAAACCTTGGAGGGTGGGGTGGAACAGGGCCTGCAGGCTGAAGCAGAACTGTTCTGCCACAGGCGCCATAGAGGAGAGAGATAATTCCATTCTTAGTATGATCCCTGATTGGTTGGGATCATCTGAGTGACTCATCCAGGGTGCACGTTCTCAGTTCTTTGTCTTCTCTCCGTGACATCGTCGTATGATCATCTTGTTCACTATGCAATCCCGGACTGGCTTGAATAATCCAATTACTAATCCAACATCTGGAAAGAAGCATAACCATTAGGGAGGAAAATGGCACCAAAGCAACAATAGCTAGGGGAAACAAAGCCAAAGAACAGGAATGAGAAACAGTTAATATTTGCATTTCAAAGAGAGCCAGTTTGGTGTAGTGGTTAAGTGCGCGGACTCTGATTTGGGAGAACCGGGTTTGATTCCCCACTCCTCCACGTGCAGCTGCTGGTGTGACCTTGGGCCAATCACCAGTTCTCTCAGAGCTGTTCTCTCAGGAGCAGTTCTCGAAAGAGCTCTCTCAGCCCCACCTACCTCACAGGGCGTCTGTTGTGGGGAGAGGAAGGGAAGGAGATTATAAGCCACTCTGAGACTCCAAGACTCAGCCCCGCCTACCTTGCAGGGTGTCTGTTGTGGGGTGGGGAAGGGAAAGGAGTTTGTAAGCCGCTCTGAGACTCCTTTGGGTAGTGAAGGGCGGGGCATAAATCCAATCCTTCTGCTCTTCTAAATATTCATATGTTCAACATAGTTTTCCAGGAAAAACTATGGGATCCCTGACTGGCTTGAATAGTCTGAGTTAGTGATCCAGGAGCTGGAGAGTAGGATAAACGTGACTAACAAAAGGTACCAAAGCAACAATAACTAGAGGAAATGGAGGCAACAAGCAGGAATGAAAATAAGTGAATATTCGTGCATTCAAAGCAATTTTCTACGAAGCGCTCTGTGATCCTTGACTGACTTGAATCAGCTGAGTTAATAACCCACGAGAAGGCTAACCACGAGGAACAAAAGGTACCAGAGCGACAATAAGTAGAGGAAGTGGAAGCAACAAACAGGAATTTAAAAAAGAGAATCTTCATACATTCACAGCAGGGTTGCCAGGTCCCTACCTTTTGCTGGTGGGGGGCTCCAGGATCCTCTCCTGGATCTTCTTGCATGCCGTGGGGGATGCTCTAGCGTTCGGCCAAAAACTCTATGGTCACCATAGAGTTTTTAGCCGAGTGCTAGAGCATCCCCCCACATGATGTGCCCGGCGCGATGACGTCACCTCTGGGTGACATCATCATGCCAGGCACGTCGGGTGCCACAGAGCTCTTTGGGGGCAGAGCTCCACCCACTGACCAGCTGGCTGGTAGGTAGATCAGGGGGCCCAAAATCGGGGGAACCCTGACCCCATTGGGGTGTGTATGGCAACCCTAATTCAAAGTAGTTTTCCAGGAAACACTCTGTGATCCTTGACTGGCTGGAATCCTCTGAGTTACTAACTCAAGAGCCAGAGAGAAGTCTGACCATGAGGAAGAAATGATGCCACAGCAACAATGACTAGTGGGAATGGAGGCACCAGACAGGAAATAAAAAGGGGGGGGATTCCCATACATTCAAAGTGGTTTTCCAGGAAAAATTACGGGATCCCTGACTGGCTTGAATAGTCTGAATTACTAATTCCAGAACTGGAGTGGTATGTACTGGGACTGAATCATTCCTGATTGAATCACCCCAGAGACTGGCTGAGCTTGGAGCACAAGAACAATAGCCTGCTAGGATTCTGAAAGTAACCAATCTAGGAGTAATGTTCTGTAAATAGCCTATCACTGGGAGCGGGGTGTGTTTGGGTGTGGCAACTGCGTGCTATTTAACAGAGCCGAGGCTCTGGAGTCTTGTCGCGTTTGCTGAACCAGTTTGGTGTTGGTCTGTAGACTCTAATCTGGGAGAACCGGGTTTGATTCCCCACTCCTCCACTTGCATCTGCTGGATGACCTTGGGCATGCCATAGTTTGTCAGAGCTGTTCTTGAAAGAGCAGTTCTCTCTGAGCTCTCTCAGCTCCGCCTACCTCACAGGGTGTCTGTTGTGGGGAGGGGAAGGGAAAGGAGTTTGTCAGCCACTCTGAGACTCCTTTGGGTAGTGAAGGGCGGGGTATAAATCCAATCTGTTCTCTTCTTCTACCTCACAGGGTGTCTGTTGTGGGGAGGGGGAGGGAAAGGAGTTTGTGAGCCGCTCTGAGACTCCTTTGGGTAGTGAAGGGCGGGGTATAAATTCAATCTCTTCTTCTTCTTTTACCTCACAGGGTGTCTGTTGTGGGGAGGGGAAGGGAAAGGAGTTTGTAAGCTGTTCTGAGACTCCTTCAGGTAGTGAAGGGCGGGGTATAAATCCAATCTGTTCTCTTCTTCTACCTCACAGGGTGTCTGTTGTGGGGAGGGGAAGGGAAAGGAGTTTGTGAGCCGCTCTGAGACTCCTTTGGGTAGTGAAGGGCAGGGTATAAATCCAATCTGTTCTCTTCTTCTACCTCACAGGGTGTCTGTTGTGGGGAGGGGAAGGGAAAGGAGTTTGTGAGCCGCTCTGAGACTCCTTTGGGTAGTGAAGGGCAGGGTATAAATCCAATCTGTTCTCTTCTTCTACCTCACAGGGTGTCTGTTGTGGGGAGGGGAAGGGAAAGGAGTTTGTCAGCCGCTCTGAGACTCCTTTGGGTAGTGAAGGGCGGGGTATAAATCCAATCTGTTCTCTTCTTCTACCTCACAGGGTGTCTGTTGTGGGGAGGGGAAGGGAAAGGAGTTTGTGAGCCGCTCTGAGACTCCTTTGGGTAGTGAAGGGCGGGGTATAAATTCAATCTCTTCTTCTTCTTTTACCTCACAGGGTGTCTGTTGTGGGGAGGGGAAGGGAAAGGAGTTTGTAAGCTGTTCTGAGACTCCTTCAGGTAGTGAAGGGCGGGGTATAAATCCAATCTGTTCTCTTCTTCTACCTCACAGGGTGTCTGTTGTGGGGAGGGGGAGGGAAAGGAGTTTGTGAGCCGCTCTGAGACTCCTTTGGGTAGTGAAGGGTGGGGTATAAATCCCATCTCTTCTCTTCTTCTAATAAAGTAGAACTGATCACTAGGCTTGCGGTCTGTTCATCCATGGAACCCACCATTTAACATGGAGAGAAGTAAAACCATGAGGAACAAAAGGTACCAAAGCATCAAGAACTCAAGGAAACGGAGAGTTATCAGAACGAGCATGAGCGAAAACAAAGCAAATATTCGTGTGCTCAAAGTAGATTGCCAGGAAACTTTTCTACGCTCCCTAAAACTGTTTTCACCTTGGAATGGTGAAACTGGAAAGGAAGAGAACTTGGAGAGCCCTCATTTTTTTTGAGTATTTGACAAAGTTTGGCTTAAGCTAATCACTGGAGCCAAAGCTAACAGTTCTCAGGGAGGGGGCTCAAAGCGGTTTTTCTTGAAACCACTCTAGTGTGAACGTAAGGCTGGTGCTAGTCGGAAAGGTGGGTTCAACTTCTCTTCTATATTCTATCCGCTATTAACAACATTCACACTTGGCACGAACAGCGGGCAGGAAGCTTATGGGCAGCTTGTTAATATCTTTGGTAAATAACTGGATATTTACCACAGTCAAAAAGTCTTAAAACCCCTCACATTCAAGGTCTCCAGGCCGAATTGTGAGCGCCTCCCAGATTCAAAGTTTATAGGTGTCCTCTTCTCTGAGTGTAACCTAGGGCCACCAGGTCCCCCGGGAGGGTGGAGGTTCCCCCGCTAAAAAAGTCCCCAATCCTCCGGTCTGGAAAAGGCTGGCGGGGGAACCTCGCCCCCAAAGTGCCCAGTTCAGGCCAACTTGCATGGCGTGATTACGTCAACCGGAGGTGACATCATCACGCCAGGCACGTCACCGGCTGACGGTCTAGCAATCAGCCTCAAAACTCTATGGTACCATAGAGTTTCCAGGCTGATTGCTAGAGCGTTAGCCAGTGAAGTGCCCAATGTGATGATGTCACTTCTGGGTGATGTGATCGTGCTGAGTGAATGCACGAATGTCCCAGGCAGGGACCAACCCCCACCCCCCGCTATCAATGTTAAGTGACTTTGCAACCCTAGTGTAACCTCCTAGCTAATAATGGAACGAGCCAGGAAGGGGTGGAACGTCGCTCTCAGGGAAGCCCAGGAGAGCAGTTTAAAATGGCAGTTACTGGCAACGAACACACTGAGAGGCTGCGGCCTTTGACTGAAACAGACTTTTTGGAGCATATTATTCACCAGCTCGATGCCAAACTAACAGATACAATCTCGACTCCAATGGAATTTGCCGCAGGTCAATTTAAAGCCAGTTTGGTGTCGTGGTTAAGTGCGCGGACTCAAATCTGGGAGAACTGGGTTTGATTCCCCACTCCTCCACTTGTACCTGCTGGGTGACCTTGGGCAAGTCATTGTTCTGCCAGAGCTGTCCTTGAAAAAGAGCAGTTTCTGCCAGAGCTCTTTCAGCCCCACCTACCTCACAGGGTGCCTGTTGTGGGGAGGGGAAGGGAAAGGAGTTTGTAAGCCGCTCTGAGACTCCTTCAGGCAGTGAAGGGCGGGGTATAAATCCAATCTCTTCTTCTTCTTCTACCTCACAGGGTGTCTGTTGTGGGGAGGGAAAGGGAAAGGAGTTTGTAAGTCGCTCTGAGACTCCTTTGGGTAGTGAAGGGCGGAGTATAAATCCAGTCTCTTCTTCTTCTTCCTCTACCTCACAGGGTGTCTGTTGTGGGGAGGAGAAGGGAAGGGAGTTTGTCAGCTGCTCTGAGACTCCATTGGGTAATGAAGGGTGGGGTAGAAATCCAATCTCCTCCTCCTCCTCCAGAATTAAACTGTTCTCTTGCTGAAACTCAGAAGACAGCGAATACAGCAGTGGAATTTGGTCTAACATTATAAATGGAGGTGCAACAGTTGCAGGAAAATGGAGCTCGTATAGCAGACAAAATAATTTACTTGGAAAATGCACAAAAACAGAGAAGCCTTCGCTTTCGAGGACTTCCTGACAGTGCAGAAGAACAAATGTGACCGGATCACTTTCATTTCTTCGTGGCTAGCTTCCGTAATGCCGTTGGAGGATGGAATAGCACCTCTTTTGGAAAGGCCCCACAGAGAAGGTCCCTGTATCAGTTCAGCTGTATTTCTGACATTATAGGTTCTTGCTTGCAGTGCTCCCTCTGAGCTGAGTTAGTGTGAGCCAGCTCAGTTTTTCAGCCTCCAGCTCACACGTTTTTGTGTTCGCGCAGAAAGGATGGCTCCAGAGCAAACTAATCGATGCAGTAGCCAGATCTGCAGTAGCTCACAACTGGAATGCCAGTAGCTCACAATTTAGAATTTTTGCTCACAAGATTCCACAGCTTAGAGGGAGCATTGCGGGAGACCCAGGTTCGAATCCCCCATTCTGTCCCGGCAGCTTGCTGGATGACCTCGGGCCAGTCACACGCTCTCAGCCTCGTCTCCCGCCCTCCCACGGTTGTTGCTGTCTGGGTGAAAGAGAGAAAGGGAGAGAAGCAGGGCGCGAACACCCGAATCAATGCAGTAAAACACAGGAGAGGATAAACAGAAGACCGAGCCGTATTCGGAGGAAGGACAGAGCTGAGGCATAATTTTCTGACAAGTGGCAGAGCTGGCTGGGTAGATCCCTCCGTTTCGGAACATGTGTTGGCATTTACCAGTAATTCTTAGGCGGCTCACTGGGAAATGTCAGAAATGTTTGTATCATGAAGCATGTTTTTGACATTTGCACCAAATAAATGGTGAACATGACTATCGTGCTGGAAGGCGTCTGCCGTGCCCTCCTAAGAGCAGCGACGCCTTTCCAAGCCCGTCGGAATCCGGGGTGTCCCTTTGCTCAGAGTGACACTTGGGGTGGCTCCGTGCGCCCCTGTCTATTAGATTCAGCTTTTCTCGTGTCCAGAAGTAACGTATGTTATCTCCCTGCTACCTAGGGTTGCCAGCTTCAAGTTGGGAATATTGGGAGATTTGGTTAATAGAGCAGAGTTTTGCCCAGCCATGGAAACGTGACACTGAATGTGGCAAATCAATCTCCCAAGAAGTATATTGCAAAAAAAATGTAATCTTGCATTTATTCAAGTAGATTCAGTTCACATTAAGGTTGCAGTCGAAAGGAGAGAGAGAAGCAGACTCGTAGCTACAGTGGGGCATATTGGGGCTCAACCCCCTGACTTACTACCAAGGACCCTCGACTTACTACCAAGCCCTCACACTTACTACCAAGCCCCCGACTTACTACCAAGCCCCCCACTAACTACTAAGGTCCTCCTACTTACTACCAAGCCCCCCTGACCTACTACCAAGCCCCCCAACTTACTACAAAGCCCCCGACTTACTACCAAGGCCCCCCGATTTACTACCAAGGCCCCCCGATTTACTACTAAGGCCCCCGACTTACTACCAAGCCCCCCGACTTACTACCAAGGTCCCCCGACTTACTACCAAGGTCCCCCGACTTACTACCAAGCCCCCCGACTTACTACCAAGCCCCCCGACTTACTACCAAGGTCCCCCGACTTACTACCAAGCCCCCCGACTTACTACCAAGCCCCCCGACTTACTACCAAGGTCCCCCGACTTACTACCAAGCCCCCCACTTACTACCAAGGTCCCCCGACTTACTACCAAGCCCCCGACTTACTACCAAGCCCCCTGACTTACTACCAAGGCCCCTGACTTACTACCAAGCCCCCTGACTTACTGCCAAGGCCCCCCGACTTACTACCAAGCCCCCGACGTACTACCAAGGTCCCCCGACTTACTACCAAGCCCCCGACTTACTACCAAGGCCTCCCAACTTACTACCAAGGCCCCCTGATATACTACCAAGCCCCCCACTTACTACCTAGGCCCTCCTACTTACTACCAAGGCCCCCTGACTTACTACCAAGGCCCCCCCGACTTACTACCAAGGCCCCCGACTTACTACCAAGGCCCCCCGACTTACTACCAAGCCCCCGACTTACTACCAAGCCCCCCGACTTACTACAAGGCCCCCGACTTACTACCAAGGTCCCCCGACTTACTACCAAGCCCCCGACTTACTACCAAGCCCCCGACTTACTACCAAGGTCCCCCGACTTACTACCAAGCCCCCCCACTTACTACCAAGCCCCCGACTTACTACCAAGCCCCCGACTTACTACCAAGCCCCCGACTTACTACCAAGGCCTCCCGACTTACTACCAAGCCCCCGACTTACTACCAAGCCCCCTGACTTACTACCAAGGTCCTCTGACTTACTACCAGGGCCCCTGACTTACTACCAAGCCCCCTGACTTACTACCAAGCCCCCTGACTTACTACCAAGGCCCCTGACTTACTACCAAGCCCCCTGACTTACTGCCAAGGCCCCCGACTTACTACCAAGCCCCCGACGTACTACCAAGGTCCCCCGACTTACTACCAAGGCCCTTCGACTTACTACCAAGGCCCTCCGACTTACTACCAAGCCCCCGACTTACTACCAAGGTCCCCCGACTTACTACCAAGGCCCCCTGACTTACTACCAAGGCCCCCCACTTACTACCAAGGCCCCCCGACTTACTACCAAGCCCCCCACTTACTACCAAGGCCCTCCGAGTTACTACCAAGCCCCCCGACTTACTACCAAGGCCCTCTGACTTACTACCAAGCCCCCCGACTTACTACCAAGCCCCCGACTTACTACCAAGCCCCCCCGACTTACTACCAAGGTCCCCCGACTTACTACCAAGCCCCCGACTTACTACCAAGGTCCCCCGACTTACTACCAAGCCCCCCGACTTACTACCAAGCCCCCCGACTTACTACCAAGCCCCCGACTTACTACCAAGGTCCCCCGACTTACTACCAAGCCCCCGACTTACTACCAAGGTCCCCCGACTTACTACCAAGCCCCCTGACTTACTGCCAAGGCCCCCGACTTACTACCAAGCCCCCCGACGTACTACCAAGGTCCCCCGACTTACTACCAAGCCCCCGACTTACTACCAAGGCCTCCCAACTTACTACCAAGGCCCCCTGATATACTACCAAGCCCCCCACTTACTACCAAGGTCCCCCAACTTACTACCAAGGCTCCCTGACTTACTACCAAGGCCCCCCGACTTCTCAGCCAGCCCAGGCACCCCAACTTCCAATTTTTTATTTACCCTTTGGGGGGGGTGTTGGGGGTCTCTGTGTGGGGTGCCCCACGACTTATTTAAAGGCCCCCTGAATTAAAAAAAAAAGTCCTGGCTACAGGCCTGGAGAGAAGTGCCCTGACCTGGGTAGCTCAAAGAAGCCCAATCTTGTCAGAACTCGGAAGCTAGGCAGTGTTCCCTCTAAGCTGAGTCAGTGTGAGCTAGCTCGCAGTTTTCTAGCCTCTGGCTCAGACATTTTTTTTTTTTTTGTCTTAGCTCGGGAAGGATGGCTCCAGAGCAAACTAATTGATGCAGGAGCCAAATCACTCACTCACCACTGTAATGCCAGTAGCTCACAAATTAGAATTTTGCTCACAGGACTCCACAGCTTAGAGGGAGCATTGCCAAAAAGGCCTTGGAATATCAGCAGTAGGGAGGTGGGGGCAGGCTTTATCCAGCTGCCTCTCTGAATATCCTCCAGGGTCAGTCGCCAGAGATTGCCATGACTTCCAGGTGCACACATACACACACACACATATGAAAAATACAACCCCCCCCAAAAAAGCCAAAAAAAGAGAGAAAGGAGCAAGAGAAACCTAATCTAAAGAGTCCTTTAGCCAGCTTGTCCAGCATCATGTGTGTGGGTGCTTGAAGTCATTGCCTCTACAGGAGAGACCTGCAGGGATATGTGTCTCTGTGGAAGGCCATGTGAAGTGGGGGAGATGACAAAGCAAGTGTCATGATCTGTGTAAGACTGGGAGACAAGGCCTAGAAGCCTAGGCCTCTAGAGACCTGTGTGTGAGTGGGAAGCAGACAGCCTGCAGTCTCCATAATGCTGAGCGATAGTTGTAACCAATCGGAGCTCAGGGATTGTGTGAGGAGATGTAACTTCAGCTTTGTGAACTGTGAAACTGTGTTCTTGCCTTTCTGCGGTCTTCCCTCTCACAGAGTTAAACTGAGGGGGAGTCTGGTCTAAGAGAAAGATCCCTTACTTGGGACAGAGTGAGTACAGGCACGGGCCTGGTATAAAAGGCTGTGGGCCTTGAAATAGGAAACAGTTAAGAGTGATAGCTAGTCGCGTTAGTTTTGTTTTCCTTTAGACACTGCTATATATTTTGAAGCACCTGGTCCTGTTTTCCTTGCCCCAGTACTGTATTAATAAACCATTTGTTTAATTGTTCTCTGCCTGGTCATCATGCCTGTGTTTCTCTGGGCCTTCCCAAGGGAACCTCAATCCAGAGTGGTGGCAGCTGAAGGTGGCAACCCGCTGGGGTCACAACAACAAGAAAGGGAGGAGTGGTCAGAGGGCACCTCCCAAGTTAAAGGCAAAGAGAGGCCTCCCATTCAAGGACACAGCACCCATACACCCCCAGAATGATCTAGTGCCCCCCCCCATTGTCCAGGCATGCTGAGTGACTCACTCCAACAGGGAAACGCCTGGAGATTTGGGGAGCCTGATGAGGTCTTTGGTGAGGGGAGGGGTGTCAGTGGGGTATAATGCCCTAGAGTCCTCTTTCCAAAGCAGCCCCTTTTTCTACAGGGGAATTGATCTCGGCCGGAGATCAATTGTAATAGCGGGAGCTCTCCAGTCACCACCTGGAGGTTGGCATCCCTACGGCTACCACCAACGGCAGCCAGTGATCCAGGACAGGGAAATGGAACTCTGCAGTAATTTAAGAACGCAAGATATGTTGCACTCGATCTTGGGCGTTTGTGGGAGTGGGGCGGAATTCAGCCGCCATGCATCCTCTGCAATGTGGCGTCCCTTTGACATTTATTAGCACCGGTCGGAATTTTTGGGACGTCTGCCCCAGGACCCTTTCAGATACCAAGAATTACTGTTGCAGAGGTTAGCAGTCGAAGAGCTAGATCTCTGCCGTGTAGCACCTTGGAGACCAACTAGATTTGGGGGGGTATAGTCTTCATCAGATACCAGAGCTTTGACTCTTGAGAGCTTGTACCCACAAAACCATGTTGGTCTCTAAGCTGCTACTGGACTCGAATCTAGCTTTAACAATTAGTGGCAAATGTCAAGACCGAACATTGAGAGAGCGCACCTTCCACCGGTGCTCCGCCAGATGCACTGATTCCCAGTTGAGTATCAGATCAGGTTTAATGTTCTGGAGACTGGGTTTGGTGTTGTGGTTAAGTGCGCGGACTCTAATCTGGGAGAACCAGGTTTGATTCCCCACTCCTCCACTCGCATCTGCTGGATGACCTTGGGCAAGCCGTAGCTCTGTCAGAGCTGTTCTCTCAAGGACAGCTCTGGAAAGAGCTTTCTCAGCCCCACCTACCTCACAGGGTGTCTGTTGTGCGGAGAGGAAGGGAAAGGAGTTTGTAAGCTGCTCTGAGATTCCGAGTGAAGGGCGGGGTATAAATCCAACCTCCTCGTTCTCCTCCTCCTCGGCCTCCTCCTCTTCGTCTTCTTCTTTTGACCTGTGGGACTGCCTCTCTTGGTTCATCCCCCAAAGAGCATTACACGCAGCCAATGACAACCGGCTGGTGATTCCTGGCCTGAAAACGATCCAGCTATTCTGGTACAGGCCCATCTCAGCCCTAGCCCCAGCCTGGTGGGACTCTCTGTCTAGTGAGACCCGGGCCCTGCGAGATCTGGAACAATTCCGTAGGGCCTGTAGGACAGAGATGTTCCACCAGGCATGCAGTCAGGGATAGCAGCAGTCTGACTATCACCGACTCCCAACTTTGTGGTTCCGTTCCCCTCTCATGTGTCTCTTTCTGACAGTTCCCATCTGTAATGCATTGGTTTATTATGCACCATTATTAACTGACTGTTAGAGTTTTACTAACGTCAAGTTAAATTTTTAACTATTTTATCATGTTGTAACCCACCCTGAGCCTTGCAGTGCAGGGAAGGGTGGAATAGAAATTGAAAGTATAACTAACTTAAAAAACAAACTAAACAAAGGCCCCGGTCATACGGGCCAGAAAATGCGGGGGTGAGGTGTGGCTGTTCACCCCGGAGCAAAATGAGGTGTGGTAGCCCAATCACACGGGCCACCCGGTTGTCATGCACCAGCTCTGAGCGCTGATCATACCACGCTGCTGCAGCGTGGCAAAAAAGTGGCACAGCAGAGCATGCAAGCCGCGCTGGTGAAAGGTGCGCATGCGCCATGGGGGGGGCGGGCCGCTGTTGGTGTCTTGCGTGTGTGCATGCGCCATTTGGCATTAGTGCGCATCCCATGGAAACTTACAATGTCTGGAAACCCCGGGACATGGGCGGGCATCGGCTGCCGCGGGATACTGGTGCTCCCGCGATCAGACGCTGGCCTTTGCCCCAGGGTTTCCGGAAACTAGTGCTTCATCCCTGGTAGTTTTTTACTCCATGGAGGGAAGCCGCAGGTTGGCCACGGGAGTGCTACGCCTCCCAGATGTGCCTGTGTGATCATGCACAGAAACTCCACAGGGCTACCGTGCCTTCAGCGGGGCAAATGCTCTGTGTGAATGGGGCCAAACAAACAAAATCTGACACTATAACACAACCACAAAAGCAGATTCCATGGCATGTGGAGTAGTGGTAAGAGTGTTGATCTAGGGCAGGGGTCCACAACCTTTTAGTGCCTGTGGGCACATTTGGAATTCTGATAAAAGGCAGTGGGCACAATCACAAAACGGCTGCCCCCAGAGGTGGAGCCGCTCTCAAAATGGCTGCCACAGGAGGCGGGGCTAACCACCAAATGTCAAGGATTGAGGTTCGATACAACTCTAATAGTGATTCTTCAGCATATCAGGCCGAAGCTCTGCTTAACAGGATTCCTTTTATTCTGCACAGCCAATCAGAAGCCTTGCTGAGAAAAAGTCCCACGTAGCCCCGCCCACTTTCTAGAAGCACTTGGTGGGTGCTAGGAAAGGCATCAGTGGGTATGGTAGGCTGATCCTGCACTGAGCAGGGGGTTGGACTAGATGGTCTGTATGGCCCCTTCCAACTCTGTGGTTCTATGATTCTATACCATGTTGGGGACCCCCGGACTAGGATCTGGAAGACCCAGGGTCATATGTCCACTCCACTGTGGAAACTCACTGGGCGACCCTGGGCCAGTCCCTCTTTCTTGGCCTAGCCTTCCACACAGGGTTGTTGCTTTGAAGCCACAACTGCAGAGGGGAGAGCAAGGTCACAAGCTGTTTTGGGTTTCTCTTGGGAAGAAAAGAGACTGAACCCTACGAGGAAAGGCTAAGGGCTTTGGGAATGTTTAGTTTGGAGAAGAGGAGATTGAGGGGGGACATGATTGCTCTCTTTAAATATTTGAATGGCTGTCATTTGGAGGAGGGCAGGGAGCTGTTCCAGTTGGCAGCAGAGGAGAGGACCCAAAGCAACGGGTTCAAATTACATGCAGAAAGATATTGGCTGGATATCAGGAAAAACTTTTTCACTGTCAGAGTGGTTCAAAGGTGGAATCAGCCGCCTAGGGAGGCGGTGAGCTTCCCTTCATTGACGGCTTTCAAGAAGAGGCCGGGTGAATATTTGTCAGAGATGCTTTAGGGTGGCCCTGCATTGGGCAGGGGGTTGGACGAGATGGTCTGCATGGCCCCTTCCCACTCTGTGATTCTACAATTCTATGAAATGTGCAGAATAAATATGTCAATAAATAGAAACAGATACCCCAAAAGGAACTTTGGGTGTGTGAGTTTGTGAGAATCGGTTTGAACGGACCGAGTGATAATGGAAACACACCGCTCCATTCAGGCCTCTCAAGGTGTTCTGTGCATAAACAGAATTACGGCCCCAACATTGGCACCCAACCATAGCAACACTGATAAGGGCATAAAAACAACAGCTGTTAGAGAAATGAAATGTTGCAGGGGGAGGGGGGAACCCATTCTTTTAAAAATGCACTTGCCGGTCCTCCCGTTTCAATATCCCCTATAAACATACTCTGCCGAGAATAGGACGCTGCAAGATGACAGGGTGCTTGTAAATGTAGAGAATCATGGCAACGCACGGAGGAAACGGAACGGCAGGGCTGCCCTCAAAATCAAAACGCTAGGAAATGAACGAGAGAGGGGCTCTCTCCCGAGGCAGAACGGAACAGTTGCATGGCTGCAATGTATAATTTTTTTTAATTCCGGCCTTCCTCTAAGGGGTCCATGGCAGTGTTCCCTCTAAGCTGAGTTAGTGTGAGCTAGCTCACAGTTTTTTAGCCTCCAGCTCACAGATTTTTGTCTGAGCTCGGGAAGGATGTCTCCACAGCAAGCTAATTTCTGCAGGAGCCCAATCGCTCGCTCACAACTTTGATGCCAGTCGCTCACAAGGGAGAATTTTTGCTCACAAGACCCCACAGCTTAGAGGGAACACTGGTCCGTGGCCCCGTCTCTCCCGTTTCTCCTCACACGAACCCTGCATGGCAGACTAGGCTGAGAAACAGCAAAGTTATCCAATATCGTTGGTAGCTGAGGACGAATTCGAACTCTGATCTCCCATGCCCGGGACCACGTGCTCACACACATGCCACGCTGGCTCTGTAGATGCTGCCAGACATGGCGGAAGTGCGGTTGCATTACCGCAAACAACTGTTCCAGATCTCTTCCTCCTCCCGGCCCCGGTGTGTCTGGCAAGACACAACACACCAGATGACCTCAGTGTGATCTGGCTTTTCCCACCCTGGTTAAACGGCTTCTTCTATTCTTTCGCAACATCACATTACACATTTTGGAATATCCCCACACAATCATTTCCCTACATAAATAATAATCATATATTAAAAGAGGAGGAGGAGGAGGAGGAGATTGGATTTATACCCCACCCTTCACTACCCGAAGGAGTCTCAGAGCGGCTTACAATCTCCTTTCCCTTCCCCTCCCCACAACAGACACCTCGTAAGGTAGGTGGGGCTGAGAGAGCTCTTTCGAGAACTGCCCTTGAGAGAACAGCTCTGAGAGAACTTGTGACTGACCCAGAGTCAACACCAACACTGCTCTTTGCTTGAGGATTATTTGGCTCTACAATCATAGGAAGGTGTTTCCTGGACCAGAAGTTTATATCTGAGAACCACTGGGCATGTGATTGCCCTAATAGAGGCCTCGTTTGTATTTTCTTGCTCTATGCCTGGTGGGTTATCTTGAAACAACTTGCTTCTGGTCCTTATTGTATTTATGCCCTGTATATGATTGTGTATGATTGTACTATATGCTTTTATAATAGCCAATATGTTCCTCATTATTGACCTCTGAGGAAGGCCTATGTAGGCCGAAACGCGTCAGGTCAGGTTTACAAGCCCTTGAGTTTTAGCATTTGATACTTATAAATAATGTGTGACTGGGCCCTTATATATTTTTAAAGTTGTGTTTAATAAATACACGTATTTTTATATTTCCTTTATCAAGTTTTTAACATTGGCCCCCTTTCCCACATTTGACTAACCTTTGTCAGGTTCTGGATTCTTGACCCAGAGTCAAACCAGCAGGCATGGGGAATCAAACCCGGCTCTCCCAGATTACCCTCCTAACCACTACACCAAACTGGCTTTTTATACCTTGCTGTTCTCCCTAGCTGGCACTCAAGGTGGCTCAATGCATCTATCTCCCTGCCTCCATTCTTTCACAACAACCCCAGGAGGTAGGCCAGGCTGAGAGTTTGCAGCGGGCCCAAGGTCACACGGCAAGTTTCCTTGGTACAAGTGTGGATTTGAACTCAGCTCTCCCAGAATCCCAGTCCAGCACTCTCTGCCTAGTATGCCGCATCGGCTCCTGTCACATTACACATTTTGGAATATCCCCACATAATCATTCCCCCAAGTACATATGTTCAAAAATGTGTTCAAATAATTTTGGTATTTTTTGGGTTAGGATATGCCAAACCTGAAAAATAGCGGCATTTGCCAACATTCCCGAATCCCAGTATCGGAAAGATACTGGGGTTTGGGAATGATCAGTAATGCCAAATTTATTTGGCTGAATTATACCTTATGGGGATCGTCCCCATAGGGTATAATTGCCAACTCTGGGTTGGGAAATACCTAGAGATTCGAGGGGTGGAGCTTGAGGAGGGTGTGGTTTGGGGAGGGGAGGGGAGGGACTTCAATGCCTTAAAGTCCGCCTTCCACAGTGGCCATTTTCTTCCAGGGAACTGATCTCTGTTGCCTGGAAATCAGTTATAATTCTCCAGGGATCTCCACCTGAAGTCTGGCCACCCAATCAGCAAGGCCTGTGCTGGATTCCAGCCACCACATCTGCCAGGTGTCCCGGCCAGAGAGGCTCCTGTCTAGGGTTGCCAGCCTCCAGGTGGGGCCTGGAGATCCCCCGCTTTTACAACTGATCTCCTGCCCATGGGGCCTGGCCCCTAACGTTTCTTCCAGGCCCCCCCAAACTGAGCTAACACTGTATATTATAAAAGTACAAATATTTATCAAGGTGTACACATGTTAAAACATATTAGGATTAAAAGAAAGAGTCTAAATATCAGACTTATAAAAGCTTTTCAAGTACAAATACATATGATGGGTAAACAATTTCAAACTTTAGGACCAAACGCGTTTCGGCCCCTTTGGGCCTTCCTCAGTGGTCACTATTCTCTATATTGCACTGACACACATCCAAATACATGTACAAAAGATTTTTAGTTTACATGTATATCTAACCAGATGTTGTTTCCTTGTATGTTTAATAATTATGCTACTGGTATATAAGTTGGGCCATAAATATAGCCATAACAAATCTTCAAATTATTCTGGTATCAGAGATTTCATTGGTCTGGATGTGTGTCATCTCCATCAATGTAAAAGATCAAGTGCACTGCTTTGCAGTTAGTCGATTAGCCCCATCTGAACCTGCGCAGTCCGGGATGGGGAGGAAAAAACACACGGAGTCCATACAGACATATAATGCCTGGCCCCCTGAGCAAAAAATTGCCCCCCCCAGCAAAAAGTTGCAAGCTAGGGGGCTGTCTCCTGCTGACCGAGGTCAGCTCCCCTGGAGGAAAAGGCTGTTTTGAAGGGTGGACTGTATGGCATTGTACCATGCTGAGGCCCCTCCCCACACCCCGCCCTCTCCCGGATCCACCCCCCCCCCCAAGTCTCCAGCTATTTCCCAACCCAGAACTGGCAACCCCACTCCCATCCCGGCGGGGAGACTTTGGTGTGTTAATAATCATATCCTTTTACAATGAGGAAGGCAGGCCGTATAAGTCATGGTACAGGGAAAGAAAGAGATGAATGACTCTCGTCTTCTTTGCTGCCTAATTGTTCCAGTAAGGCTCCGTTGCAGCAAGGTAGTACTGATGAATCACTCACTGGTTATGAGACAGCCCTTCCAGAAACATGTTGTTTGGAACACGCTGTTGTAGCGTTTATAGTAACCAGAGTGGCGGGGTGCGTAAATGATGCCGACTGAGCTAATCAGCATCACTGTTGTTGTTGTTTTTTTTAAAAAAACTTTGCATAATTTATTCTGCTGTTTGGCTTGTTTGCATAATTTATTCCACCGTGAAGAGGCACGGGGCGGGGCTAATCTGCAACGTGTTCCGACCGCCTCTCTAGCTTTGAAGCTTTTATGTGAAGAGATTATTTACGGACTTCTAAATACGTATTTGTTACCACTGGGGTAGAAACTTGGTTTTCTTTCTTTCTTTCTTTCTTTCTTTCTTTCTTTCTTTCTTTCTTTCTTTCTTTCTTTCTTTCTTTCTTTCTTTCTTTCTTTCTTTCTTTCTTTCTTTCTTTCTTTCTTTCTTTCTTTCTTTCTTTCTTTCTTTCTTTCTTTCTTTCTTTCTTCCTTCCTTCCTCCCTCCCTCCCTCCCTCCCTCCCTCCCTCCCTCCCTCCCTCCCCTTCCCCCCTCCCTCCCTCCCTCCCTTCCCTCCCCTTCCCTCCTTCCCTCCTTCCCTCCTTCCCTCCTTCCCTCCTTCCCTCCTTCCCTCCTTTCTCTTCTTTCTTTCTTTCTTTCTTTCTTTCTTTCTTTCTTTCTTTCTTTCTTTCTTTCTTTCTTTCTTTCTTTCTTTCTTTCTTTCTTGAAATGGAGATTTCTCTCTCTCTTTTTGGTGCATTTAAACCGAGATTGCGAGAAAACTCTATTCTTTGCCTAATAACATTTTAGGCATTTTCTACAATTCTGTGAGATCACAGCATATTTTATGGTAACCTTAAAGCTACCGGAATATGCCTAATGATTGTTTTATGCATGATGCAGCAAGAAATTTAAGCATGCTACTAAGCTCAGTCGAGAGCTACAGCCAGTCCTATGTTCTGAGGAGTGGCTATGTCCTTAGTGTTTTCCAGTACTTTGAAACAGCTGTTCACATTGTACCAGCAATCATAGAGTTGGAAGGGGTCATACAGACCATCTAGTCTAACCCCCTGCCCAAAGCAGCTCTGACCTACAAGGATTTGAACCTGGAGTCTCCCGGTTCCTACTCCAACACTCTAACCACTACACCAGACTGACTCTCTCCTTTCAGGCACACATCGCTTTAGAAAGTTACATTCTCCTTCTGTCAAATGTATGGTGCAGTGTTTTGTAGGCGTAGTGGTTAGCAGGGCTTTTTTGTAGAACTCATTAGCATAATAGGCCAAACAGCAGAAACTCATTAACATAATAGGCCACACCCCATGTTATCAGAAGTGTGGGCATCCAGCCACACCCATCTTTTGCTTCTTATTCTGTTTACCTTCTTTGTTGTCAAACCCAGGGCTTTTTTTGGAGCCCAAAAATAGCCCCTGGTGGAGTGGTTAGAGTGTGGGAGACCCAGGTTTGAATCTCCACTCTGCCATGAAAGTTTGTTGGGTGACCTTGGACCAGGAAGTCACACACTCTCAACCTAACCTACCTTGCAGGGCTGTTGTGAGGTTATAAGGGGGGAAAGAGAACAATGTAAGCCACTTGGGGTCCCCATTGGTGAGAAAGGTTAGGCGTAAATAAGGTAAATAAAATAGATAAACAAATCTCAGATCTGGATATCCCATCCTGTTGATTGTATACGACTTATTTATTTACTTTATTTATATCCCGTCTTTCTACCAAATTTGGCCCCAAAGTTGGTTATATCATTTTATTCATTCATCTATTTATATCTTTAGGTTATAACCTGCCCTCCCCTGTATAGCAAAGCTCAGGGTGGTTAACAACAATAAATTAGGTTAATAGCCAGTTGGGTATAGCAATTAGGAGTGTGGACTCCAATCTGGGAGAACTGGGTCCCCCCCCACTCCTCCACATGCAGCTGCTGGTGTGACTTTGGGTCGGTCACAAATTCTTTCAGAGCTGTTCTCTCACAAGCGGTTCTCTCAGAGCTCTCTCAGCCCCGCCTACCTCACAAGGTGTCTGTTGTGGGGAGGGGAAGGGAAAGGAGTTTGTAAGTTGCTCTGGGACTCCAAGTGAAGGGCGGGGTATAAATCTAATCTCCCCCCCCCTTAACAGATCTTTAAAACAACTCTAAAATTTACAGTAATCATTCTCCTCTTCTCCGTTTTATCCACACAACAACCCTGTGAGGTTGGTTAGGCTGAGAGGGTGCGACTGGCCCCAGGTCACCCAGCGGACTTCCATGGCGGAGTGGGGATTTGAACCTGGGTCAGCTCAGATCCCAGTGTAGCACTTCTGCCACTACACCACATTGGCTCTCACCTTATGCAATGTAATCCGTCTTCAGTCTCAGACAGAAATGCAAACCATAAGTAATAATAATAGTAAAGGTGAAGGTTCCCTTGCTCGAAAGCCAGTCGAATCCGACTCTAGGGTTGTGGTGCTCATCTCCGTTTCCGTGTCCAAAGATGTTTCCGTGGTCATGTGGCCGGCATGACTAAACACCAAGGTGCACGGAACGCTGTTAACCTTCCCACCGAAGTGGTACCTATTTATCTACTTGAAATTTCTTGCTTTCGAACTGCTAGGTTGGCAGGAGCTGGAACTAGAGATGGGAGCTCACTCCGTCATGCGGCACTCTTGGATCTCGAACTGCTGAACTACTGACCTTCCACAGCCTGCAGTTCAGCGTCTTAACCACTTGAGTCACCGCAGCAGTAATAATAATAGTAATAGTAGTAGTAGTAGTATAGTAATCAGGGCTTTTTTGAGCAGGAACGCACAGAGTTCTGGAGTTCCAGCTGGCTCCCGAGTTGGCCACGCCCAGCAGGAACTCATTAGCATAATAGGCCACACCCAACAGCAGAATCTCATTAGGATTGGCTACATTAGGGGTGTGTGGCCTAACATGCAAAGGAGTTCCTGCTCCAACAAAAGCCCTGGGTTCTGACAACAAACAAGGTAAACAGAATAAGAAGCAAAAGGTGGGTGTGGCTGGATGACCACACTTCTGGTAACATGGGGGTGTGGCCTAATAGGCTAATAAGTTTCTGCTGTTGGGTGTGGCCTGTTATGCTAATGAGTTCCTGCTGGGCTTTTTCTGCAAAAAAAGCCCTGGAGATAGTGGTGGTGGTAGTAGTCGTAGAAGAAATAATAATAATAATAATAATAATAATAATAATAATAATAATAATAATAATAATAATAATAATAATAATAATAATAATAATAATAATAATAATAACGGGCCAAAGACACTTGAAAGAAGTAAACAAACCCCCAAAGTGCTGCTATATCCCTATTGCAGGGGGGGGAGAAATGCATTTTAATTGTCACCTTCTCTTCCTTCCCTCTCCCCCCCCCGGCCCCCGGTCCTGCAATCTCATTTCCTCCTCTCCTGCGAAGTACAAGCCATGACATATAAATTATGTGCGTGTGCGTGAGAGCCGCGGACCGGCATCCTCGCGTCGCGCGATCGTCATATTTCAGGCCAGCTCTATTTAAATGAGTTTGGAATTGTGTTTCTCCACAGCAGATGGCTCTGGAAATAATGAAGGCGAAAGCGACGCAAAGCCTCCCCTCCGCCCGCCCCGCCTGCTCCATCCATGCATCATCGTCTCCCCCCACCCCCCGCCTCTCCCGGCCCCCAAAGCAGGGTTCTCTGTTGCCATGGCAGAGCATGAGGCTGAAATGGATTCTGCTTATTAAATTTGCGGGCTCTTGTGTACTAGGAATGAATGGTGCTCGGTCATAAAGGAGGCCGGGCCTCCCTCACCAGGCCAGGGTAGTGTTTTATCTCAGGGCGCCGGGCCCTTCCACAGAAGCAGACTGGAGGTCTGGTTAACCTATTCACAGGGCCCTCGGAGAGTTCAACTGAGCAGAGAGCAAGGTGTTTTCCAGGAACGCTGGATTTTTTAAAAAAACCAACAACGTTTCTGCTCAGGGTGACGAATAAACGGTTGGTTTATTGGCTCGTGTGTGTGGGGGGGAAGACGCCACCACGGTGCCGGGAGGCGACCCGAGGAACTCTCTTTCCCCTGTGTGGTTTGAATGTGTCAAAACCCAGAAAATTCAGATGGGAATTAATCTGAGGGCTCTGGGGTGATGCGCTGACGGTAGGGTTGCCGGCCTCCAGGTGGGGCCTGGAGACTACAGCAATTAGGAGAAAATGGCTGCTCTGTAGGGTGTGCTCTGTGGCATTATATCCCCTGAAATCCTCCCCTTCCCCAAACCCTGACCTCTCCAGGGACACCTTCCCCCCAATACCTAGGAATTTCCCAGCCTGGAGTTGGTGAGCCTAGGTAAAGTAAAGGTAAAGGTTCCCTTGCTCGAAAGCCAGTCGAATCCGACTCTAGGGTTGCGGTGCTCATCTCCGTTTCCAAGCCGAAGAGCCAGCGCTGTCCGAAGACGTTTCTGTGGTCATGTGGCCGGCATGACTAAACACCAAGGCGCACGGAACACTGTTACCTTCCCACCGAAGTGGTACCTATTTATCTACTTGCAATTTCTTGCTTTCGAACTGCTAGGTTGGCAGGAGCCTAGGTAGGTGGGAACAAAATTCTTTAAGGAAGCGTTGGAGGCGTACTTTGCGAACTGACGCCTCCTTTCTGAATGATCCTCCGGACTCTTCATATTTATATCTCATAGAATCATAGAATGTTAGAGTTGGAAGGGACCCTGCAGGTCATCTAGTCCAACCCCCTGCACTCTGCAAGCAGTTCCGGGTGTGTGTGTGTGTACATGAATGGGATTATACTATTCCTCCCCCCTCACAACTCTGTGGCTATGCTGAGAGAATGCGACTGGCAGATCGGTCGCCTGAGCAGAATTCAAACCCAGATCTCTCCAGATCACGCCAAACACTCTGGTAGCTAATTTCATTACCTGGGGAGGCAAAGAGATCCATAGCATCTGTTAACCTGGCAGACTTATGCGGTATTCTCGGCTCATTCGCACAACCATGTCTTCCTTCCGCAGTCACGTCCTTTCAATCAGCTGACGACCTGCGGCATTCCAAGTGTCACGTGATTGGGGAGGGGCTGTGGCTCAGTGGCAGAGCATCTGCTCGGCATGCCGAAGGTCCCAGGTTCAATCCTTGGTGTCTCCAATGAAAAGATCTAGCAATAAGTGATGTGAAAGACCCTGCAGACTAGAGTGGCTGCCAGTCTGAGTAGGCAATACTGACTTTGTTGGATCAAGTGTCTGGTTCAGTATAAGAGAGATTCCTGTGTACAAAGCGGTACCAGCTAGACACAGGTTGGCTTTTAGGGTTGGACTCTTCACTGGAAGGGGAAGCTTTTACTTCATTTATTTCATTTAAACCTCACCTCCCCCCGTGGAGACCCAAAGCCACTTTCTTCACTCTCCTCTCTCCTCCATTTTATCCTTATAACCCTGTGAGGTTGGTTAGACTGCAAGAGTCGAATCTCCTTTCCCTTCCCTTCCTCACAACAGACACTCTGTGAGGTAGGTGTGGCTGAGAGAGCTCTTTCGAGAACTGCTCTTGAGAGAACAGCTCTGAGCAGGACTTTTTTTGTAGAAAAACCACAGCAGGAACTCATTAGCATAATAGGCCACACCCAACAGCAGACTTATTAACATATTAGGCCACTCCCCCATGTTACCAGAAGTGTGGTCATCCAGCCACACCCACCTTTTGCTTCCTATTCTGTTTACCTTCTTTGTTGTCAAACCCAGGGCTTTTTTATAGCAGGAACTCCTTTGCATGTTAGGCCACACACCCCTAGTGTAGCCAGTCCTAATGAGATTCTGCTGTTGGGTGTGGCCTATTATGCTAATGAGTTCCTGCTGGGCGTGGGCAACTCGGGAGCCAGCCGGAACTCCATTCCTGTGCGTTCCTGGCCAAAAATAGCCCTGGCTCTGAGAGAACTTGTGACTCAAGGTCACCCAGCTGGCTCCGTGTGGAGGTGTGGGGAATCAAACCCAGCTCTCCCAGATTAGAGTCTGCCGCTCTTAACCACTACACCAAACTGGTGTTTATTTTATTTTGTCCCTGGGATCCTTTGGCCACGATCCTACGCAGAGTTTAGCATGCTTCGGCCAGTAGGGTGTACTGGGGGTGGGGTCTGGAGAGGTTGGTATTTGGGGAAGGGAGGGGCCTCAGCAGGGTATAATGCCATAGAGTCCACCCTTCAAAGCAGCCATTTCTCCAGGGGAACGGATCTTCATAGAATCATAGATTCATAGAATGTTAGAGTTGGAAGGGATCCTGCAGGTCATCTAGTCCAACCCCCTGCACTCTGCAAGAGCATAGCCGAAAGATAGCCCTGCAACATACCCGAAAGATGGTCGTCCAGCCTCTGCTTGAAAACGTCCAGTGAAGGAGCGTCCACCACCTCCCGAGGCAGGCTGTTCCACTGCTCAACCACTCTTACAGTTAGGAAGTTTCTCCTGATATCTAGCCGGTAACGACTCCCTTGTAATTTCCACCCATTCCATCTAGTCTTGCAGTCCGGAGCAAGAGAGAATAAATCTGCTCCATCTTTTACATGTAAAGGTAAAGGTAAAGGTTCCTTTGCTCGAAAGCCAGTCGAATCCGACTCTAGGGTTGCGGTGCTCATCTCCGTTTCCAAGCTGAAGAGCCAGCGCTGTCCGAAGACGTTTCCGTGGTCATGTGGCCGGCATGACTAAATACCAAGGCGCACAGAATGCTGTTACCTTTCCACTGAAGTGGTACCTATTTATCTACTTGCAATTTCTTGCTTTCGAACTGCTAGGTTGGCAGGAGCTGGAATTAGAGACGGGAGCTCACTCCGTCATGCGGCACTCTCGGGTCTCGAACTGCTGAACTACTGACCTTCCACAGCCTGCAGTTCAGCGTCCGAACCACTTGAGCCACCGCAGCTCCTTCTTTTACATGACAGCCCTTCAAATACTTGAAGACTGCAATCATGTCCCCTCTAAGTCTTCTCTTTCCCAGGGTAAACATACCCAACTCTTTTAGCCTTTCCTCATAAGACTTGGATTCAAACCCTTTCACCATACTGGTTGCCCTCTTCTGGACACGCTCGAGCTTGTCAACATCCTTCCTAAAGTTTTGTGCCCAAAACTGGACACAGGACTCCAGGTGAGGTCTGACCATAGCAGAATAGAGCGGAACTACCACCTCCCGTGATCTGGACACAATGCCTCTGTTAATGCATCCTAAGATTGCATTTGCTTTCTTCGCAGCCACATCGCACTGCAGGCTCACCAGAACACCCAGATCCCTTTCACATGTGCTGCTGTCACATGCTGCTGATTGCCTGTAGACCAATTATAATAGTGGGAGGTCTCCAGGTGCCACCTGGAGGTTGGCAACCCGAGGTTGGGTGCTCGAGTTTTGCAAAGTTTATCTCCATTTGTAAAAAAGGCCTTGCCCGCTTGTCCGATCTGGGCCATCAAGAAAGTTGGGATAAAGAAGAATAATTATAATTGACTCGAAATCAGCTGAGGTCTTGTATTTCAGGAGGCCGGACGATTCAGCAACTCTCCACGCCTGAAGTGTGTGTTTCCTTTCTTGTTTAATTGGATTGCAGAGAAATGGAGTTGCCTTCCAAAGTACTTCATTTGAAACTCGCAAATTCAGCTTATTTTCCAAATGTTACTTAGGACCCGTCAAAGAAGGTGAAATTGCCCAAACCAAGACAGGAGGAGGTGTTCAGATTTCAAAACAGGAAAATCATAGAGATTTAGAGTCGGAAGGGACTTTGGAGGCCATCTGCACAGTGCAGGACTATGCTGGTATCTTCCCTGACAGTGTAGGACTATGCCACTATTCTCCCCGAGGCCACCGGGCTTCAGTTTAAAGACCTCCAGTGTAGGTGAGCCCACTGCTTTCTGATCCTGTTCCACTGATGAACAGCTCTTACCATTTGGAAGCTTCTTCTGATATCTACCGGAAATCTACAGGGTAATTTCAACCCATTAATTCTAGTCTTGACTTTGGGAGCAAAAGAAACACATCTGCTCTGCTTATGCATGAGTGATATTTGAAGACAGCAATCGTGCCTCCCCTTTAAGAATGTAAGTTTTCTCTGGAGGGCCAACAACAGGGCATAGAGGCCGAGGCCTTCATAAGAACATCAGAAAAGCCCTGCTGGATCAGACCAGTGGTCCATCGAGCCCAGCATCCTGTCTCTCACAGTGGCCAACCAGTTCCTCTGGAGGGCCAACAAAAGGGCAGAGAGGCCGAGGCCTTCATAAGAACATCAGAAGAGCCCTGCTGGATCAGACCAGTGGTCCATCGAGCCCAGCATCCTGTCTCTCACAGTGGGCAACCTGTTCCTCTGGAGGGCCAACAACAGGGCAGAGAGGCCGAGGCCTTCATAAGAACATCAGAAGAGCCCTGCTGGATCAGACCAGTGGTCCATCGAGCCCAGCATCCTGTCTCTCACAGTGGCCAACCAGTTCCTCTGGAGGGCCAACAAAAGGGCATTGAGGCCGAGGCCTTCATAAGAACATCAGAAGAGCCCTGCTGGATCAGACCAGTGGTCCATCGAGCCCAGCATCCTGTCTCTCACAGTGGGCAACCTGTTCCTCTGGAGGGCCAACAACAGGGCATTGAGGCCGAGGCCTTCATAAGAACATCAGAAGAGCCCTGCTGGATCAGACCAGTGGTCCATCGAGCCCAGCATCCTGTCTCTCACAGTGGGCAACCTGTTCCTCTGGAGGGCCATCCCATCTCACACAGTGGCCAACCATCTCTTCTGGAGGGCCAACAACAGGGCATAGAGGCTGAGGCGTTCCCCAATACTGCCTCTTGGCCCTTCAGAGGATTAGTGCCCTTAATGTGACCTTTGCCATATCTGCAGGGGACCATGAATGCAAACTGCTTTGGACGGCTGATGGCCTGTTTTGGATTCTGAGATACTCCATCCAGGTTTGGAGTCTGGTGGTTCATCTTTTCCCTCAGAGATCCTTTCGGGATCTGCACTTCACATTTCAGTTTCTGCAGTAGCCCTGGGTAGCCCTGTTGGTCTGCAGTAGAACAGTAGCTCCAAGTCCTGTACAACCCTTGAGACCAATAACATTTTCAGGGTGTAAGAACGTAACATCAGAGAAGCCATGTCGGCCCAGGCCAATGACCCATCCAGTCCAGCACTCTGTGTCACACAGTGGCCAAAACCCAGGTGCCATCAGGAGGTCCACCAGCAGTGCCAGAACTCCAGAAGCCCTCCCACTGTTGCCCCCCCAAGCACCAAGAATACAGAGCAGCAGTGCCCCAGACAGAGTGTTCCTCCTATAACTTGTGGCTAATGCCACTGATGGACCTCTGCTCCATATAAGAACATTAGAGAAGCCATGTTGGAGCAGGCCAATGGCCCATCCAGTCCGGCACTCTGTGTCACACAGTGGCCAAAACCCAGGTGCCATCAGGAGGTCCACCAGCAGGGACAGAACTCCAGAAGCCCTCCCACTGTTGCCCCCCAAGCACCAAGAAGACAGAGTGTTACTGCCCTAGAGAGAGCTAATAGCCGCTGTTGGACCTCTGCATAAGAACGTAAGAGAAGCCAAAGTTTTCGTGAGCCAACTCTCCCTTTGTCAGATACAAACGAGAAAGAAGATCTATCGGCCTGTGCAACCTAGATGGAAAGCCTGATAGATCTTCATTCTCCTGACTCTTGAAAGCTTCTACACCCAAAATCTCGTTTCTTTCTAAGGTGCTACTGGCCTCCAATCTCGTTTCTGGAAAGACTTCTTGGACAGAAGGGCACATCTCTGGACCAGATTTGGAGGACACCCTAAACACGATCTGCCAGTCGGGTGTGAAGGAGGGGTGTCATAGCATCTATTGAATGTTGTGGCTACCACCACCTTCTTCCCCCGTCTCCGACACCATGTGTATCTTGCTGCTTGAGGGCTAGTTGGCAGTGTGTGTATAAGTGTGTGTGTGTGTGTGTGTGCGGAGGCTAATGCCATGTGGTCTCCGCAACCGGTGGTTATGCCCCGGGCACCTGCCAATCTTGTGGGTTCACAGCACCCGGCGCCTTCTGCAAATCTGCGGCATGCCGGTATGTCCGTGCGGCTGCCGAGTGCGGAGATGTCTTTCCCCCCCCTTATCTCCTGCCTTGGCACCGACACAGTTCCGCTTTTGTCCTCTGCCTCAAAAGCAGGGTCTTAGCTGTCGGGCCTGGAACCCTTCCATAAACTCCAAAGTGGATTAGAATAACAAAAGGGCCCTTGCCACACTTCTGGGAGGAGACACCCTCCACCTTCCGAAGGCGGCCGGGGCCTCATTAAATTAGTGGGCACAGCTAATGGGCTTTCGGCACTCCAACGCCGAGCTTTTCTACGTCCAGCTGTCGTGGAAGGGAGTGTTAAAAATAAATATATAAAGAGGGGGCCCCCGGGCCTGAAGGATTCGACTTTGTCTCTCTCTCTCTCTCCCCCTCCCTCTTTTTAAGAAATGTATTTCAAAAGGACGGGGGCGGGGCCGCTCAGTGCCAAGTGGCGAGTAATTAACGTGAAACAAAGGGAAATGAGCCCACAAGGCTAATTGTATGGGGGTACAAATCCAAATAAGAGGAGTTGAAGAGGGGGAGAGGCAGGAGGCGGGCGGGTGGCGGGCGGGGGGTGGAGGAGAAGGGTGCCCGCCAGTGTTGGAGAAAGCCATCAGTTGGTGTGTTGAATGTGCCTGGATTTCTTTGAGCTCCATACAGGAGCCAAGAGAGGGTGGGAGTTTTTGGGAATGTCCCCAAGTGAGTCATTCTTTGGACGTCTGTCGGCTTGGAGCGGCCCGTGGCCTCCTCCTTTTCTTCCCCAGGCCTTGTGTGCAAATGGCGAGTGGAGAAGGGGGGGAAGGGGAGAAGGGGTCATGCTGTTCTGTGGAGTCGTCCTGGGGGGATGATGGGAACAATATGCTCTCGAGTTGAGCCCCACTGCACAAAGTGGAATCTAGAGCCCTCCTTCCTCCTAAAAAAAAGCCAATTCGATTAACCGAAGTTTTCAGGGAGATAGAATCTGGTGGCACCTTGAAGACCAACAAAGAGTTATTCAAGGCGTGAGCTTTCGTGTGCAAGGCACGCTTCGTCAAATACATTGGAACGGAAACTGGATTTCAAACTATATCTATAAGTATAACTTAAGCCTGCATCTACAAGCTCCTAGGAGCTGCGGTGGCTCAAGTGGTTAAGATGCTGAACTGCAGGCTGTGGAAGGTCAGCAGTTCAGCAGTTCGAGACCCGAGAGTGCCGCATGACAGAGTGAGCTCCCGCCTCTAGTTCCAGCTCCCGCCAACCTAGCAGTTCGAAAGCAAGAAATTGCAAGTAGATAAATAGGTACCGCTTTGGTGGGAAGGTAATGGCGTCCCGTGTGCCTTAGTGTTTAGTCATGCCGGCCACATGACCATGGAAACGTCTTCGGACAGCGCTGGCTCTTCGGCTTTGGAACGGAGATGAGCACCGCAACCCTAGAGTCGGATTCGACTGGCTTTCGAGCAAGGGAAACCTTTACCTTTACTATAAGCTCCTAATCACTACACCAAACAGGAGACGCTGAGGCAAGGCTTCTGAGCTTGTAAGGGGAGCTGAGGGTCTTGCAGTGGGAAATTCATATATTGACCAAGTGGTGATGGCGGCAGCTACTGGAGAGTTAAAGGAAAAGCCCCTCTAGGAAGCTGGGAACCCCCTAGGAGGGCAGGGTAGGATGGGGCTTGCAAGCCAGCGTAGGCACGTTCTGCCCCAAGGACCTAGAGATCTTCCAGAATTAAAACTGATCTACAGACTACAGGTATCAGTTCCCCTGGAGAAAATGGCTGCTTTGGAGGGTACGGACTCTATGGCCCCCTACCTGACTCACCCCAACCTAGCTACAGCAATGGTCACCTCTAGGCTTGATTACTGTAACTTGCTCTATGCCGGGCTGCCCTTGAGGCTGAACTGGAAGTTCCAGCTTGCCCAGAATGCAGCGACTTGGGGTCCTTATGGGGACGCCGATAACTGCACAAATACAACCTGTGCTTTCCCAGCTTCACTGGCTCCAGGTTGTGTCCTGGGTCAGGTTCAAGGTTTTGGTCTCGACCTTTAAGGCCGTAAACAGTCAGGGATCAACATACCTACAGGACCGCCTCTCGTGGGATGTCCCCCAGGGAGCATGACGCTCAGGAGACCAGTGCCTCCTGGTGGAGATGACACAGTTTTGGGCACCACATTGTAGGAAGGATGTTGACAAGCTCGAGCATGTCCAGAAGAGGGTGACCAGGATGGTGAGAGGGTTGGAATCCAAGTCTTACGAGGAAAGGCTGAAAGAGTTGGGTCTGTTTAGCCTGGGAAAGAGAAGGCTTAGAGGGGACGTGATTGCAGTCTTCAAATATCTGAAGGGCTGTCTTCAGATCTGTTCTCTCTTGCTCCGGATTGCAAGACTACTAGATCTAATGGGTGGAAATTACAAGGGAGTCAATACCGGATAAATATCAGGAGAAACTTCCCACCTGTAAGAGTGGTTGAGCAGTGGAACAGATTGCCTCGGGAGGTGGTGGATGCTTCTTCGCTGGACGTTTTCGAGTGGAGGCTGGATGACCATCTTTCAGCTACACTCCTGCAAAGTGCAGGGGGTTGGACTAGATGACCTGCGAGGTCCCTTCCAACTCTAACATTCTATGATTCTATGATTCTAAGTCCCCGGCCCAAAGAGCATCCGGCTGTCCTCAACCAGATTCAAGGCCCACTTGGCCCCGGCTCTGACTTGGTGGAACTCTCCGCCTACTAACATCAGGAACCTGTGGGGTCTGTTACAATTCCTCAGGGCCTGCAAGGCAGAGATGTTCCGCTAGGGTTGCCAGGTTTGGGTTGGAAATTACTTGGAGATTTGGGTGGTGGATCCGGGAGAGGGTGGGGTTTGGGGAGGGGAGAGGAGGGGCCTCAGTAGGGCACCATGCCATAGAGTCCACCCTTCAAAGCAGGCATTTTCTCCAGGGGAGCTGATCTCTGTCAGCTGGAGATCTGATGTAAAAGTGGGAGACCTCCAGGCCCTACCTGGGGGCTGGCAACTCTAGAAGAAGAAGAAGAGAAGAAGAAGAGATTGGATTTATACCCCGCCCATCACTTGGAGCCTCAGAGTGGGTTAGAAACTCCTTTCCCTTCCCCTCCCTGCAACAGACACCCTGTGAGGTAGGTGGGGCTGAGAGAACTCTTTCCAGAACTGCCCTTGAGAGAACAGGTCTGATAGAACTATGGCTTGCCCAAAGTCATCCAGCAGCTGTGAGTGGAGGCGTGGGGAATCAAACCCAGTTCTCCCAGTTATGTCTGCACACTTAACCACTACACCAAACTGGCTCTATGTTCCACCAAGCATACGATTAAAGACAGCAATGGCATTTAACAGTTTCTTAGTGGTTTTAACAACGATCTGGCTTTTAACTGCTTCCCCCCCCTCCCATGCTGATGTAAATGGGGGGGGGGAATCAGAGATTTGTACTGTGGTGCCATGCACATGTTAGGTTTTATGGACTTCAATTGTAGACTGTTTAATGCAGTGTCGAACTCATTTGTGATGAGGACTGGATCTGACATAAATAAGACCTTTTGGGGCCGGGCCATGTGTGTCATAAAACATAATTGTGAGCTAAGAGGGTCAAGCTAACAAATAAATTATTATAAAAATATACATATGTTTATTAGGATGTACGCATGAAAAACCTGAGAAACCTGAGAAACCTGTATAAGGGTCAAGAAGCAACAGTTAGAACCGGATATGGAACAACTGATTGGTTTAGCATAGGAAAAGGAGTATGACAAGGATGTATACTGTCACCTTGCTTATTTAATTTATATGCAGAGTACATCATGCGAAATGCTGGCCTGGATGAATCACAAGCTGGAGTTAAGATTGCTGGGGAAAAGATCAATAACCTCAGATATGCAGACGATACCACTCTGATGGCAGAAAGTGAAGAGGATCTAAAGAGCCTCTTGCTCAGGGTGAAAGAGGAGAGTGCAAAAGTGGGCTTGAAGCTCAACATCAAAAAAACTAAGATCATGGCATCTGGCCCCATCACTCCTTGGCAAATAGAAGGGGAAGTCGTAGAAGTAGTGACAGACTTCACGTTCCTAGGATCCCAGATCACTGCAGATGGTGACTGCAGCCATGAAATTAAAAGACGCCTGCTCCTTGGGAGGAAAGCGATGGCAAACCTAAACAGCATGATAAAAAGCAGAGACATCACCTTGCCAACAAAAGTCCGCATGGTCAAAGCAATGGTATTCCCCGTAGTAATGTATGGCTGTGAGAGTTGGACTATAAGGAAGGCCGAGCGCCGAAGAATAGATTCTTTTGAACTATGGTGCTGGAGAAGACTCTTGAGAGTCCCTTGGACTGCAAGGAGATCAAATCAGTCAATCCTAAAAGAAATCAACCCTGACTGTTCCCTGGAAGGCCAGATCCTGAAGCTGAAGCTCAAATACTTTGGCCACCAAATGAGAAGGGAGCATTCACTGGAGAAGACCCTGATGCTGGGAAATATTGAAGGTCAAAGAAGAAGGGGACGGCAAAGAATGAGATGGTTAGACAGTGTCATCGATGCAACGAACATGAAATTGAGCAAACTTCAGCGGACAGCGGAAGACAGGAGGGCCTGGCGTAATCTGGTCCATGGGGTCGCGAAGAGTCGGACTCGACTGTGCGACTGAACAACAACAACAACGCATGAATAAAGTTAAAAAACAGTTACCATGCCTTTCATAGCCAAAGATCAGTACTTAGTCAGCTCAGTCCTTTTCTTTAAATTGCCTCCCGAAACAAAATATCTGTGTAATTAGCACTACTCAACTAAATGTTATAAGGGCACATTAAAATATATTATTAAACTGGTTTTTATTTAGAATGCTTTTCTTAATGTAGCTCACCAAGTTGACAATGTTTGTATTGCTCTGTTAAACATTTGAAAATTTGAATAAAAATAATTAAAAAAAACACATTCATAAGGTTGAAAGTCTAAATATCAGACTCAAAGCTGTATCATTCCAAGTTGATTATTATACAGATCCAATTGGTGGGTAAAACTTTTGACCTAAAGACCATATGCGTTTCGGCCCCTTCAGGCCTTCCTCAGTGGTCAATATACTTTATTTTACAATGACACACATCCAGAAATATGTGCATAAAGAATTTCCTATCTATCTATCTATCTATCTATCTATCTATCTATCTATCTATCTATCTATCTATCTATCTATCTATCTATCTATCTATCTATCTATCTATCATCTATCTATCTATCTATCTGTCTATCTATCTATCTATCTATCTATCTATCTATCTATCTATCTATCTATCTATCTATCATCTATCATCTATCATCATCTGTCTGTTTGTCTGTCCATCCATCAATCATCTATCTATCTATCTATCTATCTATCTATCTATCTATCTATCTATCTATCTATCTATCTATCTATCTATCTATCTATCTATCTATCTATCTATCTATCTATCTATCTATCATCTATCATCTATCTATCTATCTGACTAGGTGTTGCTTTCTTATATGCTTTGCATTTGCTACAAGTTATCATGTTAGGCCATAGATAGTAGCTGTACAAATTCTCCAAATTGTTCTGGTAGCAAGCAGGGGTCTTTTCGGGGGGAGCGCAGCGGAGCGCAGCTCCGGGAGCTCAGGAGCCAAGCCCCGCCCCCAGCCGGCGTCCCAGAGAGTCTTTCAGGCAGCCGAATGTCAATTTCAGCTCCATTATATCCTATGGGCCATTGAAGTCAATGGTGAAAACATAGGGTATATTCTAGGGGCTGGAGGGAGGGGTTTGAGGGAGAGGCTCGAAACTCACAGGATAGCTGTTGGAGCCTCTCCCCAAGATACCCACCAAGTTTCAAGAACATTGGACCAGGGGGTCCAATTCTATGGGCCCCTAAACAGGTTGCCCCTATTCCCTCCATTGTTCTCTATGGTGGGAAAAAAATAACTTTTTTCCCACCATAGAGAACAATGGAGGAAATGGGGCAACCTGTTTGGGGGCCCATAGAATTGGACCCCCTGGTCCAATGTTCTTGAAACTTGGTGGGTATCTTGGGGAGAGGCTCCATCAGCTATCCTGTGATCTTGGAGCCTCTCCCTCAAACCCTCCCCTCCAGCCCCCAGAATATACCCTATGTTTTCACCATTGACTTCAATGGCCCATAGGGTATAATGGGGCTGAATTGCCACTGAATTTCTTTCATTCCCTCCTTTCCTTTTTTCTTTTTCCTCTTTCCCTCATTCTTCTCTTCTCTTCTCTTCTCTTCTCTTCTCTTCTCTTCTCTTCTCTTCTCTTCTCTTCTCTCTCTTCTTCTCTTCTCTTCTCTTCTCTTCTCTTCTCTTCTCTTCTCTTCTCTCTTTCTTTCCCACCTTCTTCTCTTCTCTTTTTCCTCCTTTCCCTGTTTCCCTCCTTCTTCCCTCTCTTTCTTTCCCTCTTTCCTTCCTTCTTTCCTTCTCTCTACTCTCTCTCTTTCCTTCCCTCTTTCCTCCTTCTGTGGCCCAACTCTCATGAGAAGGAGTTTAAACTTTAAACCCTTTCTCTTTTAGCTCCCCCACCCAGACCAGCTGGGGAAGGGAAGGGAAGGGGAGGCTTTTGAAGATGCTTCCCCCTTTTGCTTCCCCTTCTGACATCACTTCCGGTGATGTCAGGGGGCGTGGCATATGCTAATAGCCTAATAGCTCATTAGCATACCATATGCTAATGAGCTCCTGCAGCTGTTCTTCTACGAAAAGACCCCTGGTAGCAAGTATCTCTTTCGTCAGGATGTGTGTCACTTCCATCAAAGGTAGTAGTCACACACACACACCCGCCCCTTTTCATCGGTTTTTGTCATAAAATGTAATGCCAGGTAGCGGAGATATCAACTTTATAAAGGACACAAACACAATTTTTTTTTTACTTAAAATAAAAACGTGCTTAAAACATTTAGCACTCTTGCAATGTTTTGCTGATTGAACAGTGTCTGACAACTGACACCCCTTGCTCTGAATTATCGCATCAAAATGTCTCTGCCGTTGCAATCCTGAGTGTGCTGTTCAGGTGTGTGTCTGTAAGCTGCAAACCTACTTTTGATTTACTGACCTTCACCACAGAAATCTCATCCTCAGAGTTCTGAGTCCAGGACCCAGGTTAAAACATTAAATGGCTGAGTGATTGAGAGAGTCTGGCAAAGGAAGCTATGATGCAGCAGCAGCAGCGGAACTGGAAGCAGGAGATGGCCGGTTCCACGGCGGGCCTGATGGGAGCCCTCCGGGGGCCTGCTCTGGGCCCCGGGCCGCATGTTTGACACCCCTGGTTTAGTGTATAGACATCTATTTTATATTAATTTGTTGTGTGCCGCCCTGAGCTTGCTCAGAGGGAGGACGGTGCATCAGTCTAATGAAATAAATACATAAATATGGCACTGTGCCCCACTGAGGTCCATCCCCAAACCCTCCCCTCCCCAGGCTCCACCCCCAAATCTCCAGGGATTTCCCAAACCGGAGTTGGCAACCCTAAGAACACCTGTTAGGTATCAGTCAGGGCTTTTTTGTAGAAAAAGCCCAGCAGGAACTCATTAGCATAATAGGCCACACCCAACAGCAGAAACCTATTAGCATATTAGGCCACAACCCAAACCGTACAACTCATTAGCATGTTAGGCCACACCCCATGTTACTAGAAGTGAGGTCATCCAGCCACACCCACCTTTTGCTTCTTATTCTGTTCACCTTGTTTGTTGTCGAAACCCCAGGGCTTTTTTTGGAGCAGGAACTCCTTTGCATGTTAGGCCACACACCCCCTAATGTGGCCAATCCTAATGGGTTTCTGCTGTTGGGTGTGGCCTGTTATGCTAATGAGTTCCTGCTGGGCGTGGCCAACTCAGGAACCAGGTAGAACTCCGTTCCTGTGCGTTCCTGCCCAAAAATAGCCCTGGTATCAGTCATTTTTTTTTTCCAGATTAAAATTTCCGAAATGTGCTCACAGAAGTGTTGTACGCACAGTTTATGAAACACTTCATCCTCTGCCACTGACTAGCATGTTTGACTTGGTGGGTGCACTCAGCACTTCCATGGTGCACATGTTAAGTGCCATTTATAATTCTAACATTGTGAATGCATTCAGGTATTAACTCTGGTTCATTTGTGACTGTTGTTTAGATGCATGACGGGAGGGTGAAATGTTGAAAGAACAAAATGTGAACTTGCCATTTTTGCCGAGGCTTGGCGGCCTTGACAGCCCAGCCTAACTGCGCATGTCTGCCTAGCTGAATAGAGAACGATCATGCCCTGTTCCGATATGGATACTTTTAGAGCGGCATAGCCTAAGAAGAAAAAAACGCTCATTGTTTAACTAAAGAGAAAAAAACTTTTCTTGGGAAAGCCTAGCCCACAGGGTTTTCCGCCAGTCAGAGATCTGTAAGGTCAGAGTGCTGATGTCTGATGGAACCAATAACCTTGTTTCTTTGGTGTGCATCATCCTGAGTATAAGATCCTATGTCACCCTTTGGAACACTCGAAGAGTCTGTTAACATAAGAACATAAGAACATAAGAGAAGCCAATGTTGAATCAGGCCAATGGCCCATCTAGTCCAACACTCTGTCACACGGTGGCCAAAAATACCAGGTGCCATCAGGAGGTCCAGCAGTGGGGCCAGGACACGAGAAGCCCTCCCACTGCTGCCCCCCCCCAGCACCAAGAATAGAGTGCATCACCTGCCCCAGACTGAGAGTTCCTATCTATACCTTGTGGCTAATAGCCACTCATGGACTTCTGCTCCATATGTTTATCTAATTCCCTCTTGAAACTGTCCATGCTTGTAGCTGCCACCACCTCCTGTGGCAGTGAATTCCATGTGTTAATGCCAGTTCCTGAGGACTGGAAGGTAGCTAATGCCACTCCCATCTTTAAAAAGGGCTCCAGGGGAGATCCAGGAAATTACAGGCCAGTCAGTCTGACGTCGATACCGGGAAAATTGGGTATTCAGGGCTCCGAAACCTTGAGATCTGTACTCGCTCTTTATTAATTAATAAATTCCTGACTGAATTCTTCTCCACGGGACTGTGTTGTGTGTTTCTCAGATTGGTTAGGCAAACACAACCAGAGGCACTGTTTGTGTCTTACACAGGGGAAGGAAGCGGGGGTACCAGTGCGTTGTGGCTGTGGATTTCCCAGAATGCATGACAGTTAAGACCAGGCATTCCGGATTCAACAGTTCCCAGAAGACACTGGGTGTTGTGGAAGAAAGAGACATGGGTGGGTGCCAGGGCTTTTTTTGTAGAAAAAGCCCAGCAGGAACTCATTAGCATAATAGGCCACACCCAAAAGCAGACACTCATTCGCCTATTAGGCCACACCCCCATGTTACCAGAAGTGTGGTCATCCAGCCACTCCCACCTTTTGCTTCTTATTCTGTTTACCTTGCTTGTTGTCAAAACCCCAGGGCTTTTTTTGCAGCAGGAACTCCTTTGCATGTTAAGCCACACACCCCTAATGTAGCCAATCCTAATGAGATTCTGCTGTTGGGTGTGGCTTATTATGCTAATGAGTTCCTGCTGCGTGTGGCCAACTCAGGAGCCAGCCGGAGCTCTGTTCCTGTGCGTTCCTGCCCAAAAATAGCCCTGGTGAGAGTGACGCGGCAAAAATATTCTCTCCTCTTGGCTGCTCCATCGACGGTGTGAAGCCAAAAGCCCATAAACCTGGCCAGCATCTCTCTCCAACAAGTCAGGCCTCATGATGAGGAAAGAGGAATGAGACTATTAAGTCCAGTGTATAAAGTGACCCTGCTGCCCTACTGCCTTTAAAATGTCTGATTCCAGCTTGGCCGCTCACAAAGAAATGCTCTCTAGCTATCAATGGATTGGCTTCCCGGCATGACCACCTTTCTGGTTGGTGCGTTCCTCCTTCTGGACTGTCGTCCCCGGCACAACAAGAGTCCGGGACGGCACATTCAGTAAAGCTTGTCCCGTTCCAAAGGTTCCGTGTCAGACCGGTTGCTTTGGCTACCGTGTAATGGTTAGAGTTGCCAACTCCCAGGTGGCACCTGGAGATCACCTGCTGTTACAATTGACCTCCAAGATGACCAAGATTCGTTCCACTGAGAAAATGCCTACTTTGGAAGGTGGACTCTGTGGCACTGTAGAAGAAGAAGGAGAAGGAGAAGAAGAAGGAGGAGAAGAAGAGGAAGAAGAAGGAGAAGAAGAGGAAGAAGATGATGATGAAGAAGAAAGAGAAGAAGAAGAAGAAAGAAGGAGGAGGAGGACAACAACAATGACGAGGAGGAGGACGAGGAGACTGGATTTATACCCTGCCCTTCACTCAGTGTCTCAGAGCAGCTTACAAACTCCTCTCCCTTCCCCTCCCCACAACAGACACCCTGTGAGGGAGGTGGGGCTGAGAGAACTCTGACAGAAACTGATCTTTTCCAAGAACAGCTCTGACAGAACTATGGCTTGCCCAAGGTCATCCAGCAGCTGCGAGTGGAGGAGTGGGGGGAATCAAACCTGGTTCTCCCAGATTAGAGTCCGCGCACTTAACCACTACACCAAACTGGCTCCTGCTGAGGACCATCCCCTCCCCAAACACCACCCTCCCCAGGATCCGCCCGCCAAATCTCCAGGTATTTCCCAACCCAGAGCTGGGAATCCCAGTAATGGCAACGAGACTCATGAAGAAGGAGATCCACAGCTGAATTCCGGTTCCTACTGCAAAGTCACCAGGGCATCCTGAAGTCAGCTGCGCTTCCCTTTTCTGCCTCACCCATAATTCTAGAACCCGGGGTCACCCACTGGAGTGAATCTGAATGGCGGGAGACTCAGGACAGACAAAAGGAAGTATATCGTCACATGGCACAGGGAACTCACTTTCATGGGATGGTTGGGGATGGTTGATCAGGATGAGGCAGCCTCGTGTTTTGGGGGAAGGGACCGTGTCTCTGTGGAACAGCTTCTGCTTGGCATGCGGAAGGTCCCAGGTTCAATCGCCGGCCTCTCCAGTTGAAAGGACCAGGCAGTAGGTGATGTGACCCTGGACAGTTGCAGCCAGAGACCCTGGAGAGCCGCTGCCAGTCTGAGTAGATTATACTGGCCTCTCCAGTAGAAAGGACCAGGAAGTAAGTGATGGGAAAGACCTCAGCCTGAGACCCTGGAGAGCCGCTGCCAGTCTGAGTAGATAAAACCGGCATCTCCAGTTGAAAGGACCAGGAAGTAAGTGATGTGAAAGACCTTGGCCTGAGACCCTGAGAGCCGCTGCCAACCTGAGTAGACGGTACTGGCCTCTCCAGTAGAAAGGACCAGGAAGTAGTTGATGGGAAAGACCTCTGCCTGAGACCCTGGAGAGCCGCTGCCAGTCTGTATAGACAACACCGGCATCTCCAGGTGAAAGGACCAGACAGTAGGTGATGGGAAAGACCTCGGCCTGAGACCCTGAAGAATTGCTGCCAGTCTGAGTAGACAATACTGGCCTCTCCAGTAGAAAGGACCAGGCAGTAGGTGATGGGAAAGACCTCGGCCTGAGACCCTGGAGAGCCGCTGCCAGTCTGAGTAGACAATACCGGCATCTCCAGTTGAAAGGACCAGGAAGTAGATGATGTGAAAGACCTTGGCCTGAGACCCTGAGAGCTGCTGCCAGTCTGAGTAGACAATACCGGCATCTCCAGTTGAAAGGACCAGGAAGTAGATGATGTGAAAGACCTTGGCCTGAGACCCTGAGAGCCGCTGCCAGTCTGAGTAGATACTGGCCTCTCCAGTAGAAAGGACCAGTCAGTAGGTGATGGGAAAGACCTCGGCCTGAGACCCTGAAGAATTGCTGCCAGTCTGAGTAGATAAAACTGGCATCTCCAGTAGAAAGGACCAGGAAGTAGGTGATGGGAAAGACCTCTGCCTGAGACCCTGGAGAGCCGCTGCCAGTCTGTATAGACAACACCGGCATCTCCAGTTGAAAGGACCAGGCAGTAGGTGATGGGAAAGACCTCGGCCTGAGACCCTGGAGAGCCGCTGCCAGTCTGAGTAGACAATACCGGCATCTCCAGTTGAAATGACCAGGAAGTAAGTGATGTGAAAGACCTCAGCCTGAGACCCTGGAGAGCCTCTGCCAGTCTGAGTAGACAATACTGGCCTCTCCAGTTGAAAGGACCAGGAAGTAGATGATGGGAAAGACCTCGGCCTCAGACCCTGGAGAGCCGCTGCCAGTCTGAGTAGACAATACCGGCATCTCCAGTTGAAAGGACCAGGAATTAAGGGGTGTGAAAGACCTCGGCCTGAGACCCTGGAGAGCCGCTGCCAACTTGAGTAGACAATACTGGCCTCTGCAGTTGAAAGGACCAAGAAGTAGGTGATGTGAAAGACCTCTGCCTGAGACCCTGGAGAGCTGCTGCCAGTCTGTATAGACAATTCCAGCATCTCCAGTTGGAAGGACCAGGAAGTAGATGATGTGAAAGACCTCTCTCTGACTTCCTAGAGACCCACTGCGAGTCTGAATAGACGATACTGACCTCAATGGACCAAAGATCTAATTCACTAGAAGGCAACTTCATGGGTTTCATAGAGTCTGCCTTCTGAAGCAGCCCTTTCCTCCAGGGGAACTGAGTGCCGTAGTCCAATGTCCATCCCAGGAGAGCTCCGAGCCCCACCCATTTCACTCCATCCCACTCCCCTTGCCAAAGCGTCACTCTTCCATTCCATCTTTTGCCCAGAAACTCTGTTTCCTGCCCCCCTTCTGACTTGGAGGGAGCCGTGGGGGGTGGGGGAAGCATCAAAAACTCTGATATTCCTAATTGGATCCATTGACTTTGAGGTGCCTCGGAAACATCAAGGATACATTACGCCTCGGAGTGGATCTTGACTTGGGGGTGGGGGGTGGGGAGAGATGAAAGCACATTTAAGTATCTGCTCGAGATTCTTCTTCTCGGAAGCAAGGAGCGCCGCACTTGCAAAGTGGACCTCTGTCAACATCTCCGGAAGTGGGTCATGTTATTTGTTCAGCAATCGTATGCCAAGGCTATGTGTAGGCCAAGCGCTTCTTCTTTTAAAAGCATCCCCCTGACAAAAGAGATGCAGTCGCCAATTTCCCAAGGCTATGCTTTTGAGAAGAATGCAGAACATCTGAAAAATGATGGGGGAGGGGGGAACCCACCCACAGTTACTTTGTCCTTCCCCAAAGCAAAGGGAACAGGGAGGAATTATTCATTTGGCTCCATTCCCCATCGTGCAGGCATTCCTCTGGCTCCTTTTCTCCACTGTGATTTCTTTCCGCTGTTCGACAAAAACGATCTGATGTATGTATTGACTTCACCAGGGCTACTTCTGGGCAGGAACGCACTGGAACGGAGTTCTGGCTGGCTCCTGGGTTGGCCACACCCAGCTGAGTGCACCCACCAAGTCAAACCTGTTAGTCAGTGGCAGAGGATGAAGTGTTTCATAAACTGTGCGTACAACACTTCTGTGAGCACATTTTGGAAATTTTAGTCCAAAAAAAAAAATGACTGATACCAGGGCTATTTTTGGGCAGGAACGCACAGGAACGGAGTTCCACCTGGTTCCTGAGTTGGCCACGCCCAGCAGGAACTCATTAGCATAACAGGCCACACCCAACAGCAGAAACTCATTAGGATTGGCCACATTGGGGAGGGTGTGGCCTAACATGCAAAGGAGTTCCTGCTCCAAAAAAAGCCCTGGGTTTCGACAACAAACAAGGTGAACAGAATAAGAAGCAAAAGGTGGTGTGGCTGGATGACCACACTTCTGTCAGCATGGGGGGGTGTCCTAATATGCTAATGAGCTGTAATGTCATGGGTGTAGCCTAATATGCTCATGAGTTTCTGCTGTTGGGTGTGGCTTGTTATGCTAATGAGTTCCTGCTGGGCTTTTTCTACAAAAAAAGCCCTGGACTTCATTTATACTCCCATTTCCCCCCAGACTAGTGTCAGTGTGGCGTAGTGGTTAAGTGCGCGGACTCTAATCTGGGAGAACCGGGTTTGATTCCCCAACTCCTCCACTTGCACCTGCTGGCTGACCTTGGGCAAGCCGTAGTTCTCTCAGAGCTGTTCTCTCACTAAAGCAGTCCTCGAAAGAGCTCTCTCAGCCCCACCTACCTCAAATGGTGCCTGTGGTGGGGAGAGGAAGGGAAAGTGGTTTGTAAGCTGCTCTGAGACTCTGAGTGAAGGGCGGGGTATAAATCCGATCTCTTCTGCTTCTTCCCTCCATTTGACTTTCACAACGGCCCTGTGAGGTAGGTGGGGCTGAGAGTGTCGCCCAAGGCTACCCAGCGTGCTTCCATGGCAGTGTGGGGATTCGAACCTGCATCTCCCGGAGCCAAGTCTGACACTTGAACCATTATACCACGCAGCAGTTGCATGCCTAGACTGGGGAGAACACGCACATATCAAGAGGTATTTGTGAATTTCCTGCATCGTGCAGCGGGGTGGATTAGATGACTGTGGAGATCCCTTCCAACTCTATGGTTCTAAGAGTTTCTGAGCTCCCCCCTCAATCAAAACGACATGTGCAAAGGGGAATCTGAGCATCTGAGGATTAGGGATATAATCATGCTCCCCCCCAGTGCATGCACATGCAATCTGGCAGGCCACCACTGCCCTTAGGATACTGGCCACTTTCTGAGAGATCACATGAAAATGGACAGACCTTCCCTAGACTATGCTTTGAAGGATGGAGAATATCAAAAAAATGACTCAATGGGATATATCAGGGTTGACAGTACATACATGGGAAAAGGAGTTTAGGACTGCAGTAGAACACATTCGGAACATGAGCCAGCGGCGTGATGCAGCTGCGAAAGAGGCGAATGTGATCTTAGGTTGCATTCATCGCAGCCTAGGATCCAGATCGCGAGAGGATAGGTCTTCTTTACTCGGTGCTCGTCGGGCCTCATCCGGAGTCCTGTGTCCGTTTCTGAACATTGTGCTTTAAGAAAGAGGTAGAAAAAAGCGGAATGGCTTCAGAGGATGGCTATGAAGATGGTCTTTGGATATCCTGCCCCGAGCAGGAGGTTGGACTGGACCTCCGACAAGGCTCTTGAGGGTTTGAAATGGGGTGTTAAACTTCCTGGATGGATTGTGAGGTCATAGGAGAAAGCTGCCTGAATTCTCTTGCAGTAGAACAGGCCCACTCAATGCTAGGAGTTATTAGAACAGAGATTTCCAAAAGCAAATATCACAGTGCTTTGTATAAAGCTGTGGCCCAGTCACATTTAGAGCTCTGGCTTCAGCCCATTATTATTTTTTTTAAAAAAGATTTCATACAACCAGGTCTGGCAGTCCAGGCAAGAGACATCGTCGATGCTCTCTGTATTTGTTCAGTTCTGAAAGCTTTTTTAAAGAGATCGCCCGTGTAGCCTTGATAAGACAATTTGCAAGCCTGATTCATCCCTTTCATAGGATAGTGAACAAAACCAAAACAAAAGACAACGAAAAACAACGTGCAAGTTTCCTTGATGTGGGCTTGGCACGTTGTTACTCCTAATCGTTGTTGTTGTTGTTCAGTCGCATAATCGAGTCCAACTCTTTGCGACCCCATGGACCACATCACGCCAGGCCCTCCTGTCTTCTGCCATCCTCCAGAGTTTGCTTAACTTCATGTCCGTTGCCTCGATGGCACTGTCCGACCATCTCGTCCTTTGCCGTCCCCTTCTTCTTTGACCTTCAGTCTTCCCAGCATTGGGGTCTTCTCCAGTGAGGGCTCCCTTCTCATTGGGTGGCCAAAGTATCTGAGCTTCAGCTTCAGTCTCTGGCCTCCCAGGGAACAGCCAGGGTTGATTTCTTTTAGGATTGACTGATTTGATCTCCTTGCAGTCCAAGGGACTCTCAAGAGTCTTCTCCACCACCATGATTCGAAAGCATCTGTTCTTCGGTGCTCGGCCTTCCTTATGGTCCAACTCTCATAGCCATACATTACTACTGGGAACACCATTGCTTTGACCATATGGACTTTTGTTGTCTCTGCCCCTAATCTACAGTGGGTTACAGAGACCTTTCCCCCTTCCTTTTATTCTCTGCCCCTAATCTACTAACACGTAATTTACTAATCTCACAATGCTCAGTCACTTTTTTGGGCTGCCAGCTCTGGGTTGGAAAATACCTGGAGATTTGGGGGCTGTGTGTGTGCGGAGCCTGAGGAAGGCAGGGTTTGGGGGCGTGAGGGACTTCAACGGGGTATAATGCTGTAGAGTCCACCTTCCAAAGTGGCCATTTTCCCTAGGGAAACTGCTGTAATCCCAGGAGATCTCCAGCTGCCATCTGGACGTTGGCAACACCAGACATCAGTGACATAACACTCATGTACACGTTGCCTGTTGAATGAGCATTGACGTTCCACAGTTTCCTGTGAATAAAAGACAAAGGACGTTATTGCCAAGGTGGGAGCGTCTGAAGACGGCATTTTGGGTCACTCACTTCAGCTGTTTCATGGCAGGTGCTCCTTGAACCTATCAACTGATTTTCTCCAAGAGGTGCAGTGTGGGTTACAGAGCCCTTTCCCCCTTCCTTTTATTCTCACAACGGCCCTGTGGGGTAGGTCCAGTTGACAGAGTGCATCTTGTCCAAGGTCACCAACAGAACTTGTGGGCCAGATACAGGCCCATAGCTACAGTGGGGCATCTCGGGGCCTGGCCCCCCGACTTACGGCCAAGCCCCCCCGACTTCCCATCCAGCTCAGGCGCTCCCTTGGGGTGTGTGTGTGTGTGCAGAGGTGTGTGTGGGACTTATTTAACGCCTTATTTTAAAAAATTCCTGGCTACGGGCCTGGCCAGATCTGAGAATGGAACTCAGGTCTCTGTGGTCAAAGTTCAGCACAATACTCCACCGAATCTCAGCTGTCTTATAAGGCTGCCAACTCTGGATTGAAAAATTCCTGAAGATTTGGGGGTGGAGCCTGGGGAGGATGGAGTCTGGGGAGGGATCCACCCCAAGGATCCACCTCATAGAATCCACCCTCCGAAGCAGCCATTTCCTCCCAGGGGAGTGATCCCTGTCGTTTGGAGTTCACTTACAATGTTAGAACATCTCTGGGCCCCACCTGGAGGGTGGCAACCCCAGCTGTGTGTGGGGGTGTCTGTGGCTCAGTGCTAGAGCATCTGCTTGGCGGGCAGAAGGTCCCAGGTTCAGCCAGTCAGTCAGTCAGTCAGACACAGTGAGGGGAAAGCAAACTTGACTCAAAAACCACAAAGGTGAGAAAGAAGTCCTGATAAAGGGCCAATATTAAAAACCTAACTGGAACTTACAATATACAAAAAATTATTTATTCATTTATTTATTCCATTTATACCCTGCCTTCCCCATGACCAGGCTCAGGGAGGCTTACATTGATTGGTACCCAGCAGCGTTCCCTCTAAGCTGAGTTAGTGTGAGCTAGCTCTCAGTTTTTTAGCCTCTGGCTCACACATTTTTGTCTTTGCTCAGGAAGGGATGGCACCAGAGCAAACTAATGCATGCCGTAGCCAAACTGCTCGCTCAAAACTTTAATGCCAGTAACTCACAAAGTAGAATTTTTGCTCACAGGACTCCACAGCTTAGAGGGAACATCGGTACACAGTACCGTAAAACCATATGCAAAAGATTTATAACATTCCAAACATTTAAAACAATCCAGTAATCAAAGTGCTAGTGCCGGTGCTCGTCCATAAGTAGTTAAGATGGCATATTGTAAAATATACAACCCGTTACTTCCAATTCCATGATCTCCGGCTCTGCGCGGTGGTGTAGCACAGTCTCCAGGCTAGGACCAATCCATAGCCACAGATGTTGGTGGTAGTGGGAAATTCAGTTTCCTAATTGAAAGCCTGGCGGAAGAGCTCCGTCTTGCAGGCCCTGCGGAACTGTAAAAGGTCCTGCAGGGCCCTGATCTCCTCCGAGAGCTCGTTCCACCAGTATGGAGCCACCACTGAAAAGACCCTGGCCCTACTGGCCACGAGCCTGGAGTCCTTAGGGCCTGGGATGGTCAACTGATGTTGTGATCCCGACTGAAGTGCTCTCTGGGATATATATGAGGAAAGAAGGTCCCTCGGGTATGTTGGACCCTGGCCATATAGGGATTTAAAGGTAAGTAAGTACCAGCATGTATTTATTAGAAAGACAGTTAAAAACTTATAAGGGCCCAGTGAAAGCCTCGTTAAAAGGTTCTAGTGGCCTAAACACAAGGGCCAATACACATGACCTGATGCGTTTCTGCCCTATTGGGTCCTTCTTCAGAGGTTAAAGAATACTGAGGCACACGTAACAATAATACATATTACAATAAGATAAGTTTTAACTAGACTTCAGTTAGTCAGTCAATGTTTATTACAACAAAAAAACAGCATAAGGTCAAAACATCTCTTAAAACCATCTAATACTCATAAAACTCGGAACTCAGAAAACAACTGTTATGGTAATTCCAAACGTTTCTGCTTTCTAATTGATACAGTCAGGGCTATTTCGGGGCAGGAACGCACAGGAATAGAGTTCCGGCTGGCTCCTGAGTTGGCCACTCCCAGCAGGAACTCATTAGCATAACAGGCCACACCCAACAGCAGAAACTCGTTAGGATTGGCTACATTAGGGGTGTGTGGCCTAACATGCAAAGGAGTTCCTGCTCCAAAAAAAGCCCTGGGTTTTGACAAACAAACAATGTCAATAGAATAAGAAGCAAAAGGTGGGTGTGGCTGGATGGCCACACTTCTGGTAACATGGGGGTGTGGCCTAATAGGCTAATGAGCTGTGCTGTCGGGGGTGTGGCCTAATATGCTAATGCGTTTCTGCTGTTGGGTGTGGCCTATTATGCTAATGAGTTCCTGCTGGGCTTTTTCTACAAAAAAAGCCCTGGCTACAGTGCAGAACTTTGCAACCACATAAGTTACAGAAGTTTTTTTGTGTATCTTCTAAGAGACATTTCCAGAGTATTTCAGACCTAAAGCTTATATCATGCTCCAGTGGTATGAATTTAGAGATGAGTGGAATAATTATCTTGATAAAATTCACAATGCAGGAGAAAAACTGTAACGGATTCAATCACTTTTCTGGAACACGGACAATATCGCTCTTGCAGTGGCAACTGAGAAAATCTGCCAAATAGTACTGTAGAAGGTAGAGCATCTGCTTGGCATGCAGAAGGTCCCAGGTTCAGAAGGTCCTGGTATCTTCAGTTAAAAGATCTGGCAGTAGGTGATGGGAAAGACCTCTGCCTGAGACCCTGGAGACCTGTTGTCGGTCTGAGGTCCCGGTCACATGGAGGATTTGCCCCGCGAAAGGTATGGATTGAGGGCACATCAAATGGGCGCGATCATACCACAACATCTGGGAAGTGTACGGCACCCGTCTCCAACCTGTACTGTCGGCCGAAGAAGTGGATTTAAAAGGCACTGGGGGAAAGTTAGTAGCTTCCGGTAGATGCGCGGCACGGGTGGGCGTCTGATCGGAGACGCGCCGGTAGGCCATGGCATCCAGCGGCCGTCCATGACCCGCGCATGCGCAGTAACGCAGTAATGCCATGTTGCTTCGCTGGGACTATGCTGTTGCCTCCCTGTTGTGATCAGCTGCTGACAGTCTGAGGACAGAGCCGCGGGGCACCGTAAGATCGCGCTCCTGCACTTCTTTTAGCTCTGCCTCTAAAATGCATTCCAGTGCGGATTTTCCCGCTCATGTGACCAGGGCCTGAGTAGACAATGCTGACTTTAATGGACCAAGGGTCTGATTCAGTATAACGGAAGCTTCATGTCGCTGTCTGGTTGGTACAGGTTGGTACAGGCACCTGTAAGGAGTTTAGTATCCTTTTAAGGATTGTATAACCCTGATTCTACTATATAGGTCCAACATTCTTTTGACCAACACTGCTTTTAATTGAAGGAACATTTTATGGAACAATTGGCCATACAATCTTTGAAAGAAATATATAATTGACCAGAGAGGAGCACCACTGGACATGTGATTGTACTGGAGGCCTCATCTGCAATTTTGTATTTTTCTTCCTTGCCCAGGGGTTAAACTTTCCTTTGTTTTCTGGTCTTTATTGATTTCAAACTTTATGTATGTAGGGTTGTATGCATTTCTGTTTATATAATAGCCAATGTGTTCCATATGCATTTTGTATTAGACCTCTGAAGGAGGCCTGCTAAGGCCGAAACGCGTCAGGTCTATTTTATCAGCCCTTGTATATTTTTACAATTCTTTATGAGGTATGAATGGTACCCTATATGGTACCCCCTGCACTCTGCAGGAACACAGCCGAAACCCCTACATATTGATCTCACATTGTCATCCCACGAAAATGATGGGCAGTTATATTCAAGCGGGTAGCCGTATTGGTCTGAAGCGAAAGAAGTAAGTTTTGAGTCCGGGGGCACCTTTAAGACTAGCCCAGCAGGAACTCATTAGCATAATAGGCCACACCCAACAGCAGAAACTCATTAGCATATTAGGCCACACCCTGGATGGCACAGATCATTAGCATATTAGGCCACACCCCCATGTTACCAGACGTGTGGTCATCCAGCCACGCCCACCTTTCGCTTCTTATTCTGTTTACCGTGTTTGTTGTCAAAACCCCAGGGCTTTTTTTTTTTGGAGCAGGGGCTCCTTTGCTTGTTAGGCCACACCCCCCCTAATGTAGTCAGTCCTTATGAGTTTCTGCGGATGGGTGTGGCCTGTTATACTAATGATTTCCTGCTGGGCGTGGCCAACTCAGGAGCCAGCCTCGTTCCTGTGCTTTCCTGCCCCAAAATAGCCCTGCTTATACCCAGAATTAAACTTCGTGGGATAAAGGAAAGGAAAATGAAGCACTGTGAGGAGATTGGATTTATACCCCGCCCTTCACACAGAGTGTCAGAGCAGCTTACAAACTCCTTTCCCTTCCCCTCCCCACAACAGACACCCTGTGAGGTGGAAGAAGAATAAGAGATTGGATTTATACCCTGCCCTTCATTACCCAAAGGAGTCTCAGAGCAGCTTACAAACGCCTTTCCCTTCCCCTCCCCACAACAGACACCCTGTGAGGTGGAAGAAGAAGAAGAGATTGGATTCATACCCTGCCCTTCACTACCCAAAGGAGTCTCAGAGCAGCTGACCAATCTCCTTTCCCTTCCCCTCCCCACAACAGACACCCTATGAGGTAGAAGAAGAGGAAGAGATTGGATTTATACCCCACCCTTCACTGCCGAAAGGCGTCTCAGAGTGGCTTAGAAACTCCTTTCCCTTCCCTTCCCCACAACAGACACCCTGTGAGGAAGAAGAAGAAGAAGAAGAAGAAGAAGAAGAAGAAGAAGAAGAAGAAGAAGAGATTGGATTTATATCCCACCCTTCACTGCCCAAAGGCGTCTCAGAGCAGTTTACAAACTCCTCTCCCTTCCCCTCCCGACAACAGACACCCTGTGAGGTAGGTGGGGCTGAGAGAACTTCTGACACAAACTGTACTTGAGAGAACAGCTGTGCCAGAGCTTGTGACTGACCCAAGGTCACATCAGCAGGTGCAAGTAGAGGAGTGGGGAATCAAACCCAGTTCTCCCAGACTAGAGTCCGCGCACTTAACCACTACACCAAACTGGCCCTCTGGAAGGGAGCCCACCAAGGAAGCCCAGGGTTGCTACCCAGAGGCAGGCAAGGGCAAACCACCTGTGAACATCTCTTGCCTTGAAAACTCTAAGGGGATGCCAGGAGAAGCTAAGCATGGGTGGCCCTGGTTAGTACTTTGATGGGAGATCACCAAGGAAGTCCAAGAATTACTACACAGATGCATTGGCAAACCCACTCTGTAGCAGGAACTCCTTCGCATATCAGGCGACACCCCCGATGTAGCCAATCCTCCAAGAGCTTACAGAGCAATTCTTACAGGGGCTACTGTGAGCTCTTGGAGGATTGCCTACATTAGGGGGTGTGTCGCCTAATATGCCAAAGAGTCCCTGCCACAAAAAGAGCCCTGCACAAACCATTTCCTAACATCTCTTGCCTTGAAAGCCCTTCGAGGTCACCATAAGTGGTCTATGACTTGACCTTCTACCACCGCCACCATTACAGGCACCGGGATGGCCACGAATGGTTTTGCAGGGCAGAAAATTTGAACGAACAGCATTCGTGCTCAGGCTCGTTGGCATTTGCTTCGAGGGCACCCAGCGCGCCGACACAGCACTATGGATTTTAGCAAGGGTATCGGGGGAATAAAACGGCCTTCGGGCCTGCCCGTCACGACGACCACCGGGGCTTGCGCCTCGTTCCTTTCGAAAAGCACAAGCTCAATTTCTGCTGCAATCCTGTCTCTGCCGCACAGATTGTGTTTCATGCCCTGTTCTTGCAACGGCGCACGTTTCCCCACGCTGGCATTCATTTGCCTCTACTGATTTGGCATACAGGGAGGTGGGGGGTCTGAAGGCCAATGACACAGGAGTCGGGCAGGGAGACGCCGCCGAAGTTATGAAGAAGAAAGGCCTTTGCCTGGAAGAGGAGGACGCCTTCCAGGGGATTGTGCCGCGTGGGTCAAAGTCAGAGCCGATACCCCCCCCCCAGCTCCGACGCTGACCTTGCTGCTCAGAGGAAAAGGCAATACGTTTGCAGAGAAGAGGAATGGGAGAGGGACTGGGGGCTAGTAGGCGGCACGAAACACGGGCGCGTGCTCTCAAGGACGGCGACATGAATGGCACGGCAGTGTGCTCCGCCAAGGGCTTTGGCAACGGCTCTCCAAGCACAGGGGAAGACGCAGAGCTCAGGGGGACTATAATAGCCCCGTTCTGAATGATCATTGTCTGGCCACCTGGACTCGGGGACCCAGCAGATTTCTCTCTCGGCAGATGCCGGAGTTTGCCAGGTTCCCTTTCCCCCTCCCCCTCGGCCCAGTTTCTTTTTTTTTGGGGGGGGGGCGCAGTGGTGGCGGTGGTGGTAAGGAATCCGCATAAGCATCTGTATGCAAATCACAAGTTGTCTGGGTGAAGGGGAGAGGTTATGAAGGGAGCAAGACTTCCGTTTGGACGTTAACCGGGAACTTGCAAGATGGATGGGTTTTCGGCGTTGCCAACTCCAGGTGGGGCCTGGAAGTCTCTCAGAATTCTCAGGGCTATTTTTGGGCAGGAACGCACAGGAAGGGGAGCTCTGGCTGGCTCCTGAGTGGGCCACGCCCAGCAGGAACTCATTAGCATAAGAGGCCACACCCAACAGCAGAATCTCATTAGGATTGGCTACATCAGTGGTGTGTGGCTTAACATGCAAAGGAGTTCCCGCTCCAAAAAAAGCCCTGGGGTTTTGACAACAAACAAGGTAAACAGAATAAGAAGCAAAAGGTGGGTGTGGCTGGATGACCACACTTCTGGTAACATGGGGTGTGCGGCCTAATAGGCAAATAAGTTTCTGCTGCTGGGTGTGGCCTATTATGCTAATGAGTTCCTGCTGGGCTTTTTCTACAAAAAAAAGCCCTGAGAATTCTGACTTATTTCCGGGTGACAGAGATATCAGTCTGCCTGGAGAAAAAGGCTGCTTTGGAGGGTGGACTCTGTGGCATTAGACACCACCGAGGCCTCTCCCTTCCCTAGGTTGCCAGCTCCAGGTTGGGAAATTCCTGGAGACTTTGGGGGTGGAGCCTGGATTGGGCAGGGTTTGGGGAGGGTGGTAAGCAGGGTATAATGCCACCCTCCAAAGCAGTTTCTCCAGGGAAACTGATCTCTGGTCCTTTCCGCACTAGACCATAAACCCTGGTTCAACCTTGTCCCTGAACTTACCTTCTACGCTACACTCGAGTTCACCTCTGTAATGATCTCGGGGTATTTCTTTGTTTCCACATTACATTGAGGTCACCCTAGCTTCGCCCACACTTGTCCTGGGATGAACGGATGCTGTTGAACTCTGAGGAAACCAGGGAGGAGATCCAAGCGTGGGAAGGACCTCTGTCACCGGGAGATCAATTTGTAATAGCAGGAAAGTAATTAAGACACGGAATTCACTGCCACAAGAAATGTTGGCGGCTACTATAGACAGCTTCAAGAGGGGACTGGATAAACATATGGAGCAGAGGTCCATCAGTGGCTATCAGCCACAAGGTATAGATAGGGACTCTCAGGCTGGGGCAGGTGATGCTCTGTATTCTTGGTGCTTGTGGGGGCGGCAACAGTGGGAGGGCTTCTAGAGTTCTGGCCCTGCTGGTGGACCTCTTGAGGGTACCTGGGCTTTGGCTACTGTGTGACACAAAACTGTTGGACTGCAGGGGCCACTGGCCTGATCCAACATGGCTTCTCTTAGGTTCTTTTGCTCTCATGAGATCTGCAGGTGCCTCCTATGAAACGGCCTTCAGTCTGGAGAGACACATCGTGTCGAGCTACAAAGAAGAAGAAGAAGAGATTGGATTTATACCCTGCCCTTCACTACCCAAAGGAGTCTCAGAGCGGCTGACAAACTCCTTTCCCTTCCCCTCCCCACAACAGACACCCTGTGAGGTAGAAGAAGAAGAAAAAGAAGAAGAGATTGGATTTATACCCCGCCCTTCACTGCCCAAAGGAGTCTCAGAGCGGCTGACAAACTCCTTTCCCCTTCCCCTCCCCACAACAGACACCCTGTGAGGTAGGCGGGACTGAGAGAACTTCTGACAGAAACTGTCCTTGAGAGAACAGCTGTGCAAGAGCTTGTGACTGACCCAAGGTCACATCAGCAGGTGCAAGTGGAGGAGTGGGGAATCAAACCCGGTTCTCTCAGATAAGAGTCTGCGCACTTAACCACTGCACCAAACTGGCTGCTCAGAGGAAAAGGCATATTTGTGAACTTATGAGATCTTTATACACATCACATAGCGGGGAATCACAGGGAATCAGCACCACTTGCTGAAAGTGCTGTTTGTACGAGGAATGAAATGTCTGGAGCGACTCCTTTGAGAGCCCATTTGGTGCAGTGGTTAAGTGCGCGGACTCTAATCTGGGAGAACCAGGTTTGATTCCCCCACTCCTCCACTTGCACCTGGCCGGATGACCTTGGGCAAGCCATAGTTCTGATAAGAGCTGTTCTTGAAAAAAGGGCAGTTTCTGTCAGAGCTCACTCAGCGCCGCCTACCTCACAGGGTGTCTGTTGTGGGGAGGGGGAGGGAAAGGAGTTTGTAAGCCGCTCTGAGACACCTTTGGGAAGTGAAGGGTGGGGTATAAATCCGACCTCCTCCTCCTCCTCCTCCTCCTCCTCCTCCTTTAAATAATTTGTGACTTTAGTTGCTGTAGATTTTCTGGGTTGTGTGGCCATGGTCTTGGCCTTGTAGGACCTGACGTTTCGCCAATAGCTGTGACTGGCATAACACAGTGTTATACCTCTGAGGAGGCCAGTCACAGCTACTCCGGCCATGAAAGCCTTCGACAACATATTAATCTGTGACTTTCCTCAGAGCTAATGTACTGTGAGTGTAAAACATACAAGATAGTTACCAGCACTGTTTGTTATTGAAAATTGTATGAATGACGGTGAGTGTCCTTTGAAAACAGGATAGTGTGCCTTAATATATTCATTATATAATTGTTACTGTGGTTTCAAATTGCCCTTGGACCATGGGCTTGAGTAAAGATCGGATGTTATTTGAAATTACCAGATAAAGGTTTTTTTTTTTTTTTAAATAATAATAATAATCCCTTGGCCTGCAAGAAAATCCAATCAGTCCATCCCAAAAGAAATCAACCCTGACTGTTCCCTGGAAGGCCAGATACTGAAGCTGAAGCTCAAATACTTTGGCCACCAAATGAGAAGGGAGCCCTCACTGGAGAAGCCCCTGATGCTGGGAAAGACTGAAGGCCAAAGAAGAAGGGGACGGCAAAGGATGAGATGGTTAGACAGTGTCATCGATGCAACGGACATGAAATTGAGCAAACTCCAGAGCACTACAGAAGACAGGAGGGCCTGGCGTGATGTGGGCCATAGGGTTGTGGTGAGTTGCGACTGAACAACAACAATGTATGGCTGTGAGAGTTGGACCATAAGGAAGGACAAGCGCTGAAGAATAGATACTTTTGAATTATGGTGCTGGAGAAGACTCTTGAGAGTCCCTTGGACTGCAAGGAGATCAAAACAGTCAATCCTAAAAGAATTCAACCCAGACTGTTCCCTGGAAGGCCAGATACTGAAGCTGAAGCTCAAATACTTTGGCCACCAAATGAGAAGGGAGCACTCACTGGAGAAGACCCTGATGCTCGGAAAGACTGAAGGTCAAAGATGAAGGGGACAGCAAAGGATGAGATGGTTAGACAGTGTCATCGATGCAACGAACATGAAATTGAGCAAACTCCGGAGGATGATGGGAGGGCTTGGTGTGATGTGGTCCATGGGGTCGTGAAGAGTTGGACTCGACTGTGCAACTGAACAACAACAACAAAAACGATAGTTCTAATGAAGGCCTCGGCCTCGATGCCCTGCTGTTGGGCCCTCCAGAGGATCTTGTTGGCCACTGTGTAAGTTAGGATGCTGGACCAGATGGACCACTGCTCTGATCCAGGAGGGCTCTTCTTATGTTCTTATGAAAGCCTCGGCCTCTATGCCCTGTTGTTGGCCGTCCAGAGGAACTGGTTGGCTGCTGTGTGAGACAGGATTGTGGACTAGATGGACCACTGGTCTGATCCAGCAGGGCTCTTCTGATGTCCTTATGAAGGCCTTGGCCTCTCTGCCCTGCTGTTGGACCTCCAGAAGAACTGGTTGGTTGCTGTGTGAGACAAGATGCTGGACTAGATGGGCCACTGGTCTGACCCAGCAGGGGTCTTATGTTCTTATGAAGGCTCTTCTGATGTTCTCCTGGGGACTAGCATTTGAGGGCAAAATGACCATGTTTTGGATCTAGAGTAGATGTTTCTATGAGTGGATGGATTTGAACCCCCAATCTTGGATGAAAGGAGTCCCCTCAGGAGCAAGATTTCAGGAGGCACTTTGGACTGTCATGAGACAGGGGACGGGGGAAATCCCTGCGCAGAAATCCTTGCATCCATGGAAATGCTAGTCTGGATCGAATCCTTGGGCTCTGAGCTTTACCAGCATCAACTCTGGCTTCATTTTTCGTAGAGCAGAGATGTGTGAAGCCAATGGGAGGCTGGGTAGAAAATAAGGTTGCCAGCTTCCAGGTGGGGCCTGGTGAGCTCCAGGAATTACGAATGATCTCCAGACAACAGAAATCCATTCCCCTGGAGAAAATGGCAGGTTTGGAGGGTGGACTCTATGGCATGCTACCCCTCCAAATCCCAACTCTAGTGGGCAGCGCTCATCTCCGTTTCCAAGCCGAAGAGCCAGCGCTGTCTGAAGACTTCTCCGTGGCCATGTGAGCATGACTAAATGCCGAGGCACACGGAATACCCCTCCCCAAACCCAGTTCTCCCCAGGAATCTCCCCAGGAATTTCCACTGATTTCCCAACATATACCTGATAGCCCTCCTTGGAAAGCACCCTGACCTAACCAGTCAATAAGATTAGGCAATGTGAAGGGTCATTTTGTCCCTGAAACTACTGTGAAGCAAGTGGAAAAAAAGAACCTTTGGGCACTACGGACGGGGACACAACATCTCCTGGTGACGCCAGGCCCCAAGGAGGCCAGGCTTACTGCAACCAGGGCCAGGGCCTTTTCGGTGGTGGCTCCTACTTGGTGGAACGAGCTCCCAGAGGAGATCTGGGCCCTGCGGGACCTTGTGCAGTTCCGCAGGGCCTGCAAGACGGAGCTCTTCCGCCAGGCTTTTGAGTAGGAGCCGCCACTACTTTTACCATCACTATCTTTACCATCACTACTAGCTGGCCTTGTGAGGCGTGAATGACAGCGCTGCGTGGAGCTGACAGCACTGAACTGGGAGTACCCCCTTTAAGATGCCGTCTTTTATTGAAGACCGGAACATCTAGAGCACTTAATAGTGTAAATGATTGTTTTTATGTTGTTTTAACTTGTGTGTGTATTGGCATGTGCCCTATTTGTAAGCCGCTCTGAGCCCACTTGCAGGGAGGACGGGCTATAAATCAAAATAGTAAATAAATAAATAATCCTGTTCTAGCCAATTTGAAGAGAAACCAAACAAGTCCTTCTCCAGCCCATAGGTGACCAACTCATCCCACATTTATTCACTGGGGAGGACAGGAGGGTCCTCTGGCAACCAAATACATTTCTCAGCACTGCCTAGACAAATGCTAGGAGATTTGGGGGTGGCACTGCTCGGGGGGGGCAAGCTTGGGGAGAGTGTGATATCACTGCCAGGTGACACTCTAAGAATCTCCCTTCATCTCTATGGTAGAAGCTGTAGTAAAAAGGTAAAGGTTCCCCTTGCTCGAAAGCTAGTCGAATCCGACTCTAGAGGGTGGCGCTCATCTCCGTTTCCAAGCCGAAGAGCCAGCACTGTCTGAAGACTTCTCCGAGGTCATGTGGCCAGCACGACTAAATGCCGAGGCGCACGGAATGCTCTTACCTTCCCACCGAAGCGGTACCTATTTATCTACTTGCAATTTCTTGCTTTCGAACTACTAGGTTGGCAGGAGCTGGGGCCAGAGACGGGAGCTCACTCCGTCACGCGGCACTTGAGGTCTTGAACCGCCGATCTACCAACCTTATGGTCTGCAGCTCAGGTGTCTTAACCTCTGAGCCGCCGCAGCCCTTATAGAAGCCATAGAGAGTAGGACAAATTCCTAAGAGGATTCGGGGGGCAGGATTTTTCTCCTGCTTCTCCTTCTCTTGAGGGTGAGAGGCTGTAGCTGGGGAATTCTCCACCAATCCCAGGCAACTGAGAAGCCTACCACCAAAGTCTCTGTGGGAGACATGTTTAGAATACATAGGTGCATCATAACCTCTTTCCATGAGCCGGGGTGCATGGAGAAAGTCCAGTGACCCAATCAGTACTCATGCCTAATCTAAACTTGAGGTGAGGACAATACCATGGGTTGCTGGCTCCGGGTTGGGAAATACCTGGAGACTTTGGGGGTGGATCCAGGAGAGGGCAGGGTTTGAGGAGGGGGAAGACCTCAGCAAGGTATAATGCCCTAGCGTCCACCCTCCAAAGTAGCCATTTTCTCCCATGGAATTTGTCTCTGTTGACTGGAGATCAATTGAAAAAATGGGAGATCTCCAGGTGCCACCTGGAGGGTGGCAACCCTGACAATAATGTATCCCACCCTAAGGGCTGGTAATGCTGCTAGTAAGCATCTGGGCCACCTGAGCAATTCATCTGATGTGAATCGAGGTCAAAGGAGGTCGAGCGTGTCCAGAAGAGGGCGACCAGGATGGCGAGAGAGTTGGAATCCAAGTCTTACAAGGAAAGGCTGAAAGAGTTGGATATGTTTAGCCCAGGAAAGAGAAGGCTTAGACGGGACATGATTGGAGTCTTCAAGTATCTGAAGGGCTGTCATGTAAAAGATGGAGCAGATCTATTCTCTCTTGCTCCGGATTGCAAGACCAGAGCTAATGGGTGGAAATTACAAGGGAGTCGTTACCGGCTAAATATAAGGAGAAACTTCCTAACTGTAAGAGTGGTTGAGCAGTGGAACAGACTGCCTCGGGAGGTGGTGGATGCTCCTTCCCTGGACGATTTCAGGCGGAGGCTGGACGACCATCTTTCGGGTATGTCGTAGGGCTATCTTTCGGCTGTGCTCCTGCAAAGTGCAGGGGTTGGACTAGATGACCTACAAGGTCATAAGAACATAAGAGAAGCCAATGTTGAATCAGGCCAATGGCCCATCTAGTCCAACACTCTGTCACACAGCGGCCAAAATATACCAGGTGCCATCAGGAGATCCAGCAGTGGGGCCAGGACACCAGAAGCCCTCCCATTAGAAGTCCCTTCCAACTCTATGATTCTATGATTCTATGATAATTTCAGTTTGAGTATTTGGTATACCGAGACCCGCAGAATTCCAGCTGACGTTGACCTTACCGGACTAACAAACTGGTGTAGTGAATCGGGATCAAAGCAGTGGAAGAACATTGGAACTGCCTTCCTTGGCTCTCCCCGGTGTCTCTTAAAGGCAAATGGAAGCTCCGAGTCAGAGTGAGGCCACTGCCAGAGCGGAAGAGGAATTCAAACTCTTTCACATTGATCTAAGCCACCTGCCATGCTGTGGTTCGCTCATTAAAGAAAAAAAAAGACAGGCAAAAAAAAAGACCATCTCCATTTTTCTTTTTTCCTTTGAGAGGACTCATAAGAGCACGTTTGACAATTTTGGAGGAATGACGTGAGGATGGCAGTGCGGTTGCTAAGGTGGACCTGATAATTCACGGCGACTGGGAGCTAGGATGTGGGGGGATGGGATGTTGGCAATGTTGACTGATGACGAAACGTAGCTCTAGGAATCTCCAGAAACTCTGGGACCCATTTCACACGAGAGCCGCGCCACCGTCACGCCTCCCTTTGCCCCGTTTCTATTGGCCAATTTCCCACTCGACGCTGCGCGGCCGCATTTTGACCCGTGGCTTCACCTAGTTTTCCCCGCGTTTTCGTGATCCTCAAAAAACAGGATCACGAAAACGCGGGGGAAACTAGATGAAGCCGTGGGTCAAAGTGCGGCCGTGCGATTTCGAGTGGGAAATTGACCAATAGAAACAGGGCAAAGGGAGGCATGACGGTGGCGCAGCTCTTGTGTGAAATCGGTTTAGGAAACCCCAAATCACATAACTTTCATTTCACATCACTATGTCACTTCCGGGTATGACTCAGAAGTGATACAACGTAGCTCTAGGAGACCCCATGACACTCTAGGAAACCCCCAATCCGCAGAATTTTCATCTCTAGGGATTCCTAGAGTGACGTTTTGTCACTTCCGGGTTGCACCAGGAAGTAACATCGTGACATCCCTGATGCTGCTGTTTTTAAGGCCCCCCCCTTCCCACCTGCTCTGAGCAGAGGCAGTCAAAAGAGCTTGCCAGCAGGAGGCCTTAAAGATGCCACCCTTAACTATTCTTACAGCTACTAAGGAAAAATGTGAGGTACCTGTGCCCCCAGAAGAGAAGAGTTAAAGTACATCAGGGTGTTTTTTTCGTTGTTGTTGGTGGAAGAAAGGCATGAGAAGACTAGGTTAGAGAGCCCTTTGTCCACCACCGTCCTAGCCTTACAAAAAGCAGTGCCAGTAGCTGCATTTGGAAAAGAGAAGTCCTAACACTTATTTGAGCCCCTTTTCTCTCTCACTCTTCTTTAAAGGATCTCCTGCAACATAAGAACATAAGAGAAGTCATGTTGGATCAGGCCAGTGGACCACCCAGTCCAGAAGTCCAGCCAAAGCCCAGGTGCCATCAGGAGGTCCACCAGCGGGGCCAGAACTCCAGAAGCCCTCCCACTGTGGCCCCCCAAGCACCAAGAAGACAGAGCATCGCTGCCCCAGACAGAGTGTTCCACCTATATCTTGTGGCTCGTAGCCACTGATGGACCTCTGCTCTGTATATTTGTTCGGTCCCCTCTTGAAGCTGTCTATGGTTGTAGCTGCCACCACTTCCTGCAACAGTGAATTCTATGTGTTAATTACTCTTTGGTACCTGAGTCTGCCATGGCTGGGAGGACGGAGTATAAATCCAATAAATAAATAAATAAATAAATAAATAAATAAATAAATAAATAAATAAATATTTTTTTCTCCTTCTTCAGTAAATATCTGAATCCCAGTGTCAGGAGGCAACAGTAGGGGAGGGCCTTGGCCTGCATGCCCTGCTGTTGGCCCTCCAGAACAACTGGTTGCCCGCTGTGTAAGGCAGGATGGTGGACTAGATGGACCACTGGTCTGATCCACCAGAGCTCTTCTTATGCTGTTATGAAGGCCTCAGCCACAATGCCCTGTTGTTGGCCCTCCAAAGGAACTGATTGGCCACTGCGAGAGACAGGATGCTGGACTCAATGGACCACTGGTCTCATCCAGCAGGGCTCTTCTGATGTTCTTACGAAGGCCTTGGCCTCTGTGCTCTGCTGTTGGCCCTCCAGAGGAACTGATTGGCCACTGCGTGAGAAAGGATGCTGGACTAGATGGACTACTGGATGGAGTGGTAGCTCAGTGGCTCAGTGGTAGAGCATCTGCTTGGCATGCAGACGGTCCCAGTTTCAATCCCTGTCATCTCCAGTAAGGATCAGGTTGTAGGTGATGCGAAGGATCTCAGCCTGAGATCCTGGAGAGCCATTGCCTGTCTGAGTAGACACTACTGGTCTGATCCAGCAGGGCTCTTTTGATGTTTTTATGAAGGTTTTATGAAGGCCTCGGCTTCTGTGCCCTGTTGTTGGCCCACCAGAGGAACTGGTTGGCCTCTGTATGAGAAAGGATGCTGGACTAGACGGACCACTGGTCTGATCCCTCAGAGCTATTCTGAAGTTCTTATGAATGCCTTGGCCTCTATGCCCTGTTGTTGGCCCTCCAGAGGAGCTGGTTGGCTACTGTGTGAGATGGGATGCTGGACTAGAGGGACCTCTGGCCTGATCCAGCAGGGTTCTTCTGATGTTCTTATGAAGGCCTTGGCCTCTGTGCCCTGTTGTTGGACCTCCAGAGGAACTGGTTGGCCACTGTGTGAGATGGGATGCTGGACTAGAGGGACCACTGGTCTGATCCAGCAGGGCTCTTATTACGTGTTCACTTTGTCCCCACAACAGCTGTCCAAGGTACACTCAGCTGAAAGAGGATGGATGACCTAAAGTCTCCCAACAATTTTCATGGCAAGAAGGGATTCGACCCCAGACTTCCCTAGCTGAACACTCTTAACAACCACACCACACTGCCCGCATGACCGAGGAGCAAAGTGCCTTTCGTGTGTCTCCTCCTAATCAGAGTCGCAGACTTCAAGCCCGATCCCAGATGGTGATGTGGAAGCTTGATTTCCAACTAGACCTACAACCTGATTGTTTTTAAGGTCCCCCGAGACTCTCAGGTCTACAATGATGTCTCGTTTGGCTGTGTTGCTGACCTCCCCTTATGACCTTGGCGGTTCTTCTCCCAGAAAGAGACTGGCCACCCATCTTGAGAAACCTGCTCTTCCTCCTTTGAAGAACAGCCGGCCATAAATGGGCGGGGAGGTGGGATTTGCGTGAGAAGTCACTGTTTTGATCTGAACTCCGAGGGAAACGCATGCCTTGATTGGTCTCCAGTTCAGAGCCGACAATGCGCTTTAGTTTCACAGCCAGAGGTGAAAGGCCAACTCTTCATTCATGGCAGCTTCTACCCCAGTTTCCTCTCCGTCTCTTTCTCTGTTGACCTTTGCGCCTGCCGCTTCATGATCTGGCATCCTTTAAAAAGACCCCTTTCAAAAGAACAGCCTTAATGAATGGGGGCCTTCATGTGACAACGGTTTACAGTACGGAACATCTGCCGGTCACAGAGGCTCTGACTTTCACACTCTGGTTTTTTTTAAAAAAATTAAACTTTCTGATGGTGTTTAAGAGAACTAAAGAACTGCACTTTTTTCTGATAAGAGAATGTTTTTCTTAAAATAGAAGTTTGATAGTTGAAAAACAACCATAGTTGGAAACAAAATATCTGGGAGGAACTGTTTACATTTTTAAAGTCACCACCAGTGCAAATCGGGTGAGATATTTGGACCTTGAATTCAAAGTTTGCGGCCTTTGAACTCTGCAACTGGATTTATAGATATCTACTGAGTGCATAGGGGGGCCACGATGGCTCACCGGTTTAAATGCCGCGCTGCAGACTGGAAGGTCTGTAGTCCGGCAGTTCGAGACCCGAGTGCCGTGTGCCAACCTAGCAGTTCAAACACAAGAAATTGCAAGTCGATAAATAGGCACTGCTTTGGTGGGGAAGTAACAGCATTCCGTGCACCTCAGCATGTAGTCGTGCCAGCTGCATGACCATGGAAATGTCTTCAGACAGTGCTGACTCTTTGGCTTATTTATTTATTTATTTTTCACATTTATATCCCGCCCTCCCCGCCTTCCTCACAAATGGGCTCAGGGCGGCTCAGGGCGGCTGACAAACAGGGGCACAATGTGCCAATGCACAGGGTTCTTTTTTTGCAGAAAAAGACCAGTAGGAACTCATTAGCATAATAGGCCACACCCAACAGCAGAAACTCATTAGCATATTAGGCCACCCCCCCCATGTTACCAGAAGTGTGGCCATCCAGCCACACCCACCTTTTCCTTCTTATTCTGTTTACCTTGTTTGTCATCAAAACCCAGGGCTTTTTTTTTGTAGCAGGAACTCCTTTGCATGTTAGGCCACACACCCCTCATGTAGCCAATCCTAAAGAGTTTCTATGGTTGGGTGTGGCCTATTATGCAAATGAGTTCCTGCTGGGCTCAGGAGCCAGCTGGAACTCCGTTCCTGTGTGTTCCTGCCCCCAAATAGCCCTGCCAATGCATAAAAACCGGATAAAACAAGATAAAACAGGATAAATACCAAAAATGACATAAGGTGCTCATGCTGTTACTCTTAGATTAAAACAAGATGGTGTCCAATAGATGTTGCCTCCATCCCCGTACCCTGGTACTGGTCCGCCGCGCCACTGGAGTGCGATCGTCATAAGGCCGCTCCATTGGTGGTGGTGGCAGTGCGGCTCCCAATCAAAGGCCTGGTGGAAGAGCTCCGTCTTACAGAGCTTGGAAACAGAGATGAGCACTGCCCCCTAGAGTTGGATTTGACTGGCTTTCGAGCAAGGGAAGCCTTCACCTTACCTTTACTGAGTGCGTAGTTTGAATGTACAGTTATTTAGTGTATAGAAGGCTGCCAGCTCTAAGGTTGGGAAATACCTGGAGATTTTGGGAGTGGAATCCGGGGAGGGCGGAGTTTGGAGAGGGGAGGGACTTCCATGGGGTATAATGCCATAAAGTCCACCTTCCAAAGCGGCCATTTTCTCCAGGGGAACTGACCTCCGTTGTCTGCGAGAGACTCCAGCCGCCACCTGGTGACACGACAAACAAAAATACCATGGAGAATAGTGAAAAGAAGTAGGCAAGAGTATTGCTCCGGCTTCAGTGCCTGATGTGAAACTAACTCAGTTGAACTCTCTGGATTATCGCATTCCAGCATTCTCTTCCGAAGAAGCATTCTGCGAAACGATTTCCAAGTCGACATTAGTGTCAGGAACATTCATCGCTTATTGATAAGAATCGCACGCACACAAGCGCTTCATTTCTACAAACAACTTTCTTTCGTGTCGACGGTCATGGCTTGCTTTGATACAGACTTGGACTTTTACATGCAATATGGGCTTTGAGAGTCAATATTGTCTCCGAATGCTGAAAAGTTGTGACTTTATTATTGCTAATGCATTTTCGTTTATACACACAAACACACATAGATATATATTGCCTACTTGTTTTCACTTATTCTCCACGGTATTTTTGTTCATTTGGTGTAGTGGTTAAGTGCGCGGACTCTAAACTGGGAGAACCGGGTTTGATTCCCCATGCCTCCTCTCGCAGCTGCTGGATGACCTTGGGCAAGCCATAGTTCTGTCAGAGGTGTCCTTGAAAAAGAGCAGTTTCTGTCAGAGCTCTCTCAACCCCACCTACCTCACAGGGTGTCTGTTGTGGGGAGGGGAAGGGAAAGCAGTTTATAAGCCACTCTGAGACTCCTTTGGGTAGTGAAGGTTGGGGTATAAATCCAATCTCCTCCTCCTTGTTGCTTGGGGGGGGGCAACAGTGGGAGGACTTCTAGTGTCCTGGCCCCACTGCTGGACCTCCTGATGGCACCTGGTATTTTTGGCCACTGTGTGACATAGAGTGTTGGACTGGATGGGCTGTTGGCTTGATCCAACATTGGCTCATCTTATGTTCTTATGTTCTCCTCCTCGTCCTCGTCCTCGTCCTCATCCTCGTCCTCGTCCTCCTCCTCGTCTTCCTCCTCCTCCTCCTCCTCCTCCTCCTCTTCTTCTTCTTCTTCTTCTTCTTCTTCTTCTTCTTCTTCTTCTTCTTCTTCTTCTTCTTCTTCTTCTTCTTCTTCTTCTTCTTCTTCTTCTTCTTCCATGGTTCTCTCTGCCTGTCTTTGTTCTGGGGCTTCAAGCTCCAACTAGGTGGCCTGCCCAGACAAGCCTCCCCACTCTCCATCTAGGTAGTCTGCCAGACAAGTCCAGGAATGCCTTCTTACATCCAGACAGAAGAAGAAGAAGAAGAAGAAGAAGAGGAGGAGGAGAAGGAGGAGATTGGATTTATACCCCACCCTTCACTACCCAAAGGAGTTTCAGAGCAGCTTAAAAACTCCTTTCCCTTCCCCTCCCCACAACAGACACCCTGTGAGGAAGAAGAAGAAGAAGAAGAAGAAGAAGAAGAAGAAGAAGAAGAAGAAGAAGAAGAAGAAGAAGAAGAAGAAGAGATTGGATTTATACCCCACCCTTCACTACCCAAAGGAGTCTCGGAGCGGCTGATAAACTCCTTTCTCTTCCCCTCCCCACAACAGACACCCTGTGAAGAAGAAGAAGAAGAAGAGATTGGATTTATACCCCGCCCTTCACTACCCAAAGGAGTCTCAAAGCGGCTGACAATCTCCTTTCCTTTCCCCTCTCCACAACAGACACCCTGTCAGGTTTAAAATCAAGTAGATCCAGTCATTCTTGCACAAAGAAAGGTTTTATTAGGATTATCTTGCTAAAACCCACAGTAGGAGGTCATTGTCAGGAATGGGGGCAAAGCAGAGCAAGCTAACTTATAGTGTGATGCAATAAAGCGCCTAGCGAATAAAACTTGAGCACTCGCGCGGGAACTCCCGGCGGGAGAAATACTTCATGAGCGGGAGACTACTCCCCCCTCCCCTTGCCTTCCCAGGACTGGAAAATTCTCAGCTAAACAAGAATAGTCCAAAGCCTACATTCAAGGCCACCGTGATAAGGAAAAGCGGCAGGGAAGAAGCTCCCACGTTTCTGCCTGCATAGCTACGCAAGCGCAAAGCAGGGTAGGGAACATAAAACAATGGATTCAGTGAGAAACATCAAAGGCATCTTTTCTGACATTCTGCCCTTCCCAAAATACCACCCACCCACCACTCAGGAAGGAGAGAACAAGGGCCCCCAGGTTTGTTAGGGTATCGTGTGTGAAAGTCTTTCAGGTGATCAGGTGCATTGATATCAGAGACTTTCATCCATTCCCTGTATTGGGGCCCAAAGTGTACCCATTGAACAAGGTACAGGAGTTGTCCACGAAGAATCTTAGAGTCCAAAATATCAGCAATTTCGTAGTGTTCCTCATCGCCAACCATCAAAGGGGGGGGAGGAGCCGACATCTCAGGTTGCCATTTAGTCGGGGGTAACGCAGGTTTGAGGAGGCTGTAATGGAAAATTGGATGTATTGCTTTAAGAGATTTAGGCAAGTCTAGTTGTACAGTTACTTGATTTACACATCTCAACACTTTGAAAGGACCAATATATTTCCAAGCAAGTTTCCTGGATTGCTGCGCTAGCCTTAGGTTCTTAGTTGACAGATAGACAGTGTCTCCCGGTTGCAGTTTCCATCCACCGGTCCTTTTTTTATCTGCCTGTTTTTTGTACTGTGCCTTGGCCTCATTCAAAGTGTCAACAATCAGGGGCCAAGAATCGCGGAAAGTTTTACACCATGCTGAGGCTGTTCCCCCATTTCCAACAGACTTTAAGAAGGGAAGAGGGGGCTATCATAGCCCATGGCCGCTTTGAATGGTGACATTTTTGTTGAAGCGTGCCATGAGTTGTTGTACGCAAACTCCGCCAATGGCAGTAGATCTACCCAATTGTCTTGTTGATAGTTAGAAAAACATCTCAGGTATTGTTCCAACGTCTGGTTTACTCTCTCCGTTTGCCCATCAGTTTCAGGGTGATAGGCAGTACTGAGAGCACGTTCAATACCCATTAGAGTCATTAACTCAGACCATAACTTGGAAACAAATGGAACCCCCTGTCGGAGACTATCTTGAGCGGTAACATATGTAACTTGACAATGTGTTGAAGGAATGCTTTGGCCAAGACTTTGGCTGTTGGCAAACTGGGGAATGGTATAAAGTGAGCTTGCTTGGAGAATAAATCCACTACCACCCAAATGACCGTCATCTGTTTAGAGGGGGAAGATCAGTAATAAAGTCCATAGAGATTACTTCCCAGGGTCTGCTTGGGGTGGGTAGAGGCTGCAGGAGACCTGGAGGTTTACCTGGTCTGGCTTTGCAACGATTGCATGTTGGACAGGATTGTATATAGAGGGATAACTCCTGTTTCATTCGGGGCCACCAGAAGCTACGTTGCAGAAGTCTTAAGGACTTTACATATCCAAAGTGCCCCGCAGCTTTCGAGTCATGCACTGTCTGCAATATTTGGGATCGGGTAGCTTCTGGGACAAACATTTTATTTCCCCTGTACCAACAGCCATTCGGACCACAATTCACATCGTCTCTGGCTTGTAAATCATTTGTTTCTTGTGGGGTGATGTCAGAAAGAAATTGTTTTTCCCAGGTCAATGTCTGGATGGGGTTCGTTTGTGCTTGCTTGGCTTTCCGGGTTACAACTGCCCCAACTAACTGTTCCGGGGTGAACATAGACTCCCGTACTTCGACCCTTTTAGAGAAATGTTGGGGAAGGCGGGAGAGAGCGTCCGCCAGATGATTGGCTTTCCCTGGGAAATGGTGAAGGGTAAATTGAAATTTGGAAAAAAATTCAGCCCACCTGAATTGTTTAGCATTCAGATTCCGCGGTTTTCGCAATACCTCAAGATTTTTGTGATCAGTCCAGATTTCAAAAGGTATTTGGGACCCTTCTAACCAGTGTCTCCATGTGATCAATGCTAAACGTACAGACGCAGCTTCCTTATCCCAAATGGGCCAAAATCTTTCTGTATCGTTAAATTTTCTTGACACATAAGCAAGGGGTTGTAGCTGTTTCTGAGCATTCTCTTGCAAAATCACCCCACCCATAGCAGTGTCCGATGCGTCTACTTGGACTACAAATTTCTTTGTCTCATCAGGGTGTGCAAGTATGGGTTCAGACGTGAACAACCGTTTTAGTTGTTCAAACGCTTGCTGACACTGCGAGGTCCAATTCAAAGGGGCCCCTGGCGCCGAAGCCTTAGATCCCTTCCCCTTAGTCTTTAGCAGTTCCGTGAGGGGAAGGGCTACTTGGGCAAAGTGTGGCAAGAATTGACGGTAAAAGTTGGCGAAGCCGAGGAAACTTTGGAGCTGTCGCCTGGTTTTGGGGGGCTCCCACATTAATACATCCTGGACCTTTTTTGGGTCCATCTCTAACCCCGCAGAGGATATGCGGTATCCCAAAAAGTCAATGCACTCTTGGTGAAATTCACATTTTGACAGTTTGACAAACAGTTTGTGCTCTAAGAGCTTTTCCAGTACTTTACGCATAAGGTTAGTGTGGGATTCTTGATCCGGGGTATAGACCAAGATATCATCTAAATAAACAACCACCCCCTTGAATAGATAGGGGTGTAACACTTCATTGATTAAGTTCATGAAGACCCCTGGTGCCCCCTGTAACCCGAAGGGCATCACCCTGTATTCAAATTGCCCCAGCGGGGTATTGAATGCAGTCTTGTATTCATCCCCCTCTCTGATGCGAACCCGAAAGTAGGCATCTCTTAAATCCAGTTTCGAAAACACTTTCCCTTTAGCCACCTCTGCCAGTAAGTCTTTGATGAGGGGCATTGGTTAGGCATTAGTTGCAGACACTGCGTTAAGTCCCCGGTAATCCGTGCAGAGTCTGAGCCCCCATCCTTCTTTTTGCAAAACAATACAGGTGCTGCAAAAGGAGATGATGCTGGTCTAATGAATCCACGGGCCAGATTTTTATCAATGAAACGGCGCAGTTCTTCCTTTTCACTTGGGCTCATGGCATAAATTTTCCCTTTTGGTAACTTCTGGCCCGGAAGAATCTCAATGGCACAGTCGGAGTTACGATGGGGGGTAATTCATCAGCTTCCTCCTCCTCAAAAACCCTTGTTATATACTGGTAGTCCTCAGGGATGCGGTTAAGATCCTCCGTTGCTAAACAAGCTCGAGGAGGTTCATTGCATGGGGGATTTCCCCACCCTGGGTCCCATTTGTGTCCCGTACATTTTGGGGAGATAAATTGTACATCCCCTTCTTCCCATAGAATGTAAGGGTTATGTCCATGTAACCAGGGACTACCCAACACTAAGGGAAACTGGGCTTGCGGGGCTATCACGAACGAGCGTAGCTCCCAGTGGTCACCAATGCCTATTCTTAAAGGAACAGTCTCAAATCGGCATGGTTCTTTCATTGGAGACCCATCCATCTGCGTGAAAGTTATTGGGTCTTTCAAGTGGACCACGGCTGCCTCCAACCCCATAACCATAGACGGGTTTATGAGATCCCTCCCGCACCCTGAGTCAATGAGGGCCCGAACCCGAATGTGGGTCATCATTGCGGGATTCATCACCAGAACAGTCACAAAGAAGAGAGAGGGGTAATTGCTCACCAGTTTAGGCGCCTCAGGTGCTGGGTCCTGCTGTGTAGCGCCATTCACAAACAGGACCATTTCATTTCCCTGCATCTCGCTCTCCTCCTCTAGCATCAAGGCATCCGCTTGGTCGGGGCTAGCAAAAAGAGCCCGCGTGTTGCGTGGTTTTGCTGTACCTTTCCTCGGGGTAGGGGTTGTCCACCTTCTGGGCTCTTCTTGTGGTGGGGCTCTATTGGGATCCCCTCTCGGGCAGGCTGCAGCGAAATGCCCTTTTTCCCCACACCGCAGGCAGAGCCCCTGTCGCATACGCTGATCCCTCATTCCACTTGGGGTGGACATTGGTTTGGGTCTGGCCTGGCCTGCCGCAGTACTTGGACGGTTGTTACCCAAAGATAGATCCAGTTTCATCATACGTAAGCGACTTTCGGCCTTCTCGGCTTCCTCCATCCAACCCTGGAGGGTGCGGGGTTGCTGAGAGCTGAGGACATTATTGCGGACGTCTACGGCTAGTCCCATTCGATATTGTTGGGCCAAGACCGCATCTGTCCAGTCTCGAATTTTCACGGCATGCCTTTGAAACTCCCGTGAGTACTCCCGCACTGAGAGTTTGCCCTGTCTGAATGTGCGGAGGAAGGCTTCAGCTTTTTCGGCCGCCCCGGATCCTCAAAACGATTTCTCAAGGCCCACATGAAGTCATCTACATTCCCCAACTCCGCTGCCTCCAGATCATGAAGGGCTACATACCAGCTAGTCGCACTCCCCGGAACCTGGATGCGATAAACTCCACCTGTTGTTCTTCGTCTGGGAATACATAGCCCCATCTTTGCACAAATTTTCCAACTTGCAAAATGAAAAAGGACACAGTCTCTGGATCTCCATCAAATGTGATCTCAAGCATGTCCTTGGGGCGGATTACCGGGGGGCCGGCGCCATGATCGGTACTGGGACCGGCTGCATGAGGGGTGCTGGAGCAGGGGGTTGAGGCGGAGGTAAAACTGGCGGCTGGATAGGTCCTGGTTGCCCTGGCCCAGGTCCTGGCGCTGGGACGACCAATGGAGGTGGGGCTGGTGCTGGCTGGCCTGGCCCCGGCCCTGGGGGAGCTGGCTGGCCCGGCCCTGGACCCGGTGGTACTGGTTGGCCCGGCCCCGGGCCCGGAGGAGCAGGAGGTGGCCGTCCCGGTATCAACGGTGGTGCCGCGGCTGGTGCCGGTCTAGGTTGTGTCAGCGGATGGGCCCGAATGGCCTGGTCCATCATCTGGGGTAGGGACTGCATTAGTTTGCTCATATCCCTTACCAGCCGTCGGGTATCCTCTTGAATAGAGTCCATGCGGGCATCAGTATCTTGGCTGGACCCCGTTCTGGGGGATCCCCGAGACACCCGCCCTTGAGGAAGACCAAAACTACCTCTGGGATCCAAAAGACTGTCCCGGCTCTGGCTTCCCGGCATAGTCCAGGTGGTCTGGGTAGTGTCCAACAAGTTCTTAGTCCAATCGCGTGATCTGCGATAAGTCACCCCTTTATCCCAGGGTGTTGGGACTCCTGGCACATAGGTTCGTGGAACCGCACCTCCCTGACTTTGTATAGGCCCGGCCGGGCTGTAGATCGGGAGTGTGTACGCGGCTCCAATTGTGCCAATAGATGGTGGTGTAGCCAACCCGGCTGCTGAGTGGATTGCCGGTGCTGCCAAAACTGTAGTTGTAGTCACCGGAACAACGGTGGTGGTCGGGATAGTGACCACTGGAGCTGCCACAGTAGTGACGGGAACCGTGGCTCCTGACGCAGTAGTCACTGGAACGGCGCCCGTGGCTCCCGCAGTAGTGATCGCTGGAGCTGCGCCGGAGGCTCCCAAAGTAGTAATCAACGGGGCTGTGCCCGTGGCTCCCTTCCCGCTCCGCTCATCGTGGTAGACGGCGGAAACTGACGGTGAGGGAATGATGTTGATTCCTGACAATTTCTGTCAGGTTTAAAATCAAGTAGATCCAGTCATTCTTGCACAAAGAAAGGTTTTATTAGGATTATCTTGCTAAAACCCACAGTAGGAGGTCATTGTCAGGAATGGGGGCAAAGCAGAGCAAGCTAACTTATAGTGTGATGCAATAAAGCGCCTAGCGAATAAAACTTGAGCACTCGCGCGGGAACTCCCGGCGGGAGAAATACTTCATGAGCGGGAGACTACTCCCCCCTCCCCTTGCCTTCCCAGGACTGGAAAATTCTCAGCTAAACAAGAATAGTCCAAAGCCTACATTCAAGGCCACCGTGATAAGGAAAAGCGGCAGGGAAGAAGCTCCCACGTTTCTGCCTGCATAGCTACGCAAGCGCAAAGCAGGGTAGGGAACATAAAACAATGGATTCAGTGAGAAACATCAAAGGCATCTTTTCTGACACACCCTCTGAGGTAGAAGAAGAAGAGATTGGATTTATACCCCGCCCTTCACTACCCAAAGGAGTCTCAGAGCGGCTTACAAACTCCTTTCCTTCCCCTTTCCCTCCCCACAACAGACACCCTGTGAGGTAGGTGGGGCTGAGCGAGCTTAAACAGAAACTCCTCTTTTTCAAGAACAGCCATGCCAGAACTTATGACTGACCCCAAAGGTCACACCAGCAGTTGCATTTGGAGGAGTGGGGAATCAAACCTGGTTCTCCCAGATTAGAGTCCGCGCACTGAACCACGACACCAAACTTAACCACTGAACACCGATTAAGCTTAAGGATTGTTTTAAACGGCACAAAGCTCTGTGCGTCTGTGTGCTTAACTTCTCCTCTGTCGCCTGGCGCTTAAGGGAAAGTAAGCTCACCTGGCGCACGCGAGTCAAATCAACCACTGTGAGGCGGTGGGGGTGGGTTGCTGAATACCAAATGCGTGTATTGGGATAGGCCTCCCTAATGGACTTTCAGGAGCAGGGTGGTTATTTCCCCGTAATGGCGTGCATTTCGATGCCTTGCTCTTTCCCTTCCCTTGTCCCCCTGTCTCTTTTAAAATGTGCATGATAACTACTGGGGAGGGGCGGTATGAGGGTGGGTGGGTGGGTGGGAAATTGCTGCAATCAGGATGCCCTCACTATTAGCAACTTCTGGGCCTGTGTTTTTCTAAAGAGCAGACACTTCCCACCCCCCACCCCGAAACAATTACTGCTAATAATGAGCAGGAAGGGGGGTGGGCTTTAAAAGCCCTTCAGAACTGCAATTCAGTCCCTGACACCATTCAGCCCCCTTCCCCTTTCCGTCGCCTCTTCGAGAGCTCAGTCGGCAGGGCACAAATGACAGCGTCCGCTCCAATCTCTGTGGCCCCTTTCTTTCACCACGAGGGGTTCCTTGGATATAGGATTATCCAGGGCTATTTTGGGGCAGGAACGCACAGGAATGGAGTTCTGGCTGGCTCAGGAGTTGGCCACATCCAGCAGGAACTCATTAGCATAACAGGCCACACCCAACAGCAGAAACTCATCAGGACTGGCTACATGAGGGGTGTGTGGCCTAACATGCAAAGGAGTTCCTGCTCCAAAAAAAGCCCTGGGGTTTTGACAACAAACAAGGTCAACAGAACAAGAAGCAAAAGGTGGGTGTGGCTGGATGACCACACTTCTGGCAACATGGGGGTGTAGCCTAATATGCTAACAAGCTGTGTTATTGGGTGTGACCTAATATGCTAATGAGTTTCTGCTATTGGATGTGACCTAATAGGCTAATGAGTTCCTGCTGGGCTTTTTCTACAAAAATAGCCCTGGGATTGCCAGCTTTCTGGTGGGTCCGGGTGATACCCCTGAAATGACAACTGATCTCTGGGCTGTGGAGGGGCTGCGGCTCAGTGGTAGAGGCTCTGCTTTGCACGCAGAAGGTCCCAGGTTCAGTCCCCGGCAGTGTTCCCTCTGAGCTGAGTTAGTGTGAGTCGGCTCACAGTTTTTTAGCCTCCGGCTCACATGTTTTTGTCTTAGCTCAGGAAAGATGGGCTCCAGAGCAAACTACTTCACGCAGCAGCCAAATTACTCGCTCACAACTTTAATGCCAGCAGCTCACAAAGGATTTTTGCTCACAAGACTTCACAGGTTAGGGGGAACTTTGGTCCCCGGCATCTCCAGTTGGAAAGACCAGGCAGTATGGGATGAGAAAGACCTTGACCTGTGACCCAGGAAAGCTGCTGTCAGAACATAAGAGCATAAGAGAAGCTAATGTTGGATCAGGCCAATGGCCCATCCAGTCCAACACTCTGTCACACAGTGGCCAAAAATACTAGGGGCCATCAGGGGGTCCAGCAGTGGGGCCAGGACACGAGAAGCCCTCCCACTGCTGCCCGCCCCCAAGCACCGGCCTGAGAGTTTCTACCTATACCTTGTGGCTAATAACCACTGATGGACCTCCACTCCATATGCTTATCTAATTCCCTCTTGAAGCCGTCCATGCTTGTAGCTGCCACCACCTCCTGTGGCAGTGAATTTCATGTGTTCATCACTCTTTGGGTGAAGAAGAACTTCCTTTTATCCATTCTAACCCGACTGCTCAGCAATTCCATTGAGTGCCCACGAGTTCTTTTATTGTGAGAAAGGGAGAAAAGGACCTCTTTCTCTACCTGCTCTATCCCATGCATAATCTTATAAATCTCGATCATGTCACCCCTCAGCCGTTGTTTCTCCAAGCTAAAGAGCCCCAAGTGCCTCAACCTTTCTTCATAGGGAAAGTGTTCCAACCCTTTTATCATTCTAGTTGCCCTTCTCTGCACTTTCCCCAAAGCTATAATATCCTTTTTAAGGTGTGGTGACCAGAACTGTACACAGTACTCCAAATGAGGTTGCACCTTTGATTTATATAGGGGCATAATGATATTGGCTGATCTGTTTTCAATACCCTTCCTAATAATCCTCAGCATAGCATTGGCCTTTTTTATTGCAATTGCACACTGTCTTGACATTCTCAGTGAGTTATCTACTACGACTCCAAGATCTCTCTCTTGGTCAGTCTCTGCCAGTTTGGATCCCATCAATATGTATTTATATTTAGGATTTTTGGCTCCAATGTGCATCACTTTGCACTTGGCCACATTGAACCCCATTTGCCATGTTGACGCCCACTCACCCATCCTCGACAGATCCCTTTGGAGTGCCTCACAATCCTCCCTGGTTGTCACCATCCTGAACAACTTCATATCCTCTGCAAATTTAGCCACTTCACTGCTTACTCCCAACTCCAAACCATTAATGAACATGAAATTAAGCAAACTCCGGAGCACAATGGAAGACAGGAGGGCCTGGTGTGATGTGGTCCATGGGGTCGCGAAGAGTTGGACTCGACTGTGCAACTGAACAACAACAACAATAACAATTTCCAGGCATGCTGAGTCGCTCACTCCAACAGTGACACCTCATAGAGTCCACCCTTCAAAGCAGTCATTTCCTCCAGGGGAACTGATCTCTGTCATCTGTCATCTGAAGGGAACTGAAAACAAATCAGCCAGTATCGTAATGCCCCTGTATAAATCATTGGTGCGACCTCATTTGGAATACTGTGTACAATTCTGGTCGCCACACCTCAAAAAGGATATTATAGCATTGGAAAAAGTGCAGAGAAGGTTAAAACGCTTGGGGCTCTTTAGCTTGGAGAAACGACGGCTGAGGGGTGACATGATCGAGGTTTATAAGATTATGCATGGGATAGAACAGGTTGAGAAAGAAGTACTTTTCTCCCTTTCTCACAGTACAAGAACTCGTGGGCACTCCATGAAATTGCTGAGCAGTCGGGTTAGAACAGATAAAAGGAAATACTTCTTCACCCAAAGAGTGATTGGCACATGGAATTCACTGCCACAGGAGGTGGTGGCAGCTACAAGCATGGACTGTTTCAAGAGGGAATTAGATAAACATATGGAGCAGAAGTCCATCAGTGGCTATTAGCCACAAGGTACAGATAGGAACTCTCAGTCTGGGGCAGGTGATGTACTCTATTCTTGGTGCTGGGGGGGCAACAGTGGGAGGGCGTCTGGTGTCCTGGCCCCGCTGCTGGACCTCCTGATGGCACCTGGTATATTTTGGCCGCTGTGTGACAGAGTGTTGGACTAGATGGGCCATTGGCCTGATTCAAAATTGGCTTCTCTTATGTTCTTATGTTATGTTCTTACGAGTTCCATTTTAATTCTGGGAGAACTCCAGGCCCCAGCTGGAGGTTGGCAGCCCTATGGGGAGGAGAGGGACCTGATTCCGTTAAGCCTTATGGAGTTTCATTCTTGCTCTCTTGTGCAGCTCCGTGAGGCAGGATTAGGGCCCCTGCTGCTGATATACAGAATCCAGAAAGATGGTATACACAATTTGCATGGAAATCCAATCGACCAGAGTTAAGCTGTGGTGTTTTTTTGTTTTGTTCTGATGTGTCCCTCAGATTTGCATTTCAAAAGCGATGTCGGAACAGGTTTCGAAGCTGACATTTTGCCAGATTTCAAAAACATGTTTTGTTTTTTTTAGAAATCTGTAACATACTCTGAGAACAACAAAAGAGCCCTGCGGGATCAGACCGGTGGCCCGTCTAGTCCAGCACTGTGGCCAACCAGTTCCTCTGGAGGGCCGACAGCAGGGCACCGGGGTTGAGGCCTTCCCCTGAAGCTGCCGCCTGGCTCTGCCGTGGGACTCAGAGACTTCGTCCCTCTGAAGGTGGAGGTTCCCCCTCAGGCTAGTAGCCACTGAGAGACCTACCCCTCCATGAATCCGTCTCATCCCCTTTTAAATCTGTCTGTGCCTACATCCTCTGGCAGTGAATTCACATTTTAATCACTTGCTGTGTAGAGAAGTATATCAGCAAGAAGCCGTACACTTGCCCAGAGTGTGGGAAAGCTCCAGTCTCGAGTTCTGGTATTTTGGGAGAGTGAGAAAATGTTCCTTTTGTCAGCTCAGATGGAACATTGGTCTGATCCACCAGGGCCCTTCTTAAGTCCTTACAGGGCCTTTTTTGTAGAAAAAGCCCAGCCAGAACTCAGCATATTAGGTCACACCCAACAGCACAGCTCATTAGCATATTAGTGTTATGTACTGAATGTGAATCGCTCCTATCTATTCCCATGTTAAGCTTGAGTCTGAATGTGGCTCTTCAGATGTCACGTTGCTATTGGTCGGTTTCTGCGAAACCTGTGTAATTGCCCAATCACTGAGTGATATTGTTGCAAAGAGGGAACGGTCCTGATTGGCCTTTATCCCTGTGTTATGATTGGCCTTTATCTCTGTGTTGCTATTGGTCCTTAACTTATTATGGGTGTGGCTTTGACTGCCCGGGAGAGTTTAAAAAGGAGCTGTGCTCCACTGTTCTTGTTGTGTGTTCCTGACTTACGGTTGCTGTTTAATAAAGCTGAAATCATTTGAAGCTGAATCCTTTGTTGAGTCTCATACTTAACAATTAGGCCACACCCCAGACAGCACAGGCCATTAGCATATTAGGCCACACCCCCATGCTACCAGAAGTGTGGTCATCCAGCCACGCCAACCTTTTGCTGCTTATTCTGTTTACCTTGTTTGTTGTCAAAACCCCAGGGCTGTTTCTGTAGCAGGAACTCCTTTGCATGTTAGGTCATGCACCCCTAATGTAGCCAATCCTAATGACTTCCTGCTGTTGGGTGTGGCCTATTATGCTAATGAGTTCCTGCTGGGCGTGGCCAACTCGGGAGCCAGCCGGAACTCCGTTCCTGTGCGTTCCTGCCCCAAAATAGCCCTGAGTCCTTATAAAAAGGAAAAACAGAGTGCAATTTAAGTCTCACTTAGGAAAATGGCCTTTGTTGTATATGCATCCTACCTCTCCTCCCCCATGTAAATGAGTGTGTGTGTATCTGTGTGTATGAAAGAGGGACTGTGTGGCACAGTGATTATTGGAGGAGGAGGAGGAGGAAGAGAATTGGTTTTATACCCCACCTTCACTACCCAAAGGAGTCTCAGAGTGACTTACAATCTCCTTTCCCTTCCCCTCCCCACAACAGACACCCTGTGAGGCAGGTGGGGCTGAAAGAGCTCTCTCGAGCTCTTAATTAGGGAAGAAGCTTTGAGAGAACTTGTGACTGACCCAAGGTTGTGCCAGCGGCTGCATGTGGAGGAGTGGGGAATCAAACCCGGTTCTCCCAGATTAGAGTCCGCGCTCCTAACCACTATACCAAACTGGCTCCCTGTGTACAGTTGTTCTGTGTAAGGAAGCTTTGTAAGGTTGTTCTCACTCAACTCACCTGTGGACTTTGAAACCTTACCAACACTTTCCCACTGAGAACTTAACATTTGTCTCTCTGGGCTTCACTGCTGTTTCACTTCTTGTAGACTCGGCTGTGCAGGTTGATTCTTTATGTGAGTGAGATTGTGCTGATATGATGATGCTAAACGTATTTTATTGTGGTCGGTTGATATTGCTTTGCTTTTCCACCCGTCACTGTACTTTATAATTGGAAGTTTTGTATACACTTTTCCAGAACCAACAAATCACCGAATAAGTTAAGAAGGAGAACCCTATTACTTATTGAAAGGGTCCGCAAACTTTTGGGGGCCTGCAGGCACCTTTTGATTTCTGACACAGGGTGGTGCGTGCAACTACAAAATGGCTGCCAGAAGAGGCAAAGCCACCCACAAAATGGCTGCCGCGGGAGGTGGGCCCAGCCACAAGAATGACAGGAGATAAGATCATGCATATCTCTAATAATAACTCTCCAACATTTCTAAAAACACTTAGTGGGTGCCGGGGAATTTGTTGGCAGGCTCCACAACACCAAAGGGGATGACGTTGGGCAGGGCTCTTTTTGTAGCAGGGACTCCTTTGCATATTAGGCGACACACCCCTAATGTGGCCAATCCTCCAAGAGCTTACAGTGGCCCCTGTAAGAAGAGCTCTGTAAGCTCTCGGAGGATTGGCTACATTAGGGGTGTGTGGCCTAATATGCAAAGGAGTTCCTGCTACAAAAAGAGCCCTGATGTTGGGGATGTCTGACATATGGACTTCCAGACAACATAACCCATGATGCATTCAGTTGTGTGTGTGTCGGGGGGGGGGCATGCACAAAAGCTACTGATCTTGCAGACTCAAGATGGCAGAACCAATAAGTATGTGGATGATGTGTGCCTGAAAATACCTGGGGATTGTTACCTAAATGAGTAATCATTAATTAGCATCCCTACTGAGAAAACTGAAGGCCTGAAGGATTATCCACAGAAATCCATCTCAGAAAGCCAACATTACAATTAAATCCTTCCCGAGGCCTTCACACACCCTTAGAATTACAGACGACTCACAGGCCTTCCTTTTCCAAAGGCCTGGTTTGCGCGGTGCTCATTCTGTATACCGTCTCCTGAGCATACAAACTGCTCGCCCGAGCTTCTGATCTCTTAATTAGGGAAGAAGACGAGCCCCGTCTCAAAAGCACCAGAGCTCTTCATATTATTTCAGGCTGGCCAGTATGAAAGTTCCTCTCGGCATAATTAAACGTGACACAGAGAAGTCAAGCATTAAACACAGATTCATTAACGAAAAAAACTTGGTGATCCATGAGGAAAGGCGCTTGTATTCATAGTGCTAGGTGGTGTGGAGAAAGTGTTTTGGGTGGCAGAGTTCAAGAAGTTAGCTAAAAAAATGGAAAACTTCCAGAAAGCAGCTATGTGGATGTAAAGAGGATTGTTGTGTTCTATTGTGAGCAAGCACAATTCTTCTATGCTTAATTATTATTTTGGGGTGGGTATATGGAGGTGCACAGCACACCACATCATGTGCACCATGATATCACTTTTGAGAAAACCCAGAATTGATGTCAGGAAATTGATGTCAGGAATTGATGTCAGGAAACAGAGTTTCTGGTGATTCCTAGAACTACTCGATGTCTCTTCTGCATTCCCCCTGGAAGAGATGGTGCTGATTGCTGCCTCCTGTACAATGTCACAAACCTCTGTCCACAGTTTGGTGTAGTGGTTAAGTGGGTGGACTCTAAACCGGGTTTGATTCCCCACTCTTCCACTTGCACCTGCTGGATGACCTTGGGCAAGCCATAGTTCTGTCAGAGCTGTTCTTGAAAAAGAGCAGCTTCTGTCAGAGCTCTCTCAGTGAAGGGTGGGGTATAAATCCAATCTCTTCTTCACAGCTAGTGAAGGGAGGGGTATAAATCCAATCTCTTCACTTCTCTTTCTTCTGCAGGTGAGTGAAGAAAAAGCAGTTTTAGATTCTGGAAGAGGCAGAGAAAGAAGTAGCCAAGGACTGCTGGGAGGGGATCCATTATTGTCCTGGGAGATCCCCAGGTCCTACCTGGAGGTTGGCACCCTTAGGTGTCTGCCACCCTGTGGGAATCCTTCCACACATTCGCTACCTGTACATTTGCAAAGAAAACAAATACTGGTACTAGAATTGCCAGCTCTAGGTTGGGAAATACCTGGAGATCCTGGGGAGGGCGGGCTTTGGGGAGGCTATAATAAAATCCAATGATCAAAGGAAGTGAAAGCGGCATGGAGTGTGGAGGCTACCATAAAACCCGATGACCAAAGGAAGCAAAAGCAGCATGGAGCGTGGAGGCTACCATAAAATCCGATGATCACAGAAACTGAAAGCAGCATGCAATGCAGAATTTCTGTTCCAACGTGGGTTTCATAAAACAACGGAGGGAAAAACCAATGCAGAGTCAGTCAGAGAGAGAACAGAAGGGAAGAAATTGTCCGTGAGAACACAGTCTACATTTCAAAGGGGACAGTGGCAGAAGACTAGACACAGTAGGGTTGCCAGCTCTGGGTTGGGAAATAACTGGAGATTTTCGGGATGGAGCCGGAAGAGGGCGCCATACAGTCCAACTTCCAAGGAGGCCATTTTCTCCAGGGGAATTGATCTCTGTCATCTGGAGATCAGTTGTAATAGCAGCAGATCTCCAGCCACCACCTGGCGGTTGGCAACCCTACGACCCAGGAAGAAAAGCCAGTGTGCCTATCTAGCTATCCAGTCTCTCTATTGCTACGAAGTCTGGAGGCTGAGTCGGGGACATCGCGCCTGGAATCTATATGTTTAGAATGTGTTTTAAATTTTACTGAAATCTTGCAAACCCGCCCTGAGGCCGTCTACGGGATGGGCGGGATATAAATGCGAAAAACAAAACAAACCAACCTCCAGCAAATGCCACGGATCCCTTTTACGAGGGAACTATTCCAGGTAAGCACTGCTGTGGTACTTCACAGTGTTCGTAGAAACAATGGGCGTAGAACACCCAAGAATGAATGCATGTGTGCCACAGCTTTTAGCGTAGATGCATTTCTGGGCTATTGAAAGCAAAGAGTTTCAAGGACCAGCGGGGAACACCCAGCAAGGCCGCGCTTGACCCCGAAGTGTGCCAGCTTGCAGCTGAGGCATCCTGTTCCTTTTCTTCCACCCAATCTCTGAACGTACAATAAAGGCAGCTGTTTGGAACTGGGCCGTCTGCTACATCAAAAAGGGCAAGAGGGCAGAGTATAATTTATTTACTCACCCACAATGTGCTGTTTGAGCAGACTTCTCGACCAAACGAAGACAGAGGCTCTTTTCGGGCCAGGGAATATTAGGGAGAGAAGAATGGGACGGGGTGGGGTGTGGGGAGTCTGTAAACGAATTAGGAATGCGCCCTGCCACAATCTGGTGTTTAATTGAGGGGTAGAAGGAGAAAAGAAACGGGCAGAAGAAATGTCTAATGACGTTAACAGCGTTCTGATTAAACTGATTTAAAAACTATTTTCTCTTTCTTTCTTTCTTTCTTTCTTTCTTTCTTTCTTTCTTTCTTTCTTTCTTTCTTTCTTTCTTTCTTTCTTTCTTTCTTTCTTTCTTTCTTTCTTTCCTTCCTTCCTTCCTTCCTTCCTTCCTTCCTTCCTTCCTTCCTTCCTTCCTTCCTTCCTTCCTTCTTTCCTTCTTTCCTTCTTTCCTTCCTTCTTTCTTTCTTTCTTTCTTTCTTTCTTTCTTTCTTTCTTTCTTTCTTCCTTCCTTCCTTTCTTCCTTCCTTCCTTCCTTCCTTCCTTCCTTCCTTCCTTCCTTCCTTCCTTCCTTCCTTCCTTAATTTCTTTCTTTCTTTCTTTCTTTCTTTCTTTCTTTCTTTCTTTCTTTCTTTCTTTCTTTCTTTCTTTCTTTCTTTCTTTCTTTCTTTCTTTCTTTCTTTCTTTCTTTCTTTCTTTCTTTTGTAAGCTGCTTTGAGATTCTTTAAACTAGAGGAGAACTGAGTATAAAAAACCAAATCCATCCTTCCTTCCTTCCTTAGCTGCTTTGAGACTCCTTAAGGTAGAGAAAAGCATGATATAAAAGCCAACTCCCTTCCTTCCTTCCTTCCTTCCTTCCTTCCTTCCTTCCTTCCTTCCTTCCTTCCTTCCTTCCTTCCTTCCTTCCTTCCTTCCTTCCTTCCTTCCTTCTCAGGGAACAGGAAACAACCACCAGATGTACAATTTATTCGAAACGGGAAAGTTTGGTAAGTGGATGGACCTTTCATTTCCATCTGCGATGTGACCCATTTTGCTCCATCTCTGCCATCCTACTTATCTTTCCCTGCCTGCTCCTGTTCAGCGTCCCTCCGGAAAGCTTCATTGTAAATGCACAAATATCCTGATCGCGCTTTTGAATTACGAGACTGCGCGAGGGGAAAAGCACATACGGGCCTGCGATTCAGAAAGAATGCTAACCAGGGTGTTTTTCTCCTTTTTTAAAAAAATCCCCTTTCTAAATGGCCACTTTCTCCTTAGCATGACACTGCTGGCTGAAGGGCAAACTTCCAATTCCAAGAGAGATGCCGTGATGACTTTTGATACTTCCATTAGAGACGGGCGCAGCAATCAACCGAGCTGGCGTTGCATCGTGGCGCCTTTTGAAAGATGAGAATCTTTTGCACGGGGGGACGCTAATGCCTCTGCAGGGCCCTCTTTAATATTTGCTTGTAATTATATTACAGGGAATGGATAGGGGGCATATTATTTACTGATCTCATAATACAAGGACTCAAAGACACCCGAAATACTTCAGAAAGGTCACTTCATGAGATCTGGCGCACGGTCAGAGTGCCTAGCGCCAATGGCATTTCTTTTGTTTCCTCCCCCTAGAAAACGTGCCTTGGCTAGCTTACTTGAGCCAGCTGAAATGACCTGCAATCTCCGGCTTCCTTTCTTTGCTGCGGCCTGGCTCGATCTGTGGGCAAAAGGAGCCGACGGATGGGGCAAAGGGGCTTCCCCACATCCCCCCAGTCTCCTGGTCCCGTGATTCAAACCAAGAGATACCAGGAGCGCGTCTGTCACTATTCAAATATGACAGCCCGATTGTTGCATTTGTGCAAAGTGGAGAGATGGCTCATTGTGAAATCTCATTTTCAGTGGAAACGTTAGATGTGTGCGTGTCTGTTAAGTGCCATTGGGTTGCTTCCAATTTATGGCGACCCTATGAATGAACGTCCTCTCATTAACAGCCTCGCTCAGGTCTTGCAAACTGAGAGCTCCGGCTTCCTTGATGGAGTCCATCCAGCTCATATTGGGTTGGGTCCTCCTCTTTTCCTGCTGCCTCCCACTTTTCCTAGCGTTATTGACTTTCCCAGTGACTCTTGCCTTCTCGTGTGTAGCTGCAATAAAGAAGGCCAACGCTATGCTGGGGATTAGTAGGAAGGGAATTGAAAACAAATCAGCCAGTATCATCATGCCCCTGTATAAATCGATGGTGCGGCCTCATTTGGAGTACCGTGTACAGTTCTGGTCGCCACATCTCAAAAAGGATATTATAGCATTGGAAAAAGTGCAGAGAAGGGCAACTGGAATGATAAAAGGGTTGGAGCATCTTCCCTATGAAGAAAGGTTAAAACGCCTGGGGCTCTTTAGCTTGGAGAAACGACGGCTGAGGGGTGACATGATCGAGGCTTATAAGATTATGCATGGGATTGAGCAGGTTGAGAAAGAAGTCCTTTTCTCCCTTTCTCACAATACAAGAACTCGTGGGCACTCCATGAAACTGCTGAGCGGTCGGGTTAGAACAGATAAAAGGAAGTCCTTCTTCACCCAAAGAGTGATTAACATATGGAATTCACTGCCACAGGAGGTGGTGGCAGCTGCAAGCATGGACAGTTTCAAGAGGGAATTGGATAAACATCTGGAGCAGAAGTCCACCAGTGGCTATTAGCCACAAGGTATAGATGGGAACTCTCAGTCTGGGGCAGGTGATGCACTCTGTTCTTGGTGCTGGAGGGGGCAGCAGTGGGAGGGCTTCTGGTGTCCTGGCCCCACTGCTGGACCTCCGGATGGCACCTGGTATATTTTGGCCGCTGTGTGACAGAGTGTTGGACTAGATGGGCCACTGACCTGATTCAACATTGGCTTCTCTTATGTTCTTATGTTCTTATGTTCATGATGCGAGCCGAGTACAATAACTTCAGTTTAGTCATTTTAGCTTCCCGGGAGAGTTCAGGCTCGATATGATCTGGGACCCCCAGATTTGTCTTTTTGGCGGTCCCACGGTTTCCGTCAAACTCTCCTCCCGCGCCACCTTTTAAAGGAATCACCTTTCTTCCTGCCAGCTTTCTTCACTGTGCAGCTTTCAAACCCCTACATGGAATCACAGAGCTGGCAGGGACCCTAGAGGCCATCTAGTCCAACCCCCTGCTCAACACAGGATCAGCTTAGAGCAGGGGTGTCGAACTGATTTGTTACGAGGGCCGGATCTGACGTAAATGAGACCTTGTTGTGTGTTCCATAAAATGTAATGCCAGGTAACAGAAGAACATAAGAGAAGCCAATGTTGAATCAGGCCAATGGCCCATCTAGTCCAACACTCTGTCCCACAGCGGCCAAAATATACCAGGGGCCATCAGGAGGTCCAGCAGTGGGGCCAGGACACTAGAAGAGAGATCAACATTAGAAAGGACACGGACACAATTAAAGATTTTTTTTTAACTTATAATAAAAACATGCTTAGAACGTTAGCACTCTTGGAATGTTTTGTTTATTGAGCAGTGTCTGACGACTGACACCTCTCGCTCTGAATTATTGCATCACAATATCTGTGCTGTTGCAGTCTCGAGTGTGCTGTTCAGGTGCGTATCCGTAAGCTGCAAACCGGCGATGGCGCAGCAGCAGCAGAACTGGAAGAAGAAGAAGCAGAAGACAGCCAGTTCCACCGTGGGCCTGACAGAAGCCCTCCAGGGGGTGGGCCCTGATCCGGCCCCCGGGCTGCATGTTTGATACCTCTGGCCCAGAGTATCCCTGACCAGTGTTTGTACAGCCACTGCTTGAAGACTGCCATGGAGGGGGAGCTCTCCACCTCCCTGGGCAGCTGATCCGACTGTTGCACAACTCTGACTGTCAAAAAGTTTCCCTGAATATCCAGTCCTCTCCTCTGCTGCCAACAGGAACAGCTCCCCGCCCTCCTCTAAGTGACAGCCCCTTCAAAGACTTACAGAGAACAATCATGTCCCCCTTCATAGTAATGGGGAATAAGTAAGGTAAAGGTTCCCTTGCTCGAAAGCCAGTTGAATCCGACTCTAGGGTTGCGGTGCTCATCTCAGTTTCAAAGCCGAAGAGCCAGCGCTGTCCGAAGACGTTTCCGTGGTCCTGTGGCCGGTATGACTAAACACCAAGGCGCACGGAACGCTGTTGCCTTCTCGCCAAAGTGGTACCTATTTATCTACTTGCAATTTCTTGCTTTCGAACTGCTAGGTTGGCAGGAGCTGGAACTAGAGGCGGGAGCTCACTCCGTCATGCGGCACTCTCGGATCTCGAACTGCTGAACTACTGACCTTCCACAGCCTGCAGTTCAGCATCTTAATGACTTGAGCCACCGCAGCTCCACAGTAATGGGGAATACTGTAGTATAAATTATCTTGATTGTAGTCACTGGAGACATATCGGCTGAGTTCAGACTGGCAGTTTGCCCCGCTATAGCCACGTTTCAGCCACGTTTCACAAACGGAGTAAAGGGGGCATTCACACAGGCACATCTGCCTGACGTTCCCCACCCGTAGTCAAGCTGTGCTGTTCTGCTCTGCTCCCATGTTTAAAAGATACCTGGTGAAAGCGGTAGCAAATCCCTGAGAGCCCGTTTATCCCGCCTAATTCCACTTCCGGGAAGTGTGAACGCCAACCCGAAAAGCCGGAAGCAACCCGCGATAAGGCAGCAGCGATATGATTGGCTGTGCTCCGCTTTACCACCCAATGCGGTGCCGGCGCAATGGGATCCTCCCCAAATCGGCCGAATGCACATGTGTGCATGAGCGCATGAAGGCATATGCGCTCGTGCACACATGCACATATAGCTGATTTGCCAGGGAAAAGCCATTTACAGCCACACCTCCGGGCCAGCAGACTGAACACTCCTGCGCGCTTCCTCCCAGTATGCTCCCGCATCAGTTGGCCCCGTGTGACCGGGAAAACCCAGAAGAGTTTGTTCCGGGTCTTTTTTGCCATGACTGGCTCCTGCTTCCAACTGCCAGTCTGAACTCAGCCATCCTTACACTTGAGAATCTTTTCTAGCTCCTTCCTGGCTGCCCTCCCCAGTCTCAACCTCCTTCTGATTTTTTGGTGGCTGCCTCCATATTGACTGACGATGGAGCCAAAATCAGGCACATCACCTGATTTTTCACCTCTGAGCTTCCTGTTGCCCATGTTATTTATTTATTTCTTGTATCGGTAGCCCGCCCGTCCTGCGAGCGAGCTCAGGGCGGATCACATCATCTCAAACGATATGGCAAGGTCTAAAACACAACACAAGATTACATTATAAGTGATAGCTGCTGGTGCAAATTCCTACCCATTAACAGACAGGTGGCCAGCGGGTAGGAGACAGCAACCCTGGGGAGGCCATATGTGGGGATACCCGCTGCCTCAACTGAAAGCCTGGTGGAACCGCTCCATCTTGCAGGCCCGGAGGAACTAAGTAAGATCCTGCAGGACCCTGGTCTCAATGGGGAGCATGTTCCACCAGGTGGGGGCCAGGGCAGAGAAGGCCCTGACCCTGGTCGAGGCTAAACGGATGTCTTTGGGGCCAGTGACCACCAGGAGATGTTGATTACTACAGCACAAAGCTCTTTGAAGCATACACGGAAAGAGGCGGTCATAAAATTATTGAACGATAGAGTTGGAAGGGACCTTGCAGGTCATCTAGTCCAATCCCCTGCACTCTGCAGGAGCAGAGCCGAAAGATAGCTCTACATACCTACATGCCTACAACATACCCGAAAGATGGTCGTCCAGCCTCCGCTTGAAAACGTCCAAGGAAGGAGAATCCACCACCTCCCAAGGCAGGCTGTTCCACTGCTCAACCACTCTTACAGTTAGGAAGTTTATCCTGATATTTAGCCGTTAACGACTCCCTTGTAATTTCCACCCATTAGATCTAGTCTTGCAATCTGGAGCAAGAGAGAATAGCTCTGCTCCAGCTTCTACATGACAGCCCTTTGAATACTTGAAGACTGCAATCATGCCCCCCTAAGTCTTTCTTTCCCAGACGAAACATACCCAACTCTTTCAGCCTTTCCTCATAAGACTTGGATTCAAACCCTCTCACCTCTTCTGGACACGCTCGAGCTTATTTATTTATTTATTTATTTATTTATACTTTCAGCTTATATACCGCTCTAACCCCGGAGGGTCTCTGGGCGGTTTACATAGCGGTTCTAACCAACCAATTTTAACCTAACTAGGGCCACATAGTCTACAGAGTGGTGACTGCCTACCAGCACCCTGGGCTAGTTGTCATCCGGCTTCCTTCCGCGGCTTCAGATATTGGCGTCCTGGTGACCTTCTGGAGCCGATCTTCCGGGCAGCTTCCTCCGACAGGTCTTGTCCCGGTGTGTGGCTCTGTGTTGGCTGCAGTTCCGGCTACTGTCCACAGGTGGCTCCGCCGTGCTGCACCACATGTCACCATGCTCTCCAGGCCTCCACTTCTCCGGGCTCCACCTCTCACGTTGCTCCTACCGGGTCGCCAGGAACTACTCGCTGCCATCACCGCCGCCACTGCCACCGCCAAAATCTCCACATCATGAGGAGGGGGTGCCCCCTGCCACCTAGGGCAGGTACCCACTTTTATCTACTTGCATTTATGATGCTTTCGAACCGCTGGGTGGACAGGAGCTGGGACATGGGCCGGGAGCTCACCCGGTGGGTTTCGAACAGCCATAATGGCTGTTCGTTGATGTTACTTTTGCAGGCGTTCTTACTGCCTGTGCCACCGCTTCCTACTCCGCTTGTCAACATCCTTCCTAAAGTGTGGTGCCCAAAAGTGGACACAGTACTCCAGGTGAGGCCTGACCACAGCAGAATAGAGCGGGACTACCACCTCCCATGATCTGGACACAAGGCTTCTGTTAATGCATCCTAAGATTGCATTCGCTTTCTTCACAGCCACATCACACTGCAGGCTCATGTTTAGCTTGTGATCATCCATAACACCTAGATCTCTTAGATATGTTGGTCCCAGGCCGTATAAGGCTTTTAAGGTTATTACCAACACCTAGAAGCAGATCCAGTACTCAGCTGGCAATCAGTGCAGCTGGCAAAGCACATGCCGAACGTGAGCCCACACAGGCGTCGAATGTCAGTATGTTACTTCTTCCCTTTCTGGGAATTGACATTTCCCTCCACCCCTGTTTCTGTCCATTAACACTTCTCCGGAAAGCTTTATTTTTAAGTGCGTAGATCGCCTGCATTGGCTTTGCAAATGACTGGACTGTGTACACAAAGGTTATGTCCCCTGATCTCCCACTCCGTCAATAACTCAGCACTCAATGACTCTCCTAGAACACGGGGACTGGCTTGATCAGGCGCTTTCACACATGCAAAACAGTGCCATTTCAATCCACTTCAGCGGCCGTTTGCCATTTCACACAGTAAAATCCGGTTGCAAAGTGCATGGAGAGTGGCTTGAAAGCACGCTCATTAGTGTGTGGGAAAGGGCATAAGCTTTAAACATAAGAACATAAGAACATAAGAGAAGCCAATGTTGAATCAGGCCAATGGCCCATCTAGTCCAACACTCTGTCACACAGCGGCCAAAATATACCAGGTGCCACCAGGAGGTCCAGCAGTGGGGCCAGGACACTAGAAGCCCTCCCACTGCTGCCCCGCCCCCAGCACCAAGAATAGAGTGCATCACCTGCCCCAGACTGAGATTTCCCATCTATACCCTGTGGCTAATAGCCACTAATGGACATCTGCTCCAGATGTTTATCTAATTCCCTCTTGAAACTGTCCATGCTTGTAGCTGCCACTACCTCCTGTGGCAGTGAATTCCATGTGCCAATCACTCTTTGGGTGAAGAAGTATTTCCTTTTATCTGTTCTAACCCGAATGCTCAGCAATTTCATGGAGTGCCCATGAGTTCTTGTATTGTGAGAAAGGGAGAAAAGTTCTTCTTTCTCAACCTGCTCAATCCCATTCATAATCTTATAAACCTCGATCATGTCACCCCTCAGCCGTCGTTTCTCCAAGCTAAAGAGCCCCAAGCGTTTTAACCTTTCTTCATAGGGAAGGTGTTCCAACCCTTTTATCATTCTAGTTGCCCTTCTCTGCACTTTTTCCAATGCTATAATATCCTTTTTGAGATGTGGCAACCAGAACTGTACACAGTATTCCAAATGAGGTCGCACCAATGATTTATACAGGGGCATGATGATACCGGCTGATTTGTTTTCAATTCCCTTCCTAATAATCCCCAGCATAGCATTGGCCTTCTTTATTGCAGCTACACACTGTCTAGACATTTTCATTGTGTTATCCACTACGACTCCAAGATCTCTCTCTTGGTCTGTCTCTGTGATATACAAGCATGTGCGAACAAGCCAATCATGACGATAAAGGGGATAAAAGGATGAATGATAAAAAGGGTCGGAACACTTTCCGGATGAAGAAAGGTTAAAGCGCTTGGGGCTCTTTAGCTTGGAGAAACGACAGCTGAGGGGGTGACATGATCGAGGTTTACAAGATTATGCATGGGATAGAGCAGGTCGAGAAAGAGGTCCTTTCCTCCCTTTCTCACAATACAAGAACTCGTGGGCACTCAGTGAAATTGTTCAGCAGTCGGGTTAGAACAGACAAAAGGAAGTCCTTCTTCACCCAAAGCTGTCAGTGCAGAAGGGGCCTTAAAGGTTCCACTGGACTCAAACTTGGTTCTGCCGCTTCAGAGCAACATGGCCACCCCACCTGACCGATGGGATTGTTAACCTGAGCTGCCTTGTGGGCAGCACAGGGGCAGGCCTGTAGCTACAGTGGGCCATCCCAGGGCCTGGGCCCCCGACTTACTGCCAAGGCCCCCCGACTTCCCATCCAGCCCAAGCCCACCAACTTCCACTTTTTTTATTTTATTTGTGGTGCTCCCTTGGGGGGTGTGCAGGGTGCCCCCTGACTTATTTATAGGCCCCGCCAAATTTAAAAATCCTGGCTACGGGCCTGCACAGAGGAAGCTGCCATAAGAGAAAGTCCACGTGAATCTTGTTGCTTTAGCAGAGGAAAGGATATTCTTCAATGATAAAGAAATCCATACTGGGATAGGACTCCCATTGGTTGAGCCTTTCGTTGTTCGAGAACGACTTTGGTGTTGTGGTTAAGTTTGTTGTTGTTGTTGTTGTTGTTCAGTCGCACAGTTGAGTCCGACTCTTCACGACCCTACGGACCAGATCACGCCAGGCCCTCCTGTCTTCCGCTGTCCGCTGAAGTTGGCTCAATTTCATGTCCGTTGCATCGATGACACTGTCTAACCATCTCATCCTTTGCCGTCCCCTTCTTCTTTGACCTTCAGTTTGGTGCAGTGGTTAAGTGCGCAGACTCTTATCTGGGAGAACCGGGTTTGATTCCCCACTCCTCCACTTGCACCTGCTGATGTGACCTTGGGTCAGTCACAAGCTCTGGCACAGCTGTTCTCTTAAGGACAGTTTGTGTTAGAACTCTCTCAGCCCCACCTACCTCACAGGGTGTCTGTTGTGGGGAGGGGAAGGGAAAGGAGTTTGTCAGCTGCTCTGAGATGCCTTTGGGCAGTGAAGGGCGGGGTATAAATCCAAACTCTTCTTCTTCTTCTTCAATCTTTCCCAGCATCAGGGTCTTCTCCAGTGAGGGCTCCCTTCTCATTTGGTGGCCAAAGTATTTCAGCTTCAGCTTCAGGATCTGGCCTTCCAGGGAACAATCAGGGTTGATTTCTTTTAGGATTGACTGATCTGATCTCCTTGCAGTCCAAGGGACTCTCAAGAGTCTTCTCCAGCACCATAGTTCAAAAGAATCTATTCTTCGGCGCTCGGCCTTCCTCATAGTCCAACTCTCGCAGCCATGCATTACTACGGGGAATACATCACTATGGTTAAGTGCGTGGACTCTAATCTGGGAGACCCAGGTTTGATTCCCCGCTCCTCCACTTGCAGCTGCTGGATGACCTTGGGCAAGCCACAGTTCCATCAGAGGTGTTCTAGAAAGAGCAGTTTTATTATTTATTTGTTTGTTTGTTTGTTATTTCAATTTATATCCCGCCTTGCTAGGCAAACTGGCTCAAGGCGGCGTGCAGACATTAAAATGCAGTAAAACGATAAATACCATCAAATCCACACAAACATCATAAAGCGCTAATAAAAAACAATGCAGGTGATGGCGGCATTCCGTATACAATCCAGTGGTGGAAGGCACTTGTGGAAGGCAATGGTGGAAGGCAATATCCAACGGTGTATCATAGGGCCGTGGGATGTTCCGGTGGCTCATTCGTCAGTGGCGGCTCCTAATCGAATGCCTGGTGGAAGAGCTTCATTTTACAGGCCCTGAGGAATTGTAAAAGGTCCCGCAGGGCCCTGATGTCCTCCGGGAGCTCATTCCACCAGTGTGGAGCCACCACTGAGAAGGCCCTGGTCCTGGTGACGGCCAGTCTGACGTCTTTCGGGCCAGGGGAGAGTCAGGCGATTTTGTGACCCTGACCTCAGTGCTCTCTGGGGCGCAGTTCTCAGTCAGAGCTCACTCAGCCCCACTGACCTCACAGGGTGTCTGTTGTAGGGAGGGGAAGGAGAGTGTAAGCCGCTCTGAGACTCCTTTGGGTAGCGAAGGGCGGGGTATAAATCCAATCTCTTCTTCTCCTCTCGTCTTCTTCTTCAGTGAGGAACCTAGATATGGATCCAGTTGCACCTTAGTGACTAACATTTTGGGGGCTAGGAGCTTCCGAGAGAGATGAAGGGAGCTTTGACTCTTGAAAGCTCATATCCTGAAAATCTGGTTGGGTCTCTAAGGTGCTAGGGAAGGGACCATGGCTTACTGGTAAAGCATCTGCTTGGCATGCAGAAGATCCCTGGATAACAGGGCATGAAATTGCATGGGCATAACATCCAGATCACAAGATGTCATAGTCCCGCCGTACACTGCATTGGTCAGGCCGCACCTGGAGTCCTGTGTGCAGTTCTGGAGGCCTCACTTCGAAAAGGCCGTGGACAGAATGGAGCGGGTGCAGAGGAGAGCGAGGAGGATGATCAGAGACCAAGCCCTGTGAGGAAAGGCTGAGGGACTTGGGCAGGGCTATTTTGGGGCAGGAACGCACAGGAACGGAGTTCCGGCCGGCTCCCGAGTTGGCCACGCCCAGCAGGAACTCATTAGCATAATAGGCCACACCCAACAGCAGAAACTCATTAAGATTGGCTACATTAGGGGTGTGTGGCCTAACATGCAAAGGAGTTCCTGCTACAGAAAAAGCCCTGGGGTTTTGACAACAAACAAGGTAGACAGAATAAGAAGCAAAAGGTGGGTGTGGCTGGATGACCACACGTCTGGTAACATGGGGGTGTGGCCTAATATGCTGAGCTGTGCCGTCAGGGGTGCAGCCTAATATGCTAATGAGTTCTTGCCGGGCTTTTTCAACAAAAATAGCCCTGGACTTGGGAATATTTAGTGTGGAGAAGAGGAGGTTGAGAGGGGATATGGTTGATCTCTTGAAGTCTTTGAAGGGGCTGTCCCTTAGAGGGGGGCAGGGAGCCGTTCCTGTTGGCAGCAGAGGAGAGGACTTGCAAGAATGGGTTGAAATGAAGGGCAAGAAGGTACTGGCTGGATCTTAGAAGGTTCCCTTGCTCGAAAGCCAGTCGAATCCAACTCTAGGGTTGCGGTGCTCATCTCCGTTTCAAAGCCGAAGAGCCAGCGCTGTCCGAAGACGTTCCGTGGTCATGGGGCCGGCGTGACTAAACACCAAGCGCACGGAACGCTGTTACCTTCCCACCGAAGTGGTTCCTATTTATCTACTTGCAATTTCTTGCTTTCGAACTGCTAGGTTGGCAGGAGCTGGAACTAGAGACGGAGCTCACTCCGTCATGCGGCACCCGGGTCTCGAACTGCTGAACTACTGACCTTCCACAGCCTGCAGTTCAGCGTCTTAACCACTTGAGCCACCGCAGCTCCCGATCTTAGGGAAAACTTTTTTCAGAGTAAGAGCTGTGCCACCGTTGAATCAGCTGCCTCAGGAGTGAGCTCCCTGGCAATCTTTAAGCAGGGTCTGGACAAACCCTTGTCCGGGATGCTCTAGGCTGATCTGGCTTTGAGCAGGGGGTTGGACTAGATGGCCTCTATTAGGGCCCCTTCCAATTCTGTGACTCTGTGATTCTAGGAGCAAGGGGGGAAAGCGGGGGCAGCCCCCTTTCCCGGATCGGGCCGCTCGCATCCTTCCCTACCCCACAGATTGAGAGAGTTCCTTTCTCCCGTCGACATCCTTCCCCCGAAGCGCTGACTTCCTGATAGAGAATCTTTGTTTAATGTTGCCGGGTGCTGCCAAGCAGATGGCACATCCTTCCCCAAAGGGAGCCAAGGGATGTTACACGGCAAATTGATAAAGCTCACGGAGTGATTTCAGTTCCCTGTGGGAGGCCGACGCGGGGCCTTCGGAAGGACAGACGTTCCACAACAGATTAGTGAGGGAAATGGAGACGGATGCCAAGGATCTGCGGGGTTACGGATCCGCGTGCTCGGCTGCCGTGCCAAAACCCGAATTGTAGAAGTGGCATTTTGTTTGCAAGACCGACTAATAATGCAAATGCATTGTATTTGCATAATATGCCAAGATCGCTGCCGCTCAGAGAATGGGGATGTCGGAAACTCGGAAACGTGCACAGCTCTGCCTCAAGCGGCTTCTGGGGGACAGAAACGTACTTTGCAATGAGTATCTGGGGGCTGGGAGGAAAGTTTCCGGCAATGGTGGACAAATCCAACTTTGATATCGGTTGCAAAAGGCTTTGGGGACTGCAACAGAACTGTTTGGCCGGAAGTAGAGGGAACCGGGGGCCACGGTGGCTCAGTGGTTAAGACGCTGAACTGCAGAATGGAAGGGCAGTGGTTCGGCAGTTCGAGACCCGAGTGCCGCGTGACGGAGTGAGCTCCCGTCTCTGGCCCCAGCTCCTGCCAACCTAGCAGTTCGAAAGCAAGAAATCACAAGGAGATAAATAGGCGCCACTTCGGTGGGAAGGTGACAGCGTCCTGTGCACCTCGGCATCTATTCATGCCAGCCACATGACCACGGAGATGTCTTTGGACAGTGCTGGCTCTTCGGCTTGGAAACGGAGATGGGCACCACCCCCGTAGAGTTGGATTCGTCTGGCTTTCGAGCAAGGGAAACCTTTACCTTTACCTTTTAGAGGGAACTGGACTGAATAATCTTGACTCACTTGAGATCATTGGCATTTAATGTCAGGAACCCACTCACAACTGCCAAACCATGTCGGGTTGCCAACCTCCAGGTGGAGCCTGGAAATGTTCCGGAATTGCAACTGATATCCAGATCAGTTCCCCCGGAGGAAACAGCTGCCTTGAAGACCGAACTCTATGGCACTTTACCCTGTGGAGGTCCCTCCCCTCCTCAAACCCTCCCCAAACTCCATCTTCACATCTCTGCAAAATCCCCAACTTGGAGTTGGCAACTCTAGCCCCCAGAGTCAGTGGCAGCTGCTAGCTTAGGTGGCTTTCAAAGGGGATTCGGTGGCTTGATTTTTGAGAGCCAGTTTGGTGTAGTGGTTAAGAGTGGCGGACTCTAATCTGGAGAACCAGGTTTGATTCTTGATTCCTCGACATGCAGCCAGCTGGTTTGATTCCCCACTCCTCCACATGCGGCCAGCTGGGTGACCTTCGGTCAGTCACAGTTCTCTCAGAGCTGTTCTCTCAAGAGAAGTTATCGAAAGAGCCCTTTCAGCCCCACCCACCCCACAAGGTGTCTGTTGTGGGGAGGGGGAGGGAAAGGAGGTTGTAAGATGCTCTGAGACTCCAAGTGGAGAGTAGGGTATAAATCCAATCTCCTCCTCCTCCTCCTCCTCCTCCCCCTATTTTTGGCTGTCCAGAGGAACTGGCTGGCCACTGCGTGAGACAGGATGCTGGACCAGGTGGACCACTGGTCTGATCCAGCAGGGCTCTTCTGATGTTCTTATGAAGGCCTCAGCCCTTATGCCTTGTTGTTGGCCCTCCAGAGGAACTGGTTGGCCCCTGTGTGAGACAGGATGCTGGTTTAGATGGACCACTGGTCTGGTCCAGGAGGGCTCTTCTGATGTTCTTATGAAGGCCTCGGCCTCTCTGCCCTGTTGTCGAGGGCATCCAGTGAAGCTGGTGGGCAGTAGGTTCAGGATGGACGAAAGGAAATACTAGTTTACACAGAGAGTGATTAAAATGTGGAATTTGCTGGCAGAGGGTGTAGGGATGGCCACAGGAATAAACAGCTTTAGAAGGGAATTAGATTCATGGAGGAGAAGTCTATCGATGGCTACTAGCCATGGTGGCTCAGGGGGACCTCCACATTCAGAGGCACTAAACCTCTGAATCCCAGAGCCAGGAGACAACATCAGGAGAAGGCCTCAGCCTCTATGCCCTGTTGTTGGCCCCTGTGTGAGACAGGATGCTGGACTAGGTGGACCACTGCTAAGATCCAGCAAGGCTATTCTGATATTCTTATGAAAGCCTCAGCCTCTATGTCCTGTGGTTGGCCCTCCAGTGGAACTGGTTGGCCCCTGTGTGAGACAGGATGCTGGTCTAGATGGACCACTGGTCTGATCCAGCAGGGCTCTTCTGATGTTCTTAAGAGGGCTTCGACCTCTATGCCCTATTGTTGGCCCTCCAGAGGAACTGGTTGGCCCCTGTGTGAGACAGAATGCTGGTCTAGATGGACCACTAGTCTGGCCCAGCAGGGCTCTTCTGATGTTCTTATGGTATTTTACCCTACTGAGGTCCCTCTCCTCTCAAACTTCCCCCTCCCCAGCCTCCACTCACAAATCGCCCGGAATTTTTAGACCCAGAGTTGGCAAACCTATACTTATGGAAACCCAGCAGTTGCCTACATGAATCTGGATCAAGCCCCGATACTATGGAAGACAGAAACAATACTCTCACACTGGGCGGAATGACATCTTCTGCTTTCAATAAAATCAACAGTTTTGTTTTCTCGCTTTGGTTTATGAGGCATCTGTGAAATCTCCTGTTAACTTTTTTTCTGCTTCTTGACCTCGTTCAGCAGATTTCCTCAAATATTCCTGCCACTAATTCAATTCTCAGCGGAGGATGTTTTTTTAAAAATGTGTATTTTTGCTCGCAATTGCACGGCATCACTGGTTAGGGTGGTCTCCGGGCGATGCATCTGGGCAGATGCTCAGGAGCCTTGATTCCCCACACTGCATCATGGGCTTCGTAGTCTCCAATGGGCATTAACTGCAGTGTTCTCATTTGCTCCGGATCCATCATTTTAAAGCAGCTTTTGGTGGAAAGGTAATATTGGGATTCGGCAAGATCAAGAGGTGATTTGTAGCAAAAGAGCACGACAATAAAGATAGTGAGGGAACACAGAAATGTTGGTTGCTATGGTGCCGGAAACACTAAAGCGCTTCCTGAATGAAGTGGATTCGGTGAAAACACTGCAGACTTTAGCGAGTCATCCTGCAATTCTGGAATGTTATTTGTCTTTGCCGAGAAGGGCCAAGGACACACAAAAAAAAGTGAGATGAAACGGAGGGGAGGGAAATATCTCTTTTGTCACCAGGCTGTAGTTACAGTGGGGCATCTTGGGGCCTTGCCCCCTTAATTTACAACCACGCCCCACATGGTATGGGGAAGGCAACAGGTGACTTGGTTGCTTGGAGGGTAGGGAGGATTCATAAGGTTTTGATTCTTAAGCATTAGACTCTTGCAGGGGTGTCGAACTCATTTGTTACGAGGGCCGGATCTGACATAAATGAGACCTCATTGGGCCGGGCCAGGTGTGTCATGAAACGTAATGCCAGGTCGCGGAGGTAGAAACTTTATAAAGGATACAAACACAAAGGGTGTTTTTTTTTACTTAAAATAAAAAGCATGCTTAAAACCTCAGCACTCTTGCAACGTTTTGTTTATTGAACAGTGTCTGAGCACTGGCACCTCTTGCTCTGAATGATTGCATCAAAATGTCTGTGCTGTTTTAGTCTTGAGTATGCTGTTCAGGTGCGTACCTGTAAGCTGCAAACCTACGATGACACAGCAGCAGCAGCACTGGAAGAAGAAGGAGAAGACAGCCAGTTCCACTGCGGGCCTGATAGAAGCCCTCCGGGGGCCTGATCCAGCCCCCAAGGCCACATGTTTGACACCCCTGGACTAGTAAATCAACCTTGGGAAGGGCTGGGAGGGGGACAAGGGTGCCGAGCTGGGTCAATATGAAGGGAAAGGCATGAAACAGAAACAGAAATTTAGATTTCTTCTAAACGCCGTGCCAACATACAGCCTTGCATGCTTTAGCAAACCTGCATGCCATTTATGTATAACCTAGCTGCTTCCAGCATATCGATCACATGCAGCCTTGGTCGTGGTACATATCTCCAGGGCTACCTGGGGGCAGGAACGCACAGGAACGGAGTTCCGGCTGGCTCCCGAGTTGGCCACGCCCAGCAGGAACTCATTAGCATAACAGGCCACACCTGACAGCGGAAACTCATTAGGATTGGCTGCATTAGGGGTGTGTGGCCTAACATGCAAAGGAGTTCCTGCTACAAGAAAAAAAGGCCCTGGGTTTTGGCAACAAACAAGGTCAACAGGACAAGAAGCAAAAGGTGGGTGTGACTGGATGACCGCACTTCTGGTAATGTGGGGTGTGTGGCCTGATATGCTAATGAGCTGTGCTGTCAGGGGCGTGGCCCAATATGCTAATGAGTTTCTGCTGTTGGGTGTGGCCTGTTATGCTGATGAGTTCCTGCTGGGTGTTTTCTACCAAAAAAAGCCCTGCATATATCCATAGATACAACAGACTATTCTGACAAAGCCATTCACTCCCTCATAATGATTGCCCCACAAGGGAAAAATATATGCCCCACAAAACAAAAAATCCTGGCTGTGGGCCTGTTTGTGACCCCAGTTTTAGGAAACCACAAAATCCCCATCCATATTAGGGGTGATTGTGAAGTTCTCACTCCACCTCAGTCCGAGACCCGAGTGCTGCACGTCAGAGTGAGCTCCTGTCTCTGGCCCCAGCTCCCAACAGCCTGGCAGTTCGAAAGCAAGAAATTGCAAGTTGTGGTGAGGTTTCCGGTTGGAGTTAAAATGGCGAATTGACACACTTTGCGATTTGTGCAGGGTGTACAGTGGTATCTGACGACAGTCTGGGCTCTACCTGGCCCAGCGCAGCACTCCCCAGGCGGGGGGGTGGCAAGCAAGCAGCCAAGCCTGAGAGGGAGTTGAGATCGGTGTGGATAAGCTTCGGAGGAAGCTTGTTTACACTTTGATCTCCTTCCGCGAAGAGGGCAGTTGCAAATCAGCACTACAGATACCAGCTGGGCTGAGAATTCAGCATAAATTCGTCATCTACCGACCTCTTTAACATCAAGACTAACATCGTTTACAGAAGAAGCACTGCGAAACCCCGAGATTACAAGTAAGGTAACAAATGAACAATTGCTTACCGGTTTAAAGAAGAATGTAAAATCTAAACGCACGGATAAGCGTAAAAGGCTTCAATGAACTAATCCGCTTGATTTAAAAGTAAAAAGAAAGCTTTCCTTTAGAGAAAACGGCCGAAAAGTGACTTTGTTTTGCATTCCTGTGGTCAGCTAAGACTAAACGTTGCATAGCAGAAACGAAACTGACTGTGATTCTATGATACAGGAAGTAGGCTAGAGTGGATGTTTTCGATGTGGCTGTGCCAGAAGTAGACGGCCGGTTTAGAGTGTGACACCGGAAGTTGGATTACAGTGACGGACAGATAAACAGGAAATTCCGAAGGAGCCTACTCTAGCCAGAAAATCATAGAGAAATTGCGCCCGCCATTTTGAGGAGGACTAAATTTTAAAAAGTTAGTTTTAAGCCGAAAAAGCACTGGAAGAAGCTATAAAGGTGGCGATTTGGCTTGAAGATTGATAATATAAAGATCGATTAGCCCTGAACTCGCTTTCAAGACGGATTTGAGGTCAAGACCAAGGGCTGCCTCATCACCTAGTCCAAGAATGACTGCAAAGGAAAAAAAGAGTGGCAGGCTGCCATGGAAGCGATGGAGAAATGGGTGACTGAAGTGGTGCAGAGTTTGGGAAAGCAAATAGAATCACAGCTGCAACAACAGCTGCAACAACAGCTGCAAATACAACTGGAGCAAATAGAACAAGTACAAGTTCAAGTACAGAAAAAAAATATGGAAGAGTTGAAAGAACTGGTACTAACAGAAGTGGCAGGGATAAAAAAAGACACAGAAGAAGTTAAAAAAGAGGTTAAAAGTCTGGTGACAAAATCAGAAGAAATGGAACAGAAAGTCAAAAGAACCCTGTCAGAAAATACAAGACTGGAGTCCATGATGGAATATAGGGCCACTCAGAATCACTTGAGATTGAGAGGAATTGAAGAGGAGGAAGATCAGGATTTACGGGCTTTAGTAATTAACACATTGACAACTTATATAGGGGAAGATGTTGGAGACTTGGATCCAGACTTTGACCTGATTTACAGAGTAAATTAAGCTTATGCCAAGAGAAAGCAATTACCCAGAGATGTGATTGTTCAATTTGTGACTACGAAAATGAAGGAAGACGTTTTCAAGAAGCAGTTTACACAACCGTTGGAAATTAATGGGAAAAAAATAATAATTTTGAGAGAAATTCCGAGATCGATCTTACAAGACAGAAAGAAATTCAAGAAACTAACAGATAGGTTAAAAGAAATGAGTATCAGGTTTAGATGGGAGATTCCATATGGATTATCATTTGCATACAATTCGGTGAGATATACCCTTAAAACGGAAGGAGACATGTACAGATTCAAAGAGAACAATTTTGATGATTTTAAAGATATTTAATTCAAAACAACTATGGATTACAAATTTTTATCTTGGAACGTAAATGGACTAAATTCACCAAACAAAAGAAGATTAGTGAATCATTGGCTAGAGAAACAAAAATGTAACATAATTTGTTTGCAAGAAACACATATCAGAAAACAAGATAATAAATACTTGATTAATAAAAAATTGGGAGAAGAATTTCATTCATCAGCAGTTAATAAGAAAAAAGGAACAGTGATATACATTACCAAAGAATTGGAACCTAAACAAATCTTCTCAGACAAAGAAGGAAGATATGTTGGCGTGGAAATAATGACGAATAGAAAAAAGACATTGCTTGTAAATATATATGCACCCAATGGTGCAAAAGAGACCTTTTTTAATGATTTGACGAAAGAGTTGGACTGTTTAAATTATGATCAAATAGTTCTTGCAGGAGACTTCAATGGCACAGTGAACAATGTATTGGACAGAAAGTCCAAAGCAAGCGGAGAGGCGGTTGGAAAGCTGCCAAAAATTTTTTTTCAGCTAATGAAACAAGAGAAACTAGAAGACGTTTGGAGGAAGTGGAACCCTAAGACAAAGGATTACACATTTTATTCTAACAGACATAATTCCTTCTCCAGAATCGATATGATTTGGATGTCAGAGGAGATGGCGCAGAAAACCTACAAAATACAAATTTTACCGAAAACCAATTCAGATCACAACCCTTTACTTTGGATATCTAAAGAAAAACCGAAACAATTATATTGGAGAATTAATGAGGACTTATTGGATCAAAAATTAATTAATGAAACTTTAAAAAAAGAAATGAAAAGTTTTTTTGAACTGAATTTAAACAAAGGTACTGATATACAAGTCGTATGGGACACGTACAAAGTGGTAATGAGAGGTTTGCTTATCTCTCTGAATTCTAAAGATAAAAAACAAAGGATGCAACAACAAAATGACCTCCATGAAAAAATTCGACAAAAAGAAAAGGAATTAAAGAAAAGGCCAGGGAAGAAAAAAATTATTAAAGAGATCCATTTTCTGCAGGATCAATTGAATGTTCTATTAAATAGAGAATTATACTGGAATCTGAAGAAATTACAGCAAAAAGCATTTGAGGGTGCAAATAAACCAGGAAAATTTTTAGCATGGCAATTGAAAAATAGAAAAGAAAGGAATTTTATAAGTAAGATTACTGAAGATGGAAAGGATGTAATGAATCTGAAAGGCATAAAAAGAGTCTTCTTCAAATACTACGCCAAACTGTTTAAAAAGAAAGGAATTGATCAACAGAAAATTAAGAAATATTTGGAGACTATTGAAGTTCCAGAGCTGGGAAAACAAATTAAAGAGTTATTAAATGGTTTAGTAACAAAAGAAGAGGTGACAATGGCGATAGAAGATGCAAAGTTGGGCAAAGCTCCAGGTCCAAATGGTTTTACAGCAAAGTTTTATAAGAAATTTAAAGAGGAGCTAACCCCTATCTTAGTACTTCTGTCGAACGAGATAAGAAAGACTAAACGGATCCCAAATTCATGGAAAGAAGCAAATATTTCATTGATACCCAAAGAAGGTTTGGACTTAACTGAAGTAAAGAATTATAGACCAATATCACTATTAAATAATGATTACAAATTATTTGCAAAAATAATTTCGGAAAGACTGAAAAAATATTTGAAAGATACTATAGCGGAAGAACAAGCTGGTTTTTTACCAAATAGACAAATTAGAGACAATTTAAGAGTGGTGATTGATGCAATTGAATACTATGACAAACATCCAGAAAAAGAAGTTGGATTCCTCTTTTTAGACACGGAAAAAGCTTTTGACAATTTAAATTGGGAGTTCATGCTGCAAGTTATTGAAAAAATGGATATAGGACAGTCTTTTTTAAACATGATTGTGGCAATTTACTCAGAACAGAAAGCAGCTTTGAATATAAATAAAGAAAGAACAGATTTCTTCCAAGTTCAAAAAGGAACATGCCAAGGCTGCCCGTTATCCCTGTTGTTGTTTATTTGGATACTGGAAATATTATTGACAGCGATAAGAAAAGACAACAGCATTGAAGGACTCACAGTGAAAGGTTTTGCATATAAATACAGAGCATTTGCAGATGATGTAATGTTCATGATTCAAGATCCAATCGAGAAAATACCACAATTGATGGAAAAAATTGAAGAATTTGGATCAGTTGCGGGATTTTACGTTAATAAAAGTAAAACCAAAGTGATGTGCAAAAATATGACGAAACAAAGACAAACAGAACTCCAAGAGAAAATTCAATGTGAAGTAGTTACAAAGACTAAATATTTAGGAATTGAATTGACTATGAAAAACATTGATTTGTTCAAAAATAATTATGAAAAGGTTTGGTATAGAATTCAGCAAGATATGAAGAAATGGGATACCTTGAATCTATCATTATTGGGAAGAATCGCAACGGTAAAAATGAATATTTTACCGCGTTTGATGTTCTTATTTCAGACTATTCCAATATTAAAACAAAGGAAAATACTGGATACGTGGCAGAAAGAATTATCTAAATTTGTATGGGCAGGAAGAAAGCCAAGGATTAAAATGAAAATTTTATGTGATGCAAAGGAAAGAGGAGGTCTACAACTACCAAATTTAAGACTGTATTATGATGCCGTCTGTTTAACATGGTTGGAACAGTGGATTAATCTTGAGAATAAAAAGTTATTGGCTCTAGAAGGGCATGATAACAAGTTTGGATGGCATGCATATTTATGGTATGGAAAAGTAAAAATAGACAAATTCTTCAAACACCACTTTATAAGACGATCACTGTTCGAGACTTGGATGAGATATAGAAAATTCTTCTCTGAAGAAAAACCACTTTGGATAGTACCAGCAGAAGTGATTAATCCATATTCAAGAAATCAAGGGTTAGATTGGCTACCTTATAAAAGTCTTTTAAAATTAGAAGGGAAAAACTTTGTGTTAAAAGACAGATTTGATGTGGAATTTGAATATGATTGGTTGAAGTATAGACAGATTTATGACTTATTTAAGACCGATAAAAGAGAACATGGTTTTAGAGAAAATAACACTGAAATTGAAATTGTATGGCTTGAGAAGGGTAAAAAAATGATTTCTAAATTGTACAAGGTTTTGTTGAAATGGTACACTGAGGATGAAACTGTAAAAGAGCAAATGATAAAATGGGCGGTAAATATTAATAATGAGATATTAATGACATCTTGGGAATATCTGTGGAAAAAGTCAATGAAAATTTCAACTTGTGTAAATGTTAAAGAGAATTGTTATAAAATGATGTACAGATGGTATATGACGGCTAAAAAAATTGCTATTATAAATGAAAGTATGTCTAACAAATGTTGGAAATGTAAGAAACATGAAGGGTCTTTTTACCATATGTGGTGGACATGTGATAAAGCAGTAAAGTATTGGACTGAGATCCACAATGAGATACAAAAAATTTTGAAATGTACTTTTAAGAAAGACCCACAGATGTTATTAGTTAGGTCTTAAAATGGAAGAAATAAATGTAGCCAAGAGAACACTATTATGGTACTTGATTACAGCAGCTAGACTGACTTTTGCTCAATGTTGGAAACAAGATAAAGTACCTGAAACATGGGAATGGATTAAAAAGATGTTGTTTATGGCAGAAATGGACAAATTAACAAGAAAGTTAAACAACGAAGAAGATGAAACCTTTTTCGAAGACTGGAAAGACTTTCAAGAATACTTGTTGAAAAACTGGGATGTTAAGCGTGGTTTGATTTGTTTTGATAGCTATTAAGAAGAAATTGAAAGAGAATTAGACTTTTGAATTGTTACCATTAGTAAAAGAAAATATGTTTAGTAGTATATGTAATTGCATAAGAGAAATATCAATGGGGTTGGTGCAGTGCGGGAAGCCTTGTTTGGGGGGGAGAGGGAGAAAGAAAAATGGATATGTATTGGTGTGTTTAAATTGTATGAACATGTGATATATCCAATAATAAATTGTATTTACCTAAAAGAAATTGCAAGTTGATAAACAGGTACCACTTTGGTGGGAAGGTAACAGCGTTCTGTGCGCCTCGGTGTTTAGTCATGCCAGCCACATGACCACGGAAATGTCTTTGGACAGCGCTGGCTCTTCGGCTTGGAAACAGAGATGAGCACCGCAACCCTAGAGTCGGATTCGATTAGCTTTTGAGCAAGGGAAACCTTTATCTAACCTTTACTATCTATCTATCTATCTATCTATCTATCTATCTATCTATCTATCTATCTATCTATCTATCTATCTATCTATCTATCTATCTATCCATCCATCCATCCATCCATCCATCCATCCATCCATCCATCCTCCATCTATCTATCTATCATCTATCTATCAATCTATCTATCAATCTATCATCTATCTATCTATCTATCTATCTATCTATCTATCTATCTATCTATCTCTATCTATCTATCTATCTATCTATCTATCTATCATCTATCTATCGATATGTTTTTGGTTTTGCCTCTTGCTTGCGCAAATTGAACTGTCATTATTTATTTCTGCACAGTTTTCTCATGTCTTACACCAATAGGGTTGCCAGCTCCAGGTTGGGAACTTCCTGGGGATTCGGTGGTTGAGGCTGGGAAGGGAGAGGGCTCAACTGGGGTGTGATGGCGTTTGCCCTCCAAAGCAACCATTTCTTTCAGGGGGAGGCTAACTCCTTAGTCTGGAGATCTGCTGTAGTTCCAGGAAATCTCCAGGACTCACCTGGAGGTTAGCATCCCTAACAGCCCTTAAAGAGAACCAGTTTGGTGTAGTGGTTAGGAGCGGTGGACTCTAATCTGGGAGAACTGGGTTTGATTCCCCCACTCCTCCACATGCAGCTGCTGGTGTGACCTGAGGTCAGTTACAAGTTCTCTCAGAGCTTTTCTTTCAGGAGCAGTTCTCAAAACAGCTCTCTCAGCCCCACCTGCCTCATAGGCAATCCTCCCTCTAAGCTGTAGAGTCTTGGTGTGAGAGCCAGTGCGCGGACTCTTATCTGGGAGAACCGGGTTTGATTCCCCACTCCTCCACTTGCACCTGCTGATGTGGCCTTGGGTCAGTTACAAGCTCTGGCACAGCTGTTCTCGAAAAAGAGCAGTTTCTGTCAGAACTCTCTCAGCCCCACCTATCTCACAGGGTGTCTGTTGTGGGGAGGGGAAGGGAAAGGAGTTTGTAAGCCGCTCTGAGACTCCCTTGGGTAGTGAAGGGCGGGGAATAAATCCAATCTCTTCTTCTTCTTGTGAGCAAAAATTCTACTTTGTGGGCTACTGGCATTGAAGTTGTGAGTGAGCAATTTGGCGACTGCATAAATTAATTTGCTGTGGAGCCATCCTCCCTGAGCTAAGACAAAAATGTGTGAGCCAGAGGCTAAAAAACTGTAAGCTAGCTCACACTAACTCAGCTGAGAGGGAACACTGCTCACAGGGTGTCCGTTCTGGGGAGGGTGAAGGTAAGAAGATTGTAAGCCTCTCTGAGACTCCTTCAGGTAGTGAAGGGTGGGGTATAAATCCAATCTCCTCCTCCTCCTCCTCCTCCTCCTCCTCCTCCTCCTCTTCTTCTTCTTCGTCTTCTTCTTCTGTACCAGTCAATCAACTTTATATGTAATTCATACATATAAATGACACAAAGGATGCCAGACTAGATGGACCAGTGGCCTGATCCAGCAGGGCTCTTCTGATGTTCTTATAACGGCCTCGGCCTCCATGCCCTGTTCTTGGCCCTCCAGAAGAACTGGTTGGCAACTGTGCGAGACAGGATATGCTGGACTAGATGGACCAGTGGCCTGATCCAGCAGGGCTCTTCTGATGTTCTTATGAAGGCCTTGGCACCTCTTTGCCCTGTTGTTGGCCTTCCAGAGGAACTGGTTGGCCACTGTGCAAGACAGGATGCTGGACTAGACGGACCACTGGTCTGATCCAGCAGGGCTCTTCTGATGTTCTTATGAAGGCCTCTTCCTCTCTGCCCTGTTTTAGCCCACCAGAGGAACTGGTTGGCCACTGTGTGAGCAGGATGCTGGACTAGATGGACCCTCACTGGTCTGATCTAGCAGGGCTCTTCTGATGTTCTTACGATATTACCTTTGAGATTGGGGGAATTCCCACAACATCACAATCAATGCTTTCCTGCTCTCTAAAACTCCTGGGAGGAGGTGTTGAGGCCACAGGCCTTGCAGCCCTCATGCCACCCCCAGCTCCTTGGAAGGGTGGGGTAAAAATGTGGTGGAAACTGACAAAAATAGAAATTATATAGAAACAGAGATTTTGTTCCCATTTGCTGAAGATTCTGGAATTTACAGAGAAAGAATTATACAGTGATGCGATGAAGTCCCAGAGAGTAAACAAAACTGATATTCCAAATTATTATTGTTTATTATAATCATCATCATCATTATAATAACAACAATAACAACAACAATATAAAAAAATTATCACACCTTCCTGACCTTATGAGGGCTACCAAGGCAGCTTACGATTTAAAACATACATGATAAAAGCACATTTTAAATCCAAATTCTTCCCTCTTCAAAAAGATCATCAGAACGATTAGAAACAGAGTTAAAATTTATACAAAACATAAAAGACAGTAACTGAAACTTTGCTTAGGAAAGAGGTATTATTGAGGGAATCTTGGTTTACCGAACTAAGGAAACTCCTCCCTTGAACAGGAAACCCGGGACCCTTTATTAAAAGAGGAGCTTTGGAAATGTGCAGCCTCGTTAATATCAGTTCTAATTACTCGCTTAGCCCCTCTCGAGCGTCTCCCCGCTCTCCTCCACCCGTGCCCCGATTCCGTCTCCTTCCCCCAGAGTATAGTTAAGCTCCCCGTGTCTGTCATTAATTCGAACACAGCACTGGAGGAAACCAAGGCTCGCCTCTCCCTAAGCGGATCTAATTAACCGAGCCACCCTCCTTCCAGAGTGGCTCTCAGCCGATTATCAACCCGCCATATGGCCCAGGAGACAGGCCGGAAGGTCAGGGGTCGGCGGGGTGTACGGAAGGCTCCAAACTTCTGTCTTTCTTCGGCTCTTACCCAAGGAGGCAGCTAATCTCGTTGTTCGCCGGGGAGTCCCGTAAAAGGCCATGAATAAACTTTCCTCCGGGAGCCTTTCAAAGGGGAAAGGGTCACATAGGGAGCACCGCCTCCTCCCCAACCCACTTTGGGGATGTCTAACCGGCTCGCGAGAGAAGCCCCGCCATCTGCAGCGAGGCCCTTACAAGTGATCTTGAATGTGCTCAACGGCTTAACGCGGGCGACACTTTAATTTCATTAACATTTTAATTAGCTCGCATATTCAGAGTGGAACGGGTGGGAGGGGTGGGGGTGAGAAGAAAGGAGGGGATTGAGCGGCCTGCACGTCTGTGTTTGCGGAATAACGCTGTGATCCTGGAATGAGGGATTGTGGTTTAGGGTTAGGGTTGCCAGGTCTGGGTTGGGAAATACCTGGAGGTTTTGGGGGTGGATCCGGGAGAGGGCGGGGTTTGGGGAGGGGAGGGGCCTCGGCAGGGTACAAGGCCATAGAGTCCCCCTTCCAAGCAACCATTTGCTCCAGTTTGGTGTAGTGGTTAAATGCTTGGACTCAGATCTGGGAGAACCGGCTTTGAAGAGAGAAGAAGAAGAGTTTGGATTTATACCCCACCCTTCACTGCCCAGAGGCGTCTCAGAGCGGCTGACAAACTCCTGTCCCTTCCCCTCCCCACAACAGACACCCTGTGAGGTAGGTGGGGCTGAGAGAACTTCTGACAGAAACTGTCCTTGAGAGAACAGCTGTGACAGAGCTTGTGACTGACCCAAGGTCACATCAGCAGGTGCAAGTGGAGGAGTGGGGAATCAAACCTGGTTCTTCCAGATTAGAGTCCGCGCACTTCACCACTATGCCAAACTGGCTCTCACACCAAGACTCCACAGCTTAGAGGGAGGATTGCCTGTGAGGCAGGTGGGGCACTTAACCACTGCACCAAATTGGCTCTTGATTCCCCACTCCTCTACATGCAGCTGCTGGTGTGACCTTGGGTCAGTCACAAGCAGCGTTCCCTCTAAGCTGAGTTGGTGTGAGCTAGCTCGCAGTTTTTAAGCCTCCAGCTCACCCATTTTGGTCTCCGCTCAGGAAGGAGGGCTCCAGAGCAAACCAGCAGCCAAATCGCTCACTCCCAACTTTAATACCAGTAGCTCACAAAGTAGAATTTTTGCTCACAAGACTCCACAGCTTAGGAGGTGCATTGCAAGTCATATCGCCACCCAAAACCCTACAGCTGGTTGCCCAGGAGAGAGCGTGGTCATTGCCTTCAGAAATGTTTTACATATCATGAATAGCGATTTCAAGGTATGAGATGAGAACGTTTTTAATTTTGCAAACTGGACACATTCCATAAACTAAGCCCGTTTATAGAGGTGCTTTTTTTTTTTTAAATAATCTTTTGAATAAATGGTTCAGCTTCTATGGGACATGAGAGAGGCACAGAACCAGGAAGGGCGTTCGTTGCCCTGTCTGAATTTTACAACGAGAAAGCCCTAAGTTGCAGCATGACTTAAAAGATTTCAGGGGATTGAAGTGTCCCGGGAAAGATGGGGACCTTGGAGAGTATTAGCCAGTCAAAACTGACCGAGTGTTCTTAGAACGTGGGCACGGCCACTGGAGATCTGATTGGCCACTGGAGATCTGATTGGCTATGCAGGTCTTGAAAAAGTTGCTTTCGGCAGCAGCCGCTGCCCCCCACAGGACAAGGATCTTCACTACAGGCGGATAGACAGTATGTACGCGGGAAAATATGTTCGAAACAATATGGTCATTTTAAAAGGCATTCTCTTACAGTGTATTTCTGAAATGCTGAAGAGCTAATATTAGAGTTACGCATGACATCACCCTCTGACATTTTGCGGTTGGCCCCGCCTCCTGCAGCAGCCATTTGGCAGTTGGCCCCGCCTCCCACAGCCGCCATTTTGTGGTTGCGGCCACCACCCTGTGTCAGCAAAGGTCCCCACAGGCTCAAAAAGTCTGGGGACCCCAGTTCTGTCCCCTAGCAGAAGATCTTTCCAACCCCCCACAAATATTAGTTTCGCAGGGGCTCAGAACCCAGCAGGAGGGGCTCCACAACCTAAAATGTCTCAGCCTAAGATGAGAACCAGTTTAGTGTGGTGGTTAGGAGTGCGGACTCTAATCTGGGAGAACCGGGTTGGATTCCCCACTCCTCCACATGCAGCTGCTGGTGTGACCTTGGGCCAGTTGTAAGTTCTCTCAGAGCTGTTTTCTCAAGGGCAGTTCTCAGAAGAGCTCTCTTGGCCCCACCTACCTCACAGGGTGTCTCTTGTGGGGAGGGGAAGGGAAAGGAGTTTGTAAGTCACTCTGAGACTCCTTCGGGTAATGAAGGTTGGGGTATAAATCCAATCGCTGCTGCTGCTGCTGCTGCTGCTGCTTGCTGCTGCTGCTTCGTCTTCTCTTCCTCTCCTCTTCCTCTTCCTCTTCCTCCTCTTCCTCTTCCTCTTCTTCCTCCCTCTTCCTCTTCCTCTACCTCACAGGGTGTCTGTTGTGGGGAGGGGAAGGGACGGGAGATTGTCAGCCACTCTGAGACTCCTTTGGGTAGTGAAGGGCTGGGTATAAATCCAATGTCTTCTTCTTCTTCTACCTCACAGGGTGCCTGTTGTGGGGAGGGGAAGGGAAAGGAGTTTGTCAGTTGCTCTGAGACTCCTTCGGGTAGTGAAGGGCTGGGTATAAATCCAATCTCTTCTTCTTCTTCTACCTCACAGGGTGTCTGTTGTGGGGAGGGGAGGGGAAAGGAGTTTGTAAGCCGCTCTGAGACTCCTTTGGGGAGTGAAGTTGTTGTTGTTGTTCAGTCGCACAGTCGAGTCCGACTCTTCGCGACCCCATGGACCAGGTTACGCCAGTCCCTCCTGTCTTCCGCTGTCTGCTGAAGTTTGCTCAATTTCATGTTCGTTGCATCGATGACACTATCTAACCATCTCATCCTTTGCCGTCCCCTTCTTCTTTGACCTTCAATCTTTCCCAGCATCAGGGTCTTCTCCAGTGAATGCTCCCTTCTCATTTGGTGGCCAAAGTATTTGAGCTTCAGCTTCAGGATCTGGCCCTCCAAGGAACAATCAGGGTTGATTTCCTTTAGGATTGACTGATTTGATCTCCTTGCAGTCCAAGGGACTCTCAAGAGTCTTCTCCAGCACCATAGTTCAAAAGAATCTATTCTTCGGCGCTCGGCCTTCCTTATAGTCCAACTCTCGCAGCCATACATTACTACGGGGAATACCATTGCTTTGACCATGCGGACTTTTGTTGGCAAGATGATGTCTCTGCTTTTTATCATGCTGTTTAGGTTTGCCATCGCTTTCCTCCCAAGGAGCAGGCGTCTTTTAATTTCATGGCTGCAGTCACCATCTGCAGTGATCTGGGATCCTAGGAACGTGAAGTCTGTCACTACTTCTACGACTTCCCCTTCTATTTGCCAAGGAGTGATGGGGTCAGATGCCATGATCTTAGTTTTATTGATGTTGAGCTTCAAGCCCACTTTTGCGCTCTCCTCTTTGACCCTGAGCAAGAGGCTCTTGAGGTCCTCTTCACTTTCTGCCATCAGAGTGGTATCGTCTGCATATCTGAGGTTATTGATCTTTTCCCCAGCAATCTTAACTCCAGCTTGTGATTCATCCAGGCCAGCATTTCGCATGATGCACTCTGCATATAAATTAAATAAGCAAGGTGACAAAATACATCCTTGTCGTACTCCTTTTCCTATGCTAAACCAATCAGTTGTTCCATATCCGGTTCTAACTGTTGCTTCTTGACCCTTATACAGGTTTCTCAGGAGGCATGTGAGGTGGTCTGGTACTCCCATCTCTTTAAGAACCTGCCATAATTTATTGTGATCCACACAATCAAAGACTTTAGCATAGTCAATGAAGCAGAAGTAGATGTTTTTCTGGTACTCTCTTGCTTTCTCCATAATCCAGCGAATGTTGGCAATTTGATCTCTAGTTCCTCTACCTCTTCGAAACTCAGCTTGTACTTCTGGCAATTCTCTATCCACGTACTGTTGGAACCTAGCTTGTAGGATTTTGAGCATGACCTTGCTAGCGTGTGAAATGAGTGCAATTGTGCGATAGTTTGAACATTCCTTGACATTGCCCTTCTTTGGGATTGGAATGTAAACTGACCTTTTCCAATCCTGTAGCCACTGTTGTGTTTTCCAAATTTGTTGGCAAATTGAGTGCAGCACTTTAACAGCATCTTCTTTTAAGACTTTGAATAACTCAGCTGGGATACCATCACCTCCACTAGCTTTGTTGTTAGTAATGCTTTCTAAGGCCCATTTAACTTCGCTTTCCAGGATGTCTGGCTCGAGGTCAGTGATTATACCATCATGGTTGTCAAGGACATTGAGGTCCTTCTTATATAGTTCTTCTGTGTATTCTTGCCATCTTTTCCTAATCTCTTCTATGTAGGGTAGTGAAGGGCTGGGTATAAATCCAATCTCTTCTTCTTCTTGTACCTCACAGGGTGTCTGTTGTGGGGAGGGGAAGGGAAAGGAGTTTGTCAGTCGCTCTGAGACTCCTTCGGGTAGTGAAGGGCGGGGTATAAATCCAGTCTCTTCTTCTTCTTCTTCTACCTCACAGGGTGTCTGTTGAGGGGAGGGGAAGGGAAAGGAATGTGTAAGCCGCTCTGAGACTCCTTCAGGTAGTGAAGGACGGGGTATAAATCCAATCTCTTCTTCATCAGCTCTGACCACTGCCTTAGGCTGCTTTGCCAGCCCTCGGTGTTTCCCTGAAGTCTCTCTGAGCCGAAGCCTTCTTTCCTGTCGCAGCTCCCAGAGAATCCGTGAGCTTGAGAGGGAAGGAGGGAGAAGAGGGAGGGGAACTCTCCTCCCCCAGCAGGATCGTTTTTGCTGGCAGCCAGGCGATTTATATATTTTCGGAGAATAAACATTATCAAGCCAATGAGGTGGTTCGGCAGTCACAAAAATCCAAACATACATTAATGATCTAAATCAAACTACGCTAGGAGGAATATGTACGGCACGGCTCACGTCAGAGATTGGGCGGCTGTCAGGACGCAAGTTTCATTAATGTTTGGCAACTCGGAGAGATACACAATGGATGCAGACAATCGTGTTTAATTGACTGTCAACATCACTCCGATGTGTGTGTTTTCGGAGGCTTGTTAACTATGTAGGGAGGAGCCGTGGCTCAGGCAGAGCATCTGCTCGGCATGCAGGAAGTCGCAGGGTCAGTCCCCACCAGTGTTCCCTCTAAGCTGAGTTTGTGTGAGCCAGCTCACAGTTCTTGAGCCTCCGGCTCCCACATTTTTGTCTTCTCTCAGGAAGGATGGCTCCAGAGCAAACTCATTTATGCAGCAGCCAAATCGCTCGCTCACAACTTGAATGTCGGTAGCTCACCGAGTGGAATTTTTGCTCACAAGACTCCGCAGCTTAGAGGGAGCATTGGTCCCCAGCAGGGCTATTTTGGGGCCGGAACGCACAGGAACGGCATTCCGGCTGGCTTCCAAGTTGGCCATGCCTACAGCCTCCCCCCCTCGGGTTCTCCAGGCACTGGTCTCAAACTTTGTTCTTAGTTACACGGAGCACCAGAATAATCTCAAAGATATATTTTTGGAAGAGGACACGGAGTCTCTACACAAGTCAACAGCAATAAGCTATCAACCTCCACCCCAGTGCGCCTAGTTTGGAAAAACCGACGGGAGACCCAAACCTCGGTCCGCCTGCTCTTTCATTCCCATTCAGTCAAAGTCACACGGCTGACGAAAAACAACGTTTTAATTTAAATTCAATTTCTGATCTTGCATTCATTCCCCGGCACGGCCACAGAGAGGGGATTTCATTAAAGGGTTTAATAGATTTTATAAGAGTTGTCAGATCCAAAAAGGTTATGGAGCAAATGCATTCTCTCTGCTTCTGGAATTTCAATAGCGGTCCAGTAAACAAATTTACCGTGAAAATAGAAGCGGGGGAGGAGCTCCCCGTATGAATCTTAGGCCCGACTTGGAGAAGCAAACATCATCTGGATGACTTAAAGATCTCGGGATGAAGGGTTAAGTCCCTTTTCTTTTTTTTTTCACTTCTGATGTTTGTCACTGTGAGATCCTATAGAGGCAGTTTGGGGGACAGAAACAGATCAAGATACAAAAGACAACTCCGGTTACCAACCTCCGGGTGGTCAAACTAAATACGCACACTGTGAAGAATGACGAGAATCACAATTTATATAAATGACTCAATGTATGTAACGCAATGGATATCTCGATTCCTATGTACCAAAAATTCAACAGTCTTTTAATGTCCCTTATAAACCGCTGCTCCTGCCAACCTAGCAGTTCGAAAGCAAGATATTGCAAGTAGATAAATAGGTACCACTTCGGGGGGAAGGTAACAGCATTCCGTGCACCTTGGCGTTTGGTCATGCCGGCCACATGACCACGGAAACGTCTTTGGACAGCGCTGGCTCTTCAGCTTGGAAACGGAGATGAGCACCGCAGCCTTAGAGTCGGATTTGACTGGCTTTCGAGCAAGGGAACCTTTACCTTTACCTATAAACCGCTGATGGAGTCACCCTCAACAGGTGACCTCCGTATATTCCAAACATCAAGTGTCCTTGCTATGATCTGACCTTGTTGAAAACTGGAAGCGACGGAGGTCATCAGCCGACTTCTCTTCTGTTCTGTGCTTCCAAAGGCTCACAAACACGACTCCAACAGGCCAGCTACGATGCTTGTTTCACCAGCTTCTTTGTGGGAAATCGTGCAAATAATAAAACATTTGGGAGCCAAAAATGTCATTAAGCATTATATATTCATCAAAACAATTTCTTGCCTTTTTAAGTAGTTCTCACTATCAGATCCCATCAGAGTTGTTTAGAAAAATACCTTAACAAGACGACAGAAATTTAAATAATGGGCACGAGTCAAAAACCTTATCGTTGCACGTGCCAGCTGCTGGAAATACTGATAAGGTTTTTGACTGGTGCCCATTATTTAAATGTCTGTCGTCTTGCTAAGGTATTTTTCTAAACAACTCTGATAGGATCTTATAGCGAGAACTACTTAAAAAGACAAGAAATTAGACAACCATTTTGTGCATCGTGATTCTGAAGAAGTGTTTTCTTGAAACGAATGAACATTCTGGAGACCTCGTAAATGTTTACTCTTCTAGGTAAAGGTAAAGGTTTCCCTTGCTTGAAAGCCAGTCGAATCTGACTCTAGGGATGTGGTGCTCATCTCCGTTTCCAAGCCGAAGAGCCAGCGCTGTCCAAAGATGTTTCTGTGGTGATGTGGCCAGCATGACTAGATGCCGAGGCACACCGAACGCTGTTCTCTTCCCACCGAAGCAGTGCCTAGTGATCTACTTGCAATTTCTCCCTTTCAAACTGCTAGGTTGGCAGGAGCTGGGACCAGAGACGGGAGCTCACTCCGTCATGCGGCACTGGGGGTCTTGAACTGCTGAACTACCGACCTTCCAGTCTGCAGTTCAGTGTCTTAACCACTTGAGTCACCACAGCTTGGTCTACCCTGCCTTAATTTGTAACTTGTAGGAGACTCAGGGCTCTTTTTGTAGCAGGAACTCCCTTGCATATTAGGCAACACACCCTTAATGTAGCCAGTCCTCCAAGAGCTTACAGTAGCCCCTGTAAGAAGAGCTCTGTAAGCTCTTGGAGGATTGGCTACATTGGGGGGGTCACCTAATATGCAAAGGAGTTCCTGCTACAAAAAGAGCCCTGGTAGGAGTAATGTTTACTGTTCTACTTTGTCTTAATTTGTAAACTCCAGGAGCTCCAGTTCATTGCTTTTAGGAATGTTACAGCTTATGCTCTTTGCCTCCATGTATGTTGTTTAGTCATGCCGGCCACATGACCACGGAAACGTCTTCGGACAGCGCTGGCTCTTCAGCTTTGAAACGGAGATGAGCACTGCAACCCTAGAGTTGGATTCGACTGGCTTTCGAGCAAGGGAACCTTTACCTTTACCTTTATGTTGTAATGCACGGCAAGTATTTTGTTTAGTATATGGCTTACGTCAGGGCTCTTTTCGTAGAAAAACAGCTGCAGGAGCTCATTAGCATATGGTATGCTAATGAGCTATTAGGCTATTAGCATATGCCACGCCCCCTGACATCACCGGAAGTGATGTCAGAAGGGGAAGCAAAAAGGGAGGAGGCATCTTCAAAAGCCTCCCCTTCCCTTCCCCAGCTGGCCTGGGTGGGGAAGCTAAGAGAGAAGGGATTTAGTTTAAACTCCTTCTCATGAGAGTTGGGCCACAGAAGGAGGAAAGAGGGAAGGAAAGAGAGAGAGTAGAGAGAAGGAAAGAAGGAAGGAAAAAGGGAAAGAAAGAGAAGGAAAGGAGGAGGGAAAGAAGAGAGGGAAGAAGGACGGAAACAGGGAAAGGATGGAAAAAGAGAAGAGAAGAAGGTGGGAAAGAAAGAAAGAGAGAAGAGAAGACGGAGGGAAAGAGGAAAAGGAGAGAAGGAAAGGAGGGAATGAAAGAAATTCGGCGGCAATTTGGCCCCATTATATCCTATGGGCCATTGAAGTCAATGGAGAAAACATAGGGTATATTCTGGGGGCTGGAGAGGAGGGGGTTTGAGGGAGAGGCTCCAAACTCACAAGGTAGCTGATGGAGCCTCTCCCCAAGATACCCACCAAGTTCAAAGAACATTGGATTAGAGGTTCCAATTCTATGCCCCCCAAACAGGTTGCCCCCATTCCCTCCATTGTTCTCTATGGTGGGGAAAAAGTAACTGCGGTTGGGAGGTCAGTTGAAACGAGCACGACTCCACTCGCCCCTCGAAGAGGCAGGGTGTGAGCAGAAGTAAACAGCAGAAATATCCAAAGAAGTGAGCAGTGAGTCACAAAAGCTCATCCCCTGCCACAAATTTTGTTAGTCTTTTTTTTTATTAAGTGTGTGTGTGTGTGTCTGGAAGTCATGGCTGACTTCTGGCGACTCCTAGCGGGGCTTGGATGTTCCAGAGAGGTGGCTTGTGATTACCTGCCTCTGCGTCCCGGCCCCGGTATTCCTTGGAGGTCTCCCACCCAAGTGCTTGCCAGGGTCGGCCCTGCTTAGCTTCCGAGATCTGATGAGATCGGGCTTGCCTGGGCCAGCCAGGTCAGGGCAAATTTCGTTAGTCTTTAAAGTGCTACTGGACTCTTGTTATTTTCTGCTGTTGCAGAGAGACTGACAACAGCTACCCATCTTGATAAGTCCATCAATGGCCACTAGCCATGGTGACAGAGGGGGGGCCTCCGCATTCGGAGGCACTGATCCTCTGAATCCCAGAGCCAGGAGGCAACATCAGGGGAAGGCCTCGGCCTCTGTGCCCTGTTGTTGGCCATCCAGGGGAACTGGTTGGCCACTGTGTGAGACAGGATGGTGGACTAGATGGACCCTCACTGGTCTGATCCAGCAGGGCTCTTCTGATGTTCTTATGAAGGCCTTGGCCTCTATGCCCTGTTGTTGGCCCTCTAGAGGAACCGGTTGGCCTCTGTGTGAGACAGGATGCTGGACTAGATGGACCACTGGTCTTTTCTAGCAGGGCTCTTCTTAAGTTCTGATGAACTATCTCCATGGAAATCAGTTGTTATTCCAGATCTCCAGGCCCCACCTGGAGGCTGGCAATGCTAACTGTTGTTCAGAACACTTATTGCACAGTTCCTAGTTGGTATGGAGACGCCAAACAACCAATGATAATGAAGGTGCCCATCTTCGGCTCAGGCCTAAATGGATTTTATTTTCTCTACTGCCACCTACTGTTTGTAATATGCAAAGACCACTAAAGGAGACCAGCGTTTTCTCATCATAGCATCTGTGGACGGCGGAACTGGCCCACGAAATCTCATGCTGGAATAAACATTGTTTGTCTTTAAAGTGCTACACTGGACTTCTGGTTTCTTTTTGCTGAACAAGAAGCAGATGGACTCACTGTCTCCTCAAGATTTGGACAGATATCCTTGGACAGGTGTCCATCCAAATGGGAAACAAAAGCACATGCAATACCCTTTCCCTGGGCCAAAGTGTTTCAGAATGTATGTGGGTGTGCCCAAAATTACTATTCGGCTGATTGCTCCTGTCACAAATATTAATGGCCATATACATCCTACCAGTGAGACTGCTGAATTGCGATAGAGAACGAAACTAAAGAAAATGCATCCTCCTGGACTGAATTAAGACCTAGGTTTCCTGTCTCATTACCCATGCTGTTTTCTCCATGCCTACTGCCTCTCTGCATATCACATCTAATCCAATCATACCGGCTATTGTCATTCACCCACTATTGTCATTCGCCTGCTACTGTCATCCGGCATCTGAAATCACTCCACTCTCCAAGATATAAGGGCAGATGGACTCTAGTTGTATCTGAGGAAGTGAGCATTGACTCACAAACATAAGAACATAAGAACAAAAGAGAAGCCAATGTTGAATCAGGCCAATGGCCCATCTAGTCCAACACTCTGTCACACAGCGGCCAAAATATACCAGGTGCCATCAGGAGGTCCAGCAGTGGGGCCAGGACACCAGAAGCCCTCCCACTGCTGCCCCCTCCAGCACCAAGAAGAGAGTGCATCACCTGCCCCAGACTGCGAGTTCCCATCTATACCCTGCGGCTAATAGCCACTGATGGACTTCTGCTCCATATATTTATCTAATTCCCTCTTGAAAAGCTCATACCCTGCCACAGATTTTGCTAATCTTTAAGGTGCTACTGGATTCTTGCTGTTTCTATATATCCTACCAGTGTGTTCAGAAAACTCTGACTCTCCAGGGTTCGCAATGAGTTTGGCGACCCTACAGCCATGCAAGTTCCACAGGCTTTCGCCCAGCACGCCAGTCTCTATAGCACAGTGGTTCTTTTCATTCCTAATAAGAATAAACTTCACCATAAACTCCCTTCGTGTAGATGAAAAGCCTTCAATTCAACCAAAAAATCTGTTGTTGAATAAATAGGGCATGGTTTCCTGTCCTGAAAAACACAGAAGGCTCTGCATCTGACAATAGCACTACAGATGAGATTAGAATTTCAACAGTCAGTCCACATGCAAAAGAATCTCCTCAGGAAACAGGAAACCTCCTCAGGAAACAATCCACATGCAAAAGAACCTCCTCAGGAAACAGCCAATCCGTATACAAAGGAACCTCCTCAGGAAAGCTCCTCCATTAACGTGTTCACAACCTGGGGAACTCCTACATGATAATGACTCGGCCCTACCCCACCTTCCTGAGTAGATATAAATTACCTGCCTACCATTTTTCTGCTCACCTTGGCACAGAGAATACTCCATCTTTCTGTGTTATACCTCTGAGGATGCCAGTCACAGCTGTTGGCGAAACGTCAGGTCCTACAATGCCAAGACCACGGCCATACAGCCAGGAAAATCCACAGCAGCTAACCAAAAAATCCTTTCCCTTCGATGCCAACTTTCCATGTGCACAAGGCTTTTTATTTTAGCGTCTGTATGTTTCCCCGTGTCACGTTCCCCGCTTGCAATCAGAAGTGGTACCATCTGGGAAGGGCTGATCCACGAGACGTTCTGAATCGATGCTAAGTTTAACGTAGGGTGGCCAACATCGGGAGGAGCCTGGAGGTCTGATAGAATCATAAAGTTGGAAGGGGCCATCTAGGCCATCCAGTCCGACCCCCCTGCCCAGTGCAGGATCAGCCTGGAGCATCCCTGACAAGTGTTTGTCCAGCCGCTGCTTCAAGACTGCCACCACCTCCCAGGGCAGCCTGGAATTATGACTGATCTTGATAGGACACAAATCAATTCTCCTGGAGGAAATGGCTGTGTGGGAAGGTGGAATCTAGGGCCTTATCCCCGGCTCCTCTCCAAACCCCACCCCTCCACTGGAATCTCCAGGAATTTCCCAACCTGGAACTGGCCAGCCTAGTTTAACCACAGAAGAAAAAGAAGAAGAAGAAGAGGAGGAGGAGGAGACTGGATTTATACCCCGCCCTTCACTACCTGAAGGAGTCTCGGAGTGGCTTACAATCTCCTTACCTTCCCCCACCCCACAATGGACACCCTCTGAGCAGTGTTCCCTCTAAGCTGAGTTAGTGTGAGCTAGCTCACAGTTTTTTAGCCTCTGGCTCACACATTTTTGTCTTGGCTCAGGAAGGATGGGTCCACAGCAAATTAATTTACGCAGAAGCCAAATCGCTCGCTCACAAACTTCAATGCCAGTAGCTCACAAAGTAGAATTTTCACGAAGAAAAAGAAGAAGAAGAAGAAGAAGAAGAAGAAGAAGAAGAAGAAGAAGAAGAAGAAGAAGACGAGGAGACTGGATTTATACCCCGCCCTTCACTACCCAAAGGAGTCTCAGAGCGGCTTACAAACTCCTTTCCCTTCCCCTCCCCACAACAGACACCCTGTGATGTAGAAGAAGAAGAGGAAGAGATTGGATTTATACCCCACCCTTCACTACCCAAGGGAGTCTCAGAGCCGCTTACAATCTCCTTTCCCCTCCCCTCCCCACAACAGACACCCTGTGAGGTAGAAGAAGAAGAGGAAGAGATTGGATTTATACCCCACCCTTCACTACCCAAGGGAGTCTCCGAGCGGCTGACAAACTCCTTTCCCTTCCCCTCCCCACAACAGACCCCCTGTGAGGTAGAAGAAGAAGAAGAAAAGATTGGATTTATACCCCACCCTTCACTACCCAAGGGAGTCTCAGAACGGCTTACAAACTCCTTTCCCTTCCCCTCCCCACAACAGACACCCTGTGAGGTAGAAGAAGAAGAGGAAGAGATTGGATTTATACCCCACCCTTAACTACCCAAGGGAGTCTCAGAGCGGCTGACAAACTCCCTTTCCCTTCCCCTCCCCACAAAAGGCACCCTGTGAGGTAGGTGGGGCTGAGAGAGCTCTTTTGAGGACCGCTCCTGAGACAACTGCTGTGCCAGAACTATGGCTTGCCCAAGGTCATCCAGCAGGTGCGAGTGGAGGAGTGGAGAATCAAACCCAGTTCTCCCAGATTAGAGTCCAGGCGCTTAACCACTACATCAAAGTGGCTTTCTGCACCAAACTGGAAACAGCTCCATTAACTGCTAGATGGACAACCATGCTGCTGTCATGGTGGACTTGTGTGGTTGTGCTTTATCGGGCGGAGAAATTGACAGCCGTGCCTCTGAGACACCGAGAGCTGTGCAGCTCTGCCGGGTCCCCAAATACCACACCGCCGTCCCCAAAACGCACCCGCGAAAATTCTCCAGGCCGAGCCACCGGGCTGCCACAATGAGGACTTTGTCGCCCCGCCAGCTGCCTTGGGAGTCTGGCGTCGCACCCGCTCCCCTCTGCCTCGTCCCGTCACAATCCTGGGTCTGTGGGGAGGGGGGAGACAAAGAAACGATTCAGCATCTTCCTCCAGATGCCAGACCCACCCCAAGTCCTCCTGACTTCCTCCCCTGTCTCAGTCTCCCGCCGGCCCTCCTTTCAGCCCTTTGCCGTGGTGCTCACAGGGCCCCCCTTTCTGTCCCTGGTGTTTCTGGTGCTCGTGGTTGAAATGAAGAGGAGAAGAGAAGTTTATACCTGGCCCATCACTACCCGAAGGAGACTCAGAGAGATTTAAAACCTCCTTTCCCTCCCCCTCCCCACAACAGACACCCTGTGAGGTGGAAGAAGAAGAGGAGATTGGATTTATACCCCGCCCTTCACTACCCAAGGGAGTCTCAGAGTGGCTTACAAACTCCTTTCCCTTCCCCTCCCCACAACAGACACCCTGCGAGGCAGGTGGGGCTAAGAGAGCTCTGTTGAGGACTGCTCTCATGAGAACAGCTCTGAGAGAACTTGTGAGTGTCCCAAGGTCACCCAGCAGCCAAGGGGCGGGATCTGTCCAAAGCATTATTTATTTATTTATTTATTCAAACTTTTACCCAGCCCTCCCAGGCAAAGCTGGTTCAGGGCACCTTACAACAAATAATCACATTAAAAACATTAATTACAATTAAAACAGTTCTAAAACCATCATCAAGTGCTAGTGGTTGTTGACCATAAATGGAGGCAGCCATTATTTGCAGAGCCAGTTTGGTGTAGTGCTTAGGTGCGTGGACTCTAATCTGGGAGAACCGGGTTTGATTCCCCACTCCTCCACTCGCAGCTGCTAGATGACCTTGGGCAAGCCGTAGTTCTGTCAGAGCTGTCCTTGAAAAGGAGCCGTTTCTGTCAAGAGCTCTCTCTCTCAGCCCTGCCTACCTCACAGGGTGTCTGTTGTGGGGAGGGGAAGGGAAAGGAGCTTGTAAGCCGCTCTGAGACTCCTTTGGGTATTGAAGGGTGGGGTCTAAATCCAATCTCTTTCTTCTTCTACCTCACAGGGAGTCTGTTGTGGGGAGGGGAAGGGAAAGGAGTTTGTCAGTCGCTCTGAGACTCTCTTGGGTAGTGAAGGGTGGGATATAAATCCAATCTCCTCCTCCTCCTCCTCCGTCTTCTTCTCAACCCGCCATCAGCTCACAGTATTCATTTTAGATGTTCCAGCAGTACTTGTTGTTCTTGAGGCTGTTGCTGGTGGGTGGTGGCAGCTTCCGGACTCCAGGGCCCTCTGATGTTCTTCATGGGTGGTGGCAGCAGCTCCCAAAAACCTGGTGGAAGAGCTCCATTTTACAGGCCTTGCAGAACTGTAAGAGGTCCCGCAGGGCCCCTGCTCTCCTTTCACCAGGTTGGGGCCGCCACCAAGAAAGCCCTGGTTTTATACCCTGCCCTCCCCGCAAAAGCAGGCTCAGGGTGGCTTATGGCATTAGCTTTTATAGGCCCCAGTCATACGGGCCAGAAAATGCTGGGGGGAGGCGTGGCTGTTAGTCCCAGAGCAAAATAAGGCGCGGTAGCCCGATCACACAGTCCGTTGAGTTGCCATGCTCCAGCTCTGTGCGCCGATCACACCGCGATGCTGCAGCGGGGTGAAAAAGCAGCGCAGCATGAGCACACAAGTCGCGCTGGTGTAATGTGCCCATGCGCCGTTGTGGGGGCGGGCTGCTGTTGGTGTCTTCCATGTGCGCATGCACCATTTGGCATTAATGCGCATCCATGGAAACTTACAACATCCGGTTTGCCTCAGGACATGGGCGTGTGTTGGATGCCACGGGATACTGGTGCTTCCTCGATCAGACGCCGGCCTTTGCCCCGGGGTTTCCAGAAACTAGTGCTCCTTTCCTGGTAGTTTCCCCCCCCGCAACTTCGGAGGGAAGCTGCGCGTTGGCCACGGGAGTGCTACGCCTCCCAGATGTGCCTGTGTGATCCGGCCTGGAAACCCCGCGGGGCTACCGCGTCTTCGGCGGGGCAAATGCTCTGTGTGACCGGGACCATCGTATACAATAAACAGCTCCTCAAGCATGCGCATTATTAACTCCACGTAGCAAGCACGCATTCCCCCCCTCCTTATTTTGGCCTCTCATGAGCTACTCTCGTCCTCTTATCTTCCTCTACGGTTAGCAAGCGATGGCCTTCAACACAACTGCGCCGAACAATGGCTTTTGAGTTTCCAGCATGCCTTCGTGCTCGGTACGGGTCAGCGAGCCGCCAGATAACATGCAGAGCGTTTGTTCTTCTGTACTGAATCCCTTTCCCCTCCAGGGATACCTCTTGTCTCTCTACAGAATTAAAATGGCATTGTTGTTGCTCATTGTCACATGGGCGATGATATTTCCTTCTGATGGGGATCATGGCATGCTGGTTCAAGATCCCTGCCACCTGTCTGTGCGCCTTTCCCTGCCTGTTAGTTTGCAAGCGCTCCCCCCCATGCTCCAAGCTTCCTAGTGCTGTCGGGAGAAGGGCATGAATGGAGAGCGGGGGGCTGTAAGCAAAGAAGAAGAGAATTTGGATTTATATCCCGCCCTTCATTCGGAGTCTCAGAGCAGCCTGCGGTCTCTTTGGCCCTCTCCTCCCAACAATAGACCCCCGGCGAGAGAGCTCTTTCAAGAACGGCTCGCGAGAGAACAGCTCTGAGAGAACTTGTGACTGACCCAAGGCCACACCAGCAGCTGCATGTGGAGGAGTGGGGGAATCAAACCCGGTCCTCCAGATTAGAGTCGGCCACTCTTAACCACGACACTAAACTGGAAGGTGGTGGGAGGGCTCGTAAGAAGGGGAAGGATTTACAGTCAGGTGGGGACACGCAGGTGGGTGGGTGGAAAGGGAGGCATGTAGAAGACAAGAAGAAGAGATTGGATTTATACCCAGCCCTTCACTACCTGAAGGAGTCTCAGAACAGCTTACAATCTCCTTCCCCTTCCCTTCCCCGCAACAGACACCCTGTGAGGTAGGTGGGGCTGTGAGAGCTCTTTCGAGGACTGCCCTTGAGAGAACAGCTCTGAGAGAACTTGTGACTGACCCAAGGTCACTCCAGTGGCTGCACGTGGAGGCGTGGGGACTCAGACCCAGTTCTCCCAAATCAGAGTCCACCCTCCTCACCACCACACCAAACTGGGGGGTGCCAGCCTCCAGGTGGTGGCTGGAGAACTCCCACGATCTCCTGAAGATTTAGGGGTGAATTCTGGGAAGGGAGTGGTCTGGAGAAAGGGAGGGTCCTCAGCAGGAGATTATAACGCCATGCAGTCCACCTTCCAAAGCAGCCGTTTCCTCCAGAGGAACTGACCTCTGAGGTCCAGAGCTCAGTTGTAATTCCGGATGAGGGCAACGAAGATGGCGAGGGTTCTGGAGGCCAAGTCCTATGAGGAAAGGCTGAAGGAGCTGGGTGTGTTGAGCCTGGAGAGGAGATGACTGAAAGGTGAGATGATAGCCATCTTCAAGTCCCTGAAGGGCTGTCCTATAGAGGAGGGTGCAGAGTTTTCTGCTGCCCCAGAAGGTCAGACCAGAACTGACGCGTTGAAATTAAATCAGAAGAGTTTTTGGCTAAACATTCAGAAGAACTTCCTGACAGTTGGAGCGGTTCCTCGGTGGAACAGGCCAGTTTGGTGTAGTGGTTAAGTGCGCGGACTCTAATCTGGGAGAACTGGGTTTGATTCCCCACTCCTCCACTTGCACCTGGCTGGATGACCTTGGGCAAGCCATAGTTCTGATAAGAGCTGTTCTTGAAAAAGAGCAGTTTCTGTCAAGAGCTCTCTCAGCCCCGCCTCCCTCACAGGGTGTCTGTTGTGGGGAGGGGAAGGGAAAGGGGATTGTAAGCCGCTCTGAGACACCTTTGGGTAGTGAAGGGCGGGGTATAAATCCAATCTCTTCTTCTTCTTCCTCTGGAGGTGGTGGAGGTTCTTCTTTGGAGGTTGTCAGACAGAGGCTAGACGTGTTGTCGAAGGCTTTCATGGCCAGAGTTCATTCGCTGCTGTAGATTTTCTGGGTTGCGTGGCCATGGTCTTGGCATTGTAGGACCTGATGTTTCACCAGTAGCTGTGACTGGCATCCTCAGAGGTATAACACAGAATGATTTATTTATTTATTTATACTTTCAATTTCTATACCGCTCTAACCCCGAGGGGTCTTTGAGCGGTTTACACACAAATATTAATCGGTACAAGTCCTAATATAGGGCCACATACAAGGGAGGGGGTAACTAACCTACCAGGCACTCTTTGTAGCGAGTTGTTTTTTCTGTTCTGTTGTCTGCGGACGACGTCCTCCTGGCGCTGGTCTTGATTTTTATTACGACCTTCTGGCTATTGCGACACCTTCGAGTCTGGGCCGAATGTGCGTTCGCGCATGCTCGCTGTCGGCCTCTGCCCATCAGACTCTGGCCTGTCACGTCGCCCCGCCTCCGTGCCTGTTGGTCCAGTCTCCTCTCACTCGCCAGGCTTGCCAGCCGCCGCTGTATCAAGGTGAGAAGAAAAACGGTAGGCAGGCTAGATGGCCATCTGACAGCAATGCAAATTGTGTGAACATAGGCAGATCACAAGAAGGGAGGGCAGGAAGGGTTGCCCCAGTGCTTAGTTCTCATGGCCCTTTCTGACATACCCAGGGAAATGCCGTTCACAACTTTGGGGTCAGGAAGCAATTGTTCTCCAGGCCAGTTTAGCTGGAGATCCTGGAGGTTTTTTGGTCATCTTCTGGGCATGGAACAGCAGTCACAGGGTCTGTGGGGGGGGGAGGTATTTGTGAATTTCTTGCATTGTGCAGGGAGTTGGACTAGATGACCCCTGGAGGTCCCTTCCAACTCTATGATTCTATGAGATCTGCAGGCCCCACCTGGCGGTTGGCAATTCCATCTGGCATTCCATACTGCAAGAGGAATCTATTAGCTGAGAGCTTGATCGTTGACACTTAGCAAAGACAGAGTGGATGATCTGTGGCCTTCTGTTGCACTTCGCTCGCCCAAGTGGGTGAGCGAAGTGGAAACATTCATTTCTCTTACGGGTGGGCTGAAGGCTGTGATGATTAAGAGCCCCCCTGCGTCTGCTGGCCTTGCGGCGGAGCAACCGGGCCTCCATAAATAAAAGCCGCAAATCAAACCGTGTGAAGCTGAGAAGAGAACGGTCTGTGCACCCGCTTCCACCACTTCACGGTTCAATTATGCCGTTTCCCCAAAGAGCTGTTCAGGCAGACCCTGAACACACGGTCCAGCAAATTAACTGCTCATTAATTAGTATCGACAACCGTCTCCTTGTCTAGTTTTTTAAATGTTGGCCGGAGTGGAGATTTTTGTTTTCTGAATAAAAAAATTGGGAAACCCTCTACTTTTAGTCCAAGGACGTGACCTTGAGAAATCAACAAAAAACGAGAAGAGATTGGATTTATACCCAGCCCTTCACTACCTGAAGGGGCGCTGGTGGCTCAAGTGGTTAAGACGCTGCACTGCAGGCTGGAAAGTCGGTAGTTCGGCAGTTCGAGACTTGAGTGCCGCATGACGGAGTGAGCTCCCGTCTCTGGCCCCAGCTCCTGCCAACCTAGCAGATCGAAAGCAAGAAATTGCAAGTGGATAAATAGGTGCCGCTTCGGTGGGAAGGTCACAGCATTCCGTGCACCTCGGCGTCTAGTCATGCCAGCCACATGACCATGGAAACGTCTTCGGACAGCACTGGCTCTTCGGCTTGGAAATGGAGATGAGCACCACAACCCTAGAGTCGGATTCGACTGGCTTTTGAGCAAGGGAAACCTTTACCTTTTCACTACCCAAAGGAGTCTCAGAAGAGAGAAGAAGAGATTGGGTTTATACCCCTTGCCCTTCACTCCCCAAGGGGGTCTCAGAGCGGCTTACAAACTCCTTTCCCTCCCCCTCCCCACAACAGACACCCTGTGAGGCAGGTGGGGCTGAGAGAGCTCTCTCAAGGACTGCTCCTGAGAGAACAGCTCTGAGAGAACTTGTGACTGACCCATGGTCACGCCAGCAGCTGCATGTGGAGGAGTGGGGAAATCAAACCCGGTTCTCCCAGATTAGAGTCCGCGCTCTTAACTGCCACACCAAACTGGCTCTCACTAGGGAATCCACAATGTAGAGAATCCATAAAATAGGGAATCCACAAAGCAGTTAAGCCAGAGCAGGGATGAAGTTGGCAATTCTGGGTCGTGAAATCCCTGGAGATTTGGGAGGTGGAGCCTGGAGAAGGCAGGGTTTGGGGAGCGGAGGGGCCTCAGTGGGATTTGCATCCCACAATAATGCCATAGAATTCATCCCCCAAAGCAGCCATTTTCTCCCAAGGAATTGATTGCAGTCACCCAGAGATCAGTTCTCATTCAGGGAGATCTCATTCAGGGAGATCTGGGAGCCATAGAGCCTACTGAGCTTCTTGTGAGGGAGGTGGGGCTGATTTGGTGTCGTGGTTAAGTGCGCGGACTCTGATCTGGGAGAACCGGGTTTGATTCCCCCATTCCTCCACTTGCAGCTGCTGGATAACCTTGGGCAAACCGCAGTTCTGTCAGAGCAGTTCTTGGAAAAAGAGCAGTTTCTGCCAGAGCTCTCTCAGCCCCACCCACCTCACAGGGTGTCTGTTGTGGGGAGGGGAAGGAAAAGGAGTTTGTAAGCTGCTCTGAGACTCCTTTGGGTAGTGAAGGGCGGGGGTCTAAATCCCATCTCTTCTTCTTCTTCTACGTCACTGGGTGTCTGTTGTGGGGAGCGGAAAGGAAAGGAGTTTGTAAGCTGCTCTGAGACGCCAAGTGAAGGGCAGGGTATAAATCCAATCTCCTCCTCCTCTTGACATCCGGGAACCCATTTTTGTGAAGTCAGGGAACCACGCAAGTTCGGAATGAGAATCCGCACAGAACATGGCCGGAAGTCTATTCACACAGGCTTTTCTCAGTGCACTGGTATCTGGATTGCTAAGTGACGGGCAAAGGCTGTATTTGGGACAGAGTGGTCGTCTGAATGCCTTGCTACCCTCCCAGATCATGGACTTGCTGCCCTCCCAGATCATACATGTTCAGTTACACGAGTCCTCTAGGGTTGCCAGAGTCCAGGTGGGGCCTGGAGATCTCCTGCTTTTACAACTGCTCTCCAGCTGACAGAGATCAGCTCCCCTGGAGAAAATGGCTGCTTTGAAAGGTGGACTCTGTGGCGTTGCACCATGCTGAGGCCCCTCCCCTCCCCTCCCCAAACCCCATCCTCTCCTGGATCCACCCCCAAAGTCTCCAGGTATTTCCCAACCCAGACCTGGCAACCCTAGGGTTCTCCACACCCACTTCTAGTCTCCTCTTCCATCCAGGAAGTCACTGGTGGAAAAGGCTCACAGTCCTGGCTTAGCTCACATGGGTATGGCACTTGTTTTCACACACACAATGCAGAGAGACATGGAAAGAACATGGGGCCGTTGTGGACATAGGAATGGCGCCTTCAAACTAGGATAGGTGGAAAGGTTGGAAGTGGGGCACAGCATCATGGGAGAGTTATTTTTGAACACAGCCCTGTGGACTTGTAGGAAGTTCTTACAGGAAGTGACATAGGATATCTCCAGGAGGTGGCGGCTGTGGCTATAAGCAGGGATGGCTTCAAGAGGGAATTAGATAAACATCTGGAGCAGAAACCCGTCAGTAGCTATCAGCCACAAGGCATAGATAGGAACTCAAAGTCTGGGGCAAGTGATGTACTGTATTCTTGGTGCTGGAGGAGGCAGCAGTGGGAGGGCTTCTAGTGTCCTGGCCCCACTGCTGGACCTCCTGATGGCCCCTGGTATTTTTTGGCCACTGTGTGACAGAGTGTTGGGCTGGATGGGCCACTGGCCTGATTCAACATTGGCTTCTCTTATGTTCTTATGAATCACTAGAATCACCATTTTGGTGTAGTGGTTAGGAGCATAGACCCTAATCTGGGAGAACTGGGTTTGATTCCCCACTCTTCCACATGCAGCTGCTGGTGTGACCTTGAGTCAGTTACTAGTTGTTTCACAGTTGTTATCTCATGAGCAGTTTCTGTCAGAGCTCTCTCAGCCCCACCTACCTCACAGGGTGTTTGTTGTGGGGAAGGGAAGGGGAAGGAGATTGTAAGCTGCTCTGAGACTCCTTTGGGTAGTGAAGGGCAGGGTATAAATCCAATCTCCTCCTCCTCCTCCTTCTTCCTGAAGGATTCTGAGAACAGTTTACAATCTCCTTTCCCTTCCCCTCCCGGCAACAGACACCCTGGGAGGTAGGTGAGGCTGAGAGAGCTCTGAGAGAACAGCTATGAAAGAACTTATAACTGACCCAAGGTCACACCAGCAGCTGCATGTGGAGGAAGAGTGGGGAATCAGATCTGGTTCTCCCAAGTTAGAGTCCACTCTCCTAACCACTACACCAAACTGGCACCAAACCAAAGATGCCACGAACCAGGCTGACCAAGGTATCCATATCGAGGACCACCACCTTATCTCAACACCTTCCCACTCTGGGCCAATGTTTGATAAAAGAACTTCTGACATTTGATAAAAGAACTTCAGCTGTTTCAGGGAAGCCTTCAACAGTCAAATACTTGGGGGGGGAGGTACCCTGTACCATGCTCTTCCGCCACAAAGAGACTAGTTTGTGGGCTCCCTGAGGCAGAGTCACATCACACACATCCATAAAGATCTCCTTGGCCTCAGAATCAGTGTCCAAAGCAAGTCAAACCTGGGAGGTGCTTTCTGAGGTGTGGTAACATCAGTACATGAGTGCCATCAAGTCAGCATGGGGTTTTCAAGGCAAGTGAGAAGCAGAGGGGCCCTTGCCTTCCTCTGCAGAGCCTTCCTTGGTGGTCTCCCATCTGAGTACCGACCCTGCTTAGCTTATGGTGATCCCAGCAAGGGGCTTCCAAAGCAAGTGAGAAGCAGAGGTGGTTTGTCATTGCCTTCCTCTGCAGAGCCTTCCTTGGTGGTCTCCTTCCAAGTACTGACCCTGCTTAGCTTTTTCCTCTGGTGACCCCGGCAAGGGACTTCCAAGGTAAGTGAGAAGCAAAGTTGGCTGGTCATTACCTTCCACTGCAGAGCCTTCCTTGGTGGTCTCCCATCAGAGTACTGACCCTGCTTAGCTTATGATGACCCCAGCAAGGGGCTTCCAAGGCAAGTGAGAAGCAGAGGTGGTTTGTCATTGCCTTCCTCTGCAGAGCCTTCCTTGGTGGTCTCCTTCCAAGTACTGACCCTGCTTAGCTTTTTCTGGTGGTGACCCCAGCAAAGGGCTTCCAAGATAAGTGAGAAGCAGAGGTGGTTGGCTATTATCTTCCTCTGCAGATCCTTCCTTGGTGGTCTCCTTCCAAGTACTGAGTCTGCTTAGCTTCTGCCTTATGGTGACCCTATCGAGGGGCTATCAAGGCAAGTGAGAAGCAGAGGTGATTGGCCATGGCCTTCCTCTGCAGAGTTTTCCTTGGTGGTCTCCTTCCAAGTATGGACACTGCTTAGCTTCTGAAACTGACAAGATCAGGCAATACTACGTCACCTTCTCTTCCAAACATCCAGGAAAAGGAGTCTCTAGCTTGCTCGTGGAAGCTATACATCAGCCCCAATAAATCTGTGTATGCCACCAAACCAGAGAAGGAGAGCCTTCACTTCTCTGAAAATGTATAACCTTAAGGTAAAGGTAAAGGTTTCCCTTGCTCGAAAGCCAGTCGAATCTGACTCTAGGGTTGCGGTGCTCATCTCCGTTTCAAAGCCAAAGAGCCAGCGCTGTCCGAAGACGTTTCCGTGGTCATGTGGCCAGCATGACTCGACACCGAGGCACATGGAACACTGTTCCCTTCCCACCGAAGTAGTACCTATTTATCTACTTGCAATTTCTTGCTTTCGAACTGCTAGGTTGGCAGGAGCTGGAACCAGAGACGGGAGCTCACTCCGTCATGCAGCACCTTATAAGCGTCTAAAATAAATGCAGTTGGGTATCTGAAGAAGTATATGTGCACATGAAAACTTACACTGGGAATAAAACTCTGTTGGTCTTAAAGGTGCCATTGGATTCAAACTTTGTTTTGAAGCTTCTAAATTGCCACTGACTTCCCTGTTGTTATGCTGAAGAACCACAAGATGGCAGAGACGTTCCGTGGAGGTGGAAGAGCTAAGTTTTGTATACACTCTGGATGATATAAGAACCTAAGTAGAGCCCTGCTGGATCAGACCAGTGATCCATCTAGTCCAGCCTCCTGTCTCACACAGGGGCCAACCAGTTCCTCTGGAGGGCCAACAACAGGGCAGAGAGGCCGAGGCCTTCATAAGAACATCAGAAGAGCCCTGCTGGATCAGGCCAGTGGTCCATCTAGTCCAGCATCCCTTCTCACACAGGGGCCAACCAGTTGCTCTGGAGGGCCAACACCAGGGCACAGAGATCGAGGCCCTCCCCTGCTGTTGCCTCCTGACACTGGGATACAGATACTTACTGAAGGAGGAGAAACAGAGGCCGAGGCCCTCATAAGAACATCAGAAGAGCCGTGCTGGATCAGACCAGTGGTCCATCTAGTCCAGCATCCTGCCTCATACACAGGCCCATAGCCAGGATTTTTAAATCCGGGGGGCCTTTAAATAAGTCAGGGGGCACCCCACAGAGACATCCCCTCAGGGAGCATCGGAAATAAAATAAAAAATTGGCAGTTGGGGGGGCTGGGCTGGATGAAAAGTTGGGGGCTTTGGCAGTAAGTGGGGGAGGGGGCAAGATGCCCCACTGTAGCTATGGGCCTGCTCACACAGTGGCCAAGCAGTGCCTCTGGAATGACAACAACAGAATATAGAGGCCGAGGCCTTCATAAGAACATCAGAAGAGCCCTGCTGGATCAGACCAGTGGTCCATCTAGTCCAGCCTCGTGTCTCACACACTGGCCAACCAGTTCCTCTGGAGGCCCAACAGCAGGGTAGAGAGGCTGAGGCCTTCATAAGAACATCAGAAGAGCCCTGCTGGATCAGACCAGTGGTCCATCTAGTCTAGCCTCCTGTCTCACACACTGGCCAACCAGTTCCTCTGGAGGCCCAACAGCAGGGCAGAGAGGCCAAGGCCTTCAGAAGAACATCAGAAGAGCCCTCTGGATCAGACCAGTGGTCCATCTAATTCAGCATCCTGTCTCACACACAGGCCCATAGCCAGGATTTTTAAATCCAGGGGGCCTTTAAATAAGTCAGGGGGCACCCTGCAGAGACATCCCCCCAGGGAGCACCACAAATAAAATAAAAAATTGGGAGTTGGTGGGCCTGGGCTGGATGAAAAGTTGGGGGTGGGCCAGGCCACCAAGATGGTCCACTGTAGCTATGGGCCTGCTCACACAGTGGCCAAGCAGTTCCTCTGGAGGGCCAACAACAGGGCACAGAAGCCAAGGCCTTCATAAGAACATCAGAAGAGCCCTGCTGGGTCAGACCAGTGATCCAGCTAGTCCAGCATCCTGTCTCACACAGTGGCCAACCCGTTCCTCTGGGGGGCCGACAACAGGGCAGAGAGGCCTTCCTAAGAACTTCAGATGAGCCCTGCTGGATCGGACTAACAGTCCATCTAGTCCAGCTCCCTGGGAAATGGTGATCACCACTTTGCGGTCAGGAAGCAATTTTTTCTCCAGGCCAGTGTCCTGGTTTGGCCAGGGATCCTGGAGGTTTCTTGTCATCTTCTGGGCATGGACAAGGCATCATGGGGTGTGTGGGGAGAGGTCTCTATGAATTTCCTGCCTTGTGTAGGAGGTTAGGCTACATGACCCTGGAGGACCCTTCTGAATCTATGATGCTATGACTGTTCATAAACACATTCCATATGCTATATGCTATATGATCTCCGCTCGTTTGTAAGGGGAAGAAGGTCTCAACGAAAAATCTCCACCAATGTGATTACATTGGAATGAAGTTGTTTATATGTTCATTGTATCGAATTAGTAATTCTTCACGGTGATTTTTGTGCGTGTGTCTTGAACCTTCATCTCCGGTGATCAGTTCCCCTGGAGAAAATGGCTGCTCTGGAAGGTGGAATCCATGCCACCGTACCCCTCGGAAGTAGGGTTGCCAGCCTCCAGGCAGGGCCTGGAGAGCTCCCACTTTTACAACTGATCTCCAGCTGACAGAGATCAGCTCCCCTGGAGAAAATGGCTGCTTTGGAGGGAGGACTCTTATGGCCTTGGACCATACTGAGGCCCCTCCCCTCTGCAAACCCCGCCCTCTCCCAGATCCACCCCCAAAGTCTCCAGGTATTTCCCAACTCTACTCTGAAGTCCCTCCCCTCCCTAAGCCCCGTTCTCCCCAGGCCCCACCCCCAAATCTCCAGGAATTTCCCAGCCTGGAGCTGGCAACCCTATACTCTACGCAGGCTTACCCTTGAAGCTGATCCGGAAATTACAACTGGTGCAGAATGCGGCGGCGCACCTGCTGACGTCAACGCCAGCGCGGGCTCACGTTAGTCACGTGCTCCGCCAACTGCATCGGTTGCCAGTTGAGTACCGGATTAGCTTCAAGGCGTTGGTTTTGACCTTCAAAGCCTTACACGGCCTGGGACCAACGTATCTAAGGGACTGCCTCTTCCCATATACGCCCCGAAGAGCGTTACGCTCGAAAGATCAATGTTTTCTGCTGGTCCCTGACCTGAAGGATGCACGTCTTGCCTCAGCCACAGCCAGGGCTTTTCCTGCCCTGGCCCCCATCTGGTGGAACATGCTCCCCATGGAGACCAGGGCCCTGCGGGATAAGAGCATAAGAACATAAGAGAAGCCAATGTTGGATCAGGCCAATGGCCCATCCAGTCCAACACTCTGTGTCACCCAGTGGCCAAAAGCACCAGGTGCAATCAGGAGGTCCACCAGTGGGGCCAGGACACTAGAAGCCCTCCCACTGTTAACCCTCCCCAAGCACCAAGAATACAGAGCATCACTTGCCCCAGAGTCCCTATCTATACCTTGTGGCTAATAACCACCAATGGACCTCTGCTCCATATGCTTATCTAATTCCCTCTTGAAGCCGTCCATGCTTGTAGCCGCCACTACCTCCTGTGGCGGTGAATTCCATGTGTTAATCACTCTTTAGGTGAAGAAGGACTTCCTTTTATTCATTCTAACCCAACCACTCAGCAATTTCATGGAGTGCCCACGAATTCTTGTATTGTGAGAAAGGGAGAAAAGTACCTCTTTCTCTATCTACTCTGTCCCATGCACAATCTTGTCAACCTCGATCATGTCACCCCTCAGCCGTCGTTTCTCCAAGCTAAAGAGCCCCAAGCACTTTAACTTTTCTTCATAGGGAAAGTGTCCCAACCCCTTGATCATTCTAGCTGCCTTTTTCTGCACTTTTCCCAAAGCTATAATATCCTTTTTAGGGTGTGGTGACCAGAACTGTATCCCCTTCAATTCCGCAGGGCCTGCAAGACAAAGCTCTTTTGTCAGGTCTTTGGCTGAGGTGGCAGGTGCCCACCTATGGCCTCCCTGAGGTTGTTGTCACCCGTCTACTGACCACCGGCAACTGGCCTGTAACTCATTGTACCATCGGGCCAGAACTTTGTAGCCAACTGACGCTGTTCCAAGCAGTACCCATTGTTTTGATTGTTAGAATGCTTTAACGTGTTTCAATGTTTAACGCTTGTATTTATTCTCATGAGGTTATCCTCCCTGAGCCCGCCCACAGGATGGGCGGGATATAAGTGCAAATCATAAATAAATAAAATCTAAAAATGTCACGATCAGTTGTGAGTTGTTGTATCCAGGGCTTTTTTTTGTAGAAAAAGCCCGGCAGGAACTCATTAGCACAATGGGCCACACCCAACAGCCGGAACTCATTAGCATATTAGGTCACACCCCTGACAGCACAGCTCACTGGCATAGTCTGCACCCCCATATTAGGCCACACCCCCATGAAGTGTGGTCATCCAGCCACACCCACCTTTTGCTTCTTATTCTGTTTACCTTGTTTGTTGTCAAAACCCAGGGGCTTTTTTTGGAGCAGGAACTCCTTTGCATGTTAGGCCACACACCCCTCATGTAGCCAATCCTAATGCGTTCCTGCTGTTGGGCGTGGCCTGTTATGCTAATGAGTTCCTGCTGGGCGTGGCAAACTCGGGAGCCAGCCAGAACGCCGTTCCTGTGCATTCCTGCCCCGAAATAGCCCTGGTTGTATCCATTGTATTGGCAGTGACGACGTCTGCCGGAACGCTGCTCAGATCCTCCAACCGGGCGCGGCAAATTAATTAGGCCACCTCCGAAATTGACGGGGGGCAAGACAACAGTCAGAGAGGGGAAGAACGTGTCAGGGCTCCTTTCTCCTTTTCTCTGTTCTTCAAAGCAAAGGACGAAGAAGGCAAGGCGAGGAGGCCTCATGGTGAGTTGTCAGCGCCAGAACCCCGGAAACAAAGCCAAGGGGGAAAATGAGTTTCGTTCTTGACAGGCGGTTGCAGTTCCTCAGTCACAGCAGCGGAGCCTTTGAGCAGAGGACGCAATACTGCCAAGAAGAGGAAGGCTGTGGGGGACTGTTCAAAGGGTTTCTAAATTAAACTGAGCAGCGCGCCCCCCCCTTTTCATCTTGCTGACAAGATGGGAGATGCTACAACGTGGCTCCTTGCTGCATTGCTAGAGCAATGTGAGAGTTTGCGTCGAGAGATGAAGGATGGTGTATCTAGGGTCGCTAGACTCCAAGCGGGGCCTGGTTATCTCTTTTCTAGCCACTCAGGGGCAGAGCATCTGTTTGGCACGCAGAAGGTCCCAGGTTCGATACCTGGCATCTCAGATTTAAAAGTATCAGGTAGGAGGTAATGCGAAAGATCTCCGCCTGAGACCCCGGAGAGCCCCCGCCTGTCAGTCTTTCCCACCAGTGTCCCTGCCTTTTCACTCTGTCTTCAAAAAAGCTGCCCGCATTTGCTGTCGTTTTCACAACTTAACAGTGCTAGCATACTTTCGCATGTCTGCATATGTTTATCGTCCTTTCGGGGCGGCTCCACAGTCATTGCACCTCCGCACTGCTTTAAAAGAATCTTCTCCAAACAGCATTCAAACAAGCACAGAGGAAGATGGGCGTCACAGCAGCACGCGACTGATTTAAAAATGCAAATGCAGATTCGACCTGAGTCAGGGATGCTAGTTTCATGTAGTGATTAAGGGCGTGGACTCTAATCTGGGAGAACTGGGTTTGATTCCCCACTCCTCTACTTGCAGCTGCTGGATGACCTTGGGCAAGCCCTAGTTCTGCCAGAGTTGTCCTTGAAAGGGCAGTTCTTGAAAGAGCTCTCTCAGCCTCACCTACCTCACAGTGTGTCTGTTGTGGGGAGGGGAAGGGAAAGGAGTTTGTAGGGTGGGGTATAAATCCAATCCTCCTCCTCCTCCTCCTCCTCCTCCTCCTCTCCTCCTCCTCCTCCTCCTCCTCCTCTTCTTCTTCTTCTTCTTCCCCCCCCCCCCCCCCCCCCCCCCCCCCCCAGGTGGGCTCATCCCCAGGCTAGAGAGATCAGTTCCCCTGCAGGAAATTGATGCTTTGGCATTGTTCCCCTCTGAGGTCCCTGTCCTCCCCAGGTTTCACCCCCAAACCTCCAGGGGTTTCCCCGCCTGGAGCTGGCAACTCTATGTCCCTGCCCCCCACCAGTGGCCAGGAGGGACCCAGCAACCATAGATTTCCTGGGCATACCTAGAGCTCCTCAGCGTCACTTCTGGGCAGTGTTCCCTCTAAGCTGAGTTAGTGTGAGCTAGCTCACAGTTTATTAGCCTCTGGCTCACATATTTTTGTCTTAGCTCAGGAAGGGATGGCTCCAGAGCAAACTAATTGATGCAGTAGCCAAATGGCTCACTCACAACTTTCATGCCAGTAGCTCACAAAGTGGAATTTTTGCTCACAAGACTCTACAGCTTAGAGGGAGCATTGCTTCTGGGTGTTCCTGGAAATGACATTGTGAGGTGCCCCCAGGTCCCTGCCCTCCAAGCTCCCAGCCTGGAAATGACATAGAATCCTAGAATTGGAAGGGGGCCATACAGACCATCTACTCCAACCCCCTGCCCAATGCAGTGTTAGCCCCGACACCATTATGAGGCTTTGCTATGGACTGTTTGCTGTTGCCACATGGTCTGTGTACTTGCTAGACTGTAAAATGGATGCCAAAGGAGAAGCCCATAGAGAAGGGAAAAAGCTGTCTTTTTACTCTGAGGGACTCCATTGCATACCTGCCGCATGTCACATACATGGATTAAGGGCCATACAGCAGACAAAGGACTTTTCCTCTGCCAGTTATTTGCATGAAGGGATTAAGTGCCTGCCCCACCCGAGCCATACACATGAACAATGAAAGAGCCATCCGCTACCTGAAGAGACCTTCTGCCTGCCAGTCAGCTTCCTCTGTCCAGCCCCCAGGTATCCAACGGACAGTATAGCCAATGATATGTGAAATTGTCACTGACACAGCCGGCTGGGAGGGTCAGTAGGTGTACACCGCCTGGCCTTCTCCGTGCAACACCCAAGACGCTATAAAAACGCGATCTCTGGGTTAGCTCTTTTCTTGCTGCTGCTGCCCCTCCTAGACCAGCGCACTCAATCCACACCCTCTGTCTATCTGCTTTATCCTCTTAAGCCCTCATCCTGTACCTTAAACCCTTGCCTCGCTTCATTCCAGTCTGCAGCTGGAACTATACACGTGTGTTATTAGCAAGTCTATACCACGTGTCCCTTCTTCCATCCTTCCTGCCCACCCTAACCCCATTCGCTGGAAGATTTAGGAGCCGCACCTTGGAGGTAAATATCGCCCTCAACGAACCAATGTTTACCTGCTCATGCAACTGTGCTATGTCTATCTATATTTCCTAGCTCTTGAATGTATGTGTGTATGATTTGATATTGTTGAGTGTAACTATTAAGTAAACTAAAACATTATTCTGAGTCCTGTCGTTCGCCTCTTCACTGGGAAGGTCCCGCGGCAGCCCATTCCTCATAGACATAGACCAAAAGATCCCAAAATTAATTATACCTGTTGCGAGGTGCTCTACTCCTAGAGAGCATTTCGCCCAACAGCAGGACCAGCCTAAAGCATCCCTGACAAACATTCGTCCAGCCTCTCCTTGAAAACTGTCAGTGAAGGGGAGGCTCACCACCTCCCTAGGCAGCTGATTCCACCTTTGAACCACTCTGACCATGAAAAAGTTTTCCCTAATAACATGGAGGCTGAGAACTGAGCAGCCAGTCCCCAAAGATATTAGCCTTCATCAGGACCAGTCTGATCTCTAGGGCAGTGAAGTGCCAGCTAACGAGGGAGCGAGGAGGAGGAGGAGGAGGAGGAGGAGGAGGAAACCGGTGCTCTCCCACCAAAGAACTAGAATGGAGTCCAGCAGCACCTTAGAGACCAACTAGATGTTGGGAGTATAAGCTTTCAAGAGACAGAGCTCCTTTTGTTCTCCGAACTTTGACCTTCTGAACCTTATACTCCCAATTACTCTCATTGGTCTCTAGAAAGCCAGTTTGGTGTGATCAGACGCAACCGCGGGTGAGTCATTCCCCCCCCCCCATTTGTTCCCAATGTGCATAAATGGGGAATCAATGAATCGCATCTCAGCACTGAGGGCTCCCTATGGAGGGTGCAATGATGCACGTACAGTGAAGGGGGGGGGGAATGGCACGGAGCCAGGATGACCCAGTCAGACCATCCCAATGCCTTGAGAGCGTGCTGAAGTGATCAGATAGGGGAAAATCCATCCGTGGCCCATTGCAACCCGTTTGCTACCAGGTTTGTCTCAGTGTCTTTCTACTCCACTTCTGTGGCAGAGCAAAATGGGTTGCCGACAGGTGCGGGGCGCCTCCCAGATGTTCGTGTCTGATCCTGTCCTTTAAATCCATCTGGCATTCGCACCTACGGTGGGGCTAATTATGCATGTGATTGCAGCCTGAGGAACCGCTCTAGCTGTCAGGAAGTTCTTCCTCATGTTCAGTCGAAAACTTTTCTGATACAATTTCAACCCGTTGGTTCTGGTCTGACCTTCTGGGGCAACAGAAAACACCTCCATACCATCCGCTGTATGACAGCTCTTCAAGTACCTGGTGATCGTATCACCTCTCAGTCGTCTCCTCTCCAGGCGAGACATGCCCAGCTCCTTCAACATTTCCTCATAGGAATTGGTCTCCAGACCCCTCCCCATCTTCATTGCCCTCCTCTGGACATTTTCCAACTTGTCTATATCCTTCTTAAATTGTGGTGCCCCAAACTAAACACAATACCTTAGGTGAGTTCGAACCAGTGCAGAGTAAAGTGATACCATCAGTTCATGTGATCTGGACACTAAACATAAGAACATAAGAGAAGCCAGTGTTGGATCAGACCAATGGCCCATCCAGTCCAACACTCTGTGTCACACAGTGGCCAGAAATAACAGGTGCCATCAGGAGATCCACCAGTGGGGCCAGGAGACTAGAAGCCCTCCTACTGTTGACCCCCGCAAGCACCAGGAATACAGAGCATTGCATGCCCCAGAGTCCCTATCTATACCTTGTGGCTCATAGCCACCAATGGACCTCTGCTCCATATGCTTATCTAATTCCCTCTTGAAAACCTGTTGATACAGCCCAAAATCTCATTTGTCCTTTTAGCTACTGCATCACACTGCTGACTCATGTTCAGTGTATGGTCTACTAAGGCCTCTAGATTCTATTTGCATATACTACTGCCTAGACAAGTCTCCCCCATCCTATAATTACGCATTTGATTTTTCCTACCTCAATGCAGAACTTTACATTTATCCCCATAGAAATTCATTGTACTGGTTTTAGCCCAGTTTTCCAGCCTGTCAAGATCATCCTGTATCCTGACTCTGTTTTCTGCTGTATTTGCTACCCCTCCCAATTTAGTATCATCTGCAAATTTAATAAGCATTCCCTCTATTCTTTCATCCATATAATTGATAAAGATGTTGAACAAAACAGGTCCCAGGACAGATCCTTGAAGCACTCCACTTGTCACTCTTCTCCAAGAGGAGGAGGAACCATTAACAAGTACTCTTTGGGTGCAATTTGTCAACCAGTTACAGATCCACCAAACAGTCATAGAATCCAAACCACATTTTACCAATTTGTCAACAAGAATATTATGTGGAACCTTATCAAAAGCCTTACTGAAATCTAGATAAACCATGTCCACAGCATTCCCCTGATCCAGCAAGGTAGTAACTTTCTCAAAAAAAGAGATAAGGTTAGTCTGACATGACTTGTTCTTGAGAAACCCATGTTGGTTCTTAGTGAACACAGTCATTCTTTCTAGATGCTCAAGGACTGTCTGTTTGATGATTTGTTCTAAAACTTTCCCATGTATAGACGTCAAGCTGATGGGTCAGTAGTTTAGCCAGATCCTCGTATTTCCCCTTCCTGAAGATGGGGACAACATTTGCCACCTCCAATCTTCCGGAGGACGACAGAAGACAGGAGGGCCTGGTGTGATGTGGCCCATGGGGTCGTGAAGAGTCGGACTTGACTGTGGGACAGAACAACAACAACAATCTTCTGGCACCTCACCTGTTCCCCAAGAATTCTCAAAAATAATGGGCAGAGGCTCAGAAATTACATCCACGAGTTCTTTTAGCACGCTTGGATGCAGTTCATCTGGCCCTGACGACTCAGTCTCATTGAAAGAAACTAGGTGTTTATGTACTACCCATATGCCGATCCTAGGCTGCAACTCCCCTCATCATGTGTTCTGTTTCGGCACTGTTTCCCTCGCAAGAGAAAACTGAGGAAAAGTAAGAATTGAACAGTAGGAAAAGTAGGAAAAGAACTCATGGGCACTCCATGAAATTGCTGAGCAGTTGGGTTAGAGCAGATAAAAGGAAGTCCTTCTTCACCCAAAGAGTGATTAACATATGGAATTCACTGCCACAGGAGGTGGTGGCAGCTACAAGCATGGGCGGTTTCATGAGGGAATTAGATAAACATATGGAGCAGAAGTCCACCAGTGACTATTAGCCACAGGGTATAGATGGGCACTCTCAGTCTGGGGCAGGTGATGCACTCTGTTCTTGGTGCTGGGGGGGCAGCAGTGGGAGGGCTGCTAGTGTCCTGGCCCCACTGCTGGACCCCCTGATGGCACCTGGTATATTTTGGCCGCTGTGTGACAGAGTGTTGGACTAGATGGGCCATTGGCCTGATTCAACATTGGCTTCTCTTATGTAGGAATTGAGTCATTTTAGCAACTAGGGAGAGCACCTACGACTTCGCTTTGTTCACTGTTTCCCCTTCCACTCTCAGCAGAGGAGTGTAGCACTGTGCCGTTCTCAAGATTTTGAATGCTGGTACCTCGGAGCGCTCGGGAATGACGCCCACCTGTGCGTTCAAGAGCTCCAGCCCGCCGGTAGCCCTCCCTTGGTTTTCCTTGCCTGAATCATCTCCGGGCCTCCAATTAAGAGAAAATTGCACCGCAAAGGCCAAACCTATGACAAAGAGACATGCGACTGAAGATAGCCAGACAATTATCTCGAAGGCCTGTGTGCCTGAGGTTTCGTCTGTTTCTGTTTGCATCTGACCTGAAAGTCAAACATTTAAAGGCTTCTTTATTTCAGGATGCTCTGAAAGGGGTGGGGGGGAAGAAGGCAGGCAAGGTGGGACCGCAACTCGGCGGAGGATAATGGCCCTTTAATGAACCCGCCAATTTTCTCAAGGCAAACAAGACTCTCATTGTGTAGGAAACGGGAGACTTCACAACACCGGGGAGGGGGGAAGAGGCCGCTGTTGCCGTAGCAACCTGGAAGATGAAAGTCAGAGGCAACAACCTGTTTCCCTTCCTGCTTCATGGAACAATCAATCCATCGGCCCCGGCCGTAGCTAAGAGCATCTCTGTCCCCCAGTCCCATTGATGTAAAAAGACGCCTGACCTTTCTGTCTCTTGCATCAACAAAGGGTGCATGATTAGGGGGAGAAAAGCACACCCCCAAATTGCACAAGGAGCATGGAGAACTGAGGATTTTTCTCCAGCAAATCCTCCTGACTGGAGGATTATGGTAACCAGTTTCACGGGGACCGTTTGCCGGCTGGCTGTTTGTGAAACGAGAGAGAGATCAAATTAGTCATTAAGGGATTTAGGGTTGCGTTTGATTCTTTAATTGTGTTTATTTAAAACATGCCTAGCCTGCATTCCCACCATCGTGGGAGAGCCAGCACGGTGTAGTGGTTAAGAGCAATGGACTCTAATCTGAAGAACCGGTTTCGATTCACTGCTCTACCCCAAGAAGCCTGCCGGGTGACCTTGGGCCAGTGTCAGGCCCCCCAGTCCAGTTACACTCAACAACTCTTTCTTGGCAGTGATAGGTTTATTGAGACATATGCCAGATCCAGAAAGTCACTGTGCTAGAACTGAAGACTTTTGGTGGGTACAAGCTTAATAGAGATAATTCCAATAAAAGCCCCCTTCCTTTCCAATCTCAGTTGGGTAACCCACAGAAGTAGGACTATAAAACTAGCGAGGATCTCTCTAAACCAATTTTTTGCCAATGGCAATCAATATGTCCCTGCTGCGATCAGAGTATTTAACTCTAAGACTCTATCTCAGGTCCTGTTTGGAATCCCCATTTGGTTCACTGCCCTTAACTGGAATGTGGAGAACATCCAAGCGATCTTTCTTAGACAAATAATGGGATTGGGACTGCTGACTATACGACTCTGTACTGTCAGTTGCCGTTAAGATTCTATCGGCTGTGCCGCACTTGCGCTTTATTATATGACCCCGCCACATTTAAATGGTTTTAACTGTATTCATTTGGAATTTTATTGAGTTGTATTTTTATGTATGTACTTATGCTGGTTTTATAATTGTTTGTAAGCCGCCCTGAGCCGTTTCAGCCGGAGGGCGGGGTAGAAGCCTAACATAAATAAATAAATAAGTGTGCTCCTATTATATAATTTCTGCAACACCTGGTGTGGTGGTTAGGAGCTCAGACTCTAATCTGGGAGAACTAGGTTTGATTTCCCGCTCCACATGCAGCTGCTGGTGTGACTTTGGGTCAGTCACAAATTCCCTCCGAGCTGTTCTCTCAAGGGCAGTCCATGGGAGAGCTCTCTCAGCCCCACCTACCTCCCTGGGTCCCTGTTGCATGGAGGGGAAGGGAAAGGGATTGTAAGCCGCCCTGAGACTCCTTCTGGTAGTGAAGAGCAGGGTATAAATCCAATCTCTTCTACTTCTCAGAAACAAACAGGGTAAACAGAATATGAAGCAAAAGGTGGGTGTGGCTGGATGACCCGACTTCTGGGAACATGGGGGTGTGGCCTAACAGGCTAATGAACTGTGCTGTTCGGGGTGTGGCCTAATATGCAAATGAGTTCCTGCTGTTGGGTGTGGCCTATTGTGCTAATGAGTTCCTGCTGGGCTTTTTCTACCAAAAAGCCCTGGTTGTTCCTAGGAAGATCTTGGAACAGTTTACATAGGGCCCCCAGATGGTCTCCCACCGAACAAAGCCACAGGGCAGATCGGCTTAATTTTCAGAGTAGAACTGCGTCGTGTGCCATCAGCCTCATTTGTGTACCGTCTGTCAAAGTTAATGAACGACAGCACTGAATGCTGAACATATCCACGCAACCAACTAATGAGTCCTCAAATCTTACGCGCCCCCAAATAATCAATCAAAACTGAACCGCTAGCTGAACCAGAGATCTCACATGTTTTGCTGTCAGTGGCAGGAGTTTGGTGACTTCATAGGCAGGCACAAATGAGTTTGGTTTGCATTTCAAATGCTTCATTTGTTTTAATTATTTTTGGAGGAGGAGGAGGAGGAGGAGGAGGAGATCGGATTTATACCCCACCTTTCCCTTGGAGTCTCAGAGCAGCTTACAATCTCCTTTCCCTTCCCTCCCCATAATGGACACCCTGTGAAGTCAGTGGGGCTGAGAGAGCTCTTTTGAGGACCGCTCTTGAGAGAACAGCTCCGAGAGAACTTGTGACCAGTGTTCCTCTAAGCTGTGGAGTCTTGTGAGCAAAAATTGTACTTTGTGAGCTACTGGCGTTAAAGTGGTGAGCAAGCGATTTGGCTATTGCACAAATTAGTGTGCTCTGGAGCCCTCCTTCCTGAGCGGAGACAAAATGTGTGAGCTGGAGGCTAAAAACTGTGAGCTAGCTCACACTAACTCAGTTTAGAGGGAATACTGCTTGTGACTGACCAAGGCCACCCCAGCAGCTGCATGTGGAGGAGGAGTGGGGAATCAAACCCGGTTCTCCCAGATTAGAGTCTGCACTCCTAACCACTATACCTAACTGTTACTATTCACTTTCATTAATTTTCGTTTCCTCTGGTTTCAAGGGGAGACCATCAAGTGAGGGTTGCCCGGCTGAGCCTGGCACTCGGCAGGAGGTTGGGAGTGGGTGAGGACATAGCATGGGATGGTACCATCATGACCTTGAGGACTTCACTTTTGAGTACAAACCAGAAGTGATAATGGGTAGCTCTAGGGATCATGGGAAGCTCTGTGGCAAACCATAGAGTTTCTAGCAACTCCTAGAACTACCCACTGTCACTTCCAGTTTGTGCCCAGAAATGATGTCATTGTGCTTGTGACACTTCTGAGTTTTAATTTGAATCTTAAATGTATCCCCTGATGGCTTGCAGTGGGAATTCAGGGACCATGGCCCTGCCTTCACAGTCTCCGCACTTCCTCTCTGGCCTCATCTGTTGCAACATCTGTTCACTTTGCTAATTGTAAAGCTTGCTCTGACCCAGATGGCCCAGGTTGGTCCAATCTCCTTCATTCTTAGAAGCTAAGCAGGGTTGGGCGTGGTTAGTTCTTAGATGGGAGACTACCACCACCAAGAAGAAGAAGAAGAAAAGATTAGATTTATGCCATGCCATTCACTTGGAGTCTCAGAGCGGCTTACGATTTCCTTTCCCTTCCTCTCCCCACAACAGACACCCTGCGAGGTAGGCAGGGCTGAGGGAGCTCTTTCCAGAACTGTCCTTGAGAGAACAGCTCTGACAGAACGATGGCTTGCCCAAGGTCATCAAGCAGCTGCCAGTGGAGGAGTGAGGAATCAAATCTGGTTTCCCCAGATTAGAGTCCATGAACTTAACCACTACACCAAGAAGTCCAGGCTTGCTAAGCAAAGGCAGGCAATGGCCAACCACTTGTTTTGGCTGCTTGGCTTGAAAACCCTCTGATGATCTCTTGCCTTGGAAACCTCACAGTCCTGAGGTTGCCACAAGTCGGCTGTGACGTGACAGCATTCCCCCCCCTCCCCGAATGCCAACACCAATTGTAAAGCTAAGATACCAGTTCCTTGTCTCCTACGCTTTCTCCTGACTCTCTGACCCTCTCTTTGATTTCCTCCAGCCAGACCACCATGGAAATGACCAAGTGAAATCCACCCAATTTTGTCTCACCAAGAAATTGACTGGGGGGGAGATCATATATTTTTTTCATTCATTCACTGTCAGAAGAGAAAGCTGATGATTTTTTTTACAGAATATCATAGTCATTGGACTGCAAGGAGATCAAATCGTTCAGTCCTAAAAGAAATCAACTCGGACTGTTCCCTGGAAGGCCAGACCCTGAAGCTGAAGCTCAAATACTTTGGCCACCAAAGGAGAAGGGAGCCCTCACTGGAGAAGACCCTGATGCTGGGAAAGACTGAAGGTCACAGAAGAAGGGGACGGCAAAGGATGAGATGGTTAGACAGTGTCATCGATGCAACGAACATGAAATTGAGCAAACTTCAGCGGACAGCGGAAGACAGGAGGGCCTGGCGTGATCTGGTCCATGGGGTTGCGAAGAGTTGGACTCGACTGTGCGACTGAACAACAAAAAATCATGTTATAAACATAGAGTCATATTAATCCATATAATAACATTTACCTTTAACCAAATAGTATACTCTCTCTCTCTCTCTTTTTTTTTTTTGGAAAACATTTTATTGATTTTATAAAGTGAACAGAAAGAGATGAAAAGGGAAAAAACACCAGTGAAACAGAAAAAGCAATACCTCGGTGAAACAGAAAAAGCAAGATTTCAACCGCTTGATTCGAATCAGTTCCATTAATATCATTTGTGAACTATTATTATTATATTCTTATCACTTATGCTACCCTGATATTTTTGCAACCATTTATAAAAGGGGTCCCATTTTTCTTTCAAAATCATTTTCAGGTTTTTCCTACAGCTGACCAAATAGTATACTCTCTATAAAACTGGAAATGCTCACAGTATGTTGTGTGTGTATTGATAAGTATATTAGTAAAGGTAAAGGCTCCCTTGTTCAAAAGCCAGTCGAATCCGACTCTAGGATTGCGGTGCTCATCTCCGTTTCAAAGCCAAAGAGCCAGCGCTGTCCGAAGACGTTTCCGTGGTCATGTGGCCGGCATGACTAAACACCAAGGTGCACAGAACGCTGTGACCTTCCCACCGAAGTGGTCCCTATTTATCTACTTGCAATTTCTTGCTTTTGAACTGCTAGGTTGGCAGGAGCTGGGACTAGAGACGGGAGCTCACTCCGTCATGCGGCACTTTCGGGTCCCGAACTGCTGAACTACCGACCTTCCACAGCCTGCAGTTCAGCATCTTAACTACTTGAGCCACCGCAGCTCCATTATAATAAGTATATTACACCATGTCTAAAAGGTGAGGCACGAATTCAGGACTAGGCACTATGGGATTCAAACTATCTAAAAAACAATAATGTGACAATGGATTATAATGAATGTTATGACTGTAATAGAGAGAGATATATTGGATTACTTGGCTGACACTCATGTGTTAAGACATAATCCAAGAATGGACACCATTTCTCATGAAAGTCTGATGATCTGGGACAGATTTCAGATTGCTTCAGGCGTTCAGTGATCTTCTCCATAATATAGTGATCCCAGATTTTGTTGAACCAACTGTTACAAGTCGGAGCAGTGTGGGAGACTTCCAATGTGATGCAATTAAGCTTTTTGCTGTAAATGAAGAGATCTCTTATAAGATCTCGTCTGATCTGTTTGCGGCGATAATTCACTGCCACAGGAGGTGGTGGCAGCTACAAACATGGACAGCTTCAAGAGGGAATTAGATAAACATGTGGAGCAGAAGTCCATCAGTGGCTATTAGCCACAAGGTATAGATGGGAACTCTCGGTCTGGGGCAGGTGATGCACTCTATTCTTGGTGCTGGAGGGGGCAGCAGTGGGAGGGCTGCTTGTGCCCTGGCCCCACTGCTGGACCTCCTGATGGCACCTGGTATATTTTGGCCGCTGTGTGACAGAGTGTTGGACTAGATGGGCCATTGGCCTGATTCAACATTGGCTTCTCTTATGTTCTTATGTTCTTATCTGATTTCCAATAAGGGAAAGGAATGAATAATGCCTTATGTGACGTATGAAGTCTTGCTTCTGAAGAAGTTGATTCCCGAAATGAAGTTCATTCTGGAGTCTTCGCTAATTTGATAATTTTTGATATTTTTGTACTTGTCTTTATACTTGGCACTTTGATACAAATGAGAAAGACTATCCACCAGCTCTTATCATCTGGATAAGATGTTTGCATTAGCTACCAGCCCCTTAGACCCTTGAACCCAGTTCTGATCACATGCTTTTGGGGACAGATCAACAGGAGGTGTGCCAAAGGAGGGGGCCAAGCCTAGCACACCCCACAAGCCACCGCATAAAAGAGGGCACCCAGTGCTCTCTCTCTCCTTAACTTTGAACCCACCCCCTCTCTACGACTTGTGGTTTAGCTCTAACCAGAGTCCCTACGTGTCTCTGCTGGCTCAGGACACGATCCCCATACCTTATAGTGTCCCTTATTTTTCCCGAGGACTGCTTCATCCCGCTGAGTACAGGTAAAGTATTGCCCACCAACGATCACCCTGCTAATGCAAATGTGCTAGCCATCTCTCTCTATTTTTCCTAGCTCTGTATAATTGTGAGTGTGTTCGTGTTTTGTGTGCTTGTGATACAACTCTTAGTAAAAGAGACCGTTTTATACCAAGTCAGTCTTTGAGTCTATTTCTGGTACGTCTGGAAGAAGTGGGACCTCTGTATACACAGTTGCTTGCTCCCTTATATGCCGATTGCCTTATAAACCCCTATAACTCCTCAATATAGTTAAGAACACGTGGCAATCCGGCTAACAAGTGAGCTCACAGTTTTTAGCCTCTGGCTCACACATTTTTGTCTTTGCTCAGGAAGGACGGCTCCAGAGCCAACTAATGCTCCCTCTAAGCTGTGGAGTCTTGTGAGCAAGAATTCTACTCTATGAGCTACCAGCATTAAAGTTGCGAGTGAGTGATTTGGCTCCTGCATAAGTTAGTTTGCTTTGGAACCGTCCTTCCTGAACGAAGACAAAAATGTGTGAGCCGGAGGCTAAAAAACTGTGAGCTAGCTCACACTAACTCAGCTTAGAGGGAGCAGCCAACTAATTGATGCAGGAGCCAAATCGCTCGCTCGCAACTTTAATGCCAGGAGCTCGCAAAGTAACCACAGCTTAGAGGGAGCATTGGTGACTACCTGCCCAGTTTTCACCTTAGCTATCCCATCAAGAATGATGTTTGCAATAGTTCGCTCCTGACAGGAGTTCAAAGCATAAACAAGCCCCCTTCGGGACTTGTGGATGCCGATCTCTACTCTCACTTGGACCTCATTGCTTGCTTGTCACCTCCCTGCCTGGGGGATGCTGCGTTGGGCAATAAAAACTGCCCAAACTGTCAGAAGAAGCCGCTGTCCACTCCGCTCATTTGCAGGAGTGCGTCAGTTCACCATTTTACTCCGACCGGAATATTTTGGCTGCCACCAACCTGTTGACCCAAATCTTAGAAACAACATAATTACTGTCAACAATTAAAATTTTAGATCAAAGAAAGAAGCTTCTACCAAGAAGTATCTCACAACTTGTGACCTTCACAAACCAAGTTTGGTTCCCACCAGGCATGAATTGGAACACATTTTAAAACTGGATAAATGCAAGAGTTACGCACCCCTTTGATTTAGGACAGGAGGGCAAAATTCAAGGGGAAAAAATTTACTTTGATCAAAAAATAGGTCTACAAACTTCGTGGTTTCAATAATGACAACTTAAGAACCTGAACAGAACATCTGGCTGATCTGGGAACGTTCCAAAGAGACATGATGAACTTTGAAAAAAAAATAACATAAGAACGTAAGAGAAGCCAATGTTGAATCAGACCAATGGCCCATCTAGTCCAACACTCTGTCACACAGCGGCCAAAATATACCATGTGCCATCAGGAGGTCCAGCAGTGGGGCCAGGACACTAGAAGCCCTCCCACTGTTGCCCCCTCCAGCACCAAGAATAGAGTGTATCACCAGTCCCAGACTGAGAGTTCCCATCTATACCCTGTGGCTAATAGCCACTGATGGACCTCTGCTCCATATGTTTATCTAATTCCCTCTTGAAACTGCCCGTGCTTGTAGCTGCCACCACCTCCTGTGGCAATGAATTCCATGAGTTAATCACTCTTTGGGTGAAGAAGTACTTCCTTTTATCTGTTCTAACCCAACTGCTCAGCAATTTCATAGAGTGCCCACGAGTTCTTGTATTGTGAGAAAGGAAGAAAAGTACTTCTTTCTCAACCTGCTCAATCCCATTCATAATCTTATAAACCTCAATCATGTCACCCCTCAGCCGTCGTTTCCCCAAAGCCAGCTTTTAACCTTTCTTCATAGGGAAGGTGTTCCAACCCTTTTATCATTCTAGTTGCCCTTCTCTGCACTTTTTCCAATGCTATAATATCCTTTTTGAGATGTGGCAACAAGAACTGTACACAGTATTCCAAATGAGGTCGCACCAATGATTTATACAGGGGCCTTATGATACTGGCTGATTTGTTTTCAATTCCCTTCCTAATAATCCTCAGCATAGCATTGGCCTTCTTTATTGCAGTTACACACTGTCTAGACATTTTCATTGAGTTCTCTACTATGACTCCAAGATCTCTCTCTTGGTCAGTCTCTGCCAGTTCAGACCCCATCAACGTGTATTTATAGTTAGGATTTTTGGCTCCAATGTGCATCACTTTGCACTTGGCCACATTGAACCCCATTTGCCACGTTGATGCCCACTCACCCATCTTCGACAGATCCCTTTGGAGTGCCTCACAATCCTTCCTGGTTTTCACCACCCTGAACAACTTTGTGTCATCTGCAAATTTAGCCACTGCCTGTACTCCCAATTCCAAATCGTTAATAAACAAGTTAAAAAGCATCGGACCGGGTACTGATCCCTGTGGTACCCCACTGCTTACCACCCTCCACTGAGAAAAGTTTCCCATTTATACTCATTCTCTTATTCCTATTTATAAGCCAGTTTTTGATCCACAAGAGGACTTGTCCTTTTATCCCATGACTATTGAGCTTACTTAGAAGCCTTTGATGAGGAACTGTATCAAAAGCTTTCTGGAAGTCAAGGTAAATATATTCTGGCTTATCCGCACTCATCTAAAGGCCTTCTCTCCAAGCTTTACAAATTACTTTTGATGGAAGACAATTTAAAATTTTAAAACAACAAAAACATTGGGAAGAAGGGCTGTAATTATCTCTGCAGGATACCCACTGGAACACTGTTTGGGTCTCATCAGCAAACACTTCCATATTATACAACCTTCATATACAGTTTTTAAAACTTGCATAAGCGTTGGTACCTTACTCCACATCAGCTACGTAAAATGAACACAGCCAACAACCCAACTTGTTGGAAGAAATGCGACCTAGTTGGTACTTATCTTCATTGTTGGTGGGACCACCCAGTGATTCAGCAATTCTGGAAAGATGTGACACAGCAGATTAACATGATTACTTCACAATCTCTCTCCCGTAAACTCGAGATTATGCTCTTGTATTTATGGGATGATTCAATTAGAGAGAATGCCAAGGAATTTACCGCTATACTTTTAGCGACTGCTAGGCTAACAATAGCGACAGCTTGGCAGTCCCCTTTTCCACCGACCTTATCTGTTTGGCATGAAAAACTGTGGGACCAATTAGTTATGGCCAAGACATCGGACTCTATTCAAAGATCACAAACAACTTCTACACGAATATACTCCAGATTTGTTCATATATGGGCACCTGTACTAAGCTTCACGTCTGCACAGGATTTGCTTCCTTCAAATACGATTTACTGTAATTGGCTCCACCTGTAAAGCACTATTGAATCTGACCAGTTGTTGAGAATTCTGCCCAATGACCAGAGCCTCTTTATTTCAGGAACACTTTCCTACTGGGTTCTACTGGATTTCTTGTCAAGTTTTGTTGATAGTTTTAAGAAACATTCTGTGAGTCTTGTGGTTATGACTTTGGTTTACTCGATAATCTCTGCAGACAATCTTAGGATCTCCTGCTATCTACACACATTGTATAATGTATTGTCCCATCATGTGCAGAAATGTGGAAAGTCCTGTTTACATGTATCTTAGTGTATCTCCTTGTGTACACCTTATTAAACTTTGACTATTCACATTGGCCAGCCCTCTTTGCTTCTAGCATTTTCCTGGGTTGAGCTAGTTCGTGCTCGCTCCTATGGCAGCTCGCCAGCCGCACTAGCAGGGCCGCCCAGGAGCTGGCCCCCACCCCCCTGTGAACCCCACCACCACCGCCACCACCAGCGCTCCGAGGGAAGGGGCAGAACCGCCCTTCCCTGGCTTTCCGAGGGCCCTGCAGCTGCGGAGCCTCCAGGAAAGCTGGTGCTGGGAGGGAAGGGGCGGGGGTTAGAACCCTCACCCCTTCCCTGGCTTTCCTGGGGGCATTGCAGTTGCAGAGTGCCCAAGAAAGCCAGCGCTCCACCACACCCACCCCCAGTCTCCAGGCCCCACCGGGAGGTTGGCATCCCCGGTGGGGTGGGCGCCCCAGGTTGTTGTGCCTAGGGCCCAGACACCTGGGGCCGACCCTGACTACACACAATGCCAAATCATCATCATCATCATCACCATCATCCAGAGTAGAGGCTCGTGAGACTTAAAGTTCCCTTCATGAGATACAAATGAGAAAGTAATACATATGCTATTGTAATCCAAATATAACAAACTCCTGCTTATTACAAAGTATCAAAGTGCCAAGTATAAATACCAATACAAAAATATCAAAAATTATCAAATTCACAAAGACTCCGGAATGAACTTCGTTTCATGGATCAACTTCTTCAGAAGCATGACTTCATACATCACATAAGGTGTTATTCATCCCTTTCACTTACTGGAGATCAGGTGTAAGTTGTTGTTAGTTCCTTCTGTTTAGTCTGTTGTTTAAATTTGAGTTGACTATCTCCTAAATCTCAGGCCAACATCAAGGAGAGAATAAACGTCAGTCAGCAAACTTCTAAGTGGGCATTAGTCTAGTCATTAGAAGCATTTGGGCTCTTCTTGATATTGGCCTGAAACTTAGGAGATAGCCAACTCTAATTTAAACAACAGAATAAATAGAAGGAACTAGCAACAACTTTTGGACATCTTCAAGAGGGAATTAGATAAACATATGGAGCAGTGGTCCATCAGTGGCTATTAGCCACAAGGTATAGATAGGTATTCACTGGAGAAGACCCTGATGCTGGGAAAGATTGAAGGTCAAAGAAGAAGGGGACGGCAAAGGATGAGATGGTTAGACAGTGTCATCGATGCAACGAACATGAAATTGAGCAAACTTCTGCGGACAGCGGAAGACAGGAGGGCCTGACGTAATCTGGTCCATGGGGTCGCGAAGAGTCAGACTCGACTGTGCGACTGAACAACAACAACAACAACATAGATAGGAACTCTCAGTCTGGGGCAAGGGATGCTCTGTCTTCTTGGTGCTGGGCGGGGCAACAGTGGGAGGGCTTCTAGTGTCCTGGCCCCACTGCTGGCCCTCCTGATGGCCCCTGGTATTTTTGGCCACTGTGTGACAGAGTGTTGGACTAGATGGGCCACTGGCCTGATCCAACATTGGCTTCTGTTACGTTCTTATGTTCTTATCTGATTTCCAATAAGGGAAAGGAATGAATAATGCCTTATGTGACGTATGAAGTCTTGCTTCTGAAGAAGTTGATTCCTGAAATGAAGTTCATTCCGGAGTCTTCGCTAATTTGATATTTTTTGATATTTTTGTACTTGTCTTTATACTTGGCACTTTGATACAAATGAGAAAGACTATCCACCAGCTCTTATCATCTAGATATGAAGGCTGATGGATCATCATTCTCCTTTGTATCTGATGAAGGGAGCTTTGACTCTCAGAAGCTTCTACCCTGGAAAATCACAGAACCATAGAATCATAGAGTGGGAAGGGACCTCAAGGGCACCCGGTCCAACCACCTGCTCAATGCAGGGAACTCACAAATACCTCCTCCCACCCACACCCCCAGCGACCCATATTCCATGCCCAGGATCTCCAGCCAAACCGGCCTGGAGAAAAATTGCTTCCTGACCCCAAAGTGGTGATTCGTATTTCCCTGGGCGTGTAAGAAAGGGCCACGAGAACTAAGCACTGAGGCACCCCTTCCTGCCCTTCCCTTCTCGTGATCTGCCTCAGTTCACAGAATCAGCATTGCCGTCAGATGGCCGTCTAGCCTCTGCTTGAAAATCTCCCAAGAAGGAGAGCCCACCACCTCCTGAGGAAGCCTGTTCCACCGAGGAACCGCTCTAACTGTCAGGAAGTTACATAAGAACATAAGAACATAAGAGAAGCCAATGTCTGAATTCAGGCCAACGTGCCGCATCTAGTCCAACACTCTGTCACACAGCGGCCAAAATATCACCAGGTGCCATCAGGAGGTCCAGCAGTGGGGCCAGGACACAAGCAGCCCTCCCACTGCTGCCCCCTCCAGCACCAAGAATAGAGGGCATCCATCCTCCGCCGTCCAGACTGAGAGTTGCCCATCTCATGCCCTGTGGCTCGATAGCCACTGATCGGACTATCTGCATCCATATGTTTATCCAATTCCCTCTTTGAAACTGTCCATGCTTGTAGCTGCCACCACCTCCTGTGGCAGTGAATGCTCCATGTGTTCATCACTCTTTGGGTGAAGAAGTATTTCGCTTTTGGATCTGTTCTAACCCGGAACTGCTCAGGCTAATTTCATTTAGGAGTGCCCGATTCGAGTCTCTTGTATTGTCCAAGGGATGAAAAGTCTTCTCAGCACCATAGTTCAAAAGAATCGATTCTTCAGCGCTCGGCTTCATAGTCCAACTCTCAGCCATCATTACTACGGGAATACCATTGCTTTGACCATGCGGACTTTTGTTGGCAAGGTGATGTCTGTGCTTTTTATCATGCTGTTAGGTTTGCATCGCTTCTCCCAAGGCACGTCTTTAATTTCATGGCTGCAGTCACCATCTGCAGTGTCGGGATCCAGAACGTAAGTCTGTCACTACTCAGCCCTCATTTGCCAAGGATGAGGGCCCAGAGCCATTTTAGCTTTCTTGATGGAGAAGATGTTGCAACTCCTTTTTCACGCTGAGTGGCCTCTTCCTCTGCACTTTCTGCCAATGCTATAGTATCCTATTTGAGGTTAGTGACTTCAGAACTGTACACAGTATTCCAAAGGAGGTTGCACCAATGATTTATACAGGGGCATGATGATACTGGCTGATTTGTTATCAATTCCCTTCCTAATAATCCTCGTGTTTAGCCAAAAACTCTTCTGATTTCATTTCAACCTGTTGTTTCTGGTCCCATCCTTCTGAGGCAACCTGCGATAAACTACGATCCGCACCACCGGCTTGTACATGTCTGAGTAGAAGGTGCTACTGGAATTCAATTTTTGCTGCTCCAATACTGGACGTGTTAGCCCTCCCCAAAACCAGAATCCACAGCGGGACAAAATGAAAATGGATCATCTGTGTTTTAAGACTGGATGGTTTTTGCTCCTGATCCAGATCTTGGGAATAGCACTGGTTCATCCCACCCCATCCCATCCATCGCACGACAGCCGATGTGGCCGTTCTGTTTGGCGCTTCTGAGAATCTGCTGACAAAAGGACATCAGGAGCCCTTTGAGTCTCTGTTCCAAAGCGAGCGAACAAAGCTGATTAATATTTCCCTTTATTATAATTAATTGCCTCGAAGTGCAGTGGTTAGGAGACGCTGGCAGGGAGTCAGGCTTTGTTATGCACCATTGCTTCGGAGCTGCGCCATCGTTACGTGTGGCTGTCGCTTGTTTGCGCCGAGGAGGTTGGCTGCGGTTCTGCGAACAACAAAATGTTTTGATGGGCCATCGGAGGAACGGCTTGTTTATCTCTCTCCCACTTCCCTAAACAATCCGGGGAGACGCACCACAATTATCGGTCAGGACAATGGAGCCCGATCAATTGTACTGTTTGTTCTCCCCGAGTTGTCTAATGCTTATTTTGCTCACAGCACCCAGCCCTGAAATATAACTTTCCTGGAAATGAGACAAACATGCTCATTTGATATATCAAGAGGAGTTCTGCTTTCGCTGCAGTCGAGGACACCGAGACGCTGTCTGAAGGGGGGGGGTACAATTGGTTTGAAGCCCAGGATTTAAATAAGGGTTCCTGTTTATGCGTCATTTCAGAGTTCTACCACGTGAGGAGGAGTTTTCCACAGAAAAGCACAAGACTGTGATGCTGAACGTCAAGGGGGCAGGCCACAGCTCAGCAGGAGAACATCTGTTTTGCACTTTTTTTAAAAAAAAAAAGTGCGTGTGCACACGAAAGCTCATGCCTTAAATAAAACTTTCTTGGTCTTAAAAGTGCCACTGGACCCATAATTTGTTTTGCAAGCAGAAAGTCCTAGTTTGGTGTAGTGGTTAAGTGCACAGACTCTAATCTGGGAGAACCGGGTTTGATTCCCCACTCCTCCACTAGCACCTGGCTGGATGACCTTGGGCAAGCCGTAGTTCTGTCAGAGGTGTTCTTGAAAAAGAGCCGTTTCTGTCAAGAGCTCTCTCAGCCCCACCTACCTCACAGGGTGTCTGTTGTGCGGAAGGGAAGGGAAGGGAGTTTGTAAGCCGCTCTGAGTGTCCTTCGGGCAGTGAAGGGCGGAGTATAAATCCAGTCTCTTCTTCTTCTTCTTCTACCTCACAGGGTGCCTATTGTGGGGAGGGGAAGGGAAAGGAGTTTGTCAGCCGCTCTGAGACTCCCTTGGGTAGTGAAGGGCGGGGTATAAATCCAATCTCTTCTTCTTCTTCTACCTCACAGGATGTCTATTGTGGGGAGGGGAAGGGAAAGGAGTTGTGAGCCGCTCTGAGACTCCAAGTGAAGGGCGGGGTATAAATCCAATCTCCTTCTCCTCCTCCTCCTCCTCCTCTTCTTCTTCTTCTTCTTCTTCTTCTTCTTCTTCTTCTTCTTCTTCTTCTTCTTCTTCTTCTTCTTCTCCTTCTTCTCCTTCTTCTTCTTCTCCTTCTTCTCCTTCTCCTTCTTCTCCTTCTTCTTCTTCTTCTCCTTCTTCTTCTTCTCCTTCTTCTTCTTCTTCTTCTTCTTCTTCTTCTTCTTCTTCTTCTTCTTCTTCTTCTTCTTCTTCTCCTTCTTCTTCTTCTTCTTCTTCTTCTTCTTCTTCTTCTTCTTCTTGTTTCAGTCTCCGGCATCTCTGACTATAAAGATCAGAAGAGCCAGAGTCCAGGAGCACCTTAAAGACTAACATAGTTTGTGGCAGGATGTGAGCTTTGATGAGTCACGGCTCACTTCTCATTCGCCAACTTGATCTATGAAGATCAGAGGTTGCTTGAGGAAAATCCTTTCTCTGCCTGAGACCCTGGAGAAGAAGAGGAGAAGAAACTGGATTTACACCCCACCCTTCACTCGGAGTCTCAGAGCGGCTGACAAACTCCTTTCCCTTCCCCTCCCCACGACAGACACCCTGGGAGGTAGGTGGGACTGAGAGAGCTCTGAGAGAACTGCCCTTGAGGGAACAGCTCTGACAGAACCATGTCTCGCCCAAGGTCATCCAGCAGCTGCAAGTGGACGATTGGGGAATCAATATTAAAAACCTAGTGTATAATTATCACATACAAAAAATACATGAATTTATTAGAAAGACAGTCAAAAATATATAAGGGCCCAATGAAAGCCTCCTTACAAAGTACAAGTGACTGAAACACAAGGGCCAATACAAGTGACCTGACCCATATCCGCCCCTTGGGGGCCTTCTTCAGAGGTCAAACAACGTGAGGTACAGATAGACACATGTTACAATGTTACATGTTACATTGCACAGGCAATGGCTGTGCGGGCTCGCATCCACCCAGTGCCGCATGAACTGCACTGGCTGCCTGTTGAATTCCGGATCGATTTCAAGAAGAAGAAGAGAAGAAGAGATTGGATCTATACCCCGCCCTTCACTACCCAAAGGTGTCTCAGAGCGGCTCACAAACTCCTTTCCCTTCCCCTCCCCACAACAGACACCCTGTGAGGTAGAAGAAGAAGAAGAGATTGGATTTATACCCCACCCTTCACTACCCAAAGGACTCTCAGAGCGGCTTACAAACTCCTCTCCCTTCCCCTCCCCACAACAGACACCCTGTGAGGTAGGTGAGGCTGAGAGAGCTCTGACAGAAACAGCTCTTTTTCAAGAACAACTCTTATAAGAACTACAGCTTGCCCAAAGTCATCCAGCAGGTACGAGTGGAGGAGTGGGGAATCAAACCCAGTTCTCCCAGATTAGAGTCTGCGGACTTAACCACTACACCAAAATGGCTCTCAGTTGCTCAAAGAACACGTAAGCTGCTCTGAGACTCCTTCAAGTAGTGAAGAGTGGGGTATAAATCCAATTTCCTCCTACTCTCCTTCTCCTTCTCCTTCCCATATAATACTATTTTTATGGAAGCAAATGAAACCAGGAGGGAACAAATGGTGGGGAAACTTGATAACTCTTTGTAGGGCACATAATGTCAAAGTAGAGTCCATATGCCTTTATTCTGCATTCCAGCAAGTGCTGTACTCTATCAAAGCAATGATGAATTTCTCAGCGAGGAGAAAGGATTATGCAGCAAGCTCTCTCCAAGCTATCTTTACTTCCTTTGGTGCAGAAATGGAATACAGACATCGAAAAGTGCAACTCTATTTGAAGTGTTATCACCTGTCATATATAGACAGATTTAAACAGTGTTTTCAAAACCTGCTCTTGGTCTAGCCAGAGATGACAATCGGATGAAAGAAGCGCGTGTTTGTTTCCGAGAAGATAAGAGCTGGCGACTGTTGAAAGCTGTACTTTGCCATTTCATTTCCTAGCCTTTTCAAACGGAGGCAGATGGAACAGTTGGTGAGATAAACAAATGGTCAAGAGCCCATCCCCGGGGTGGGGTGGGGGCTCCTCCCTTCCCTCTCGCCAACACCAACGGAATTGAAATTCTGCAGCACAAAAATCTGTATCACGTGCCTTGCACATATTATGCTAATGAAGCATGTTGTCGAAGGCTTTCACAGCCGGAGTTCATTAGCTGTTGTAGATTTTCTGGGTTGTATGGCCGTGGTCTTGGATTCTTGGAGTAGCCATTTGCTTCAAGCGCGTAGACCATGCAACCTGGAAAATCTGCAACAGCTAATGAAGCATGTTTGTGTGTCCTAAGTCATTCCACATACTTTCCCCCCTCTTCTGTTACAGATGGACAGGAGCTTTGCAGGTTATTGGCTCTGGAGGTGCTCAACCACCTGCTGCTTGTCTTTGTGTTCTGTTTGCCAGCAGCAAACTGGAAGCAGGTTTTTGTTGTTGTTGATTGGTTTGATTGTCAACAGTTCGAGCCTGTTTGACAAGTCACCTTTTGTGTATTCAAATAGTACAGTAAGAGCACAAGGCATTCCAACAGCGGTATTTTTTTAAAAAATTAAACTGTTTATTGAAGACGGAAATAAAATACAATGCAGTAGTTAGTAGAGCATGAATGAAAACAATTACAAAATGATCATTAAGCTTGTGGTGAATCAAAGATTGCCATTATAAGTTATCTGCTAATTTTGAGCTTATCATTCAAATTAATTAAAAAGTAAAAGAAATGGAGTTCAAGACAGTTTGGTATAGTGGTTAAGTGTGTGGACTCTAATATGGGAGAGCCCCATTTGATTCCCCACATCTCCAGTTGCAGCTGCTGGATGACCTTGGGCAAGCCATAGTTCTGTCAGAGCTGTTCTCTCAAGGACATGTCTGGAGAGAGCTCTCTCAGCCCCACCTACCTCTCAGGGTCTCTGTTGTGGGGAGGGGAGGGGAAAGGAGTTTGTAAGCTGCTCTGAGACTCCGAGTGAAGGGCAATCCAATCTCTTCTTCTAATCCAATCTCTTCTTCTAAAGATCCTTCAACTTCTTAATGGCAAACATATAAGGTGTGTGGACCAATTAAAGGTGTTTTCTGTAAAGTTCCTTCCGGGTCAGCAAAAGCATCTAGCCATAATGACCATTTGGATATAAGACTAGTAGAGTCAAAGCAACCCGACGAAGCATTGGGGGAAACGGAACAGTTACCTAGGAAATCCGTTGTTGTTTGGAAGCAGCAACAGCATTGCATGAAGTACAGTAAAGGAATACAAGAAGCAGCGATGTTTATGGACCATGACTGTAATGGAATCATTTTTTTCACAGTGAACTTTGGAAGGGTGGACCTTTGGCTAATCACTGTGGTCCATTTGTGGCTTGAACCCTCCAGGTGGTGGCTGGAGATTTCCTGAGACTGCAGCTGGAGGAAATGGCCGCTTTGGACGGTGGACCTTATGGCACCACATCCCTGCTGAGGTCTCTTCCCTCCCCAGGCTCCACCCCTAAATTCCCAGGAATTTCCTAACCAGCACGGTGTAGTGGTTGAAAATGGCAGACTCTAATCTGGAGAATTGGGTTTGATCCCCAACTCTTCCACCACGTGAAGCCTGTTGGGTGGCCTTGGGCTAGTCACAAGTTCTCTCATAACTCTCTCAGCTCCCCCCCCCCAAGGTGCCTGTTGTGGGGAAAGGAAGGGGATTGTAAGCCACTTTGGGATGCCTTAAGGTAGAGGAAGGTGGGGTATAAAAACCAACTGTTCTTCTTCTACTTTTCTTCTAAACCAGAGTTGGCAACTCAGGTTGTGTTTCACCACACTGAGCAGTGCCTGCACAGTCCTATCCCAGGTTCACTGCCATAGGAAGTGGTGGCAGCTACAAGCATAGAGAGAGGGACTGGATAAACATATGGAGTGGAGGTCCATGAGTGACCTCCTGATAGCACCTGGGTTTTGACCACTGTGTGACACAGAGTGTTGGACTGGACAGGCCATTGCCCTGATCCAACATGGCTTCTCTTATGTTCTTATATGGAGCAAAGGTCCATGAGTGGGATAGAGCAGATAGAGAAAGAGGTACTTTTCTCCCTTTCTCACAATACAAGAACCCGTGGGCACTCCATGAAATTGCTGAGCAGTTGGGTTAGAATGGATAAAAGGAAGTCCTTCTTCACTCAAAGAGTGATGGACACATGGAATTCACTGCCACAGGAGGTGGTGGCGGCTACAAGCATGGACAGCTTCAAGAGGGAATTGGATAAGCATATGGAGCAGAGGTCCATCAGTAGCTATTAGACACAAGGTATAGATAGGGACTCTGGGGCAAGTGATGCTCTGTATTCTTGGTGCTTGGGGGGACAACAGTGGGAGGGCTTCTAGTGTCCTGGCCCCACTGCTGGACCTCCTGTCAGCACCTGGTGTTTTTGGCCACTGTGTGACAGAGTGTTGGACTGGATGGGCCATTGGCTTGATCCAACATTGGCTTCTCTTATGTTCTTATGAGTGGCTATTAGCCACAAGGTACAGATGGCACACTCTGTCTGGGGTAGTGATGCTCTGTGTTCTTGATGCTGGGGGGCCCACTGTGGGAGGGCTTGTGGAGTTCTGGCACCTCTGGCGGACCTCCTGATGGCCCCTCGGCTTTGGCCACTGCGTGACACAGAGTATTGGACTGGATGGGCCATCGGCCCGATCCAGCATGGCTTCTCTTATGTTCTTATACTCTTAACCTTCTGTGTTTGCAGGCCACCAAAGTTCATCACAAACTTATTTTGCAGTATAGAAACCAAGGGTGGATTTGGGATTACGGATGAACGAATGCTAAGAGATGGACATCGGTTTCACTGCAGGCAATTAGGGAAAAGACGATTGTCAGCTCTGTATTCATTATGCCTTTCCCTGTTCCTCTCTGGGCTCGGAGCGTGCCATTTCTTCTCACAGTCGGGCATAAAGCTACAGAGACGTGCCAGCTCTACAGACCTGCAAAGGGTCTTCTTCCAGTGCGATAATTGGGCAGCTGCAGTTGCAAAGAGGCCTGCCTCTCTTTTTGCATGAAAGCTCCGTGGGAGCCTGATGGAATGAGATAAACGATTATCAGCTCTCCAACAACCTGAAGTTCAGTGAGGATAATTCTCATTTCAGCGTCGGGAAATGAATGCACCTCTGCTTAGCTGCCGCCCGGTGAGAGCCCATCTACGACAGGTCCTCTCTCTCTCTCTCTCTCTCTCTCTTTTTGCGCGCTTGATTCCTTTATCATATGTCCTTTGAGGATCATTTCAACTCACTCATGAAGCGCTTGGATTTTGGTGTAAAAAGAGCTTTGATTCCGGCCGTGGAAAAAAGGCTTTGCAGAAGGCGAGATCAAAGCCTTCGCTAGACCTCCATTTCTCTGCACATTAATTCAGGGACTTGAGCTCAGGTGTCAGGGAAGTTGCGAGCCGACCTTTGCGAAGACAGGCTTCACTTGAAATGTACAGAGATGAGGGGCTTGATTGCATCGTTCCCTCTTAGCGCTTGGCGAGAAGAGGAAACTTCTTTTGGATTAGGAACGCAATAGGAGTTCCTGCGCAGACGAACCGTTTGGTGCCGTGGTTAAGTGCACGGACTCTGATCTGGGAGAACCGGGTTTGATTCCCCCACTCCTCCACTTGCATCTGGCTGGATGACCTTGGGCAACCCATAGTTCATGAAAAAGAGCAGTTTCTGTCAAGAGCTCTCTCAGCCCCGCCTACCTCACAGGGTGTCTGTTGTGGGGAGGGGAAGGGAAAGGAGTTTGTCAGCCGCTCTGAGACTCCTTTGGGTAGTGAAGGGCGGGGTATAAATCTAATCTCTTCCTCTTCTTCTTCTTCATATCCATCATCCCTCTGCTTTTTCATTTTGTGCAATGAATGGACAACTTCCCAACTTCTCTTCAAATGCTTTATCGCACCCTTCCTTCAGTAGGGTTCCCAAACTCCATGTGGGACTTGGAGATGTCCCCATATCACAACTGATCTCCAGATGTTAGAGATCAGTTTGCCTGGAAAACATGGCTGCTTTGGTGTAGCGGTTAGGATGCATTGTTCCCTCTAAGCTGAGTTAGTGTGAGCTAGCTCACAGTTTTTTAGCCTCCAGCTCACACATTTTTGCCCTAGCTCAGGAAGGAGGGCCCCAGAGCAAACTGATTTATGCCAAATCGTTCTTTACACAACTTTAATGCCAGCAGCTCACAAAGTATAATTTTTGCTCACAGGACTCCACAGCTTGTAGGGAACAGTGGTTAGGAGCATGGCCAGTTTGGTGTAGTGGTTAGAAGCATGGACTCGGATCTGGGAGAACCGAGTTTGATTCCCAACTCATAGAACCATAGAATGTTAAAGTTGGAAGGTACCTTGCAGGTCATCTAGTCCAGCCCCCTGCACTCTGCAGGAGCATAGCTGAAAGATAGCCCCACAACATACCCAAAAGATGGTCATCCAGCCTCTGCTTGAAAACATCCAGCGAAGGAGCATCCACCACCTCCCAAGGCGGAGTGTTCCACTGCTCCACCACTCTTACAGTTAGGAAGTTTCTCCTGATATTTAGCCGTTTTGTAGAAAAAGCTCAGCAGGAACTCATTAGCATAATAGGCCACATCTAACAGCAGAAACTCATTTGCATATTAGGCCACACCCTGACAACACAGCTCATTAGCATGTTAGACCACAGCCCCATGTTACCAGAAGTGTGGTCATCCAGCCACACCCACCTTTTGCTTCTTGTTCTGTTTATCTTGTTTGTTGTCAAAACCCAGGGCTTTTTTTGGAGCAGGAACTCCTTTGCATGTTAGGCCACACAGCCCTAATGTAGCCAATCCTTATGAGTTTGTGTGGTTGGGTGTGACCTATTAAATAAACCAACGAGTTCTCTGGAGCTACCACTTCAGAGTAAGGATGTCATAGCACAGGACCGCCAGAAGTGTGCTCATTTTACAGACAGGATAAACTTCTCAGGTCTTCAGAAAGCACTGCAAATACTTAAAAGAAAAAAAAGCTGAATAAATGCAGTCGTGGAAAACGTAAAAGTAAGAACATAAGAGAAGCCATGTTGGATCAGGCCAGTGGCCTATTGAGTCCAACACTCTGTGTCACCCAGGGGCTAAAAACCAGGTGCCTTCAGGAAGTCCAACCAACAGGTCCAGAACTCTAGAAGCCTTCCCACTGTTGCACCCCAGGTACCAACAATATATAGCATCACTGCTGCCAGACATAAGAACATAAGAGAAGCCAATGCTGGATCAGGCCAATGGCCCATCCAGTCCGTGTCACACAGTGGCCAAAATCCAGGTGCCATCAGGAGGTCCACCAGTGGGGCCAGAACTCCAGAAGCCCTCCCGCTCTTGCCCCCCCAAGCAACAAGAAGACGGAACCACTCTGCCCCAGACAGAGTGTTCCAGCTACCCACATGTTGCTCTTTAGGTGAAGAAGTACTTCCTTTTAAGTAGTAGATCTTCACCAAAACTACAGTGGAAATAAGGCTGCCACTATCAAAGCAAACCTTCTCTGGGTTGGCAGGAACCTCTCTTGATTGCCCTCATTAACGAACCCAGGGAATTTGTCTGCCACTCACTTTGTCTCTTGCCTCCCCCACAGCCGGCTTCAGATCTCAGAAGGGCTCCGTCAATATCGTTCGGGTATGATTCAGATACCAGCCTGACAGTCATCTGTGCCAGTTCTGCACGCACCGCAGTCGTGTGATGTGAAGCTATAATAAAAATATTGCCTCGATCCTTCAGTCACGAAGGCCGTGGGAACGATGAACGCGACGTTCTTTGCCATTTCTCCATCGACTCTTTGTTAAAAAATTTAATATCTGCTAAGGCGATTACCCGTCTGATTTCGTGGCAAGCGCACACACAGAATACAATTGGGGACAAGGCAACGAGTGTAAACTTCATTGCAAGAGACAGACATGGCAGACAGCAGGAAAAAAACAACAACTTCCCCTAACTCAGTCGTTCTCAAGTTAGCCTGTCTTGTTGGATATTGTGACTCTGCATGCAAGAGGATCTGGGAGGGAAAGGGTTAAGAGAATTCTCTCTCTGGGGTATGCTTGACAGTTGGCCCCGCCCTCTCATCAGTTAGATATTGAGCTTCTTTGGCCAGTTAGTGGTTAAGTGGGTGGACTCTAATCTGGGAGAATCGGGTTTGATTCCCCACTCCTCCACTTGCACCTGCTGGATGACCTTTGGCAAGCCATAGTTCTAGCACAGGTATTCTTCAAAAAGAGCAGTTTCTGTCAGAGCTCTCTCTGCCCCATCTACCTCACAGGGTGTCTGTTGTGGGGAGGGGAAGGGAAAGGAGTTTGTAAGCTGCTCTGAGACTCCTTTGGGTAGTGAAAGGTGGGGTGTAAATCCAATCTCCTCCTCCTCCTCTTCTTCTCCTTCTCCTTCTCTTCTCTTCCTCCTCCTTCTTCCTTGTTTGCCTTCTGTGTTTCATCTTACATAGTACCTCTCTTCTCTGGGCTTGGAGCTGTAGCAAGTTAGCCTTTTTGAAATTAACCTGTTCACAATAAGTTAAATGTACCTACATGAATATGTCATGTCAGATGTGCTTCTGTTTTTGTAAGTAAAGTTTCTTTCTCTTGTTACCAGTGGAGTCAGGTTACCTTTGTCATTTGTCTAAACAGCATTTTCCCTTTAACCAGAAATTTCCAGAAAATTTACATTTCTAGGCCAACTGTGACGTGGGATGAAACCTGAGACCTTCTGCAAGCAAGTCAGATGCTATACCACTGAGCCACAGCCCCTCCCCATTCAATGGATATCAATAGATCATTAGTCACATGGTGGTACCCAGGGCTCTTTTTGTAGCAGGACCTCCTTTGCATATTAGGCGACACACCCCCTAATGTAGCCAATCCTCCAACAGCTTACAGAGCTCTTCTTACAGGGGCTACTGTAAGCTCTTGGAGGATTGGCTACATTAGGGGGTGTGTCGCCTAATATGCAAAGGAGGTCCTGCTACAAAAAGAGCCCTGGTACAGTATAGGTATTTCCATACTGCAGCCTGGCTTCAGGAAGAGAACAAATAATATGTGGCAGAAGTCTTCCGGTTGAAATTCCACGTTGCCAGGAATGGTGGTTGATGAGATAAATCCTGTCTCCAGCATCACTGAGGGGCTGAGAGCACCAGCTGTGGAGGTCCATACTCTGCTACCAAGATATAAAACCCAACTGGGGAGTCACTGAGTTTAGAACTCCAAAGTGTGAACCATAGGAGATGGCCCATACAGGGTCGGGCCACCTTAAGGAGCTAGACCCTGCTCCATCCAAGGCCTCCTGATCCACAGGACCTGTTTGCCTGACTCAAGGACTGAGGCACAGTATACGACTAAGAAGCATTTTAATATTCAGTGGTCTACAACTTTAAGAATGATGACAGACAAGGTGTATTTGTGAAGTACTTCAGAAGAGAGAAGAAGATGAGATTGGATTTCTACCCCACCCTTCACTACCCAAAGGAGTCTCAGAGCAGTTTACAAACTCCTTTCCCTTCCCCTCCCCACAACAGACACCCCCTGTGAAGTAGAAGGAGAAGAAGAGATTGGATTTATACCCCGCGCTTCACTACCCAAAGGAGTCTCAGAGCGGCTTACAAACTCCTTTCCCTTCCCCTCCCCACAACAGACACCCCCTGTGAGGTAGAAGAAGAAGAAGAAGAAGAGATTGGATTTATACCCCACCCTTCACTACCCGAAGGAGTCTCAGAGCGGCTGACAAACTCCTTTCCCTTCCCCTCCCCACAACAGACACCCTGTGAGGTAGAAAAAGAAGAAGAAGAGATTGGATTTATACCCCACCCTTCACTACCCGAAGGAGTCTCAGAGCAGCTGACAAACTCCTTTCCCTTCCCCTCCTCACAACAGACACCCCCTGTGAGGTAGAAGAAGAAGAAGAAGAAGAAGAGATTGGATTTATACCCCACCCTTCACTACCCGAAGGAGTCTCAGAGCAGCTGACAAACTCCTTTCCCTTCCCCTCCCCACAACAGACATCCTGTGAGGTAGAAAAAGAAGAAGAAGAGATTGGATTTATACCCCACCCTTCACTACCCGAAGGAGTCTCAGAGCAGCTGACAAACTCCTTTCCCTTCCCCTCCCCACAACAGACACCCCCTGTGAGGTAGAAGAAGAAGAAGAAGAGATTGGATTTATACCCCACCCTTCACTACCCGAAGGAGTCTCAGAGCGGCTGACAAACTCCTTTCCCTTCCCCTCCCCACAACAGACACCCTGTGAGGTAGAAGAAGAAGAAGAAGAGATTGGATTTATACCCCACCCTTCACTACCCGAAGGAGTCTCAGAGCGGCTTACAATCTCCTTTCCCTTCCCCTCCCCACAACGGACAACCTGTGAGGTAGAAGAAGAGGAAGAGATTAGATTTATACCCCACCCTTCACTACCCTAGGGAGTCTCAGAGCGGCTTACAATCTCCTTTCCCTTCCCCTCCCCCCAAGAGACACCCTGTGAGGTAGAAGAAGAAGAGATTGGATTTATACCCCGCCCTTCACTACCCAAAGGAGTCTCAGAGTGGCTTACATACTCCTTTTCCTTCCTCTCCCCACAACAGACACCCTGTGAGGTAGGTGGGGCTGAGAGAGCCCTGACAGAAACAGCTCTTTTTCAAGAACAGCTCTTATCAGAACTATGGCTTGCCCAAGGTCATCCAGCCAGGTGCAAGTGGAGGAGTGGGGGAATCAAAACCGGTTCTCCCAGATTAGAGTCCACACACCTAACCACTACACCAAACTGGCTGGACACATGGCACAACTGCTGTTGTGTTATTGAAGCCTTCTGCATATTGATCCTGCTGGACTGATTTTGGGGCATCTCTGGAGTGATTTTCTGCAAAAATAAGTTGTGACGTTACCCGCACATTGGATGTGTTATTGCTGTTCTTATCTACGGAATGATGTTGTCGCTCTTCTTATCCAAGGAATGTTGGGATTAAGCTTAATGAAATATTTTACGTCAGATATGAGGCAACGTACTTCTCGTTAGATTCAATCACGGGTCTGTGTTTTGCTTTGCTGTTTCCACCCCTGTGATTCTCTCATGTGCTTTTGCCTCTCGTTTAACAGGAGCTGTTAGAAAGACAACGGAGCACCAGATTGTCTTCCGGGGATCAGTCCTGTTAAGAGCCATCACTCCACAGCAAGGGCGTAGAGCCGTGAACCCCGGCCCTTTTGGGTCCTGCGGGCCCCTTTGGAATTCTGACCCAACATGGTGGTATGCAGCTTCAGGAAGTGGAGACAACCACAAAACAGCTGCTATGGCTTACCTGCAGTCACACAGTGAAGGTCTTTATGCCATGATAGCAACTGCTGCAAATACAATAACAGCCAGTTTGGTGTAGTAGTTAAGTGCGCGGACTCTGATCTGGGAGAACCGGGTTTGATTCCCCACTCCTCCACTTGCATCTGCTGGATGACCTTGGGCAAGCCATAGTTCTGATAAGAGCTGTTCTTGAAAAAGAGCCATTTCTGTCAAGAGCTCTCTCAGCCCCACTTGCCTCACAGGGTGTCTGCTGTGGGGAGGGGAAAGGAAGGGAGTATGTAAGCCGCTCTGAGACACCTTTGGGTAGTGAAGGGCGGGGTATAAATCCAATCTCTTCCTCTTCTTCTACCTCAAAGGGTGTCTGTTGTGGGGAGTGGAAGGGAAAGGAATTTGTCAGCCCCTCTGAGACACCTTTGGGTAGTGAAGGGTGGGGTATAAATCCAATCTCTTCTTCTTCTTCTGCCTCACAGGGTGTCTCTTGTGGGGAGGGGAAGGGAAAGGAGTTTGTCAGCCGCTCTGAGACTCCTTTGGGTAGTGAAGGACAGGGTATAAATCCAATCTCTTATTATTATTATTATTTAAAAAGCTGCAGAGCCAACTAAATCTCCAATGGCCAATCAGAAGCTTTGCTGGAAGGAGGAGGAGGAGATTGGATCTATACCCTGCCCCTCACTTGAAGTCCCAAATTGGCTTACAAACTCCTTTCCCTTCCCCTCCCCACACAGACATCCTGTGAGGTAGGAGGGGCTGAGAGAGTTCTTTCCAGAACTGTCCTTGAGAGAACAGCTGTGACAGAACTATGGCTTGCCCAAGGTCATCCAGCAGCTAGAAGAAGAAGAAGACAGCAGGATGAGGAGGAGGAGGAGGAGATTGGATTTATACCTTCACTTGGAATCTCAGAGCAGCTTACAATCTCCTCCCCCTACCCACAGCAAACACCCTGTGAGGTAGGTGGGGCTGAGAGAGCTCTCACAGAACTACTCTTGAGAGAACAGCTCTGAGAGTACTTGTGACTGACCCAAAGTCACCCTGCTGGCTGCATGTGGAGAAGTTGGGAATTAAAACCGGTTCTCCCAGATTAGAGTCCACAGTCCTAAGAACATAAGAACATAAGAGAAGCCAATGTTGAATCAGGCCAATGGCCCATTTAGTCCAACACTCTGTCACACAGTGGCCAAAATATACCAGGTGCCATCAGGAGGTCCAGCAGTGGGGCCAGGACACTAGAAGCCCTCCCACTGCTGCCCCCTCCAGCACCAAGAATAGAGTGCATCACCTGCCCCAGACTGAGAGTTCCCATCTATGCCCTGTGGCTAATAGCCACTGATGGACTTCTGCTCCAGATGTTTATCTAATTCCCTCTTCAAGCCGTCCATGCTTGTAGCTGCCACCACCTCCTGTGGCAGTGAATTCCATATGTTAATCACTCTTTGGGTGAAGAAGGACTTCCTTTTATCTGTGCTAACCCGACTGCTCAGCAATTTCATGGAGTGCCCACGAGTTCTTGTGAGAAAGGGAGAAAGGGAGAAAAGTACTTCTTTCTCAACCTGCTCAGTCCCATTCATAATCTTATAAACCTCGATCATGTCACCCCTCACCCCTCCTAAACACGACACCGGAATGGCTCTCCACTTGGCCTGGCCAACTTTCTAAAAGTACTTGGCAGGTGCCAGGAAAGGTGTTGACACCATGAACAATTCGGCATGGTAGAGCAAAACGATTTTGGAAAGAATAATCTACTCCCTATGATCTCTCCGTGGTGCTGAATTCCCAATCCCAGCTCCTTTTGCTCTTGTGAGATGGTTTATTACACCGTGCTACAGCCGGCTGGGCCTGACCAGAATGGCTCAGGTTAGCCCGTTTCCATTATACCTTGGAAGTTATGCAGTTGGCCCTGCTTAGTACGTGAATGGGAATCCATCAAGGGAATCCACCAAGGGAGTCCAGTACTGCTCTACAGAGACAGACACTGACAAGCAGCCTTTGTTGGTCTCTTGCCTTGACAAATCTACCGCAGGGTTGTCAAAACATGCAGCCTGGGGGTCAGATCAGGCCCCCGGAGGGCTTCTATCAGGCCAGTGGAACTGGCTGCCTTCTGCTTCTTCTTCCAGCTCTGCGGCTGCTGCGTCATCGTAGGTTTGCGGCTTACAGATACACACCTGAACAGCAGACTCGAGATGGCAACAGCAGCACAGTCATTTTGTTGCAACAATTTGGAGCAAGAGGTGTCAGTGATCAGACACTGTTAAATAAACAGAATCTTTCAAGAGTGTTGATGTTTTAAGCATGTTTTTATTTTAAGTAAAAAAAAAACACCTTTGTGTTTGTGTCCCTGTATAAATCATTGGTGGGACCTCATTTGGAATACCGTGTACAGTTCTGGTCACCACATCTCAAAAAGGATATTATAGCATTGGAAAAAGTGCAGAGAAGGGCAACTAGAATGATCAAAGGTTTGGAACACCTTCCCTATGAAGAAAGGTTAAAACGCTTGGGGCTCTTTAGCTTGGAGAAACGACGGCTGAGGGGTGACACGATCGAGGTTTATAAGATTATGAATGGGATTGAGCAGGTTGAGAAAGAAGTACTTTTCTCCCTTTCTCACAATACAAGAACTCGTGGGCACTCCATGAAATTGCTGAACAGTCAGGTTAGAACAGATAAAAGGAAGTCCTTCTTCACCCAAAGAGTGATGAACACATGGAATTCACTGCCACAGGAGGTGGTGGCAGCTACAAGCATGGGCAGTTTCAAGAGGGAATTAGATAAACATATGGAGCAGAAGTCCATCAGTGGCTATTAGCCACAGGGTATAGATGGGAACTCTCAGTCTGGGGCAGGTGATCCACTCTATTCTTGGTGCTGGACGGGGGTCAACAGTGGGAGGGCTTCTGGTGCCCTGGCCCCACTGCTGGACCTCCTGATGGCACCTGGTATATTTTGGCCGCTGTGTGACAGAGTGTTGGACTAGATGGGCCATTGGCCTGATCCAACATTGGCTTCTCTTATGTTCTTAATAAGACAGCTGCAAGCTGATGGCTCTTTCCACCATCACATCCATTGAATCTCCTGTCCAAAGCCCAGGGGCATTGCTGGACCCTCATCGGTTCAGCTCTTCTTGTGGGTTTCACTGTGCCAGAGCCGAGCTGTTGGGCTGTACAGCAAAGCCAACCTCCCATTGTCATGGAGTTTGCCAAGTTAAATGTTGAGCATCAATTGCACAGAAATATCTCGCTCATAGGGGCATCACAGGTCACGCCAGGGTACTCCGGTCTACCTTTCTGCAATCATTGACCTATCACATTAAACTAACAGGAAATCCCGTGAAGCGGATCTGTCCTCAAGGACTGTACGAAAAGACGTTTGTAAAATTAAAACGCTGAATTATGCCAACTCCTTTCCATAAAACAGCTGCGACAGTTCTGGAGACATTATCCTTATTGATACTCAAGGGCTGCCTCGGTATATCATCCACTCCAGCTCCGTGAAGGCGGCTGAAATGAGGCAAAAGATTACTCATTGCAAGACACCCCTCCCCAGTTCGGTCTGAATAGTAAAGTGTATCTCTTTTGTCAGAGTGCCTGCAGAGGAGGATTCCGTCTGCATCTGTTAGCTTCTCCCAAAAAAGAGATTCGAATTAGGTACATGGCTCCCAGAGGGTTAAATTGATGCTTTGTCCCTAGCAGCTCATTCTGGCTTGCAAGTGAGAATGCTACCCATGCTGTTTGATGCAATGGAAGTTCTGATCAACTGCTAGTTGAACAGGGTGGAATGTGCAGAATCACAGAATCACAGAGCTGGAAGGGGCCCCTACAGGACATCTAGTCCAACCCCCTGCTCAATGCAAGATCAGCCTAGAACATCCCTGACCAGTGTTGGTCCAGCCACTGCTGAGAGACTGCCAGGGAGGGGGAGCTCACCACCTCCCCAGGCAGCTGATTCCATTGTTGAACAACTCTTACCATAAAAAAGTTCTTCCTAAGATCTTCCCACCTTTAATTTAAACCCTGCTGCCAAGAGGAGTAGCTTCCTGCCCTCCTCCAAGTGACAGCCCTTCAAATACTTCAAGAGAGCCATCATGTTCCCCCTCCACCTCCTTTTCTCCAGACTGAACATTCCCAGGTCCCTCAGGCTTTCCTCGTAGGGCTTCTTGGTCTCCAGGCCCCCATCCTGGTGAGCCAGTTCCCTGCTCCAGTTTGGTGTAGTGGTTAAGTGTGCAGACTCTAATCTGGGAGAACTGGGTTTGATCCCCCACTCCTCCATTTGCAGCTGCTGGATGACCTTGGGCTAGCCCTAGTTCTGTCAGAGCTGTCCTTGAAAGGGCAGTTCTTGAAAGAGCTCTCTCAGGCCACCTACCTCACAGGGTGTCTGTTGTGGGGAGGGGAAGGGAAAGGAGTTTGTAAGCCGCTCCGAGACTCCAAGTGAAGAGCGGGGTATAAATCCAATCTCTTCTTCTCCTCCTCATTTGAGCCATATTACTAGTTTTCATTCCAAAGGACGGGGTGGTGGTGGTGGCTGTGCTAATTATTCAAGAGAGTTGTTCTACACAGGCAATAGAGTCACACTGTACTAAATGATTCACAAAATCACTTGGGAAAAATGTTTAGGGACTGCGGTCTATGCTACTGTGTATAGCTTGCCGAAATGAGGCTCCCGCTATGGAATTTTGCATCATTTAATGTGTTGTGTTCATACATATGCCTCTCTTCAGTTCTGTCTTTAGACTTCTGGCGGGCTCTACAACCCAAATCCTCTTGCACTGTTTACTGGATGTCCCATCCTGTTGATTGTACTAACTCTGCGTAATCTGCCTCGTGTCTGAGTGAGAAATGCAGACTATAAATAATGTAAATAAAAATAATAAATGAAGAAGGAGGAGGAGGAGGAGGAGGAGGAGGAGGAGGAGGAGGAGAAGAAGAAGAAGAAGAAGAAGGAGGAGGAGGAGGAGGAGGAGGAGGAGGAGAAGAAGAAGAAGAAGAAGAAGAAGAAGAAGAAGAAGAAGAAGAAGAAGAAGAAAGGGACTCTGGGGCAAGGGATGCTCTGTATTCTTGGTGCTTGGGCGGGTCACCAGTGGGAGGGCTTCTAGTGTCCTGGCCCCACTTCTGGACCTGCTGATGGCCCCTGTTGTTTTTGGCCACTGTGTAACAGAGTGTTGGACTGGATGGGCCATTGGCCTGATCCAGCATTGGCTTTTCTTATGTTCTTATGTTCTCTTAAGAAGAGGAGGAAGAGAAGGAGGAGGAGACTGGCTCTATACCCCTCCCTTCACTACCAAAAGGAGTCTCAGAGCGGCTTACAAACTCCTTTCCCTGGTTTTTCGGTTTCGGCGTCGCGAATGGCGGCCGCTTCTCGGGACGCTCCCGGAGGCGGTTAGCCCACACGCAGTTAGGGGGGGTCTTCGCATGTGCGAAAGACCCTAGTGAGCCTTAGGTAAAGGCTCCGAACCGGGGGCGCATGGGGAGTAGCCTCTTTGCCGGCAGACAGCCGGGAAATTGAGGCTTTCTCCCCGCCCCAATCGGTCCCGCTGCGGTGTGCCCGTAATGGGACTTAGCGGCACCACCGAATTCCAGGAGTGAAGACAGCGTTATGGCTTAAAATAAAAAGAAGAAGTGGCATCGAATCGTGAGTTGGAGATCTATTTTGGAAGCGTAAATCGGAGCCCCCTGCATGCGTTTAAGCGTTGGGAGGAGGGAGGAGTTCCCACCCCCTTTGAGAAGAAAGATCCAAAAAGGGAGCGCGAAGGGGGGCTGAGAGAAGAAAAGGCGTTGGTGAAAGTACCGTTGGGGTTGCATGGAAGATTTTGATCATTTCAGCTTTCTGGGGGATGCGGCACGAACTTTTGAAAAGTAAACAAAAAAACAAAATGTCGATGCTGGAAAAAGTCCTGCAAATACCGGAAGAGGAGAGAGGAGGGACTTCCGGTCCAGATAGCCCCCCAAGAGCTTGCTGTTAATCAACAGGAAAAGGAGATGCTGTGCCCTCTGCTGGAACAACTGCGGAAAATCAACGAAAATCTGTCTAAAATGGATAGTATCCTCATCAGTCGAACAGAAACTGATAACGGAAACAACTAGAAAGATGCTGGAGATTGAACAGAAATCGAATTTGACCTTAGGTTTCCAGGACGTTAAAGAAGAAGAGAAAGAAGATCTCGGATTTACCTTGACAAATGTTTTGGCACCCCTAACTGGCAGTGAAGCGACAAAATTAAAAGAAGAGGTGGATAAGGCCCCCAAAGCCTATTCCACTTTTTAAAAGAGAATACTCTGCCAGTAGAAGGGGATGTTGAACATATCAAGCGACAAACTAGAGATCTAATTTCATTTGAAGAGTTTGTGGAGCCCAGGAAGCCTGAAAGCCAGAAGTTCAAGGAAAAAGAGAAAAGAAAGAAGGATTTCATCTTTAAAATACAGAAACTTCTGAAAAGGCGTGCCAGCAGAGAGGAAGATGCAGTATTCCAAACTGGGATAAGCAAAGAAGACAGCAGCCCAGGGGAAAGTGGTGATGGAACGGAAGACTTCAAAGTAAAAATGGACTCAATCCGTAACTGGAAGAGATTTAAAAAGAAGATACTTTGAGGACTGTTCGTGTAGCATCTGAAAGGAGCTGTTTAATTACTAACCCCAATGGACTTTACTAACTGTGTTAACAGAGTGACTTTGGACTTCGTAAAAGTTAAAAAGAAGATCTACTAACCACGATAGATGCCAAAACTGGCATTGGTTATTAACCTAAACTAACACTCACTAACAGAAAAAAAATCACTCCATCTTTCTCTTTCCCCACCTGTCTACCCTCCCTGTTTCCTATAAAAAGAATAAAATTCTCTCTTCTTTAAGAGAGTTTTTACAAAAAAAAAAAAAACTCCTTTCCCTTCCCCACAACAGACACCCTGTGAGGTACGTGGGGTTGAGAGAGCTCTTTCAAGGACTTCTCTGACAGAACCATGGCTTGAGCTATTGCTCAACAGAAAGCTCACACAGTCAGCAAAGGGAATCAAGGCAGAAAAACACTGTGCATGACAACGCTAATATGATCTAGAAAGATTTCATTAAGCAAATAGATACAGTGCATAATACAAAACTGATTTTGTCTAGTTTTCAAGAACAGCCCTGACAGAACTATGGCTTGCCCAAGGTCATCCAGCAGCTGCAAGTGGAGGAGTTGGGGAATCAAACCCGGTCCTCCCAGATTAGAGTCCACGCACTTAACCATGACACCAAACTGGCTCTCATCCCCAATCCTTCCTTTGGGTTGGCAAGTAAGTCCAGGAGGAGGGGGGGTGCTATTTGTCAAGAGGTCTGATTTAACAAGAACAATGACATCAAAGGATTAATCTCAAAAATCTATAAAATCTTAAATACAAACTTGAACCAAAAAGTCTTAAATACACAACTTCAATGGCAAGAAGATTGTCAAAATAGGATACAAGTTAACAACTGGAAAGACATTTGGTCATCTCCTAGTTTCTGCTCCAAAATCTTCTGTATTAAACTAAATACTTTCAAAACAATAAACCGCTGGTACTTAACACCAGCAAGATTAAACCGGATCAACCCAAAATATAGCAAATATTGTTGGAAAAATTGTGGTCAGATAGGCGACTTTATACACTGTTGGTGGTCTTGTCCATACATTCAGCAATTCTGGTCTCAAATTCTGGCACAAATCTTTATTATTACGGGTCAAAACTTACCAGCACTTCCAGAGATAGTCCTGCTTGATGTTCTTCCAGAGAGTTGCGTAAGAAACACACTAAGAACTTTGATTTTCACACTAATGGCTATCGCTAGAATAGCAATTGCATGGAACTGGAAAGTAAAAACTATTCCCGCTCTATCAAGTTGGCAAAACTCACTATGGGAACATTTCATCCTTGGAAAAATAACATCTCAACCATTACTTTGGAACTCTAAATCTTATCAGAAAAACTTTCGAGCAATATGGTTCCCAGTAGTCCAATATCTAGCTGAAGGCGAAATTATCCCTAAAACTAAATATTATCAGGAGCTATTGTATTTTTAAGTCATTAAGGCTCTGCTTAGTTAGAATCCAAATTTATGACATGACAATTGTCAGTAATATACCTGCCACAAACTTAGATAGCTAATTATTTCATTTTGTCTTGTTGGGTTATAGAAGCAAAGCTTATTGTCTAATTGTACTTATTATATATTGCATTGTTGTTTTGTTTTGTTTTGTTTTAAAGGAAAATAATAAATACTTAAATTAAAAAAAAAGAGGTCTGATTTGGCCCTAGATGCTTGAATGACTGGCAATTGACAGCATCGGCAATATGGCCAAAGGATATTAAGCCAAAAGGGATGATGCCTTATTTAGTCATTTAAGGTATTTCTGTGCCCCCAGACTGTGGCTCAGTGGCAGAGCAACTGCTTGGCATGCAGAAGGTCCCAGGTTCAATCCCCGGCATCTCCAATTTGAAGGTCTGCGGCTGAGTTCTGACTGGCAATTTGCAGCGGGAGCCAGTCGCAGCAGAAAAGCCCCGGAACAAACTGTTCCAGGGTTTCCCAGTCACACGGGGCTGTCTGCTGCGGGAGAATACCAGGATGAGGTGCGCGGGAGCATTCAGACTGCAGGCCCGGAGGCGCCACTGTCAGTGGCTTTTCCCTATTAAATCGGCTCTACCACTGAGCCACAAAAATGGCAACCCTCCTGTGCTTCTCCCTTGCCTCGAAGGCCCCTTGCTGGGGGCTGCTGCAGCTTGATGGCAGTGCTCCCTCTCAGCTGAGTTAGTGTGAGCTCGCTCACAGTTTTTTTAGCCTCCAGCTCACACATTTTTGTCCAAACCCAGGAAGGATGGCTCCGGAGCAGAGTAATTTATGCAGCCGCCAAATCGCTCGCTCACAACTTCAATGCCGGGAGCTCGCCAAGTAGAATCTTTGCTCGCAAGACTCCACAGCTTAGAGGGAGCATTGCGTGACGGCACTGCATACGCACACACACACACACAGATCTCAGAAGAGAAGGGAATTGCACACTGGAGGCACCACAATGGAATGACCCTGCCTGTAACGGCCCCCTTCATATTGCTTCAGAAGATGGGGGCGAAGAGGGCAAAGCCGTCGTTTATACGGAAGTCGATAGTCCTCTTTCGGATGATTGGGGAAAAGAAAAGCTTTTTTTAAGTCTATTTTTCTTTTAAAAAAAACCCCAACACAAAACAATCCCCAGTTTGACTTTGCTCTCTGCAGCTCGTCAACGATCCTTGCTTCTCCCAAGAGAGGGAGATGGGACAAATTAAATCTCCATCTTTCAGCCATCCGACATAACCACCATTTACTTCCTGAGTGGCTCCAAGTGGTTATTAGCTGCCTCCCTTTAGTATCCATGGCAGCCTTAATTTCAAGTGGGAGAAGGGGGGAGGGAGACAAAAAGCAGGTGGCAACGAGAAAAGCAATCGCTGTGGCTGCTGAGAAAATCTAGGGGGCTTTTTTTGGTCACTGTCGTTACGCAGATGCACGTGGGTTGTTGTTTTTTTTAAAGCTCTCTTTAAATGGGACCGACGTTATCATAGCAAATCAGATGTGGAATCAGGTTTTGAAACGATGAAAGCACAGTGCTGGTATACGACGCGAGGTTTAATTCTGCCGTTCTGTTCATGAAGACAGGCAGTACAGAGGTGTCATGGTGGTAGGTCATAGAATCATAGAGTTGGAAGGGACCTCGGAGGTCATCTAGTCCAGCCCCCTACGCGGTGCTGGGAATTCACAGCTACCTCCTCCCACACCCCTGTGTTCCGTGCCCAGAAGATGACAAAACCCTCCAGGATCCCCGGCCAAACTGGCCTAGAGAAAAATTGCTTCCTGACCCCAAAGTGGCAATCAGCATTTCCCTGGGCGTGGAAGAAAGGACCACGAGAACTAAGCACTGATGCATTCTGGGAAGCAGAAGGTCCCAGGTTCAAACCCCAGCATCTCCAGTTTAGAAGGATCAGGAAGAGGAAGAAGAAGAGGAGGAGGAAGAAGAAGAGGAAGAAGAGCTCGATTTATACCCCGCTCTTCACTTGGACTCTCAGAGCAGGTTACAATCTCTTTCCCTTCCCCTCCCCAAAACAGACACCCTGTGAGGTCGGTGGGGCTGAGAGAGCTCCTTTGAGAACTGCCCTTGAGAGAACAGCTCTGAAAGAACTTATGTCTAACCCAAGGTCATCCAGCCGCTGCATGTGGAGAAGTGGGGAATCAAACTCGGTTCTCCCAGATTTGAGTCCACCCACTTAACCACTACACTAAACTCTCTCTCTCTCTTTCTCTCAGGCAAAGATCTCTCCCAGTCCTTTTACTGGGGAATGACAGGCATCGTCAAAGGTAACCTTTTGTGCTGTGTTGCAGAGGACCTTGATTTTGTTTAGCCTGCAGGAACTTCTGGAATTTTGAGAAAAGGGAGTGGGCACCACCATAGAATGGCCGCTTTAGTGTGTGTGGGGGGGTGGAGTGAGGTCAATCACAAGTGATTGTTGTGGGCAGGGCTTTTTTTGTAAAAAAAAGCCCAGCAGGAGCTCATTAGCATAACAGGCCACACCCAACAGCAGGAACTCATTAGCATATTAGGCCACACCCCCATGTTACCAGCCACACCCACCTTTTGCTTCTTATTCTGTTGACTTTGTTTGTTGTAAATACCCAGGGCTTTTTTTTGGTAGCAGAAGCTTCTTTGCATGTTGGGCCACACATCCCTAATGTAGCCAATCCTAATGAGTTTCTCTTGTTGGGTGTGGCCTCTTATGCTAATGAGTTCCTGCTGGGTGTGGCCAACTTGGGAGCCAGCTGGAACTCCGTTCCTGTGCGTTCCTGCCCAAAAATAGCCCTGGTTGTGGGAGATGGGATCAACTCTTTCCTTTGGGGGAAGGTACACTGTTTGGTTTCAGGTTCCACAAAGGCGGAGCCAGCAACCTCCAGGAGTGGCCTGGACATGTTCTGCTCCCTCTAGTGGTCAGTTCAATATGACACTGATTTACATCCAGCATATCTCCCTGCAGATTTAAACTGCAGGTTTCTATGCTGGACACACACTGGTGTAATATCATGTTGACCACTAGAGGGAGCAAAAGCATGTGGGACAGAGCCTCCCTTCCTTGAAGAAACAGCTACTTAACATGCAAGAAAAAGGAGGATGCAGAAATGTCCACAGTCAAGTAGTACGGAATGACCTGAAGTTCTCCCTTTTTTTTTTGCTCTTCAATTCAAGACCCTTGGGATCTTATTCTCAGTATTCCAGCAGGTACCAGGAAATGCATTAAATGGGTGCCGCAGTTCCCACAGGGGAGCACTACTCTAAACGAGCCTCTTACACTTTTGAGGATAATCATTTTGGAGTGAAGGAGTGCTGCCAGATTTCATAAACACAATCCTTTCAAGCAGGTTTGGCATCCACACTTGCTTGCGGCAATGTGGTAGTAAGAGCTTTGTCCCGGGCTGGGCTTGGGCTGAAAGGCAGAAGTCAAGTCTGGCCGAAGGTCGTTGCCAGGAGAGTCCGAGCGAGAGCCAAATCATGAGTCCAAAAGAAGGGTCATCCAAAGCAGGGGTCAGGGAGCCAAGGATCCGAGTGGGGGTCCGAGGACAGGAGCCAAAGGTGGATGTGAGGTATGCATGGAGGTGACTTGTTGCTTCCACGAGAGCCCAATCCAGCGTGTCAGTTATATAGGCCTCCGGCTGAGCTTCCCATGGTGGTGGCAGCGGCACTCCTGCTACTACTCAGGACTCGGTGCTTGCCTTCCCTGCCAGCGTGCATCTCGTCGGCGGGTGGCTAAGTCTCTGCAGAGCCACTCCCTTAGCCAAACCACCCAAGGAGGTGAGTCAGGCAGGCTCCCCGGTTGCACCTGTACCTCCTCGGCTGCTGCAGGACCAGGTGCGGGGTTTACAGGGCTCAGGCGTTGGCATGCTATCGACTTGTGAGGAGTCAGAGGGGCCGGCTCCTGGTTCTGGCAATGCCAGTGCCCAAGGTCACACCAGCAGCTGCATGTGGAGGAGTGGGGAATGCCGGTGCCCAAGGTCACACCAGCAGCTGCATGTGGAGGAGTGGGGAATGCCGGTGCCCAAGGTCACACCAGCAGCTGCATGTGGAGGAGTGGGGAATGCCGGTGCCCAAGGTCACACCAGCAGCTGCATGTGGAGAAGTGGGGGAATCAAACCTGGTTCTCCCAGACCAGATTCTGTGCTCCTAACCACTACACCAAACTGGCTCTCTACACCAAACTGGCACTCCTAACCACAACACCAGACTGGAGGAAATGGCTGCTTTGGAAGGTGGACTCTATGGCCTTATCCCTTGCTGAGGTCCCTTCCGAAACTTCACCTTCCCCACTCTCCACCCCCAGATCTCTAGGAATGCCCCAAGCCAGACCTAGGAGCCCTACGTTGGCCCCTCCAGCTGCTTTTTCTCATCTGAGCATTTCCTGCTGATCTTTCCTAGCCTCCATTGCTGAAATCAGGCGGGTGCAAAATCCAGGTGGCCAGATCCTTTGTAAAAGTGTAGCTCTGAAGTAATGCACGATTAAAAAAAATGTTCCATTCAGGATAAATCGGATGAAATTCCAGGAACCGCCCCCCCCAAACGTATATTTCATATGGCTGTTATCAAATGGCAGGGCCCCCTCACTCTTCCTGTATGGAGCCAGTTTGGTGTAGTGATTAAGTGTGCGGACTCTGATCTGGGAGAACCGGGTTTGATTCCCCACTCCTCCCCTTGCAGCTGCTGGTGTGACCTTGGGTCAGTCATAAGATCTGACAAAGCTGTTCTTGAAAAAAGAGTGGTTTCTGTCAGAGCTCTCTCAGCCCCACCGACCTCACAGGGTGTCTCTTGTGTGGAGGGGAGGGAAGGGGAAAGGAGTTTGTAAGCTGCTCTGAGACTCCTTCAGGTAGTGAAGGGCGGGGTATAAATCCAATCACTTCTTCTTCTTCTACCTCACAGGGAGGGGAAGGGAAAGGAGTTTGTCAGCCACTCTGAGACTCCCTTGGGTAGTGAAGGGTGGGGTATAAATCCAATCTCTTCTCTTCTTCTTCTTCTACCTCACAGGGTGTCTGTTGTGGGGAGGGGAAGGGAAAGGAGTTTGTCAGCCGCTCTGAGACTCCTTCAGGTAGTGAAGGGCAGGATATAAATCCAATCTCTTCTTCTTCTTCTACCTCACAGGGTGTCTGTTGTGGGGAGGGGAAGGGAAAGGAGTTTGTGAGCCACTCTGAGATTCCTTTGGGTAGTGAAGGGCGGGGCATAAATCCAATCTCTTCTTCTTGTTCTACCTCACAGGGTGTCTGTTGTGGGGAGGGGAAGGGAAAGGAGTTTGTGAGCCTCTCTGAGAATCCTTTGGGTAGCAAAGGTCGGGATATAAATCCAATCTCTTCTTCTTCTTCTACCTCACAGGGTGTCTGTTGTGGGGAGGGGAAGGGAAAGGAGTTTGTGAGCCGCTCTGAGAATCCTTTGGGTAGCAAAGGTCGGGGTATAAATCCAATCTCTTCTTCTTCTTCTACCTCACAGGGTGTCTGTTGTGGGAAGGGAAAGGAGTTTGTAAGCCGCTCTGAGACTCCCTTGGGTAGTGAAGGGCGGGGTATAAATCCAATCTCTTCTTCTTCTTCTACCTCACAGGGTGTCTTTTGTGGGGAGAGGAAGGGAAAGGAGTTTGTAAGTTGCTTTGAGACTCCCTTGGGTAGTGAAGGGTGGGGTATAAATCCAATCTCTTCTCCTTCCTGCACATTGGACACAATTTCTAGCATTCCTATGAGAGTTGTTAACTTTTGGCAAGGGGTAAGGTTCTGTTATTTAATTTTATCCAACCAGAAATTAATAAAGCTCATCTAAACTATGAGTTTCAAGAGTCATTATTGGTTCCCAAACATTATGTGCCCTGGCCTTGGAGTACATGTATGAAAGTGTTGCTGTTATATAATTATATCTGAATGCTTCAGTTCTTCAGTGCCTCCCAACTGATGTAAATGAACTGATTTTGTCATTAAAGACCTTTATATAGATAGATACATTGATGTTTTTTGTGTGGAAGGGACACGCCAGAATAGAGTTCCAGAACCTCTTCAACAAAATTATTTTAAAAACATGTACAAGTTTGTGAGTTTTTAGTATAGAGATTGAAAACTTCCCTTCCCTCTTGAGAGTTCCGGCATCTCTTTTTCCAGAAAAAAGCCCTGGATAGATAGATATCTCAGACGATAGCCAGACAGACAGACATCTCTGATCATATTTAGATGATAGATGGGCAGATATCTCGGATCATCTAGAGAGATGATAGATAGACATAGATATCTCAGATGGACACACAGAGATGTGATTCTAACCCGTGTTCCCGCTAAGCTGAGTTAGTGTGAGCTGGCTCACAGTTTTTTAGCCTCCGGTTCACACATTTTTTTTTGTCTTAGCTCATGAAGGACAGCTCCAGAGCAAACTAATTTATGCAGCAGCCAAATCACTCACTCACAACTTTTAGGCCCCACTGCTGGACCTCCTGATGGCACCTGATATTTTTGGCCACTGGGTGACAGGGTGTTGGACTAGATGGGCCATTGGCCTGATTCAACATTGGCTTCTCTTATGTTCGTATGTTCTTAGTTCCAGTAGCTTACAAAGTAGAGTTTTTGCTCACAAGACTCCACAGCTTAGAGTGAGAATTGCTTCTAACCTATTTTCTTCAGTGGAACTGATCTCTCTCTTTTTTTTTTTTTGGCCCCTTGTAGGGGATTTTTTGTTGCATTTTCTAAAAACTACAAACGAAAGAAGGGAAGGGATAACTACACACTACAGGAGAAAGTAAAAGAAAACCCACCAAAATCCCAAGAGATGGTGATCATATAAACTGCTTCCCCATAAAAAGAATGGCTTTTGCTTCTTAATTGAGGCTTATACATGTGAAACATTGAATGCGGTCATCTATTAGTCTTTTTAAAGTCCGTGACTTGAAAACCTCCCCCCTTTTGACCTTAAGAAAGAATAAAGTAAGCAAAACAAGAGTCATTATACTACTTCCAAGAGATTCAGAGCGTGACAACTAGCCATTTGTTCATTTGTTCCTTTTCTTTCTCAATCGATAACTTGTTCTGGGGGCTGCCGCCCCCAATGCAGAATCAGAGTCCTCGTCAGAAGATGCCACTGCACCCTCTTGTTTACTTTCTTTGGTGCTGTTGTCTTCTGTCCCTTCTCCTCCTTTTGCTAGCCGTCTGTGAAGATGCAAGAACTCCTGTGCCTTTTTCAACTGATGGAACTGATCTCTGAGATCTAGAGATCAATTTTAATAGCCGGAGATGGCCAGGTGCCACCTGGAGGCTGGCAACCCAATAAGTTGACCATAGAAAGTAGAGAATATATGGATGAACTTTACTATGCCCCTTATTTTTTTTGTCGGTGTTTCTTTGTTATGTACAGTCTGCCTTTCTCACTGAAACTCAAGGCAGGTTACATAGTGTAAGTCATCCAAACAGGGCCCTCTGCAGGCACCAACCTGCAAAGGGGTAATATCAACCACTGCCCGTACATGGTGCCTTCATGGCTGTGGACCCACTTTATCTAAGGGCCGCCTGAGGAAGTCAGGAAGGCTTCCGCTCTCCTGGCTTTCCGCAAACAATGCAAAAATGAATGATTCAAGGGGCTTTTCTACACAGGCAATAGAGTCACACTGCACTAAATGTTTCACAATTACTTGGACAAATTATTGGGGGCTGTGGTCTGCACTACTCTGTGTATAGCTTGCTGGAACATGGATCCTCCTACGGAATTCTGCATCATTTTAATGTATCGTGTTAATACTTAGGCTTTGCTTCAGTTCAGTTTTTAGACATCAGGTTGGTTCCAGTGTTCCCGCTAAGCTGTGGAGTCTTGTGAGCAACAATTCTACTTTGTGAGCTACTGGCGTTAAAAGTTGTGAGCGAGCGATCTGGCTCCTGCATAATTTAGTCTGCTCTGGAGCCCTCCTTCCGGAGCTCAGACAGAAATGGGTGAGCCGGAGGCTAAAAAGCTGTGAGCTAGCTCACACTAACTCAGCTTAGAGGGAACACTGGTTGGTTCTGCGGCCTTAACCCTATTGAATGTTCCATCCGTCAACTGTATTGCCTTACTCTGCATCAGTGTTCCCTCTAAGCCGAGTTGACATGAACTAGCTCACAGTTTCTAAACCGATCTGAGACTTCTTTGCATAGTGAAGGGAAGGGTATAAACCCAATCTCTTCATCTTCTTCTTCTACCTCAAAGGGTGTCTGTTGTGGGGAGGGGAAGGGAAAGGAGTTTGTGAGCCACTCTGAGACCCCAAGTGAAGGGTTCAGGTCTCTCCTGGAGTACTGTATCCAGTTTTGGGCACCACATTTTAGGAAATATGTTGACAAGCTTGAGCGTGTCCAGAAGAGGGTAACCAGGATGGTGAGAGGGTTGGAATCCAAGTCTTATGGGAAAAGGCTGAAAGAGTTGGGAATGTTTAGCCTGGGAAAGAGAAGACTTAGAGGAGACATGATTGCAGTCTTCAAGTATTTGAAGGGCTGTCATGTAGAAGATGGAGCAGATCTATTCTCTCTTGCTCCGGATTGCAAGATTATATCTATTGGGTGGACAGTATAAGGGAGTCGATACTGGGTAAACATCAGGAGAAACTTCCTACCTGTAAGAGTGGTTGAGCAGTGGAACAGACTACCTCAGGAGGTGGTGGATGCTCCTTCGCTGGATGTTTTCAAGAGGAGGTTGGATGACCACCTTTCAGCTATGATCTAGGGCTATCTTTTGGCTATGCTCCTGCAGAGTGCAGGGAATTGGACTAGATGACCTGCAAGGTCCCTTCCAACTCTAACATTCTATGATTCTATACACACTTGGAGCATACTTTCAGCGATAGGCAGAAATTCAGTAGTCTAGGCCGCAGTCCCTATTAAAAACATAAGAAGATCTTATGTTCGTAAGCCAGTTTGTGCCCATCCCTAGGCGCATCCTGCCCTCATGGTCAGCCAGAAGGAAGAAAGGTTCCCCGAGAGCTGCAAATCACCCACCAAAGAGATAGCATCAGGGCAGTAGAAAGGAAGGATGTTCAGGGTCCTGGCTTATCTGTTTCTCAGACTAAGAACATAAGGACATAAGAGAAGCCAATGTTGGATCAGGCCAATGGCCCATCTAGTCCAACACTCTGTCACACAGCAGCCAAAATATACCAGGTGCCCTCAGGAGGTCCAGCAGTGGGGCCAGGACACTAGAAGCCCTCCACCTGCTGCCCCCTCCAGCACGAAGAATAGAGTGCATCACCTGCCCCAGACTGAGAGTTCCCATCTATACCCTGTGGCTAAGAGCCACTGATGGACTTCTGCTCCATATGTTTATCTAATTCCCTCTTGAAGCCATCCATGCTTGTAGCTGCCGCCACCACCTGCAGACAATCCCTCATAGAATCATAGAGTTGGAAGGGACCTCCAGGGTCATCTAGTCCAACCCCCTGCACAATGCAGGGAATTCACAAATGCCCCCGCTACACAACACCCCCAGTGACCCCTGCTCCATGACCAGAAGATGGCAAAAAAACCCTCCAGGATGCCCAGCCAAACTGGCCAAGAGAAAAATTGCTCCCTGCCCCCGAAGTGGCGATCGGCATTTCCTTGGGTAAGAAAACACGAGAACTAAGCACTGAGGCGGCCCCTTCCTTCTCGCCCTCTTACGAGCTGCCTCAGTTCACAGCCATCAGCATTGCTTGTCTCATTTCAACTTTCATTTTTAGTTATCAATGTTGAATCGGCTGCATTTTGAAACTCCGTGAAAGGCTTGGAGGACAGCAGTAAAAAAAAATTAAATATGGAGGATACAAATCTAATGAATAAATAATAAAATTTCTCTGCGTTTGTCAAAGGCCTATCGCCAGCGCTGGTAAAAACAAACAAACAAAACTGGTTTGGTTTTGCTTTCCTCCCCAGTATTGAATGCCTTTGGGAGTTTTAACTTCTTTATTTTCCCTGAAGATTTTTCCCCCTCATTCTATTTGGGATATTTTTTTTGTTGTTGTTAATAGAAGGAGAGAGAAAGAACAATCTTTCTGAGGATCACTGAGACAGCCTCAGGTTAGAACATATTAGTTTTGGACGGAGGCTTTTAGAAGTTGGGGATTTTATTTATATATTTGCCGTGCTGCCTTCTGCAAACTCAAAAAACTCCAGGGATTATTCTCTCCTCTTCTTCTCCCTCCCTTCCTCTTTCTCTCTCTCTCTCTGTGGACATCCAAAGGACACACAACTAGCCTGTTCAGCTCGGAAACACTGAATGGATGGTTTAAAAAGATCACAGCCTTCTGGAGGAAAATTCCTTAGGCCTCAAGGAAGCCTCCAGATTTGGGTGATTGGAGTAGTAGGATACAGGCTGGAGTAATTTGGATTGTGCATCCTCAAAAATATCAAATAAATATGGTTTTGTGTAAAGAGCATAAGAATGTAAGAAGAGCCCTGCTGGATCAGACCAGTGGTCCGTCTAGTCCAGCATCCTGTCTCACCTAGGGGCCAACCAGTTCTTCTGGAGGGCCAACAACAGGGCAGAGAGGCTGAGGCCTTTGTAAGAACATAATAAGAGCCCTGCTGGATCAGACCAGTGGTCCATTTAGTCCAGCATCCTGTCTCACACAGAGGCCAACCAGTTCCTCTGGACAGCCAACAACAGGGCAGAGAGGCTGAGACCTTCATAAGAACATAAGAAGAACCCTGTTGGATCAGACTAGTGGTCCATCTAGTCCAGCATCCTGTCTCACACAGGGGCCAACCAGTTCTTCTGGAGGGCCAACAACAGGGCAGAAAGGCTGAGGCCTTCATAAGAACATAATAAGAACCCTGCTGGATCAGACCAGTGGTCCATCTAGTCCAGCATCCTGTCTCACACAGGGGCCAACCAGTTCTTCTGGAGGGTCAACAACAGGGCAGAACGGCCGAGGCCTTCATAAGAACATCAGAAGAGCCCTGCTGGATCAGACCAGGGGTCCATCTAGTCCAGCATCCTGTCTCAAACACTGGCCAACCATTTCCTCTGGAGGACCAACAACAGGGCACAAAGGCCGAGGCCTTCATAAGAACACCAGAAGATCCCTGTTGAATCAGTCCAGTGCTCCATCTGGTCCAGCATCCTGTCTCACACAGTGGTCAACCAGTTCCTCTGAAGGGCCAACAACATGGCATAAACGCCAAAACATTCTCCTAATGTTGCCTCCTGGCTCTGACACTGACATAACAACATAAGAGAAGTCCAGTGTTGGATCAGGCCAATGGCCCATTCAGTCCAACACTCTGTCACACACTGGCCAAAAATACCAGGTGCCGTCTGGAGGCCCATCAGTGGGGCCAGGACACTAGAAGTTCTCCCACTAGGAGCACCAAGAATACGGAACATCCCTTGCCCCAGACCGAGAGTTCCTATCTATACCTTGTGGCTAATAGCCACTGATGGACCTCTGCTCCAGATGTTTATCCAATTCCCTCTTGAATCTGTCCATGCTTGTAGCTGCCACCACCTCCTGTGGCAGTGAATTCCATGAGTTAATCACTCTTTCGGTGAAGAGTGCCTCTAAACATAGAGGTTTCATTCAGTCACTATGGCTCCATGAATCTCTCTAACTCCCTTTTAAGGCTATTTAAAGCTACACCCTCCGGCAGCAAATTCTATATTGCAATCACTCTCTCTGTAAACAAGCATTTCCTTTGTCCCTCCTGAACCTACAGCCCATCAGCTTCATGGGATGCCCTCGAGTTCTAGCCTTTTGGGAGAGGGAGAAAAGTTCTCTTTGTCAACTCTCTCCACCCCATGCATAATTTACTCCCCCCCCGCTTGAAGAGCAACACCCCAAACCTGAATGGATTGTCATTTGCAGGGCTTTTTTGGTAGAAAAAGCCAGCAGGAACTTATTAGCATATTAGGCCACACCCTGACAACACAGCTCACTAGCATATTAGGCCGCACCCCCATGTTACCAGAAGTGTGGTCATCCAGCCACACCCACCTTTTGCTTCCTATTCTGTTTACCTTGTTCGTTGTCAAGACCCAGGGCCTTTTTTTGAAGCAGGAACTCCTTTGCATGTTAGGCCACACACCCCTCATGTAGCCAGTCCTAATGAGTTTCTGCTGTTGGGCGTGGCCTATTATGCTAATGAGTTCCTGCTGGGCGGGGCCAACTTGGGAGCCAGCCGGAACTCCGTTCCTGTGCGTTCCTGCCCCGAAATAGCCCTGGTCATGTGCTTTCAACAGAAAAGGCTGCAATCTTTTTGTGACCGTCCATTCAGTCTTTCCCAATCGAGCAGGTTAGCTGAAGCTTCTTCGGAAGCCCGTGGGATTAAATAGCCGAGGTGAGTGTGAAATTCTGATGTGCTTGGCCCCAGTTTTCTGTTTATCTGGAAAGGTATTGTTAATGGCTACTGCACTGCATTGTTGTTTTCTTCCTGCATGGTCCATCTGCAAAAGGCAAGATCTGAGCGCATGGGATTATCTGCTATTATTGTTCATTAAGTGTGGCAACGCAGTCCGCTTTGCTGAAAGAAATTGAATGGGCAAAGCCCCAGTCCTCTCTGTCTTTGTCCATGAAATGGTAGCCCTCGGCCATTCGACATTGTTCTGTCTTTGAATCCTCTTTCAGCGGCTGATCAAATGCGCCAGGATTTCTGCCCAATAAAATGGAATATAGACAACTCATTTGAAATGCTCAAGGCATCGTCAACAGCAAATCCCCGGAATGTGGATAAGTTTGCAGGCAGGGTAACAGAGCCAGCTGAGACTGAATACATCTAAGATGGGGGTTCTGTTGCTCGGGAGGGGCAGAGTCAGGACTGGGGTGCCAACTCTTGGCCCTGGATGATGTCCCTCTAGCACAAGTGCCCACTGTCAAGAGCCTGGGTGTGTTTCTGGATGCCTCCTTGTTGATGGAGGCCCAGATCACAAATGTTGCTGGACTGGCATTTCTTATGTTTGGGGCAGTGATGCTCTGTCTTCTTGGTGCTTGGGGAGGGCTGGTGGACCTCCTGATGGTACCTGGGTTTTGGCCACTGTGTGACACATTGTCTTTGGAATGGGTAGGCCATTGACCTGAACAAGCATTATTTGGGGGGCAGTGATGCCCTGAGCCCATGTGGAAGAGCGGGGTATAAATCTAATAAATAAATAAATAAATCTCTCCTTATAAATATTTATCTTTTGGTTTCGCAAGATTCCATGTGCTCCCATTGGTTGTAAAATGCCCTCCCTCAGCCATTGGCCCATCAGCCGCCACTCAAGAGTACTCGCGTGCCATTGGCTGGGTGCTGGGTCTGCTCCTCTTCCCCACCCACTCCCCCTGGCAGACAGCTCTCTCTCCTGAGGAAGACAGTTCTCTTGACTCCTGTGAGGGACTGTCCCCTCAGTGGCTGTTGGTAGGCAGCAAAGCTTGGTTCTGTGAGTAAAAAAACAAAGGACTTTCAGCTTAACCCTCTCCCCAACGGCCACTTTCCTGTCAGAATAAATGGAAAAAGGCTCTTTCTCCTGCTTAGCTTCAGCATGGCTGGCTGGCTAACGAGGTGGGCCAGTGACCATCAGACCATTTTCTTCAACTCCCTGCTGTGCGGCTGACTTTCCCCTAGGGCTGCCAATCTCCAGGTGGGACCTGGAGATCTCCCAGTGTTACAATTGACCTCCAGATGACAGAGATCAGTTCCCCAGGAGAAAATGGTTGCTTTGGAGGGTAGACTCTATGGCATTATACTCTGCTGAGTCCTTCCACACACACCCCAAATTCTGCCCTCCACAGGATCCACCCCCCCAAATCTCCAGGTATTTCCCTAATCAAAGTTGGCACCTGTACTTTCTCCTCTGTCAGTAAAAGGCCCTTTCCACACCTATGTTGGCCTTAGGGAGAAAACTCATTGGGCCCAGTCCTGATCAAGTTGCCAACTCCAGGTGGGCAATTCCTGGAGATTTGAGGGATGGAGCCTGGAGAGGGTGAGGTTTGAGGAGGGGTGGCACCTCAGACAGGTACGATGCTAGACTCCACCCTCCAATCCAGCCATTCCCTGATGGGGAACCATTGTTGCCAATCTCCAGGTGGTGGCTGGAGAGCACTCAAAATTACAACTGCTCTGTAGGAGGGATGGGGGAGGAGATGGAGAACTAAAGGTAGGTTGATGGTTGGCTGGGAGGGAGATAGGGTTATCAACTCCAGGTTGGGAAATTCCTGGAGATTTGAGGGGTCGAACCTGGAGAGGGTGAGTGTTGAGGAGGGGTGGGATCTCAGACAGGTACAATGCCATAGACTCCACCCTCCAAACCAGCCACTCCCTCCTGGGGAACCACTGTTACCAATCTTGGGGGTGGGCTAGAGATCACTCAAAATCACTACTGCTCTTCAGGTAGCAAAGATCAGTTCCTCTGGAGAAAATGGTGGACTCTGTCATTATACCCTGCTGAGATTGCCACATCAAATTGTCACTGAGTGCCCAAAGCCAGGGCACTCTCCCAGAGCCTCTTTCTAGAGCCCGTTGTATTTATTTCCACAACGAGTCTTATTCCTAGTAAATAAATAAATAAATTTATTCTTGGTGCTTGGGGAGGGCAAAAGTGGGAGGGCTTCTGGAGTTCTGGCCCCGCTGGTGGACCTCCTGATGGTACCTGGGTTTTGGCCACTGTGTGACACATTGTCTTTGGACTGGGTAGGCCATTGACCTGAACAAGCATTATTTGGGGGGCAGTGATGCCCTGAGCCCATGTGGAAGGGCGGGGTATAAATCTAATAAATAAATAAATAAATTTATTCTTGGTGCTTGGGGAGGGCAACAGTGGGAGGGCATCTGGAGTTCTGGTACCACTGGTGGACCTCCTGATGGTACCTGGGTTTTGGCCACTGTGTGACACATTGTCTTTGGACTGGGTAGGCCATTGACCTGAACAAGCATTATTTTGAGGGCAGTGATGCCCTGAGCCCATGTGGAAGAGCGGGGTATAAATCTAATAAATAAATAAATAAATAAATAAATAAATAAATAAATAAATAAATAAATAAATTTATTCTTGGTGCTTGGGGAGGGCAACAGTGGGAGGGCTTCTGGAGTTCTGGCCCCACTGGTGGACCTCCTGATGGTACCTGGGTTTTGGCCACTGTGTGACACATTGTCTTTGGACTGGGTAGGCCATTGACCTGAACAAGCATTATTTTGGGGGCAGTGATGCCCTGAACCCATGTGGAAGGGCAGAGTATAAATCTAATAATAATAAATAAATAAATTAAATTTATTCTTGGTGCTTGGGGAGGGCAACAGTGGGAGGGCATCTGGAGTTCTGGCCCCGCTGGTGGACCTCCTGTTAGTTTTGGAAAGAACCTCCTTCCAGAATGCTAGGGAGAAATATGTTGAAAATTATTCTGTGTCTTAATTCTGACTATTGTGCACCAGTGCATATTCAGCCAGATTTCATTAGTGGCATCAACCGGTCTTCATTGATTGATATGAAATTGGTGCTTGGGATTCCTGTTAAGGACTTGAAAGTAGGACCCAAATATTTGCCATTCACCACTCTAATAGATTTTTATATCAGATGAGCAATATCTTGGCCAACACGAGCAGAACAAATTACGTTCCAGTAACTTTCCCTGCCACAGAGCATGTTGAGACTTGCGTTCACACCAGTCACTCTTGAAGTTGCAGGCAGGCCTAATCAAACAATAAGGTCATTGCCAAACCCTGTCTACAGCAAGCTATCTGCTTGGACAAAAAGAACATTCAGAATTCAGTTTTTCCAAAGGTGTGTTGCCGAAGGCTTTCACGGCCGGAGTTCATTACTTGCTGTAGATTTTCTGGGTTGTGTGGCCATGGTCTTGGCACTGTAGGACCTGACGTTTCGCCAGTAGCTGTGACTGGCGTCCTGTGTTAGTAACACAGACAGATGGAATACTCTCTGTGCTCTACAGCTGGCAATAGCACTACAGATAAGATTAGAGGTAAGCATTACAGATAAGATCAGAGTCTCAATAGCCATTCCACACACAAAAGACCCTCCTCAAGACACAGAAAACCTCCTCGGCAAACACTCCATAGACAAAAGAATCTCCTCAGGAAAGCTCCTCCATTAGCACATTCATAGCCTGGAGAACTACACAAGATAATGACTCAGCCCTACCCCACCTTCCAGGGTAGAAATAAATTACTTGCCTACCATTTTCTGCTCACCTTGACACAGAGAGTACTCCGTCTGTCTGCTTTATACCTCTGAGGATGCCAGTCACAGCTACTGGCAAAACGTCAGGTCCTACAAAGACCATGGCCACCCAACCCGGAAAATCTACAGCAACTAATTCTCCAAAGGTGGTTCACCTGAGTACCAGGTGTCACAACAGGAATGATTAGGTAACGGTGGCTACCCTGAGGGTCACTGGTTAGAAACATCTTCTGGAAACGTAACATGAAAATTGGAGTGAATTAGATATTAAGTTAAAAACACATAAGAACAAAAGAACATAAGAGAAGCCAATGATGACTCGGGCCAATGGCCCATCTAGTCCAACACTCTGTCACACAGCGGCCAAAATATACCAGGTGCCATCAGGAGGTCCAGCAGTGGGGCCAGGACACTAGCAGCCCTCCCACTGCTGCCCCCTCCAGCACCAAGAATAGAGTGCATCACCTGCCCCAGACTGAGAGTTCCCATCTATACCTTGTGGCTAATAGCCACAGATGGACTTCTGCTCCATATGTTTATCCAATTCCCTCTTGAAGCCATCCATGCTTGTAGCCGCCACCACCTCCTGTGGCAGTGAATTCCATATGTTAATCACTCTTTGGGTGAAGAAGTATTTCCTTTTATCTGTTCTAACCCGACTGCTCAGCAATTTCATGGAGTGCCCACGAGTTCTTGTATTGTGAGAAAGGGAGAAAAGTACTTCTTTCTGAACCTGCTCTATCCCATTCATAATCTTATAAACCTCGATCATGTCACCCCTCAGCCGTCGTTTCTCCAAGCTGAAGAGCCCCAAGAATTTTAACCTTTCTTCATAGGGAAGGTGTCCCAAGCCTTTTATCATTCTAGTTGCCCTTCTCTGCACTTTTTCCAATGCTATAATATTCTTTTTGAGATGCGGCGGCCAGAACTGTACACAGTATTCCAAATGATTCCTGAAATTTGTTGAAATTTGTACCACCTAAAGCCTTCTAGTTTGGCTAGTCCTGCATCCAAGACTGACACAGGCATTGCTTGCGATGGAAATATCATGCAGATTTGGCCGAGGCTCTCAGGATGTTCCCTTCTTATTGTTTATTCACAATGTGTTCGCTGCAAACCAGGATAAACAACGTGACCCCAGGTGTCTGAATGATGGTCGTTCCTTTGTTGCCCAGTAATGGACATCAGAGTAGCTTCGAAGCACCAAAACTGAGTATAAAAGAGCCCTCTGTATTTTTGTGTCTGTTGGCAAACAGGCCAGAAGGAATCATATAACCTCCTACGTTGGGCTCTGATGAACTGGAAATGTTTTGCAATTTTAAAAAGACACTAATCTATTAAGAAAGTAACTTATTTGTGTAATTAGTGGCAGCTGAAGCGTGATTTGTGGCAGCTGAAGAGGAATGCTTTAGACGCGCGTCTCTTCTTGGAACTGCCCAGAGGGTCACCCTCGGCGGCAGCTGGAAAATGGCACCTGTTAGCGGAAGAGAATAGAGTGTAATCTGGAACATGTTAATGTGTTTTCCCCAGAGTCACACTCCACATAAACATTATGTGAATAAAAATTTTAATAAGCCAAGAAAAGGAAAAGAAAAAGGTGAGAGCCAGTTTGGTGTAGTGGCTAAGTGCACGAGAGAACCGGGTTTATTCCCCACTCTGGGGAATCTGGGAGAACCGGGTTTGATTCCCCAGTCCTCCACTTGCACCTGGCTGATGATGACCTTGGGTCAAGTCACAAGCTCTGGCACAGCTGTCCTTGAAAAAGAGTTGTTTCTGTCAGAGCTCTCTCAGCCCCACCTACCTCACAGGGTGTCTGTTGTGGGGAGGGGAAGGGAAAGGAGATTGTCAGCCACTCTGAGACACCTTTGGGTAGTGAAGGGCGGGGTATAAATCCAATCTCTTCTTCTTCTACCTCACAGGTTGTCTGTTGTGGGGAGGGTAAGGGAAAGGAGTTTGTAAGCTGCTCTGAGACACCTTTGGGTAGTGAAGGGCGGGGTATAAATTCAATCTCTTCTTCTTCTTCTTCTACCTCACAGGGTGTCTGTTGTGGGGAGGGGAAGGGAAGGGAGTTTGTCAGCCGCTCTGAGACTCCTTTGGGTAGTGAAGGGCGGGGCATAAATCCAATCTCTTCTTCTTCTTCTGCCTCACAGGGTGTCTGTTGTGGGGAGGGGAAGCGTATTCTCCAAAAGCTGCAATGTTCCTAGCACTTGGCTCCTCAGTTCCACTTGTGTTTGCAAGCTGTTACGTTTCAAGACTGTGAGAAAAATAAAATACCTTGCCTAGAAAACATGCTGTCCGGGATCTTTTTTCCTTGAAGCCACTTCGTGGTTGACTGAGAAGCCCAAAGGGAAAAGGACAGTGTTTTGTGTACTCCCAAAGGGCTGTCACTGGGCCACTGTCAACTGGCTGATAGGGTAGCTAACCTCCAGGTGGTGGCTGGAGTTTTCCTGGGATGACCGTTGATCTCCAGGCAACAGAGATCGGACCCCCTCTGGCGAAAATGGCTACTATGGAAGGTGGACTCTGTGGCATTATACCCCACTGAAGCCCCTCCCCAAACCCCGCCCTCCTCAGGCTCCACCCCAAATCTTCAGGCATTTCCCAACTTTGACCTGGCAATCCTAACAATAGCCAGAAGAAGAAGAAGAAGAAGAAGAAGAAGAAGAAGAAGAAGAAGAAGAAGAAGAGGAAGAAGAAGAGGAAGAGGAAGAGGAAGAGGAAGAAGAGGAAGAAGAGGAAGAGGAGGAGGAAGAAGAAGAAGAAGAAGAAGAAGAAGAAGAAGAAGAAGAAGAGGAAGAGGAAGAGGAAGAGATTGGATTTATACCCTGCCCTTCACTACCCAAAGCTGTCTCAGAGCGGCTGACAAACTCCTCTCCCTTCCCCTCTCCACAACAGTCACCCTGTGAGGGAGGTGGGGATGATGGAGCTCCTTCGAGAACTGTCCTCGAGAGAACAGCTCTGGCAGAACGATGGCTTGCCCAACGTCATCCAGCAGCTGCAAGTGGAGGAGTGGGGAATCAAACCCGGTTCTCCCAGACTAGAGTCCGGGCACTTAACCACTACACCAAACTGGCTCTCCTACCATAAAATCCAACAATCTAAGGCCCAATCTGCGGCCGAGGACAGGCTGGCAATTTGCCGCGGGATGGGACCCGGGCTGACAACGACTCAATATCGGATTAAATGGAATGTTCACACAGGCACATCTGCCTGGCGTCCCCCACCCGTAGCCTACCGGTGCTCTCACGCTTCACTGCCGGATTAAAAAAACACCTGATAAAAGCCGGCGCAAATCTTGAAAGCCTGCGTTCGTCGCGCGTTTCTCCGCTTCCAGGGAGTCTGAACGCGCAGCCGAAAAGCCGGGAGCAACCCGCGTTGGGCATGAGGCAGCAGCGGTGTGATTGGCCGCGCTCCGCTCCACCACCCAATGCGGTGCCGGCGTTGCAGGGCAAAAAAAAAAAATCGCCAAAATGCGCTCATGCGCACATACACCCACAGCCGAATTAATGGGGAAATGGCGAATATAGCACTCCTCTGGTGCGGCAGTCTGAACGCTCCCGCGCGCCTCCGTCCCGTATCTTCTGGCAGAGGCCCTCGCTGTGTGGACGGGAAAACCCGGTATCGTTTACTCCGGGTTTTTTGCCGCGACTGGCTACCGGGGCAAATTGCCAGTCTGTCCTCGGCCTGCATCTAGCATTTGCTCCGCCGTCTTCCCAAACCCACACTGGAACAGAAATCCACATCTACATTGCATGCCACTTTCACTTTGATTGAGTGTCGCATTTTATGGCAGCGTCCAGATTGCATGCTGCTGCTTTCACGTCGTTTGATCTCTGGTTTAATGGTGGCTGTCTGCATAGATTTATGGCTGTTTTATGGCCATTCGGGGGTGACTCTGCAATCAGTACAGTGTTGGCCGGGATAGTTGAATGTGGTTTTGAACTGCATCTTTTTCTGTTCCAGTGCGGGTTTGCTAAAAATGCTAAATGCAGATTGGCCCAAAGACAGTGAAAGTGCCATGTGGTGTAGAGGGGGATTTCTGTTCCAACGTGGGTTTGGTAAAACAGCAGAGCGAATGCTCGATGCAGAACGGGCCTCGGCCCACCATAAATCGGCTACGACTTGACGGCACCGTCCACCCCGCTGCTGCTGGGTTACACTTGCAAATGAGCGCTTCCGCATTTTCCGCCCTCCCCACCACTCTGTACTGTCATAACCTTTTCTTCTTTTCTTTTTCAAAGGATCACAACGGCCACCACCCCCTGGAGCTCTCTATTTTACTTTCTAAATTACAAATCATACCCCGGCAAGGTTGCGATCGGCCACAGGAAGCCGGGGAACATTGATATCCATTTTAATTTTTTGTGTGTGTGCGGCGAGAAAAGGCTCCCGCTGTTCAGAAGGGGCTCCGTGTCGTAACACGAGCGTGCGGCACACAAAGCGTAGTCACGAAGCTTTATCTCGAGGCAGGATTTGAGAAGCATTAGAAGCATATAATCCCCGCTCAAGGAAGAAAGAGGGAAGGATTGGGAGGTAGTGGGGGGGGGGAGGAGAACTCGGCAGGAGAGCAGAGGGAGGAGGAAGTGGACTCAAAGCCTTCCTCGGACTGGGCACATGGCATTTTCATGTGTTCATTTATTATGTCTTGCATTTTGCTGATTGGGAGAGGACCCCACAGCGCAGGCACCACACTGGGCAGTAGAGCAGAGGACGGCCAATCGTACCGCTGCTGCCTTCTGCCCAATGCGGGTTGCTCCCGGCTTATCGACAGAGCATTCATACTTCCAGGAAGCGGACAAACGCGGGACACAGGTGCTCTTCGGTGATTTGCTACCGCTTTTATGAGGTTTCTATTAAACACGGGAAGAAAGCAGAACAGCCCGGGTTGCCTACGGGTGGGGAACGGCAGGTAGATGTGCCTGTGTGAACGCCCCCTTTAGTGCGGTTTTAAAGCGTCGCTGAAACGGGGCTCTGCCGGGGCAAATTGCCAGTCTGAACTCAGCCACAGAGTTGGAAAGGGCCATACAGGCCATCTTGTCGAACCCCCTCCTCGATGCTGAACTACCCTTACTGTAAAAAAAATAATAAATCCTAATATCCAGCTGGTATCTTTCCACCCTAATTGGGTGAGGTTGAAATATTGGAGACACCAGCTTTGCCATTTTCCTTCACCCCAGGAAGACAATCAAGTTAAGTTCCTCTTTTATAATATATATCTCCCCCTCCCTTTTGGGTGGTCAGTGGAGGTCAGATGGTGAAGGGAAAGGAATGGTTTGCTTATGTGAATTGTCGCACTGCCTCATGGTCGTGATAGTCATTTGCTCGCGGGAAGATCTGTTCATCCCTAGGCTCTTCCGCTGCACCATCACAAAGAGGTTCTTTGGACTGGCCGAAGCACGTAAACTATAAATATAGCTTATTTACAAAGACCAAGAAAGCTGACCCAAAGAAAGTGGATTCCTTTGAAGTGTGGTGCTGGAGGAGAGTTTTGCAGATTCTGTGGACCACCCAAAAGACAAATCAGCGGGTTCTCGATCAGATCAAGCCTGAACCCTCCCTAGAAGCTAAAATGACTCAACTGAGGCTGTCATAGCTTGGTCACATCATGAGAAGACAAGAGTCGCTGGAGAAGACCATCATGCTAGGAAAAGTGGGAGGCAGCAGGAAAAGAGGAAGCCCAAACGTGAGGTGGACGGCCTTGGTCAAGGAAGTCCCACAGCCCTCCATTTGCAAGACCTGTTAATGATAGGAAGTTTTGGAGAACGTTAATTCATAGGGTCACCGTAAATCAGAAGTGGGAAGGGAAAGGAGTTTGTAAGCCACTCTGAGACTCAAAAGTGAAGGGCGGGATATAAATCCAATTTCTTCTTCTTCTTCTTCTTCTTCTTCTTCTTCTTCTTCTTCTTCTTCTTCTTCTTCTTCTTCTTCTTCTTCTTCTTCTTCTTCTTCTTCTTCTTCTTCTTCTTCTTCGGCTACTTCTTCTTCTTCTTCTTCTTCTTCTTCTTCTTCTCCTTCTCCTTCTCCTTCTCCTTCTCCTTCTCCTTCTCCTTCTTCTCCTTCTTCTCCTTCTTCTCCTTCTTCTCCTCTTCTCCTTCTTCTCCTTCTCCTTCTTCTCCTTCTCCTTCTTCTTCTTCTTCTTCTTAACACACATATACGCACATGCACGATCACATTGTTTACAAAACAACCAGCACAGGAAAGCCAATGGACAGGAGCTGCTTCATAGGCATAAAGGTACTCAACACGGTGCCAGTTCTGAACTTGGAGCCCTGGAGATCCTGTTGCTACTGGGACCAAAATTGAGGTGGGGGTTGGAGTTCTCCCAGAATGACAACTGATTGCCAGATGGCAGAGACCAGTTCCCCTGGAGGAAATGGCAGTGTCAGAGGGTGAACTCTGTGGCATCGCATGCCTGAGGAGCATCCTCCCTTTCCCAAACTCTGCCCTTCCTGGTTAGGTAAAGGTAAAGGTTTCCCTTGCTCGAAAGCCAGTCGAATCCGACTCTAGGGCTGTGGTGCTCATCTCCGTTTCCAAGCCGAAGAGCCAGCACTGTCCAAAGACATTTCCGTGGTCATGTGGCCAGCATGACTAGACATTGAGGTGCACAGAATGCTGTTACCTTCCCACCAAAGCGGTACCTATTTCTCTCCTTGCAGTTTCTTGATTTCAAACTGCTAGGTTGGCAGGAGCTGGGGCCAGAGACGGGAGCTCACTCCATCACGCGGCACTCGGGTCTCAAACTGCTGAACTACCAAGCTGTCAGTCTGCAGTTCAGCATCTTAACCACTTGAGCCACCGGAGCTCCTCCCTTCCTGATTACTGACCCCAAATCTCCAGGAATTCCCCAAAGCTGGAGGTGGCAACCCCAGATCCACCAAAGAGCTTGGCTTTCATGTAAATAGGCAGTTCAAGCCTACTAAGTCTGAATGTCGATTGGTTTTGTGTCAGATTCTCAGCATCTGTATTTTGTTTGGTGTAGTGGTTAGGAGGGCGGACCCTAATTTGGGAGAACCGGGTTTGATTCCCCACTCCTCTACATGCAGCTGCTGGTGTGACCTTGGGTCAGTCACGAGTCCTCTCAGAGATGCTCTCTCATGAGCAGTCCTTGAGAGAGCTCTCTCAGCTCCACCTACCTCACAGGGTGTCTGTTGTGGGGAGGGGAAGGGAAAGGAGTTTGTAAGCCGCTCTGAGACTCCTTTGGATAGTGATGGGCGGGGTATAAATCCAAACTCTTCTTCTTCTACCTCACAGAGTGTCTGTTGTGGGGAGGGGAAGGGAAAGGAGTTTGTAAGCCGCTCTGAGACTCCTTTGGATAGTGATGGGCAGGGTATAAATCCAATCTCTTCTTTTTCTACCTCACAGGGTGTCTGTTGTGGGGAGGGGAAGGGAAAGGAGTTTGTAAGCCGTTCTGAGACGCCTTTGGGCAGTGAAGGACGAGGTATATATCCAATCTCCTCCTCCTCCTCCTCCTCCTCCTCCTCCTCCTCCTCCTCCTCCTCCTTCTTCTTCTTCTACCTCCCAGGGAGTCTGTTGTGGGGAGGGGAAGGGAAAGGAGTTTGTCAGCCGCTCTGAGACTCCTTTGGGTAGTGAAGGGCGGGGTATAAATCCAATCTCTTCTTCTTCTTCTTCTACCTCCCAGGGAGTCTGTTGTGGGGAGGGGAAGGGAAAGGAGATTGTCAGCCGCTCTGAGCCTCCTTTGGGTAGTGAAAGGTGGGGTATAAATCCAATCTCTTCTTCTTCTCCTTCTACCTCCCAGGGAGTCTGTTGTGGGGAGGGGAAGGGAGAGGAGTTTGCCAGCCGCTCTGAGACTCCTTTGGGTAGTGAAGGGTGGGGTATAAATCCAATCTCTTCTTCTTCTTCTACCTCCCAGGGAGTCTGTTGTGGGGAGGGGAAGGGAAAGGAGATTGTAAGCTGCCCTGAGACTCCTTTGGGTAGTGAAGGGCCGGGTATAAATCCAATCTCCTCCTCCTCCTCTTTCTTCCTCCTCATCCTCCGGTATTTTCTCAGTGCAATCCCAGAAAGAATAGAGGGGAAGAAAAGCAGCAATTGGTTGGAACGCCCTGTCTGATGGCCTATGATCCAAGTTTTAAAAATTAAGTTTTAGAACTTGTGCTAGTTAAACAGCAAATTGAGGTGGCGCGGAGAGAAACCGCAGAGCAATAAAGGGACGGGATGGGAGAGATCAGCTCATCCCCCATGCACGTGCAGCAAAGCGAATTTTTTAAAAAAGGCTATTTCAGTTTAAGAAGAGTTTGCTGAAGCAGCGGACTGAGATCACTTAAAGAGACGGCACAAAGGGCCAAGAGATGATATGATACATCCATCCGTAATATGTTACTTGTCTGTGTTAATTTCCTTTTGCCACCTGTAACTGCTCACCCTGCAGCAACGGGATTGTAAATCATCAATCCTTACTGGGCAAAAAAGAGAGAGAGAGAAGAATCTAATAAAAAACCAATCAGATCGTCTTTCTCGGAACATTCTGCCGTTCCGAGTCTCTCCTGTTTGCTTCTCGTGGGGAACGTGGCTATCAGAGGGCCTTTCCAAGGGAATCATGCTCCCATTCAGTCTTGCGAAAAGGAATGTGAACCTGTGGATTTTATTTATTTTTTAAATGGCAATAAAAACAAGACGGGTGTTCAGGTACACGAAACGTCTTCCAAAGCAATTACCCCGAGGGCTTCATTTGGGAGGATGAGAGCCCAGGAGTGCTGTAATCAGATGTGGTGGAGGTTTGCGAGCCTCCAATCTGCCCTGGTATTGATCTCATTCCTGGACACAGCCCAAGTCTAACAGAGCTGAATCAACGACTTCAAGGGAGCAGCCAAGAGAGGCTCGAAATATATGGCTTTGATTTGTCCATTTGGAGCATTATTTCTGTTATCCGCTCTAATTTCAAGGAGACATTAACTAGGCTCGTAAGCGCTGGGCGTTCGTCTGTGGTCTCATCCTGAACCGCAGTTTGTTAGGTGGGTGGAGGGCAGGTCTGATGACTCCGCGCACCAAATGTTCATATCATCTTTCCGTGCCGGTTCTCAACGTGATCTACAGCTTGAGAACAAAACGAACTGCGGTCCGTAAAAGGGGACATGGAAATCAAGGACCGGAGCAAACCAGACATAGCATAGGATCATAGAGTTGGAGGGGACCTCCAGGGTCATCTAGTCCAACCCCCTGCACAGGGCAGGGAATTCACAAATACCTCCCCCGCTCACACCTCCAGTGACCCTGCTCCATGCCCAGAAGATGACACAAGGGATGCAATGAGTCTAAGAGTCTAAAAAGTCTGGTGGAACAAAAACGTTGTAGCCAGTTGCCTCAAAGAGGCAAATGGATGGGGCCAACTTTGGGTTGCCAGCTCCAGCTTGGGAAATTCCTGGAGATTTGGGGGTGGAGCCTGGGGTAGCTAGACGAGGAGGAGGAGGAAGAGGAAGAGGAAGAGGAAGAGGAAGAGGAAGAGGAAGAGGAAGAGGAAGAGGAAGAGGAAGAGGAAGAGGAAGAGGAAGAGGAAGAAGAGGAAGAGGAAGAGGAGGAAGAAGAGGAGGAGCAGGAGGAGGAGGAAGAGGAAGAGGAAGAAGAAGAAGAAGAGGAGGAAGAAGAAGAGGAGGAGGAAGAAGAGGAGGAAGAAGAGGAGGAGGAGGAAGAGGAGGAGGAGGAAGAAGAGGAAGAAGAGGAAGAAGAAGAAGAAGCGTTGCCCAGAAAATCTACAACTAGTGAACTCTGGCCATGAAAGCCTTTGACAACATAAGAAGAAGAAGAGATCAGATTTATACCCCTCCCTTCACTCAGAGTCTCAGAGAGGCTTACAAACTCCTTTCCCTTCCCCTCCCCACAACAGACACCCTGGGAGGTAGGTGGGGCTGAGAGAGCTCTTTCCAGAACTGCCCTTGAGAGAACAGCTCTGAAAGAACTATGGCTTGCCCAAGTTCATCCAGCAGCTGCAAATGGAGGTGGGGGGAATCAAACCCGGTTCTCCTAGATTAGAGTCCACACACTAAACCATTACACCAAAAAAAACCAGAGAGCAGAGGTCTCGGCCTTTTTGAGCCTGCGGATACTTTTCAAATTCTGGTTGTGGGCGTGGCAACAAAATGGCTACCCCAGGTGGCAGAAGGAACTGCAAAATGTCAGGGACAAAGGTCATGCATGACTGCCAAAGTGACTCTCCAGTATTTAAGGCAGGAGTTCTGTTTAGCAGGATGCTTTTTAATGGTCACAGCCAATCAGAAGACCTGCTGGGCCAAAGCCCCACCCAGCCCTGCCCGCTTTCTAAAAGCACTTGGAGTGTGCAGGGAAAGGTGTTGGGCAGGCACCATGGCACCCCTAGGCACTGTGTTGGGGACACTGCCCTACAGTCTGCACTCCCAAGCTGCCATTTCATCCAGGGGGACTGCTCAGGTACTGTGGAATGTAGATCTCTACACTGCAAACTGCCAGCCACTTTAGATGACAGTTCTCAGCTGCCGCAAGTTAATCGCTTTTGCCAGCCTAAGCAACCATTCTGAGAACAAGCCAGCAGGTGGGGGTGAGGACTCCTATAGTCAAGAAAGCTAACACTTGGGCAGAAAGACTCTCTTAAAGGAGACTGGTTTCTTGACACAGAGTGAGAAGGGATCCTAGAGGTCACCTACTCCAACCCCCTTGATCAATGCGGGAACTAATCCACTAGAGCACCCCACTCTGCTTAAAGGAGTGCATGCCTTTAAAAAAAATGTTTTTAAATGATTGAAAAAAGCATTTACAGGAGAAATTCTTGTGGGGCTGTCCATTAAGAAAGGGGGCAGAGTCCCCAAATGCCCCATGGTAGCTGTGGGCTTGATCCATAGTCCTATGGACCAGCAAGCATTTCTTCAGCCAGCCAGTCTGCCAAGACTGAGAGGGTTTGAATCCAAGTCTTATGAGGAAAGGCTGAAAGAGTTGGGTATGTTTAGCCTGGGAAAGAGAAGACTTAGAAGGAACATGATGGCAGTCTTCAAATATTTGAAGGGCTGTCATGTAAAAGGTGGAGCAGATCTATTCTTTCCTGCTCCGGATTGCAAGACTAGATCTAATGGGTGGAAATTACAAGGGAGTCATTACTGGCTGAATGTCAGGAGAAACTTCCTAACTGTAAGAGTGACTGAGCAGTGTTAGCCAAATTGCTCTATTTTAAATATAGCAATTGGTATTATTATTATTATGGGTCCTCGCCTGTATATACAGAGAATGCTGCTGCTTTGTAATGGTTCCCAGTAAAAGACACAGAGACCAGGTATAATTAATAAAATATTATTTTACTGAATGTAATCCTTATTTATCCATTCACAAACACACAAACAGTATTCCAACATTCACACACATAAAATAGAACTAAGAAAGCAGAGGGGATTGATGGCTTATGGAGAGGTGATACTACCTGTCAGATGTGCAGAAGTCCATGAAGAAGGATTGTGGCCTAAACCCAGAGGGTTCAGGGGTGGACTGCCATTTTGGCTCATGGCAGAGACACACACTCTAAGGCCATCTGTGTGCTGGGATATACCCACTGTAAGACAATGCAGCCCAATGGGTGGCCCAGGGGGCTGGTCTCAGGTGAGAACAAAAGATTTCCTGGACCAATGATGAGTCCCAGGGGTGTGTGATGTCAGTAGAGGCAGACCTTAGGTATGACCAATCAGGTTCCAGAGAGGCAGGGTCTGGATTAAACAATAGAAGCCAGGTGTTGGGTAGCCAGTTAAATGGATTATAGGACTTGCTAGCCAGGTAAACAAAAGGTGGGAGACTTCCCTGATTGTCCCTGATTAGCATCAGGAAGGGTCGTTAACAATTTGAATGCTTAATTGGGTAATAATCCCTTCATGCAAACGACTGGCAGAGGGAAAGTCCTTTGTCTGCTGTATGGCCCTTAATCCGTGTAGGTGACATGCGGCAGGTATGCAATGGAGTCCCTCAGAGTAAAAAGACAGCTTTTTCCTTTCTCTATGGGCTTCTACCTTGGCATCCATTTTACAGTCTAGCAAGTACACAGACCATGTGGCAACAGCAAGCAGTTCATAGCAAAGCCCCATAATGGCGTCGGGGCTAACAGCAGTGGAACAGACTGCCTCGGGAGGTGGTGGATGCTCCTTCCCTGGAGGTTTTCAAGCGGAGGCTGGACAACCATCTTTTGGGTATGTTGTAGGTACGTCGGGCTATCTTTCGGCTATGCTCCTGCAGAGTTGATGGGGTCTGAACTGGCAGAGACTGACCAAGAGAGAGATCTTGGAGTCGTAGTGGATAATGAAAATGTCTAGACAGTGTGTAACTGCAATAAAGAAGGCCAACACTATGCTGGGGATTATTAGGAAGGGAATTGAAAACAAATCAGCCAGTATCATCATGCCCCTGTATAAATCATTGGTGCGACCTCATTTGGAATACTGTGTACAGTTCTGGTCGCCACATCTCAAAAAGGATATTATAGCATTGGAAAAAGTGCAGAGAAGGGCAACTAGAATGATAAAAGGGTTGGAACACCTTCCCTATGAAGAAAGGTTAAGATGCTTGGGGCTCTTTAGCTTGGAGAAACGACGGCTGAGGGGTGACATGATCGAGGTTTATAAGATTATGAATGGGATTGAGCAGGTTGAGAAAGAAGTACTTTTCTCCCTTTCTCACAATACAAGAACTCGTGGGCACTCTATGAAATTGCTGAGCAGTCGGGTTAGAACAGATAAAAGGAAATACTTCTTCACCCAAAGAGTGATTAACATATGGAATTCACTGCCACAGGAGGTGGTGGCAGCTGCAAGCATGGACAGTTTCAAGAGGGAATTAGATAAGCATATGGAGCAGAGGTCCATCAGTGGCTATTAGCCACAGGGTATAGATGGGAACTCTCAGTCTGGTGCAGATGATGCACTCTGTTCTTGGTGCTGGAGGGGGCAGCAGTGGGAGGGCTTCTAGTGTCCTGGCCCCACTGCTGGACCTCCTGATGGCACCTGGTATTTTTGGCCACTGTGTGACAGAGTGTTGGACTGGATGGGCCATTGGCCTGATTCAACACTGGCTTCTCTTATGTTCTTATGAGTGCAGGGGGTTGGATTAGATGACCTGCAAGGTCCCTTCCAACTCTAACATCCTATGATTCTATGACGGTAACCATCACTCGCTCTGAGTTATCTCACCTGAGTAAATATATCCACCCGCATCAAGTTGAGTAGAACTCCAGGCAATCGCCCAAGGATCTCAGCACTTTGCCTGGATCTGGTACAACAGAGATGAGCATCACTAGAAGGCCGCTGATACCTCCTTCCCTATTTCTGGATTAACAGAGGTGCGTGGCCGTCTCCCGTGGTGAGTGGATCCAGAGTGTCGGCCAATGGATCTGGACTGATATAATTTTGTTATGTCTCGTTTCTGTTAAAAAGCCTGACACGGGTCCTCTGCCTTGAAGCTACTGCAGCGGACTGCTAGTTAGGAAGTGCTGTGTGCTCCAGGCAGCTGAAACCTTGTCCAAAATAAACACGGTCATTGTCGACTGGTGGCTGATTGCCGAAAGGCTTCTCTGAGCCAGTGTGGAGAATGCTTTCAGCCGTCCTGGTGAGAAAGCTTTTTATACGGCTTCCTGTACTCTGCAAGAAAGAGCTCGCTAATGGATGTCGGGACAGGGTTAAACATGGCCTCGCTTTTTCGGCACATCCAAACATTTTCAAAACATGCCGTATACAGTGATTATATCGATTGATGACTCTGCTCTGAGAAGTCTGGTCTAAGTGGCCTCGGAACAAGGCTGAACCCGGTTTGGGGGAAAAGGAGACGCTGCTGTAGTTTGATGATTTTCAAAAATCAAGTCCGCATTATTTCAAAATGTGCTTTTTTTCCCCCCAGTGGGAGCTTTTCCAGGCCCTGGCGTGGATGGCTCAGGCTCGCCTGATCTTGGCAGATCTCAGAAGCTGAGTGGGGTCAGAACTTGGATGGGCGACCACCAAGGAAATTGCGGATTGCCACACAGAGGCAGGCAATGGGACAGAATCATAGAATGTTAAGAGTTGGAAGGGACCTTGAAGGTCATCTAGTCCAACCCCTTGCACTCTGCAGGAGCATAGCCGAAAGAGAGCCCTATAACATACTCGAAAGATGGTCGTCCAGCCTCCACTTAAAAACTTCCAGCAAAGGAGCATCCACCACCTCCCGAGGCAGTCTGTTCCACTGCTCAACAGCTCTTACAGTTAGGAAGTTTCTCCTGATGTTTAGCCGGTAATGACTCCCTTGTATCGTCTCTAGTCTTGCAGTCTGGAGCAAGAGAGAATAGATCTGCTCCATCTTCTACATGACAGCCCTTCCGATATTCGAAGACGGCCATCGTGTCCCCTCTAAGCCTTCTCTTTCCCAGGCTAAACAGACCCAACTCTTTCAGCCTTGCATATTACTTCCCATTCTGCAGACACGCCATTGGCTCCCCATTTGTTACCAGGTTCTATTTAAGGTGGTACTGGCGATATATGAAACCCTTCCTGCCTTGGTCCCTCGCCTCTCCTGCTGTGCTCCACCACGACAGCTTCGCTCGCGCCAACAGGGACCTCTGTGGGGACCAACCTGGGAGGCCTTGGCTGGGAGGGTGGGGTATAGAATCATAGAATGTTAGAGTTGGAAGGGACCTTGCAGGTCATCTAGTCCAGCCCTCTGCACTCTGCAGGAGCAGAGCCGAAAGGTAGCCGTACAACATACCCGAATGATGGTTGTCCAGCGAAGGAGCATCCACCACCTCCCAAGGCAGCCTGTTCCACTTCTGTTCACCTGCCCCAGTCTGAATGGCCCGAGCCAGCATGATGTCAGCAAATCTTGGAAACCAAGCAGGGTCAGCTCTGGTTAGTCATTGGATGGGAGACCACCGAGAAAGCCCAGGGTTGCTGGGCAATGGATGTATTTTGCCCTGTGTATGTGACTGCAGCTGATGTCTCTTTCCTTGAAAACCCTACAGGGTTGGTTGTAACCTGATGACACACAATTATTAGCCCTGACCTGGATGGCCCTGGCTAGTCTGGTCTGGTCAGATCTCAGAACCTAAGCAGAGTCAGCCTTGGTTACTACTTGGATGGGAGACCACCAAGGAAGTCCAGGGTTACTACATAGAGGCAGGCAATGGCAAACCACCTCTGATCATCTCTTGCAAACTTTATGGGGTTGCCGTAAGTTGGCTGGGACTTGAGGGCACGTTCCACAATCACCAGCTTGTGTAGAAACAATCCCCCCTTATGGATTCAGCCGCTTGAGCTACACTGATCCATGCTTCTGTAACCTCAAGGCAGAGTTACCAGCATTCTGCTTGGTGTGCCACCACCCTTGAGGACAACTTGCAAACTTCTACAGCTACACAGAAGACAAGTGTTTATCCACAGCTAGATTATGTTGATCTCATCTCTCCTTATATATAATCCCATTTTGGTTGTGGACTCTCTCCAGAACATTCCACACGCTCCCGAATCAGTTGGCCCCCTGATGTGTCACTCATACGGGGCCTCCATCCATTGGTGGCTGCGTTGAATGCGTTGGCTGAGTCCCGCCCACAGAAGCAGCACGCAACAAAAATCAACTCAGACGAGGGTCGCTCGGCCAGGGCCCTGGCTTCTAGCCTCCTCCTCCAGTGGCGGCTCTTTGCAGCTCTGTGCCACTCAGGACCACCTTGAGTGGCTGCTTCTCTGGCCCCCGCAGCCTCTGCCACTCCTAGGGGTATGACCATTCCTGCCTGCCTTCTTCCTGCCGCTGCTCCGTTGCTGTATGATGGCATTGCGGGCCCCACTTGACTTTTTCACCCGACGCTTACCCTACTCCGCTGCTGGTGGCCTCTCTGCTGCCACACCCGGCCCCACACTCCTCCGTGCCTCAGCAGCTCTAAGTGGGGGGTGCAGTTGGCATTCTGTCTCACCGGTGGCTGTCTACAAGTCCTGGTGGGGACTGGGAGACAGCCGAGTCACTATTAGCAACTCCCTCCCAGGTCATTCCCACTTGCCTGCCAGCCACCAGGCACAGCAGACAGGGCCTGCCGCCATAGAGGACAAGGCAGCCAAGGAGGAGGGCGAGGCCGACATCCACGAGCTGCACGGGCCCGAGCACTGGGGAGGGGGGACGTTGACCTGCAACTTTCTTCCAGAGCTCGTTGTATTTCCTCCCACAACAGGCCTTGCTCCCAGTTGAAACATATTGCTGTTGGCTTCTGTTTGTTTCCCAGTTCGTTCCAATGTGCTAGTTATCAGCAGTGTTCCCTCTAAGCTAACTGTGAGCTAACTCAGGGGTCATTTAGTAGAAAAAGATGTGCAGGAGCTCATTAACATAACTCATTAGCATAACTTATTTGCATATGCCACACCCCATGACATCACCGGAGGTGTATCAGAAGGCAACACGCACCTCTCAGGCTCCACTTGACTGTTTTGGATTGCTAGCTATAGGGGGGAGGAAGCACGCAGTAGTGCCCTCATGGAGGAGGGAGAGCTTGTACCTGAATAAAGCTTGGTTTTAAAGGTGCCACTGGACTCTTTTGGATGGCCAGCAAGCACAGGAAAGTGCATGGCTGCTCGTGAGTCGAGGAGGGCGGCACGGAGCATGTGCATGGCCTCGAGCAGGTAGGGGGCCAGGGTGGTGGCAGGGCAGAGGCACAGAAGGAGGCCAAGTAGGTGCAGGAGACCAGGGCAGAGCTCCTTGCAGGCTTGCGGGAGTCACCGGGGTCTGCCTTGCAAAGGCACCATGCCAGGGCCAGCATGAGGATAGGCAGAGCCTGGGCAGGCTGGGTGCCATGGCCCAGGCAGTGGCAAAGCAGCTCGAGGGCCAGCCCGTGGCAGCACTCTACTGGGTTGGCCAGTAGGCCGGGAAAGGTGAGGAGGGCTGCTGGGAGCAGGGGGTGGGGCTTTCTGCATGTGCCCGCCCCCTGGGCTCCTTACTGCCGGAGCTTCGCTCCTGTGCGCTCCTGCAGGAAATGAGCCCTAAGCTAACTCGCAGTTTTTTAGTCTCCAGCTCACACATTTTTGTCTTTGCTCAGGAAGGATGGCTCCAGAGCAAACACAGCCAAATTGCTTGCTCAGAGTATTAATGCCAGGAGCTCACAAAGTAGAATTTTTGCTCACAGGACTCCACAGCTTATTATCAGCAGGGGTCATTTCATAGAAAAAGAGGTGCAGGAGCTCATTAGCATAACTTATTTGAATATGCCACACACCCTGACATCACTGGAGGTGTGTCAGAAGGCAACACCCACTGCTCAGGCTCCACCCCTAGGGACTGTCTTTCCACTCTGGGGGCTGTCATTCCAGTCCCAGAGTAGCCTATCTGGGCCCAGGAGGAATGCTATACATGCTGCTTCGTGCTCCTGCTGGGAGCTGGGGGCGGGGCTTGCCACCGCCTGTGCTTGTAACTGCTGCAGCGCTGCTCCTGCACGCTCCTGCTCCAAATGACCCCTGGTTATCAGTAAAGCTGTTCATGTCCTGGGAACCATATATGTCAAGGACCGTCTCCCCCAGGAGGAACGTTTGCACCAATTAGCCTGTTCCAATGCCCACGGTAATTAGATATGCCTCATCCTGAGTGGTGCTCTCCCTATGGAAGCAACTATTCAGTCTGTCGAAGGGGAGGTTGAGGGGGGACAGGATCGCTGTCTTGAAGTCTTTGAAGGGCTATCACTTAGAGGAGGGCAGGGAGCTGTTCTTTTTGACAACAGAGGAGAGGACTCAAAGGAATGGGTTTAAATGGCGGGAAGGTACCAGCTGGATCTTAGGAGAAACTTTTTGACAATCAGAGTTGTGCAGCAGTGGAATCAGCCGCCTGGGGAGGTGGTGAGCTCCCCCTCCCTGGCAGCCTTTAAGCAGCAGCTGGACAAACCCTTGTCAGGGATGCTCTAGGCTGATCTTGGATCCCAGGAACATGAAGGCTGTCACTGCTTCCATGACTTCCCCTTCTATTTGCCAAGGTTTCTATTTTCCCCAACAATTTAGGTTCTCTGTTTTGGCGTGTCGTTTTTACAGATTTATCTGCATTTTCTGGGCATACTTCACAAGTTTTATATGCAGTATGGTATGTATTCATGCACTGTTAGAAACGTGTATGAATAATAGATTTGTTGGCTGGATCCAGATAAAGTGTTCTGCTAACACAAGGCACTTCTGTTTAGGGATGGGCACAAGTTGCATTTTTGCGTCTCAGTTCGGTTTGTGGCTGAACCACAAACTGAATCATGAACCCATACAGCCCGAGAGGTTGGTTTCCAAACCGATTCAGTTTGTATGTGTTTGTGAGCTATTTAAAGTTTAAAACCCTGCTTTCTGCTCCCCACAGCTTTTCACAGAGAGCAGGGGTTTAAACCAAACAGCTGAGCTCAGCTTTTTTTTTCCATGAAGAGAAGAAAGCAGAGGTTTAAATCCCTGATTTCCGCTCTTTACAAACTGCCATGAATCACCATAGACGGCATCAAAATTTGTGAAAGTTCATGGCAGTTCTTCAGTTTGCAGACCTTGCTTCATGAACCATGAACCCGCTAAAATTCATGATGAACTTTAGTTTCTCAGCTGGTTCACACCCATCCCTACTTCCTTCAGAGGAACTGAGCTTTGCTGCCTCCTCACCTTCTACTTCAGCTTATCTCCCAGAAATGCTGCTTGGGGAAGGGGACTAGGGTTGCCAACCTCCAGGTGACACCTGGAGACCTCCTGAGATTATGACTGATCTCTAGACAACAGAGATCAGTCCCCCCTGGAGCAAATGGCTGATTTGAAATGTGATCTCTATGGCATTATCCACTGCTGAAGTCCCTGCCCTCACCAAACTCCACCCTCCCCAGACTCCACCCCCAAAATCTCCAGGTATTTCTTATCTCAGAGCTGGCAGTCCTATGGGGGACCCTCAGGAATGGCACGGGAGCAAATTGGGGTACTGCAGAAGGAAAGAAGAAAAGGAAGAGGAGAAGAGATTGGATTTATACCCCACCCTTCACTACCCAGAGGAGTCTCAGAGCAGCTTACAAATGCCTTTCCCTTCCCCTCCCCACAACAGACCCCCTGTGAGGTAGGTGGGGCTGTGAGAGCTCTGAGATAACTAAGAAGAAGAGGAGGAGGAGAGGAGGAGGTTGGATTTATACCCCACCCTTCACTACCCAAAGGAGTCTCAGAGCGGCTTACAAACGCCTTTCCCTTCCCCTTCCCACAACAGACACCCTGTGAGGTAGAAGAAGAAGAAGAGATTGGATTTATACCCTGCCCTTCACTACCCAAAGATGTCTCAGAGCGGTTTACAAACTCCTTTCCCTTCCCCTCCCCACAAACAGACACCCTGTGAGGTAGATGGGGCTGAGAGAGCTCTTGACAGAAACTGCTCTTTTTCAAGGACAGTTCCTATCAGAACTATGGCTTGCCCAAGGTCACCCAGCAGGTGCAAGGGGAAGAGTGGGGAATCAAACCCGGTTCTCCCAGATTAGAGTCCGCACACTTAACCACTATGCCAAACTGGGGGAATTGGCACAAATAACTCCTTCCTTTCAGTTGGTGGATTATTTAATCTGGATCCAAGCCATAACATGTAATGCTGATTTACTTGATGCCAAAATAATTAATGCATCTGTCTCAAGGGAAATGTTTGATTCAAGGAAACAGAAAATGGCATGAACATAAAGAATCGGGGGGGGAGGGTTGGATAAGCACAGAAACGAACCACAATTAAACTTGGGATTTGGGGGTTCCAACAGCTGAGACAGGAAATCTGAAGTCATCCTTGCTAGAAAAGCTGAGCTTTGAAGAGGAGAAGAAGAAGAAAGAAGAAGAAGGGATTGGATTTATACCCTGCCCTTCACTCGGAGTCTCAGAGTGGGTTCCAATCTCCTTTCCCTTCCCCTCCCCACAACAGACACCCTGCGAGGTAGAAGAAGAAGAAGAGATTGGATCTATACCCTGCCCTTCACTACCCAAAGGTGTCTCAGAGTGGCTTACAAACTCCTTTCCCTTCCCCTCCCCACAACAGACACCCTGGGAGGTAGGTGGGGCCGAGAGAGCTCTGACAGAAGCTGCTCTTTTTCAAGAACAGTTCTGCCCAAGGTCATCCAGCAGCTGCGAGTGGAGGAGTGGGGAATCAAACCCGGTTCTCCCAGATTAGAGTCCGCACACTTAACCACTACACTTAACCACTACACCGAACTGGCTCTCAAGGACGAGGAGGAGAGAATGAATGAGACAGAAGCGTCTAGCGGCTTGTGATTAAATATGCTGCCACTGCATCTCTCATGCAGGAAGTCGATGCCGTTTTCCTCCAGCCTGTTAGGAAAGCTAGAACAAGTTGAGCAAGTGTTTTTAATCTAATTTCCCGGAATGAGGACGTATCAGCCAAGCATATCACAGCCGCAAAGCAAATTGGCCCGTAATTATCACTACATCCACTCAAGTGTTGATAGTGATAATAATAATCAGCCACTCGACTTGGAAACAGCGATAGAGAAATGGCAGGTCCTGGCGCCTTGGCAGCAGCGCTGAGAATCCAGGCTGCAGGGGAAAGAGTCGGAAGTTGGGGAAGAAACCAGGCACGGAGTGAAGAGCTTGAGCAAGTTGGATATCAGTTATCAGTTATCGGAGCAAACCAGAATTCACAGGTAAGCAGGCGGAGGACCACACGTTTCAGGAAACTCCACAGGGGCTCCAGGTGAACAAACGAGAATCATAGAATCACAGAGCCGGAAGGGGCCATAGTAAAGGTAAAGCAAAGGTAAAGGTTTCCCTTGCTTGAAAGCCAGTCGTATCCGACTCTACGGTTGCGGCGCTCATCTCCGTTTCCAAGCCGTAGAGCCAGCGCTGTCTGAAGACGTTTCCGTGGTCATGTGGCCAGCATCACTAGATGCTGAGGCACACGGAATGCTGTTACCTTCCCACTGAAGTGGTACCTATTTATCTACTTGCCATTTCTTGCTTTCGAACTGCTAGATTGGCAGGAGCTGGCCCCACTGCTGGACCTCCTGATGGCACCTGGTATATTTTGGCCGCTGTGTGACAGAGTGTTGGACTAGATGGGCCATTGGCCTGATTCAACATTGGCTTCTCTTATGTTCTTATGTTCAGAGACGGAAGCTCGTTCCATCATGTGGCACTCGGGTCTCGAACTGCTGAACTACCGACCTTCCGGCCTGCAGCTCAGCATCTTAACCGCTTGAGCCACCGCAGCTCCTCGAAGGGGGTCATTTCCCCGCTTTCTCACAATACAAGAACTCGTGGGCACTCCATGAAATTGCTGAGCGGTCAGGTTAGAACAGATAAAAGGAAGTCCTTCTTCACCCAAAGAGTGATTAACACTTGGAATTTCACTGCCACAGGAAGTGGTGGCAGCTACAAGCATGGACGGCTTCAAGAGAGAATTAGATAAGCATATGGAGCAGAGGTCCATCAATGGCTATTAGCCACAGGGTATAGATAGGGACTCTGGGGCAAGGGATGCTCTGTCTTCTTGGTGCTTGGGGGGGGGGTCAACAGTGGGAGGGCTTCTAGTGTCCTGGCCCCACTGCTGGACCTCCTGATGGCTCCTGGTATTTTTGGCCGCTGTGTGACAGAGTGCTGGACTGGATGGGCCATTGGCCTGATTCAACATTGGCTTCTCTTATGTTCTTATGTTCAGAGACGGAAGCTCGTTCCATCATGTGGCACTCGGGTCTCGAACTGCTGAACTACCGACCTTCCGGCCTGCAGCTCAGCATCTTAACCGCTTGAGCCACCGCAGCTCCTCGAAGGGGGTCATTTCCCCCCTTTCTCACAATACAAGAACTCGTGGGCACTCCATGAAATTGCTGAGCGGTCAGGTTAGAACAGATAAAAGGAAGTCCTTCTTCACCCAAAGAGTGATTGACACACGGAATTCACTGCCACAGGAGGTGGTGGCAGCTACAAGCATGGACGGCTTCAAGAGGGAATTAGATAAGCATATGGAGCAGAGGTCCATCAATGGCTATTAGCCACAGGGTTTAGATGGGAACTCTCAGTCTGGGGCAGGTGATGCACTCTATTCTTGGTGCTGGGGGGGCAGCAGTGGGAGGGCTTCTCGTGTCCTGGCCCCACTGCTGGACCTCCTGATGGCACCTGGTATTTTTGGCCGCTGTGTGACAGAGTGCTGGACTGGATGGGCCATTGGTCTGATCCAGCACTGGCTTCTCTTATGTTCTTATCCTTGTCACTCTTGTCGCAGATGTAGCTGTTAGGATGTAGTCGTGTAGTTGCACTTATGTAACCCTTTATTTTCTTTTTATCCAAAGTACCATTCCCTTGTTTATTTTGTTTTTTTCTAGTAAAGATCTTTTTTCTTTTACAAAGCGTGGCTCTCGTGTTTGGAATGCATCCATCGACTCTAAATAAGAATCCCAACACTTCTGCATGAACTTATATATAATCCAGGGAAGTTTGCGGCTTGTGGTTTTTAAAATGTCAACATTTCCCCGCAGGATTTTACCTGTAATGCCAGAGAGGGGAATGAGCAATAAGCCAACCTCTGTTGCTCAGAAAGCATGAACCGAGGCCTCCAAATCGAATTGAGGCTGGCCCAGGCAGGCTTGGTTAATGTTCTCCCCAGACAACTTTATTCAAAGGTTCAAAGCATTCCACTCTCGGTGTGCTTTTAAAGCAACACTTTAAAAGCTCCTCCGAGAGACGGCACTGAAGCAAAGTGGTAAGTGGGGACATGCCTCCGTGTCTTAAACAACCTCCTTCCGACTTTCATGGCGTGGGATTTGAACGTGTGAGTTCTGACACCCGAAGCAGATGATCTAATAAGCGGGCTTCTGCATTTGATTGCCCTGTTCAAACAGACACACAAAAAAGGCAGTAGAAAACCTGAACTCAGTCCCCAGTGATTTCTGCTTCTTTTTCATCTCCCACGGTGCTCCAGAGGATTATAGAAATTAAATTTGCCTCGTTCGTTCCTTGGAGGCGGCTTTGAAAACAACAACAACAATCGTAGTTATCTTTCTGTTTTTGCAGGCTTTCCTTCTTTAATTCTAGCCGGCCGACTGCAAACTGCATCAAGCCGGGGCCAGAAGATCGAGGAAGCATTCTTTGCGTCGCCATGTCTGGGCCTCTTAGATAAGATAAGACGCCAACTGAAAGGCAGGGCTGAATGCCGGAATATGATGAATGCGAAACGGGGCCATAAATCAAAGGAGGAAATGAAGTCACGGGGAGGGGAGGAGGGGGTCTGATAAAGCAAAACTGAAAGAAAATTCTATTGCAGGACTGGTATTTTGGAACTCGGGGGTGATGAAAGGGGTGCCATGTTGCATTCCACTCAGGCCCGTAGCCAGGATTTTTTAATTCGGGGGGCCTTTACATAAGCCAGGGGGCACTCTGCACACACCCCTGTACAGCCCCCCCCCCCAAGGGAGCACCTGGGCTGGATGGGAAGTTGGGGCAGCCTTGGTGGTAAGTCAGGGGGCCAGGCCCCGAGATGCCCCACGGTAGCTACAGGCCTGCTTCCAGTTTGGTGCAGCGGTTAAGTGCATGGACTCTAATCTGGGAGAACCGGGTTTGATTCCCCACTCCTCCACTTGCACCTGCTGATGTGACCTTGGGTCAGTCGCAAGCTCTGGCACGGCTGTTCCTGAAAGAGCAGTTTGTGCCAGAGTTCTCTCAGCCCCACCTACCTCGCAGGGTGTCTGTTGTGTGGAAGGGAAGGGAAGGGAAAGGAATTTGTGTCACGCTCATGCTGCACCCCCAATGGCGCCCCTCTGGTGGCCGTGGCGCTGGACGCCCGTTCGGGAAGCAGTCCTGGAAGTCTGGGGAAGTTTCAAGGTTGGAGGAAGCATTGGGGCCTCAGATTGATAGGGGACAGGGTTAACGTCACCCTCAGAGTCCCTCTGCCTCCATGCCCTGGAGTCTCCACTGGACTGTTCCCTCTCCCTCTCTATCACAGCCCTGGACAGTCTCCACTACATGCTCTTCCTCCCCAGCCCCTCTGCCTCCTCCGTCCTTTATTCTCTTCCCAGCTCCCAGCACCGCCCTTCCTCCCTGCTGCTCCCGCCTTTAGTCTGGCCCCGCCCCCTTGATAAACACCAATGCCAACCTGGCATTTAAGGTGTGTCTGATGTAGGTAAACAACATCTCCTGGGTCTCCTTTGTCCGCATGCTTGTTCGCCCCCTCAAAGAACTCTAAAAGATTAGTGAGACGAGATCTTCCCTTTACAGAATCCATGCTGATTCTTCCTCAATAGCTTTTGTTAGGGTCGTCAGCTCTGGGTTGGGAAATTCCTGGAGATTTGGGGATGGAACCTAGGGAGGGTGGGGTTTGGGCAGGGGAGGGGAGGGACTTCAGTGGGGTATAACACCACAGAGTCCACCTTCCAAAGTGGCCATTTTCTCCAGGGGAAATGATCTCTGTAGGCTGGAGGTCAGTTGTAATTCCAGGAGATCTCTAGGCCCCACCTGGAAGTTGAATAACAAACAATGGAAATACAGTGATTTATGAGTTGTAGGCAAAAAAAAAAAAAAAACCCAAATAGTTCAAGGACTGTCACACTGTAAATATTTCACTTGAGAGTAAAAATTACTCTTCCGATTACTCTTAAAGGGGAAAAAAGGCTGTTTATACAAGGCTTACAAAAATTGCCTAATTTGTGGACAATAATTTGTTGTTGTTCAGTCGCACAGTCGAGTCCGACTCTTCGCAACCCCATGGACCAGATTACGCCAGGCCCTCCTGTCTTCCGCTGTCCGCTGAAGTTGGCTCAATTTCATGTTCGTTGCATCGATGACACTGTCTAACCATCTCATCCTTTGCCGTCCCCTTCTTCTTTGACCTTCAATCTTTCCCAGCATCAGGGTCTTCTCCAGGGAGTGCTCCCTTCTCATTTGGTGGCCAAAGTATTTGAGCTTCAGCTTCAGGATCTGGCCTTCCAAGGAACAATCAGGGTTGATTTCTTTTAGGATTGACTGATTTGATCTCCTTGCAGTCCAAGGGACTCTCAAGAGTCTTCTCCAGCACCATAGTTCAAAAGAATCTATTTTCTTCCACCAAATGAGGAGGGACAATAATACATTCATATTAAAGCAGCACACCAGACCCCTGGTTGGTACTCGTTTCTCTCAGCTTCTTCAGGTCACAGTCAATGCTCCCTCTGAGATGTGGAGTCTTGTGAGCAAAAATTCTACTTCGCGAGCTCCTGAGTGAGCGATTTGGCTGCTGCATCAATTAGTTTGCTCTGGAGCCATCCCTTCCTGAGCTGAGACAAAAATGTGTGAGCTGGAGGCTAAAAAACTGTGAGTTAGCTCACACCGACTCAGCTTAGAGGGAACATTGGTCCAGTCTGTCAGGTGCCCTGAAGCTCATCAAATTATTTAACCCACTGATTCTGTATATTCTAGCTGTCTTCTGAGCAGGTTCCCGCTGTTATGGACTGCCTCCAGAAGTACAGGAGCCTAAAAGCTCAACAATCTTCAAAACAGACCATAAGGTCTAAATTTTAATTCCGCTCTATGGCTTCCTGCATTCAATTGTGCTGGGCTGAGATATCCCGGTAGTAATGTATGGCTGTGAGAGTTGGACCATAAGGAAAGCCGAGTGCCGAAGAATAGATGCTTTCGAATTATGGTTCTGGGGAAGACTTTTTTTAATTAAATTTTTATTAAGTACATTGAAATAACATTACATTCATACAATTATAGTGGATCAAGCGATCAGTCTTAACATATTAACCACTAAACTTACAGAGTGGTGTTTTTTTATAACTAACAATTAAATTTAAAAAGAGGACCATTAACATTCATTAAGATAGTGTTCCTGAAGCTAGAGAGGCTTTGGTCATTGGGTGAATTTCTCAGCAATTGGTCTGAATTAAGAGTGCTTTACAAATATAACTCTTGAGAGTCCCTTGGACAGCAAGGAGATCAAATCAGCCAATCCTAAAAGAAATCAACCCTGACTATTCCCTGGAAGGCCAGAGACTGAAGCTGAAGCTCAAAGACTTTGGCCACCCAATGAGAAGGGAGCACTCACTGGAGAAGACCTGGATGCTGGGAAAGATTGAAGGTCAAAGAAGAAGGGGACCGCAAAGGAGGAGATGGTCAGACAGTGTTGTCAATGCAACAAACTTGAAATTAAGCAGATTCCAAAGGATGGTGGAGGACAGGAGGGCCTGGCGTGATGTGGACCATGGGGTCACGAAGAGTCGGACTTGACTGTGCGACTGAACAACAGCAGCAAAGATTTCTTATAATTGTACATTGTGTTGTTGTCAGCAGCACAGAGAATGGTACTAATGAACAATCTATACGAGGTGAGGCTGCTATCCTAAGCTAGGGTTGCTAGGTCCCCCCTGGCCATTGGTGGGGGATGAGGGGTTAGGTTTGCCAGATCCAGGTGGGGCAACTCCTGGTTGGGGGATGGAGCCTGGGGTCAGGAGGAACCTCAGTGGGGTAGAATGCCATAGGCCCCACCCTCTAAAGCTTCCATGTTCTCCAGGGGAACTGATCTCTGTAGTCTGGAGAGGAGCTGTAATTCCAGGGGATACCTAGTCTGGCATCCCTATCCTTGACTCACATCCTAGGAAAGAAATCCCACTGCATTCAGAAAGAGGGACTGATTCCCCACAAGCAACTGTGCCGCCCTCACTCTTCTGGTTCTCCTGCTTGCATTGGTCAATTTCACACTATTCACTGCGCGGCCGCATTTTGACCCGCAGCTCCCCCCCCGATTCCCCCCATGTTTTCTCAATCTCAAAAAACAAGGACTGAGAAGACACGAGGGAAACTGGGGGGACTTGTGGGTCAAAATGTGGCACCGCAGCAAATAGTGTGAAATTGACCAATGCAAGCGGGGGAAACGGAAGAGCGAGGGCGGCACAGTTGCTTGTGGGGAATCGGTCAGGGACTTGCTCATTTTAGGATCGCTCTGCATCACCCAGCCCGGATCTGGAGATTTCTGGAACCCCTCTGGACTTTCTCACGTCTCCTCCCCGAAACAGCTGAATCCTAAGAGCTCCCTGAAGCATCTCATCTCTCAGGGAAGGCTTAGCAATAGCACAGATTACTTCTTGGAAAATTCTGTAATAGTAATTCCCCTCTGTGGCCCTTAATGCCCATTATTCTGTATCTTTCCTAAATAAGGCTAAATGATTTGAGATAATGAACTGTGTTGGGGTGGCACTTATCCTCATTTGTATATATCGTAAATACACCCACGTCTGGTTTCGTTCAAGTAAAGAGTGGGTACTTGCCCTTAAAATATAATGTACTTGTCTCAAATGTCAGGTATAATAAGGGGTGATATTAGCCCCCACAATGGAAGAAACGCACCTCTTGATGTTATGTTGAAGATTAAAAAATATAAATTAGGTGTTAGGATTTTGCTACGATCCCGCTACCAAAAGGCAAGCTGGAAATTGAAAATGCCATAATAACACAGGGCACTTAGGTGAATCATCCTATTAATATCTAGCATTCCCAAGGCGCACGCTATCAATGCCGAGCATCTTTAAATGAAGCCTATGAAACCCGATGCACAAAGAAAACAAGCGGATGGAGGACTGAAGAAGAACGGAACGGAGTGGTTGGTGAGAAATGAAACTCGCATCAAAACAGTTCTAGGTAGGGCTGCCAGGTGAGGCCGACAAGCTGGCGGGGGACTTTCCAGGAGCCTCCAGGAGAGGGGAGGGAAGAAACATGATTGAACGCCAAAGAGAGTTCTGGCTGTCACATTTAAAAGGACCACATTCCTTTAAATGCCTTCCCTCCATTGTAAATAATGGAGGATGGGAGCACCTTCTTTTGGGGCTGATAGAATTGGACCCCCTGGTCCAATGGTTTTGAAACTTGGGTTGTTGTGTTGTTGTTATTTTGAGGAGAGGCACCAGATGCTATGCTGAAAATTTGGTGCTTCTACCTCGAAAAACAGCCCCCCAGACTCCCAGATTCCCATGGATTGATTCTCCGTTATACCCTATGGGGACTGGTCTCCATAGGGTATAATGGGGGGGCCGAGGACATCCCCCCCACTTTCTGATAGCCCTGAAGCAGGGGTAGGTCCTCCAAACTAGAGGATCCCCTGCCCCCAACTAGGGATTGCCAACCCTAGTTCTAAAAGTGGGCAAGAGTCTGCTCACTTAACCACTGCACCAAACCGGGTTTTGTTTCCCCACTCCTCCACACAAAGCCAGCTGGGTGACCTTGGGTCAGTCACAGTTCTCTCAGAGCTGTTCTCTTAAGAGCAGTCCTCTCAGAGTTCTCCCAGCCCCACCGACCTCGCAGAGTGTCAGTTGTGGGAAAGAGGAAGGGAAGGAGATTGTATGCTGCTCTGAGACTCTGAGTGAAGGGCAGGATATAAATCCAACTCTCCTCCGCCTCTTCCTCCTCCTCCTCTGACTTGCACAGTAAAAGGACACATTCCTTAAAATGAGCATCCAGAAAGCCAGCCTGATTTCTCTCTGCTTTCCTGGCACCCTTTCAACATCAATCCCTCCCACTTTCGCTTCCAATCCCTTTCTCGCAAGCGATGGCCTGAAACCCATCCCTCCTCATCCCCCAGCGTTATCAGCAAATTTCCGGCGGCGATATTCTCCGGTCACCATTTTGAGCGTTCCTGCCAAAATCCCCGAGACAATATTGGACGGCGTAATGCATTTTGTTCTCCCGAGCCTTGGTTTTCTGTTGCATTCCATTCCCCCTCCCCATCATGAAAGGTTTCATAACTGTGGCAGCTGGAACAGCAAAAAACATTCGGTGCCTGGGAGTTCTTTATAACCCCGCGGAGCAATAAAGTCTCATTGATTTCCTGTCCTGCTGTCCTTTGGGACTCCTCTTAACCTACTGAGGTTGATTTCTTCAAGGGACGCGATTCCAGCAGCCCGTCTCCCAAAAGGAAACTTTATTGAACAATGGCGGTCTGCCACCCGGTATCTTGATTGCATTTGTGTTCAAGAGCATTATGTGAGGCTCATGGGCCTGACTTATATTGAAGGATAGCGCTGGTCCATCAAGGTCAGTATTGTCTACTCAGATTGGCAGCAGCACTGCAGTTTGGTGTAGTGGTTAAGTGCGTGGACTCTAATCTGGGAGAACTGGGTTTGATTCCCCATTCCTCCACATGCACCTGGCTGGATGACCTTGGGTAAGCCATAGTTCTGGCACAGCTGTTCTCGAAAAAGAGCAGTTTCTATCAGAGCTCTCTCAGCCCCACCTACCTCACAGGGTGTCTGTTGTGGGGAGGGGAGGGGAAAAGGAGTTTGTAAGCCACTCTGAGACTTCTTCGGGTAGTGAAGGGTGGGGTATAAATCCAATCTCTTCTTCTTCTAGCTCGCAGGGTGTCTGTTGTGGGGAGGGGAAGGGAAAGGAGTCTGTAATCCACTCTGGGACTCCTTTGGGGAGTGAAGGGTGGGGTATAAATCCAATCTCTTCTTCTTTTACCTCTCAGGCTGTCTGTGGTGGGGAGGGGAAGGGAAAGGCATTTGTCAGCCACTCTGAAACTTCTTTGGGTAGTGAAGGGCGGGGTATAAATCCAATCTCTTCTTCATTCCTCTTCTTCAGAGTCCCAGTGGGGGTTTTTCATATCACCCGCTACTTTATTCTATGAACTCGGGGCCTTTGACATGCAGAGCAGATGCTCTTCCCAAAGCTCTCTGAGCTTATGTCGTGCTACTGCTTGGTCATGGCCACCTGGAAATAGAGTTGCAACACAAGTTTGGCAACTGGCAGGAAAATGACAAGAAGAAGAGCAGGAGGAGGAGACTGGATTTATACCCTGCCTTTCACTTGGAGTCTCGGAGCAGCTTACAAACTCCTTCCCCTTCCCCTCCCCACAACAGACACCCTGTGAGGTAGGTGGGGCTGAGAGAGCTCTCTTGAGAACTGCCCTTGAGAAAACAGCTCTGAAAGTACTTGTGACTGACCCAGAGTCACACCAGCAGCTGCATGTGGAGGAGGAGTGGGGGATCATAGAATCATAGAATGTTAGAGTTGGAAGGGACCTTGCAGGTCATCTAGTCCAACCCCCTGCACTCTGCAGGAGCATAGCCGAAAGATAGCCCTACATACCTACATACCTACAACATACCTGAAAGATGGTCATCCAGCCTCCTGGTTCTGGAATCAAACTTGGTTCTCCAGGATTAGAGTCCGCGCTCTTAACCACGACAACAAATTGGTGTATATGAAGCTTTCTACTATCCTAGACCATTATCCAATCTACTACAGCATTATCACTGTTGACCGATGGCAGAGGACAGCCCAGCGATTGCTTCAGAAGACTCTTTTGGCAATGCCCGGGATTGAACCTAGGACCTTTATATACCGTGTACATACTCTGTCACTGAGCTGTGACATTTCACATTAGAATGCTGGATGGAATTTTGGGGAATATTCGAAACGACAGTCATACGGTAAGCCCCCGAACCATTTGCTGTGAAATCTCTGAAAAGTGCTGTCAGGTCACAGCTGACTTACGATGACCTTGTAGGGGTTTCAAGGCAAGAAACAAACAAGAGGTGGATTTGCCCTCACTTGCCTCTCCACAGCAACCCTGGACTTCCTTGGTGGCCTCGGGCGCCTTGCGATCCGGGGGCTGCAGCCCGACCCGGAGTGCCTCCTGAAGCCCCCCCACTCACCTGCCTCGATGGTGCCCAGCCAGACCAGTGCTCCCCCCCATGCTTGGGCTCTCAGCGACGCCCTCCCGCCCCAGCTGGGCACTCAGCGGGAGGGGGCAGCCCTGGCTGTACACTTGACTCCCCTGCCCTGCCGCTTGGGCTGCCTGTCCCTGGCTAGGCCAGGGAGATCCAGGGCCCAAGCAGCAGGCCTGTAGCCACAGCGGGGCATCTCGGGGCCTGCCCCCCAACATACTGCCAAGGCCCCCTGACTTCTCATCCAGTCCAGACCCCCCCCCCGGATTTCCAGTGTTTAATTTGTGGTGCTCCCTGGAGAGGGGGGGGTCTGTGCGGGGTGCCCCCTGACTCATTTAAAGGCCCCCTGAATTAAAAAATCTTGGCTACAGGCCTGCCGAGCAGGCAGGGCAGAGGGGCGCCCCTCGCCCACCCACCTTCTCCCATCTCCCCCTCTGGGGCGGGGCACCGCTCCAGTGCTTCTCCCTCCCTCCCTCCCTCTGCTCCCCTCCCTCCTTCCCTCAGCGTGGTGGCCAGAGCCCGAAGAGGGCACTGCACAGGGCTTTCGGTGGGCATGAGGGCAGGAGTTTGCCGCCACTATCCAGGGCCCGCACTCTAGGCGAAAGCCTAGTTTGCCTAGCGGGTGGGCCGTTCCTGGTGGCCTCCCATCCAAGTGCTAACCAGGGCTGACCCCGCTTAGCTTCCAAGACCTTGCTTAGCCTGGGCTGTCCAGATCCTAACAGGTGTCAAATAAAGACGGCAACTAATTACGGCAATGAGTTCCCTATCTATTTTCTAGAAAAAAGGGGGAAGGATAAGTGGGGTGAATGGACCTCTGTAAAAAATAACCCAAAACCGCACTAACACACGTGCCCATCCCGCGAACCGACACGCACCCATTGCCGCTAATTTCTCAGACATATTGTCGTATACCAATGAGCTGGAGTTCCCTCCGCAGCATACAAATGATGTCTCTTTTAGCAACATCTCCGGGGAAATTTGAGCGGCGTTGTGTAACGTGCTCTGACAAACAGGGGGGTTATCTGTGCCAAAAACGATTCACAGTTAGTTTGCAAGGGCTTCGCTTTGCCTCCACTTTCTGCTGTGAGAATCAACTGTGGGGGCGGGGGGGGAGAGAGGGAGAGAACAGTGGGGAGCCCACAGCTCCAAAATTAGTTTCCAGGAAGAGCTGGAAGACATGTGCCCTGAAAAGTTCTTCTTCGTGCATATGGATCTCAAATGTTCTCCGGGAGGCTTTCGGCTTCTTCTGCAAAAATTCTCAAGAGCTCAGTGCAAGCATTTGACATTGCCTGAGTATATAATTGTCATCGACATTGGTACCCTGACCTAGAGCGATTAACGCATGGAATCCACTGCCACAGGAGTTGGTGGCGGCCAATGTTCCTTCTAAGCCGTGGAGTCCTGTGAGCAAAAATCCTACTTTTGTGAGCTCCTGGCTTGAAAGTTGTGAGCAAGCGACTTTTGGCTGATGCATAAATTAGTTTGCTCTGGAGCCATCCTTCCTGAGCCGAGACAAAAATGTGTGAGCTGGAGGCTAAAAAAACGTGAGCTAGCACACAGTAATTCAGTTTAGGGGGAACACTGGTGGTGGCTATAAACATGGATGGCTTCAAGAAGAAATTGGATAAACATATGGAGCAGAGGTCCATCAGTGGCTATTAGCCACAAAGTATGGATAGGAACTCTCGGTCTGGGGCAAGGAATGCGCTATATTCTTGGTGCTTGGGGGGGGGCAACAGTGGGAGGGCTTCTAGTGTCCTGGCCCCACTGCTGGACCTCCTGCTGGCACCTGGTATGTTTGGCCACTGTGTGACACAGAGTGTTGGACTGGATGGGCCATTGGCCTGATCCAACATTGGCTTATCTTATGTTCTTATGTTCTTAGATAGCCCAGGGTAGCACAATCTTGTCTGTTCTCAGAAGCTAAGCAGGGTCAGCCCTGGTTAATTTTTGGATAGGAGACCACCAAGGAAGTCAGAGCTGCTACACAGAGGCAGGCAATGGCAACCCATACATGTTTGCCTTCTCCCTGATCTGGGTGGTCCAGGTTAAAGTAATCTTGTCAGATATCGGAAGCTAAGCAGGGTCAGCCCGGGTTAGTATTTGGATGGGAGACCACAAAGAAAGTACAGGGTTGCTACAAAAAAACAGTCAGTGGCCAACCACCTCTGAACAGCTCTTGCCTTGGAAACCCCGTAAGTCAACTGCAGCTTGACGACATTTTCCACCAGCTATCAACTTTGGAAAGAGTCTGACAGCTGGCATGCAGTGCCAATCAATGCTCCTCAATCTTCTATGATGTATGGTGCATCTCGATTCTTGACCCACCATTGGCTGTATCCACTAACCCTCCCAGGAACCATTTTCGCCAAAGACACGAGGATTCTCATATGGGAACTGACAGTCTCAGCATCAGGGAGAAGACCCGAAGTGACAGGAAGATACGAGTATATGAAGACACATTGACTTGGCTTGCATAAAAACTTGTTTCCCAAACAAAGCAAGTGTCAAAGAAGATTGTGAACAGAAGGGTGTACCAGATGGCTGGAATTAGAGCATATTTTCTATGTTCGATCGCTGTTGCTCCCCTAGCTAAGGGTGGGTTTCCATACAAATTAGATGCACAGTCACTGACTGACTGGAATTCTAACTGAAAATGCTTTGTTCATCAATATGGATATTCGGTGAAAACTTAACAGGTTGGTAACATTCCAAAAGCCCTAGATTTGAACAATATTCCAGTGACTGCCTATCTGGCTTAGAGTTCATGTGTGCCTGTTCTCACACAGGTGACGGGATTCCAAGTCTCCTCATCCCTTTTGGCGCATGTTGGCGACGTTATTTTACTCATGCCCCTTTTCACCCCACTTACGGGAGTCATAGCCCCCTCTCCCCACTGCACCACTTAATTACTTGACCCAAGTATTCATGACCTTGGGAAACACTTGATTCCACCTACTGCACAAATGGGGAGGGTATGTGAATCAGTGGAAGAGCATCTGCTTTGCATGCAGAAAGTCCCTGCTTCAAGCTCTGGTGTCTCCAAGACTAGCTGCACCCCAGGCAGAACCCTGCTGGTAGCCGTGGCACCAGATATACATAGAGGGAGGGCGGTCCTGGAAGCTGGGGCTGGTGCAAGACTGGAGAAGACGTCGAGGCCTCAGACCGGCAGGGGACGGGGTTAACTACACCCCTGGCGTCCTTCTGCCCCCGCGCCCTGGAGTCTGTCCGCTTGACTGCCCTTCGGGTCTCTCTCTCTCAGCCAGTGCACACGTCCGTGACGTGTTTTTCCTTCTCAGCCTCGACGTCTCCGCCTCTCTTTGTACCTCCTGCCCTGCTCCCAGCATCACCCGTCTTCCCTGCTGCCTTCTCTCCATGCCAGGCCCTGCCCCCCTTGATAAGCGTGGATGGTCTCCCAGCGCCACCGTCTTGGGCCTTCTGGGATTGAGTGCCTGCCTCCTGCTCATCTCGGGCAGTGTCTGCCCCGCCATCCCTCTCCGGGGTTCCTCGTGGGCAGCGGCTTCAGGGCCTTGCATGTCTGGCACTCTGTTCTTCTTTCAGGCTGCCAGAGGCCGCTGCGGTGGGGCTCTCTTCTGGCCAGCTGCTGGGCTCCCTCCCCAACAGGCAGGAACACCCCAGCTCCTCTTGGTCCCCAGGCCCACCTCCAGTAAGCGCTCCAGCCGGGCTGGGGCTGGGAGGTGTGGTCCTCGTCCTGGACCCACAGGACCGGGACACAGGATCAGGTAGTAGGTGATGTGAAAGACCTTCACCTGAGACACGGGAGACCTGCCGCCAATCTGAGTGGGCAGTACTGACTTTGATGGTCTGATTAGGGATGGGCACGAACTGGTTCATGAACTAATATTCCTGATGAATTTTGGGCAGTTCCCTGGTTCACAAAGTGAAGTTCCTGGCAGGTCAACCCGTATGAACTTTCCATGAACTTTCAAGCTGTTTGTGGCAGTTCACGCAGGTTCATGAAGGGATACATTTCCAAGCAGACTGTCTCCACTCAGTGTAAATGTTTACCAGACTCCAAAGCAACAAGGATGGCAAAACTTGGAAGGTGTGTAGAGGAGCATCTGCGGGAGGCCCTCTGAGACTTTTATTTTATTTTGATTTTATTGGGCTTATACCCTGTACTTGCCACATTGTAGGCTCAGGGCAAGTTCCAACATAGAGATCTGCAATGTATGCAGGTTTACATTTCAAATCTGTAAAATCAATAAAATCATGACATACTAAAACAACAAGGCCTCAGCAGAAAAACAGCATTGGAAAAAGTGCAGAAAAGGGCAACTAGAATGATCAAGGGGTTGGGACACTTTCCCTATGAAGAAAGGTTGAGACTCTTGGGGGGTCTTGAGCTTGGAGAAACGACGGCTGAGGGGTGACATGATAGAGGTTTATAAGAATATGTGTGGGATAGAGCAGGTAGAGAAAGACGTACTTTTCTCCCTTTCTCACAAGACAAGAACTCGTGGGCACTCCATGAAATTGCTGAGCAGTCGGGTTAGAACAGATAAAAGGAAGTCCTTCTTCACCCAAAGAGTGATTAACGCATGGAATTCACTGCCACAGGAGGTGGTGGTGGCTATAAGCATGGACGGCTTCAAGAGGGAATTGGAGAAACATATGGAGCAGAGGTCCATCAGTGGCTATTAGCCACAAGGTATAGATAGGAACTCTCAGTCTGGGGCAAGTGATGCTCTATCTTCTTGGTGCTCGGAGGGGGCAACAGTGGGAGGGCTTCTAGTGTCCTGGCCCCACTGGTGGACCTCCTGATGGCCCCCACTGTTGACCCCCCCAAGCACCAAGAATATAGAACATAATTTGCCCCAGAGTCCCTATCTATACCTTGTAGCTAATAGCCACTGATGGACCTCTGCTCTATAACCCCTACTTGGAGGGTGGGTAGAGGAGAGTCAGCTATTCTACCACATCACGAACCTCACGAAGTGAACCAGTTCATTTGGCGGCTAAAAGTTCCTAATGGTTTCTGTTTTGCGAACCGGGCATGCCACAAACCATGAACTGAACTGGATTTTCCTGGTCCGTGCCCATCCCTAGGTCTGCTTCATTATTACGCAGCTTCACTTGTCTCCATGCAAAGGCAGGGCATCTGCAAGGCAGAAGGAAAGGATGCTTGCTCGGCACAGCTTTTGCACCGTTGCAAAGATGTTTGGCAATTGCTCAAGTTGGACAGCGGCGAGGCGGGATCCACAGCTCAGCTCAAGACTGCCGCTGTGAAAAACGATAAATTCATCTGCTGAATGCGTTTGCCATGAACTTCACAGCATCTCTAAGCTGGTTTCTGGATATTTTTGCTTGTCTCTCATCAGTCACACTCACGACATGCCGGGTACTTGTGTGATACAAGGACCAGAGAGACTCCATTTTGAGTTTCGGGATGAAAAGGAGGAATAAGAGCTTAACTCGGAAATTACACTGTCTGCTTGTAAAATAGCAAGAAGCAGGGGAAATCCCACTGTATGGCGTTTGAACCAGTGAGCTCTATACCAGGTAGCACAAGGTTGCGATAACTCAGAAGAGTTACTTAATGGTTTAAGATGGCATTCCATCATCCCTTGTCAATTAGAGCAAGGTTATCCCAAGAGCTCTAGGGATTACTACTAATGGGAATATAGATAAGCAACTGAAGTAAATGCAACAGCTAAAGAATGTAAGAGATGAACCAGAGATAGGTGTGTGACATTATGCAACGGTATGGGCATCTGCTCATGTCCAAAAGTTGTTTGTATATGGTTATTACATGCTTGTAACTTTACTTAGTCCTTGGAGTTCATGGTTTTGATGCTTGGGTTCAGCTTTGGTTGAATAAAGTTTTCCTGCTCAGCATGTAGAAGAAGAAGAGGAGGAGGAGGAGGAGGAGGAAGTGGAGGAGGAGGAGAAGGAAGAGGAGATTGGATTTATACCCTGCCCTTCACTACCCAAAGGAGTCTCAGAGCGGCTGACAAACTCCTTTCCCTTCCCCTCCCCACAACAGACACCCTGTGAGGTAGAAGAAGAAGAAGAAGAAGAAGAAGAAGAAGAAGAAGAAGAAGAAGAAGAAGAAGAAGAAGAAGAAGAAGAAGAAGAAGAAGAAGAAGAGATTGGATTTATACCCCGCCCTTCACTACCCAAGGGAGTCTCAGAGCAGCTGACAAACTCCTTTCCCTTCCCCTCCCCACAAAAGACACCCTGCGAGGTAGAAGAAGATGAAGAGATTGGATTTATACCCCGCCCTTCACTACCCAAAGGAGTCTCAGAGCAGCTTACAATCGCCTCTCCCTCCCCCTCCCCACAACAGACACCCTGGGAGGTAGGTGGGGCTGAGAGAGCTCTGACAGAAACTGCTCTTTTTCAAGAACGGCTGTGCCAGAAAGCTTTCACAGCCGGAGTTCATTAGTTGTAGTATGGCCATGGTCTTGGCACTGTAGTACCTGATGTTTCACCAGCAGCTGTGAGGTGAAACGTCAGGTACTACAGTGCCAAGACCATGGCCATTCAGCCCAGAGAATCTACAACAATTTTTCCTGCTCACTTCAGAAGCCTCACCGGTTGTGTTTCTGATCTGGACAAACCCTCCAGGTGGCAGCCCATTTGACTAACGGTTGATAGTAACCATGTATGTGCTAGATCTGCGGCACACTTTCTGCACATGCCGCAACTAAACAATAGCAGCCTGGATAATGCTGTGATCAGGCCAGCTTTTAGAGTCACTAACTTAAAACAAGGTTATACTGTCCACAAATAAATAAATGAACTCATATAATTATAAAGGTTATAAGTGTGCTTTATCCCAAATATAATAGTTAGCATAAATAAGGGGCGGTTCTGCATCTAGCATTCACTCCATATTTTCTGGAGGGAAAAGTGCAGTTCAAAACCACATTCAAACACCCCGGGGCAATACCGTACTGACTGCAAAGTCACCCCTGAATGGCCGTCCATCTATGCAGAAGGTACCATAAAACCCAATGAACAAAGAAAGCAAAAGTGGCATGGAGTGTGGAGGCTACCATAAAATCCGATGACCAAAGGAAGCGAAAGCGGCATGGAGTGTGGAGGCTACCATAAAATCCGATGATCAAAAGAAGCGAAAGTGGCATGGAGTGTGGAGGCTACCATAAAATCTGATGATCGAAGGAAGCAAAAGTGGCATGCAATGCAGAGGGGAATTTCCGCTCCAACGTGGGTTTCATAAAACAACGGAGGGAAAAAGCCAATGCAGAATCGCCCAAGATACAATACATACTCAACTATATATAAATCAAAAGTCAAAAGTCAGTCTCTAAGATGTCCATTCCAGACACTTGAAAAATCGGACGTGGGAAAACTTTCCAAAGAATTATCCCGCTGTGTAAGAAAGTTTGCTTCTCCCCGACTTCATTAGGGTGATGGAGCTTGGGGCAAGTATGGTTCCACACCCAACGAGCTATCGATAAAAGCTGCTTCAAAACTCTCTCAAGAGCTGACAATCCTTTCCTTCAAAGATGATGGAACCAATTGTCACAGGTAATAAGGTACATGAATGACGGAACGCAACCTGCCCCCAGATTTCAATTCTTCAGCACTGACGTACTCCCACAAAAGGTTCAGCATATCTTATTTATACTTACTATGGTATTTGGGACAAAGCACACTCAGGGCTATTTTGGGGCAGGAACACACAGGAACAGAGTTCTGGTTGGCTTCCAAGTTGGCCACACCCAGCAGGGACTCATTAGCATAACAGGCCACACCCAACAGCTGAAACTCATTAGGATTGGCTACATTAGGGCTGTGTGGCCTAACATGCAAAGGAGTTCCTGCTACAAAAAAAAGTCCTGGGTTTTGACAACAAACAAGGTAAACAGAATAGGAAGCAAAAGGTGGGTGTGGCTGGATGGCCACACTCCTGGTAACATGGGGGTGTGGCCTAATATGCTAAAGAGTCTCTACTGTGGGTGTGGCCTATTATGCTAATGAGTTCCTCCTGGGCTTTTTCTACGAAAAAAGCTCTGAGCACACTTATAACCTTTATAATTATACGAGTTTATTTTATTTATTGCATATTTTTGCATGGTATAACCTTGTTTAAGTTAACTATTCATTGCCGTGTCCCCCGTTTACATAGCTTCAACATTTAGAGTCGACAAACTAGAACAATAGGAAGACAGATTTCCCATCTCATTCTGACACGACGGGTACAACCAGGGGAAAAAAGTTTCTTTCGCAAGTTGATCCCCCCTTCCATCTGTTGTGTTGGGCAGAGCGTAGATGATGCAGAAGAAGGATAAAAAAGCAGCCAGTCCGGTGTAGTGGTTATGTGCGTGGACTCTAAACTGGGAGAACCGGGTTTGATTCCCCCATTCCTCACTTGCAGCTGCTGGATGACCTTGGACAAGCCATTAGTTCTGTCAGAGCTGTTCTCTCAAGGACAGTTCTGGAAAGAGCTCTCTCAGCCCCACCTACCTCACAGGGTGTCTGTTGTGGGGAGGGGAAGGGAAGGGAGTTTGTCAGCCGCTCTGAGACTCCGAGTGAAAAGCGGGGTATAAATCCAATCTCTTCCTCCTCCTCTTCTGCTTCTGCTTATAGATTGGAGTCTAAAGGTAAAGGTTTCCCTTGCTCGAAAGCCAGTCGAATCCGACTCTAGGGTTGCGGTGCTCATCTCCATTTCCAAGCCGAAGAGCCAGCGCTATCTGAAAATGTTTCCGTGGTCCTGTGGCCGGCATGACTAGATGCCGAGGCGCACGGAACGCTGTTACCTTCCCACCAAAGTGGTACCTATTTATCTACCTGCAATTTCTCGCCTTCAAACGACTAGGTTGGCAGGAGCTGGGGCCAGAGACGGGAGCTCACTCCGTCATGTGGCACTCGGGTCTCGAACTCCTGAACTACCGACCTTCCAGCCTGCAATTCAGCGTCTTAACCACTTGTGCCACCGCAGCTCCCTAGATTCGAGTCTACTGAATGCTATAGAGTCAGAGTGGAGCCATGTGGATCTGCAGCAGAACAGGTGAATTTGAGTCCAGTTGCACCTTAGAGGTGACAAGATTTTAAAGGTATAAGTCTAGAGTCAATCTCCCTTTATCATAGGATCATAGAATCTTAGGGTTGGAAGGGACCTCCAGGGGTCATCTAGTCCAACCCCCTGCACAGTGCAGGAAATTCACAAATACCTCCTCCCCCCCAGCAACCCCTGCTCTGTACCCAGAAGAGGGCAAAAACCTTCCAAGATCCCTGATCAAAACTGGCCTGGAGAAAAACTTGCTTCCTGAGCCCAAAGTGGCAATCGGCATTTCCCTGGGCATGTAAGAAAGGGCCACGAGAACTAAGCACGGAGGCAACCCTTCCTGCCCTCCCTTCTCGTGATCTGCCTAAATCCACAGGATCAGCATTGCTGTCAGATGGCCATCTAGCCTCTGCCTGAAAACCTCCAGAGAAGGTTTTTGATGAAGGGAGCTTTGACTTCCGAAAGTTCATACCCTGAAACTCTTGCTGGTCTCTAAGGTGCTACTGAGTTCGAATCAAGCAGTGGGGGATATTAAGGATGTAAGATGCTGAGCTGCAGGCCGGAAGGTCTGTAGCTCGGCAGTTTGAGACCCAAGTGCCACATGACGGAGTGAGCTCTCGTCTCGGGCCCCAGCTCCTGCCAGCCTAGTAGTTCGAAAGCAAGAAACTGCAAGCAGATAAATAGGTACCGCTTTGGTGGGAAGGTAACAGCATTCCATGCCCCTTGGTGTTTGGTCATGCTGGCCACATGATCACGGAAATGTCTTCGGACAGCGCTGGCTCTTCGGCTTGGAAATGGAGAAGAGCACCGCAACCCTAGAGTCGGATTCGACTGGCTTTCGAGCAAGGGAACCTTTACCTTTACCTTTACCTTCATGATGTAATTCTGGATTTCCTTGGTGGTCTCCCATCCAAATACTAGCCAGGGCTGGCCCTGCTTAGCTTCTGAGATCTGATGAGATCTGGCTGTTGGTTGCAGCCATACTTTGGATTATTTTTCTCTTTCTGGAAAATTGGGTTACGAAGCCTAAGATGATTAACTACGCTGGCAAAAGGATCGGTGATTAATTGCGTTGTCTGCAGTCAAACACGGCAGCATCACTAGACAGAGAAAACAGAACTGATGTGCACATCTGTTATTTTCAGTTACACACTGACATACGGGAGACCGAGGGTTTTACCAGCATGAAATTAATTAAATGTCAAAAAGTTTGCATCATTACCACTGGTAAGTCTAAACATGAAAGATGAGGGGAGGAAGAACACGCGCATTAAAAAAGTTTCATAGATCACAGCTGAAATAATCTTTCTAGAAAGCAGTGCGAAGATAAAGTAAGGTAAAGGTTTTCCTCGCCCGAAAGCCAGTTGAATCTGAGTCTAGGGAGCAGTGCTCATCTCTGTTTCCAAGCTGAAGAGCCAGCGCTGTCCGAAGATGTTTCTGTGGTCATGTGGCCGGCATAACTAAACGCCGAGGTGCACAGAATGCTGTTACCTTCCCACTGATTTATCTCCTTACCTATTTATCTCCTTGCAATTTCTTGCTTTCAAACTGCTGGGTTGGCAGGAGCTGGGGACAGAGACGGGAGCTCACTCCGTCATGCGGCACTCGGGTCTCGAACTTCCGGGCTGCTGATCTTCTGTATGTGGTGATTGCTGTGATAGAACAGGCCCACTTTGACTTACAGACCCTGTTCTGCCAGCCCCTCTCCCTGGCTCCCTGGCCAATTCCTGGAGGGTGCTATTCCACTTCCTTCCACTAGGGCACACTTTTAATTGTATTTATATATTGACTGTGAGCCGCTCTGAACCTGCATTGTGGGGAGGGCAGGGTAGAAATGGAATTAATAAAATAGAATTAAAAATACGCGGCCGTCACTTTCCTGTTGGGCTCTTCCTGCCAGCAGGGACAGACTCCTGAGTCCTGACACCCCTTCCCAAACTGAGGCCCTGCCTCCGGTCTCCTGCTACCCAGCACCTGGTTACCACAGAGACCAAATTCCTTCTTATAGGGGGGAGTCCTGGAGGATTGGCAACGGGTGCCTTGACTGCTTGCCTTCCCCCTTCCCGGGGACTCCCTTCCTAAAGTAGCATGGGCCAATGCAGTTGGGGGAACGATGTGGTCCAGAGAACACTACCAACTTCAATGAGTAACATATTTATTAAAAAGAGGGAAAGGTTACGAGCATACTTTTAGCGCAGCACCAGACCTGCAACCAGAAGAACAAAGAAAAGTTGGTCATAATCGCATCCTTCTTTCCCTGGACCCAAGTGGAAGGAAGTGGAATAGCACCCTCCAGGAACTGGTCCAAGCCAAGGAGGGCCCAGAGGTTAAGACGCTGAGCTGCAAACTGGAAGGTCTGTAGCTCGGCAGTTCAAGACCCGAGTGTCGCATGAAGGAGTGAGCTCCCGTCTCTGGCCCCAGCTCCTGCTAACCTAACAGTCTGAAAGCAAGAAACTGCAAGTAGATGAATAGGTACCGCTTCGGTGGGAAGGTAACAGCGTTCCGTGTGCCTCGGCGTTTAGTCATGCCGGACACATGACCACGGAAACGTCTTCGGACAGCGCTGGCTCTTCGGCTTGGAAACGGAGATGAGCACCACAACCCTAGAGTCGGATTCGACTGGCTTTCGAGCAAGGGAAACCTTTACCTTTACAATTAGGGGGCCTGGCAGAACAGGGTCTGTTAAGTCAAAATGGGCCTGTTCCGTCAAAATCGCCATGACCTGCCCCGAAGCTAGCATTTCTGGTCACACATACATGTCCGTCATTTGTCATGGCAACTTGCAGTGTGAATGGGCCATCAGCAGATAAAGATCATAGGCTGAAGCTTGGGCCAGCCCATGCAGGAAATACAATTCCCACGGTGAAGGAGACCGCAAAAGACCCCTGCCTGAGACCCCGGAGAGCAGCCGCCGGTCTGAGGACACAAAATTGACTTTGACGGACCGAAGGACTGATCCAGGATCAGGCGACAGCTTCCTGAGTTCACGTGCTCACGAATGTTCATCTGCGTGTCTCAGAAAGCTTGCTAAGATCTCCCAGCCACCAATGAGACTGCTACTGGTCGTCATGACCAGGGCTTTTTTTGTAGAAAAAGCCCAGCAGGAACTCATTAGCATAATAGGCCACACCAATTAGCATATTAGGCCACACCCCTGACAGCACAGCTCATTAGCCTATTAGGCCACATCCCCCATGTTACCAGAAGCGTGGTCATCCAGCCACACCCACCTTTTGCTTCTTATTCTGTTTACCTTGTTTGTTGTCAAAATGGCCAGGGCTTCTTTTGTAGCAAGAACTCCTTTGCATGTTAGGCCACACACCCCTAATGTAGCCAATCCTAATGAGTTTCTGCTGTTGGGTGTGGCCTATTATGCTAATGAGTTCCTGCTAGGCGTGGCAAACTCGGGAGCCAGCCGGAACTCTGTTCCTGTGCGTTCCTGCCCCCAAATAGCCCTGATCATGACTAAGAGGTTTGGAAGGCATTAGAGAGATACTGCGTTCATCTGTACTATTGTCATTCCTGTAGTGCTCCGTGAAGAGCTTGCTGACGAACATCTGCAGAGAGACGGAGTGAAAAAGATATTTGAAAAAGCTTCCTGTTCCGGAGGAGCATGTCCTCTCTCTCTCTCTTTTACATTCCTTGGATTCTGACATATTTTTCACATGCATCATTTCTTTCCACATCAGTGAAGGTTTTCCCCCCCCTGTGTTTAATGGCTGACAACAGATGAAGAAGAAGAGATTGGATTTATACCCCACCATTCACTATCCAAAGGAGTCTCAGAGCGGCTTACAAACTCCTTTCTCTTCCCCTCCCCACAACAGATACCCTGTGAGGTAGAAGAAGAAGAAGAGATTGGATTTATACCCCGCCCTTCATTACCCAAAGGAGTCTCAGAGCGGCTTAAAAACTGCTTTCCCTCCCCCTCCCCACAACAGACACCCTGTAGGTGGGGCTGAGGGAGCTCTGACAGAAACTGCTCTTTTTCGAGAACAGCTGTGCCAGAACCATGGCTTGCCCAAGGTCATCCAGCAGGTGCAAGTGGAGGAGTGGGGAATCAAACCCGGTTCTCCCAGATCAGAGTCTACGCACTTAACCACTACACTGAACTGCGGTCACACACACTAAAGAATCCACTTCCAGTGCACTTTCCACCTGGATTTTACTGTGTGAACTAGCCAAATCCAGTTTGAAAATGCATTGAAAGCGGATTGAAAGTGGATTTAGTGTGTGTGTGTGTGACTGCAACCAATGCCTATTGCCTTGAAGGGTTTGGTGTCGTGGTTAAGTGCACGGACTCTAATCTGGGAGAACCGGGTTTGATTCCCCCACTCCTCCACGTGCACCTGGCTGGATGACCTTGGGTCAGTCACAAGCTCTGGCACAGCTGTCCTTGAAAAAGAGCCGTTTCTGTCAGAGCTCTCTCAGCCCCACCTCCCTCACAGGGTGTCTGTTGTGGGGAGGGGAAGGGAAAGGAGTTTGTCAGCCGCTCTGAGACTCCTTTGGGTAATGAAATCTCCTCCTCCTCCTCCTCCTCCTCCTCCTCCTCCTCCTCTTCTTCTTCTTCTTCTTCTTCTTCTTCTTCTTCTTCTTCTTCTTCTTCTTCTTCTTCTTCTTCTTCTTCTTCTTCTTCTTCTTCTTCTTCTGGGTTGGTTGTAATCTGATAACACACTATTAGCCCTGAAATGGATGGCTCAGGCTAGCTGGATCTTGAGAGCTCATCAGGACCGGCCCTGGTTAGTACTTAACCACTACGTTAACTAAACTAAGGTTTTCTAGTCTAGTTTCTTTCTTTCCCTCACATCTCCATTAAGACACCTTAAAGTGATAACACCCCTAAAAGAATCCGGGAAGGTGGCCAGGGCTGAGTTCATAATATTTACATCAAGATATTGTCCTAGTACCATTCTCTGTGGTCTTTGACCACAGGCCTGTATATATTTATTCATACTTACAGAATGTATTTTATACAATGAATGTTACTTATGATAAGACATTTGCAATATAAAAAACATAACAAAATGTGTTAAAATGTATAGAATAGTGGTTTTTCTTCCATGGGTTATATGTTTTTTTCCACTGATCATGATGAAGCATTAAAACATAAAATGCCTCACAAGACTGTTGTAAGAACATAAGAACATAAGAGAAGCCAATGTTGAATCAGGCCAATGGCCCATCTAGTCCAACACTCTGTCACACAGTGGCCAAAATATACCAGGTGCCATCAGGAGGTCCAGCAGTGGGGCCAGGACACTGGAAGCCCTCCCACTGCTGCCCCCCCCCCCAGCACCAAGAATAGAGTGCATCACCTGCCCCAGACTGAGAGTTGCTATCTATACCTTGTGGCTAATAGCCACTGATGGACCTTTGCTCCATATGTTTATCTAATTCCCTCTTGAAACTGTCCATGCTTGTAGCTGCCACCACCTCCTGTGGCAGTGAATTCCATGTGTTAATCACTCTTTGGGTGAAGAAGTATTTCCTTTTATCTGTTCTAACCTGACTGCTCAGCAATTTCATGGAGTGTCCACGAGTTCTTGTATTGTGAAAAAGGGAGAAAAGTACTTCTTTCTCAACCTGCTCAATCCCATGCATAATCTTATAAACTTCGATCATGTCACCCCTCAGCTGTCGTTTCTCCAAGCTAAAGAGCCCCAAGCGTCTTACCCTTTCTTCATAGGGAAGGTGTTCCAAGCCTTTTATCATCCTAGTTGCCCTTCTCTGCACTTTTCCCAATGCTAAAATATCCTTTTTGAGGTGTGGAGACCAGAACTGTACACAGTATTCCAAATGATGTCGCACCAATGATTTATACAGGGGCATTATGATTGTCAGGTATGGAGCAAGCATGATTTTCAGGCAAACTTATCTTGTTCAACTCCTTCAGTTACACAGGTGGGGCGCTCCTGATCAACCCACCTCAATTTCCCTGGTGAAGATCATTGTGAGCCCATTAGAGAGTCAAGCAGCTTTGAGCCCGCACTTGGTTGTTTCAGCTTGTGGTTGCCTTTGCTCAATCCAAGAACTAGATTATCTTATTTACTGGATTCGTGGGCAGACACCAAACGAACACCAGGAGTCTAAGTAGTAAGTTTCAATGAAAAAAATGCTGAAAAAGATTCCCCCCCCTTTTTTTACTGTGGGCTTTTGGAAATTAGAGGCAGTGACAGAAGTGAGTGTGTATTGTCGTTGGTGCTACTGTGAGAAAGCAGTTGCATTGTGTGAGAAAACAGTGTAGATGTGCAAATTGGACACATCCAAAATCAGTTGCTGAATGATCAGGTCTTTGATTATGATCGATTGACAAGGTGTGAGCCAAACCAGCAGGCGGCTGAATCTAACTAGTTAACTGTCAGAAAAAGATGGAGAACCATGTATGCTGTCCTGAACTCTTTGGAATAAGAGAGAGATAAAAAATATCTGAGTGAAATAGGTCAGGGATCAGTCCAGACAAGAACATTTAATTAATCGTGGGGCAGATTTACCAATCTCAGGTGTGAGGATGGCTGGACTGTGGTTTCCTGTGGCTTCAACACTGTTGGTACCGAATCGCTTCTTGGTGGTCTAGACTGAATCGCTTTTTGGGTGTTGAGACGTCAGTGGCACTAGGCAAGAGCTCCAAACCTCAATTTTGCTGCCTTTCTGAGGCTGTGAGGGAGCAATGAGGTAACTTATGATAAAAAATAAATAAAAGGAAGAAACAGTGTTAGCAAAAAGTCTGTCTTTAATACTTTTCCCCAGTTCTTTTGGCAGTAACACACAACTGGCTTCAGAAACAAACACAGAAGATTTCAGTCCTGCCGACCAGGGCTTTTTTGTTTGTTTGAAAAAGAGATGCCGGAACTTTCTAGAGGGAAATGAGGATTTCAACCTGTATACTGAAAACTCATGAACTTTTAAACATTTTTAAAAGAACTTTCTCGAGGAGGTTCCAGAACTCTGTTCCAGTGTGTTCCCTCAGGGAAAAAAAGCCCTGCTGCCGACTAATATAGGCCTTGTCCCTAACTTATCTAAGAATTGGCAAGCAGGCTATTGACTACTACATCTGCTAGAAGCTTCTTAACGCTAGAAATGGCACCTCTTAACTTTGGGGCAAACTACAGAGAATATTGAACTTCCATGACTAGAACTCCCAAAGATTTTGAGGGGTGGGGAGCTAAAAAGAAGCCGTGGGGGTGACGGCAATGGGTCAGAGTTCTGGCACCATCTCACTGCTTCCCTGATCAAAATATCCCCTTCCCTGAGCCTAGCAGGGAAGCCGGAAAATGGGTACCTGTTCTTTTCCTCATGAAGGCTAAAAGCAGCTGGGGGGGGGGCATTTTTGATCAGGGAAATGGCACATGGGAAGAGAAGGACCTCTTCCCCAACATGTTAGGCTGCCAACCTCCAGGTGATGTAGAAACAAAAGAGAGATCACGGGAAGGATGCGAACAAAGAAGAAAACGACCATGATGTAGTATTACGAAAATATATTTAGACTGCTGTTTTGCAGTGAGGAGTGTTTCTTCAACAATTGATAAAGATGTATCCATACACACAACGGAAATTGCATAATACTCCCGTTTTACAGTTTTATCGCAGCACAGAAAGGATCTTGTTTCATTGGAGTGGGAAGGATGTTGAGATTAGAACTGTTGATGTGTAAATCAATGTTACTTACGCAGCACACTGAGACAAAGCTGTAAAGCGAAACGGGAGTATATGCAGTTTCCGTTGTTGAAGAAACGCTACTCACTGCAACACGGCAGTCTAAATAAGAACATCAGAGAAGCCAATGTTGGATCAGGCCAATGGCCCATCCAGGCCAACACTGTCACACAGTGGCCAAAAATACCAGGTGCCATCAGGAGGTCCACCAGTGGGGCCAGGACACTAGAAGCCCTCCCACTTTTGACTCCCCCCAAGCACCAGGAATACAGAGCATCACTGCCCCAGACATAAGAACATCAGAGAAGCCAATATGGGATCAGGCCAATGGCCTCTCCAGTCCAAAACTCTGTCACACAATGGCCAAAAATACCAGGTGCCATCAGGAGGTCCAGCAGTGGGGCCAGGACACTAGAAGCCCTCCCACTGCTGCCCCCCCATCACCAAGAATAGAGTGCATCACCTGCCCCATAACCTGTTCCATACCCACCCACCCCCTAGCTCCTTTCTGAGGCTACATTATTAGGGTTTCCAGGTCTGGGTGGGGAGATATCTGGAGATTTTTGGGGTGGAGCCTGGGGAGGGCGGAGTTTGGGGAGGGGAGGGGCCTCCACAAGATGTAACGCCATACAATTCACTCTTTCGAGCAGCCATTTCCTCCAGGGGAACTGATCTGGGTCGCCACCTGGAGATCAACTGTAATAGCGGGAGATCTCCAGGTGACACCTAGAAGTTGACAACCCTATAAGTTATGCATTAAGGAGGGATCTCATGGTGGATCCTCTGCCCACATGTAGCACAAAATTCAAGTCCAGGGGCACCTGAAAGACCAACAATATTCTCCCCCTGTCTGATGAAGTAAGCTTTGACGGACAAAAGCTTACACCACAGAAAACTTTATGGGTCTTTATGGTGCTACGGGGAGGGGGGAAGGTGGCATGGTACAGCCCAGTCTTGTCAGATCTAGGAAGCTAAGCAGGGTCGGTGCTTGGAAAGGAGACCACCAAGGAAGACTCTGCAGAGGAAGGCCACGGCCAACCACCTCTGCTTCTCACTTGCCTTGGAAGCCCCTTGCTGGGATTGCCAAGAGTCAGCTTTGACTTGATGGCATTTATGTACGTGTCCCCATTACTGGGAAGGGAAGGAGGCATGGTATGGCCCAATCTCATCAGATCTCAGAAGCTAAGGCAGGGCTGGTATTTGGTATGGAGACCACCATGGAAGACTCTGCAGAGGAAGGCAATGGAAGAACCTCTGCAGAGAAAGGCAATGGAAGAACCAAGGAAGAACCTCTGCTTCTCGCTTGCCTTGAAAGTCCCTTGCTGGGCTCACCACAAGTCAGAAGCTAAGCAGAGGAGATACTTGGAAGGGAGACCACCAAGGAAGGCTCTGCAGAGGAAGTACATGGCCGATCACCTCTGCTTCTCCCTTGTCTCAGAAACCCCTTGCTGGGCTCACCATAAGTCAGAAACTAAGCAAGGTTGGTGCCTGGAAGGGAGAACACCAAGGAAGGCTCTGCAGGGGAAGGCACTGGCAAACCACCTCTGCTTCTTGCTTGCCTGGAAAGCCCCTTGCTGGGGTTGCCAAGAGTCAGCTCTGACTTGATGGCATTTATGTACATGTCCCCATTACTGGGAAGAGAAGGAGGTGTGGTATGGCCCAATCTCATCAGATCTCAGAAGCTAAGGCAGGGCCAGTACTTGGTAGGGAGACCACCAAGGATGACTCTGCAGAGGAAGGCAACAGCCAGCCACCTCTGCTTCTCGCTTGCCTTGAAAGTCCCTTGCTGGGCTCACCACAAGTCAGAAGCTTAGCAGGGTTGGTGCCTGGAAGGGAGACCACCAAGGAAGACTCTGCAGAGGAAGGCACTGGCCAACCACCTCTGCTTCTCCCTTACCTTGAAAGTCCCTTGCTGGGCTCACCACAAGTCAGAAGCTAAGCAGGGTTGGTGCCTGGAAGGGAGACCATCAAGGAAGGCTCTGCAGAGGAAGGCACTGGCCAACCACCTCTGCTTCTCCCTTACCTTGAAAGTCCCTTGCTGGGCTCACCACAAGTCAGAAGCTAAGCAGGGTTGGTACTTGGAAGGGAGACCACCAAGGAAGACTCTGCAGAGGAAGGCAATGGCCAGCCACCTCTGCTTCTCCCTTACCTTGAAAGTCCCTTGCTGGGCTCACCACAAGTCAGAAGCTAAGCAGGGTTGGTGCCTGGAAGGGAAACCACCAAGGAAGACTCTGCAGAGGAAGGCAATGGCCAGCCACCTCTGCTTCTCCCTTACCTTGAAAGTCCCTTGCTGGGCTCACCACAAGTCAGAAGCTAAGCAGGGTTGGTGCCTGGAAGGGAGACCACCAAGGAAGACTCTGCAGAGGAAGGCAATGGCCAGCCACCTCTGCTTCTCGCTTGCCTTAAAAGTCTCTTGCTGGGCTCACCATAAGTCAGAAGCTAAGCAGGGCGAGTGCTTGGAAGGGAGACCACCAAGGAAGGCTCTGCAGAGGAAGGCACTGGCCAACCACCTCTGCTTCTCACTTGTCTCAGAAACCCCTGGCTGGGGTCACCAGAAGTTGGCCATGACTTGACAGTACTTCACACACACATGTACACATACTTACACGAGATGCTACTGATACTCCAGTATTGCTTTGCTACATCAAGCTAATATGGCTACTCCTTTTAAACTAACCCACTTAATGTATAACTTGGCCTTTAGACCCAGAATCCAATACTAGACCCGGGGAGCAATTGATTCACATTCACGCTGACCATCTAGCATGGGGGTCCCCCCCACCGTTTCTGAGTCTGGGGGGCACCTTTGGAATTTTGACACAATGTGAGGGGAGTAGCTCCAAAATGGCTGCCACAGGGGGTGGCGCCAGCCGTAAAAATGGCCGCCGGGGCTTCACTTCAGTCACACAGCGAAGACCCTTGTGCCCTCCTGGCAGCTGCCGCCAAAGCAACATTATTATTTTTAAAAAAAATCTGCACAACCAATCAAATCGACGACGGCCTATCAAAAAGCCTTGCTGGGCAAAAGCACCCCCCCCCCAGTGATTCTTCTCTTGAAGTCTTGGAAGGGCTGTCACTGAGAGGAGGGCAGGGGGAGCCGTTCCCGTCGGCAGCAGAGGGCGGGGCTCACAATGACGGGTTTAAATCAAGGGCGGGGAGGTACCGGCTGGATCTTAGGGGAAACTCTCTTACAGTAAGAGTTGTGTAACAGTGGGATCGGCTGCCCGGGGAGCTGGATGCAAGTTATGCTTGGAATATGCTACGGTTGGACAGTTTGTGCTGGTTACGAACCGTAATAAAGAGTTCTATTCTGTTCTGCTTGGGGAGGTGGTGAGCTCCCCCTCCCTGGCGGTCTTGAAGCAGTAGCTGGACAAACCCTTGTCAGGGTTGCTCTAGGCTGATCCTGTGTTGAGCAGGGGGGGTTGGACTAGATGGCCTGTAGGGGCCCCTTCCAGCTCTGTGATTCTAGGATTCTATTAATCAAACATTGTTGGTCTTAAAGGTGCCGCTGGACTCAGATTTTGTTCGTCTGCTTCAGACCGACACGGCTACCCACCTGGATAATCTAACCCATTATCTTTGAGAACTCAGCCCGCGTACGCAGACGGGATGTGTCAAGCCTACGGCTGATCAGAGGCATTCCGTCTTGTATTTCTGCCTCAGGGCCTTCTGCACATTTTGGATCTTCTCGGTGATGACGGTGTCACTCAGATGGTCCCCAAATTTCTGCTTCAGCAACACCCGGATGATTTTAATGCACCTCTCGTCCATCATGGGCTTCGCTTCCCGGAACGTATTTCCTCGTCTCCCTGTGATGGAGTGGCTTTGGATGTAGTCGGACGTGAAGAGCTTGTTAAGCAGCGTCTTGCAAGCGGTACTGATTTTCTGGTCAAACCGAATGGCTTCTCTGAGTTGATCCCTGGTGTAGCCGTTGAAGAGCTCGTCTACCTCGCAGGGGTGGCGCGGAGGCTCTTGTTCCTTCGACGAGGAGGACTCCAGGAGCTGCACTTTCTGCTTCAAGGAGAAGACTTCTTGCTGGAGGCTGAAGACCATCCTTTCCAGTTGTTCGATCTTCTCTTCCCTGGAGGGACCATGCAATGTATTTTATTTACTGTTTAGATTTTTAGAAGAAGGAGAAGAAGGAGAAGAAAGGAGGAAGGAGGAAGGAGGAAGGAGGAGGAGGAGGGGGAGGAGGAGGAGGAGAGAAGGAGAAGGAGAAGGAGGAGAAGGAGAAGGAGAAGGAGAAGGAGAAGGAGAAGGAGAAGAAGAAGAAGAAGAAGAAGAAGAAGAAGAAGAAGAAGAAGAAGAAGAAGAAGAAGAAGAAGAAGAAGAAGAAGAAGAAGAAGGGATTTAAACCCCCCCCTTCAGTGGGAGTCTCAGAGCGGCTTACAAACTCCTTTCCCTTCCTCTCCCCACAACAGACACCCTGTGATGTTGGTGGGGCTGAGGGAGCTCTGAGAGAACTTGTGACTGGCCCAAGGTCACCCAGCTGGCTTCATATGGGGGAGTGGGGGAATCAAACCTGGTTCTCCAGATTAGAGTCCGCCACTCTTAACCACTACACCAAACTTGGCTCTCCCGATGGATCTCATGCCAACTTACAACACTACAACCGATAAAGTAAAAACAACATAACCAAGACAAGCTTGATTCCATCAGAACTTAGAAATAATGCAGTCAATATGACAAACTACAACCCAATATTCAATAGATTAAAATTCTTTGCATTTATATGAGGATCTACCTGTTTAAGATTCTAGTGGTTATTTATGTTAGATCATTTTATTAGAGTATGCAGCAGTTTCTGATATATGGATATGTTTACACATGAATCTACTCTTGTTATTGTCTCCAAGTAGCTGTATGATATGTTAAAATAAATAAAAAGAAGTTAATAAAAAAAGAATAAAAGGGATGCACAATGGGGGTTGTGATATGCAAAGGAATGAGTTGAGACTGAGTGAAATAATCTATTTGCTATATTTTACTAACTGTTCTCATTTATTAATCAAAATATTATGCGTAAATTATTTGAAAATGCATACATGACCATAAATTACTATATACCTCAAAAAAAAAAAAAAGAACTTGGAAGCTAAGCAGGGCCGACTCGGGCAAGTATTTGGATGAGAGACCTCCAAGGAATACCAGGGCTGGGACGCAGAGGGAGGCTAATCAAGCAACCTCTCTGAAAAGGTCTAAGCCCCCAGTAGGGGTCACCAGAAATCAACCAGGATGTCTAGGCAAGCACGCAAACACACACAGAATATTTTTTTTAAAAAATATATATATAAAACCAAATAGCAAATATAAAATATTAACGTTAAAATATTAAGATGCGTGGCTATCACCGTACCACTATTAAAAGAGTGCAGACCCTCCAAAGGCCAGCCCTCCAAAGGCCACCCTCAACAATTCAGCCTTACATGACCTGTGGAAATGAAACACATCCGACAGGCAATGCTCCCTCTAAGCCGCGGAGTCTCGTGAGCAAAAATTCTACTTTGTGAGCGACTGGCATTAAAAGTTGGGAGCGAGCGATCTGGCTGCTGCATAAATCAGTTTGCTCTGGAGCCCTCCTCCCTGAGCTAAGATGAAAATGTGTGAGCTGGAGGCTAAAAACTCAGCTTAGAGGGAACATGGCCAAGTGTTCATTCCACAGGGTCAGGGGCCACAGCTGAGAAGGCCCTTCCCCTGGTGACGGCTAACCAAGCCATCCTGGGGCCAGGAACCTGCCAGAGGTCCCTAGATCATGACCAAAGGGATCATGGGGGGCTGTAATGGGAGAGGTGGTCCCATAAGTACGAGGGTCCCAGACTGCTGAGGGCTTTGAAGGTCAATGCCACTACCTCGAATTGGATCCAGGGATTAATTGGTAGCCAGTGCAGCTGCTGCTGCAGAACTGAAGTAACATGAGCTGGACACGATGTTCCAGTCAGTAACCCGGCAGCTGCATTCTGGACCACCTGCAGTTTCTGAAGTGTTTTCAAGCAATAACTCGGCATGCTCAGGACTGGGCTGAGGGGTGGTTCTGTTTTGTCAGTCAGCCTTATCAGAGATCTTAAGATGCTCTGCTTTGTTCAGTGACGCTTACTCCTAGGTAAGGCTGAGTTCAGGCTGGCAGTTTGAAGCGGGAGTACAGACTGATAGTACAAAGTGCTTGAGCATATCAAGGTGTATTATAACATACATCAGTGTCAAAGCAGATACTAATACACAAGAAACGGAAAGTTTTCTTTCAGGTGAAGGTGAACTTCTATCAGAATAAGAGTGAAGACAAAAACCTCCGGAATGACTCTTCATTTCGCCTCCTCACCAGAAAAATTCCTGTGCATCATGAACTAAGTCACGCCCAGTGAAAAGTTGTTCTAAGAATGTATTTATGGTAGAAAAACCAGGAGAAGATCTGTACATGATATGTTAAACTGTGGTATGAATGAAACTAGACAAGCATAGGGATTTTTCTGATGAAGAGGCGAAACGAAATGTCATTCCGGAAGAACAGGAGATCATTTGGTGGTTCTTCATGATTCATTCTTTTCAAACGAGTTCGCAGGAATAATAAGGGCAGAACTACATACTTGTCTCAAGGCTAGCTCTAAAATGGGCAGCCCTATGTTAAGGTCTCCCACATTTTCCCTCTAATATGTAAGTGCTCTGACCCATGTCATAAGATCATTATGTTCTGCATTTCTCTATCTCACCACTAGTGGGAGTCAATGTATGGACTGGAGACAGGGAGCCGCGCAGCAAAATGACATCAGCAAGTATTCTAGGGGAACTAGCACTAAGGGAGAAGAGAACACAGGGCCAGGGTTCCCTCTAAGCTGCTTTAGCGTGAGCTAGCTCACATTTTTTGTAGCCTCCAGCTCACACATTTTTTGTCTTCGCACAGGAAGGATGGATCCAGAGCAAACTAATTTACGCGGGAGCCAAATCGCTCACCGCTTTCATGCCAGTAGCTCACAACGCAGAATTTTTGCTCACGGGACTCCACAGCTTAGAGGGAGTATTGCACAGAGCTGCCATTTTTGGCAGCAGTCCTGTGTCAAGATGGAAATGTGGACATCCACGGTGGTGGTGGTGGTGGTGGTGGAAAGTACCATCGAGTCACAGATGACTTCATGGTGACCTCTTAGGGTTTTCAAGGCAAGAGACGGAGATGATTTGGCAATGCCTGCCTCTGCGTAGCCACCCTGGACTTCCAAGTGCTAACCAGGTCTGACCCAGCTTAGCTTCTAAGGTCTGATGAGATCAGGCTTGGCTGGGCCACCCTGATTCAGGGCAGATGAACACAGGTGGCTTGCCATTGCCTGCCTCTTCTTACCAACCCTAGACTTCCTTGGTGGTCTCCCTTCCAAACTGGAGAGCCAGTCTGGTGTAGTGGTTAAGAGCGTGGACCAGGGGTGTCGAACTCATTTGTTATGAGGGCCAGATCTGACATCAATGAGACCTTGTTGGGCTGGGCCGGGTGTGTCATAAAATGTGGGGAATCAAACCCGGTGGGGAATCAAACCCAGTTCTCCCAGATTAGAGTCTGCGCACTTAACCACTACACCACTACACCAAACTGACCTGGCCCCCTGGGCTGCATGTTTGACATCCCTGGTGCGAACTCTAATCTGGGACAGCCCAGTTGGATTCCCCACTTCTCAACATGCATCTGCTGGTGTGACCTTGAGTCAGTCATAAATTCTTTCAGAACTGTTCTCTTGAGGGAAGTTCTCGAGAGTCCTCTCTCAGCCCCACCTACCTCACAGGGTGTCTGTTGTGGGGAGGGGAATGGGGAAGGGATTGTAAGCCACCCTGAGATTCCTTTGCATAGTGAAGGGTGGGGTATAAATCCAATCTCTTCTTTTCTTCAGCTAACCAAGGCCGACCCAGTTTAGCTTCTACAATCTGATGAGACTGGGTTAGCCAAGGCCACCCAGGTCAGGATAGATGGTGGTTTACCATGGCCTGCCTCTGTGTGGCAACCCAAGACTTCATTGGTGGTCTCCCATCCAAGTGTTAACCAGATCTGACCCTGCTTAGCTTCTAAGATCTAATGAGATTGGGCTAACCTGGGTCAACCAGTTCAGGGCAGGTCTGCACTAACATGAAGTCAAATTATCCTGGGGTCTGGGAGAGTTCCTTCTGAGATATTCCAGTTTTCAGCCATCACCAGTGCATGACAATTAAAAATGTAGGCGTTTCCGCCCAGGACCTGTCCAATGGGAAATCTCAGTGTGTCGACGCAGACCTGTTAGTTTTTTTTTTCAGGTGTGTCTAATTTAAATCCCATTATATTCCTGCAAGCTACCGGAAATGCAGTTTGGGGCAGACGGACTTCTCCTCTAGCACAAATTACTTTTCTGCCTCACAAGAACCAAAGGCTTTCCAGATTACCTCAAAAATCATCTGAGTTGCCTTTGACTTGTCAAGGCTAGAGGAAGGAAACCAACAACTCAGGGTGGAAGTGAAAGCTTTCTGTTTCTCTGATCATCATCCCAAAGATGGACACAGAATGTTTTGTGAAATCCTGACCAGTTTTGTTAGGCACAGAACTGTTCAGGGAGAGTCCACATCAGTCAATCCAAGCTATCTCAAATGTTAGAAATATGAAAAAATAGAGGGATTGTTTTTGTCAAGCAGTGTAGGAACTTGAACCCGTATCTGGCACCTCTGTTTGCCCATTGAACTGCCTACTTTGGGCACATGGACACATGTTGCTGCCTTTTACGGAGTCAGGCTATTGGTCCCAAGGTAACGTTTTGTCTACTCAGACTGGCAGCAGCTCCCCAGGGTCTTAGGTCAAAGTCTTTCACGTCACCTGATCCTTATGGGAGATGCTGGGGATTGAACCTTCTGCATGCTTAGCAGATGTGAGCCACGGCCCCTCTGTGGCGCCCTCTTATTAGGGAGGACTCATTTTCTCTTTAAATTTATATTTTGTGTTCCTAAACAGGGTCAATTCGGCTGCCACCAGGAATTTAAACAAATTCCAAATCTTTTCTCATTAGCTTGTTGGTAAAGTGACCTCGAATCTGGGCTTTTCAAGGGTCTCTGTGGTCCTGAGGAAAGATTGTACTGAATTCTGGAACTCAAACAAAATGTGATTTATTGAATAAAAATTTTAAACATAAATAAGTTGTTTGTTAACTATAACTGTTTAAGGGAAGAGAAACTGGAAAAATTAACTGTCAGGGTATCACACAGAGTCTTTTGTCACAAGATCTTTCTCTATTAAGGACCTCTCTCCTTTTCAATAGACCCTCAATCTGGCTAAGCTCTTTATTTTGTGCTTAGTTTCCTTTTAAACTTTAGGATGTCTCAGATCCTTCTCGTAACTCTTCCACATTTAAACTTTCAACAACATATTTTCTGAACACCTCAAGCTTTCACACAGCACTCTGTCCTCTTTCTCTGATAGACTCTCTAACTGACAGACTCTCATTCAAACCCCAAAAACTCCAACTGAACTGCTTCAAGACCCTCATTCCAAGCAACCCCCTCCCACAATCTGCCATCCATCAATCACATCACACTAGTTTCTCTCAATCATTCTACTCTGCTATCACTGCATACTCCAAACAAACATTTAAAGACACACTCTCACTAAAGACAAGGAACCATTACACCCTCCCCTTCAGGAAATAGCTGAGGGCCCAACCTCCTCTGCCTCATAAACACTCTTCCTCCAGAGGAGGAAGCACAGTGTCTTGAAGGGCCAATGAGATTGAGAGCTGGTGGAAGCAGTTGACTGTAGGCTCCAATCAGATTCTAGCCTGGATCTACTGTTTCAGTCTGAGCAATAGTATGAAGACTTGTGTGGCCCTGGGTCTTTATGCCTACCTGGTATTTTGCCTCTGCCATGGACGGTTTTGAGGATTCTTGACTTTTGGCCTGACTCTGGCCACTCTTCTACTGCATCCTATGGACTGGTTGCCTGGATCTGACCCTCCGGCCCATCTGACCCTTGTATTAAGTATGGACTTTTCTGGCCAATTTTTAACCTATGCCTAGGGTATTGCAATTGATTTCCAGACAACAATGGCAGCTTTGGAGGATGGATTGTATGGCATCATATCCTGTGGAGGAGACAGTTTGGTGTAGTGGTTAAGTGTGCGGACTCTAATCTGGGAGAACCGGGTTTGATTCCCCACTCCTCCACTTGCAGCTGCTGGATGACCTTCATCCAAAGAAAGGGAGGTACGGCTAGGGTATCTTGGGGAGAGGCTCCAGAAGCTACCCTGCGAATTTGGAGCCTCTCCCTCAAACCCCTCCCCTCCAGCCCCCATAGGATATAATGGGGCCGAATTGCCACTGAATTTCGGCGGCAATTCAGCGGCAAGCCGATTCAGATCAGAGAATCTGAATCGGCCTGGAGCAGCCCCAAAGGGGCCTGAATGGGCCATTTTCGGGGATGCATTCGGTTCAGACGAACTGAATGCACATCCTTAATGTGAACCTCCTGGCTTGAACAGGGAAACTGATTTTTCAGCTTTTTTTGTAAACAAAAGGAATATAATAAAATCTTCATTTTAGAAAAATACAGCCTTTTAAATGGGACTAATCTAAATTGGATACACCTGTTTCTCTCCCTGTTGAGCTTTAAATTGGCATGCATCTCTGTCTGTATCTTTGAGCTTCTTACACTATGAACCTTGTGGTCTGTTGAAACTGCTGAAATCAGGATGAGTGTATTTTTCAGGCATGTTTTTTAAAACTATTTTGTTTTTCAGTTTGGTGCAGTGGCTAAGTGCGTGGACTCTAATCTGGGAGAACCGGGTTTGATTCCCCCACTCCTCCACTTGCACCTGCTGGGTGACCCTGGGCAAGCCATAGTTCTGTCAGAGCTGTTCTTGAAAAAGTGCAGTTTCTCTCAGAGCTCTCTCAGCCCCACTTACCTCACAGGGTGTCTGTTGTGGGGAGGGGAAGGGAAAGGAGATTGTAAGCTGCTCTGAGACGCTGAGTGAAGGGCAGGGTATAAAGCCAATCTCCTCCTCCACCACCACCACCTCCTCCTTCTCCTCCTCCTCTACTTCTTCTTCTACTTCTTCTTCTTCCTCCCACCCCCAAACCCCATCCTCCCCAGGCTCCACCCCCAGTCTCTAGGAATATCCCGACCCAGAACTGGCAAGTTGAGGCTCATATGGTGCCCACTCTATGGTTGTTTAAGTGTCATGATAAGACACATCATTTTACCCAGGCTTTAAATATGGGACGGTGTTGTTGTTTTTTATCCTCCCAGTTTATAAAATGAGGTTTATAAGATTATGAATGGGATTGAGCAGGTTGAGAAAGAAGTACTTTTCTCCCTTTCTCACAATACAAGAACTCGTGGGCACTCCATGAAATTGCTGAGCAGTCAGGTTAGAACAGATAAAAGGAAGTCCTTCTTCACCCAAAGAATGATTAACATATGGAATTCACTGCCACAGGAGGTGGTGGCAGCTACAAGCATGGGCAGTTTCAAGAGGGAATTGGATAAACATCTGGAGCAGAAGTCCATCAGTGGCTATTAGCCACAGGGTATAGATGGGAACTCTCAGTCTGGGGCAGGTGATGCACTCTCTTCTTGGTGCTGGGGGGGCAGCAGTGGGAGGGCTTCTAGTGTCCTGGCCCCACTGCTGGACCTCCTGATGGCACCTGGTATATTTTGGCCGCTGTGTGACAGATTGTTGGACTAGATGGGCCACTGGCCTGATTCAACATTGGCTTCTCTTATGTTCTTATGTTCGTATGTTTTTAAAAACGATCTGCTTCTGGTCTGAAGTGTGTTCCGTGGATCATTTTTGTGTTGTTTGTGTCCAACGGCTTTTTAGTGTCCAACGGCATGTTGTTTATAGGGTTATATTATTTTAATTGTACGCTGCATCAAGCAGGACTTTGAAGGGGTGGCATCAGAATACATTCTAAATTTTTTTAAAAATGGAACTGTACACGGTGTTCCAAATGAAACAGCGCCATGGATCTATACAAGGGCATCTCGATATTGGCCGTTTTCTTTGCAGCCCCTTTCCTTTTTTTATCACTGATGCTCATGGATTCTCCATTTTCATGGAGATACCCACTGTAACCCCAAGATCACGGACTCTAATCTGGGAGAACTGGGTTTGATTCCTCTGTCCTCCACATGCAGCTGGTGGTGTGACCTTGGGTCAGTCACAAGTCCTCTCAGAGCTGTTCTCTCTCAAAAGAGCACTCTCAGCCCCCCCTACCTCATGGGGTGTCTGTGGTGGGAAGGGGAAGGGAAAGGAAAGGAGATTGCAAGCCGCTCTGAGATGCCTTTGGGTAGTGAAGGGGGTGGGGTATAAATCCAATCTCTTCTTCTCCTCTTCTTCAATCAGAAGCCCTGGTGTTTGGTGTAGTGGTTAAGAGTGTGCACTCTAATCTGGGAGGACTGAGGTTGATTCCCCACTCCTCCACATGTAACTGCTGGTGTGACCTTGGGCCAGTCACGAGTTTTCTCAGAGCTGTTCTCTCACGAGCAGTTCTCGAAAGAGCTCTCTCAGCCCCACCTACCTCCCAGGGTGTCTGTTGTGGGGAGGGGAAGGGAAAGGAGATTGTAAGCCGCTCTGAGACTCCTTCGGGTAGTGAAGGATGGGATATAAATCCAATCTCTTCTCCTCCTCCTCCTTCAGTCTTGTTTTCAGCCAACTCAGAGCCCATCAGCATACATTAAGGTTAGGAGTTTTTGCTCCGTTGTGTATTGCCTTACACTTACCAACATTGGAATTCACCGAGTCTCCATTTTCATTGAGATACCTACTATAACCCCAAGATCTCCTTCATCAGAATTCATTGAGTCTTAGGGTTGCCCGGTGTTTACCTTCTGCTGGTGGGGAGCTCCATGCTTCTTCCTGGGATTTTCCTGCGCACTCGTGAAGCATGCGCTCCACAATGACATCAAACAGAAGTGATTCCATCACACTGGGCATTTCGTGCAGGGGGTGGTCTAGCATTTGGCCCCAAAAAACCTATAGTCACCATAGAGCTTTTAGCCAAATGCTAGAGTGTCCCATGCACGACATGCCCAGGGGGGCTCTTCAGGGGTGGGGCTCTCCCTGGCGGCCAGCTGGTTGGCGGCAGATTGGGCTCCCCAAAACTGGGGGAACACCCACCCCCTTGGGGAAATGGCAACCCACCTGAGTCTCCATTTTCATTGGAATAGTCACTACAACCCCAAGATCTCTTTCAGTCTCAACCAGTTCAGTATCCATCAACATATATTCAAGGATGGATTTTTTGCTCCAGTGTGACCCCCTCTTGTACTTTTCACAATCCATCTGCCCCTCCTGAATAAATTTAGTCTCATCGGCAGAACTGGCCAGTGCATTGCTTCCCCCCTTCCCCCAACTCCAAAGCTTTTATGACCAAATTAACAACATTTCAGCCAAGTTCGGATGCCAGACACGGAGTTTTATGGATTTGTCTGAAAGGCAAAACTGAACCTCTCTCCTAAATGAACAAAATTCGAGTCCCGTGGTGCCTTTAAGAAAAGCAAAGTTTGATTCAAGGTGTAAGCTTTTATGTGCAAGGCACGCTTCTTCAGAAAGGACCTTGGAAGGGGGCATGGAAATATATTCTACATTTTTTTTAAAAAAGGAAATGTAGACAGTGTTCCAAATGATGCAGCACCATGGAATTTATTCAAGGGCGTGACAATATTGGCTGTTTTCTTCGCAGTCCTCCAAAGCTTCTACCTTGAATGAAACTTTGTTGGTCTCAAAGGCGCCGCCGGACTCGAACTCTCTTCTGCGGCTTCAGACCAACACGGCTGACCCACCTGAACCTACCCTCTCCCAAAAGTACTTTTTAAAAAGCATGAAATGATGCTTCATTTTTGTGCGAGTTGTCATTTGATAGTTAACGTTACCTTTTCAGAGAGATGTGTTTCTCACTGAGGACCAGAAGATCATCAGATTTCCTCCTCGATCCCGAAGGGGTGTAATCTAAAGACACAAGGGGGGGGGGAAGGCCGTGTAAGGTAACAGGCGCACCAAAGCAGTTAAAGAGGTTAAAAAGGTAAAGGTAAAGGTTCCCTTGCTCGAAAACCAGTCAAATCCGACTCTAGGGTTGCGGTGCTCATCTCCGTTTCAAAGCCAAAGAGCCAGCGCTGTCCGAAGACATTTCCGTGGTCACGTGGCTGGCATGACTAAACACCAAGGCGCACGGAATGCTGTTACCTTCCCACCTAAGTGGTACCTATTTATCTACTTGTAATTTCTTGCTTTTGAACTGCTAGGTTGGCAGGAGCTGGAACTAGAGATGGGAGCTCACTTCGTCATGCGGCACTCGGGTCTCTAACTGCTGAACTACTGACCTTCCACAGCCTGCAGTTCAGCGTCTTAACCACTTGAGCCACCACAGCTCCTAAAGAGGTTAGGGCTCCTTAATAAGTTACTATTATCCTTGTGGTGTTTGAAAATATGGGACTACTATGCTATGGATAAAATATCGGAAGTAATTGCTAACACTAATTTTTCATATAAGAAATCAGATCTTCATTTGAAATGGTTTCCTTTTCTTGAATATATGTTTAATGCCGAGTTCTCTAAATTCACTGTTCCTAAAAAGCATTATGAAGTTTTTCACCACATGTAAACTATTTCGAATACCTTATTTGTTATTGTAGTAACTTTGCCGAGTTCCACTGTTGTAGAATGTTATAACTGTGTTTTGGTTTTTTTTACTGTTTATACTAAAATTAAAAAAATAAAAATAAAAAAAGAGGTTAGGGCTGTTTCGCTTGGAGAAATGATTGAGGGAGTGACATGACAGAGGTTTACAAAATCACGCAAGGGATAGAGAAGGTAGAGAGAGAAGGACTTCTCTCCCTTTCTCACAGTACAAGAATTCATTGGCACCCCTTGGGTGCGTTCAGACGCGCCGTTTGAGCCGTTTTCGGCACGGCTCAGAAACGGCTTTTCCCTGCGCGTTCACACGCCCAACATCTGCCCACTGTCCCCAGCCGTCGCTTTCTGGAGCAAACCCCCTTTGAAACGGAGTATTTTGACACCACTTACCCAAGTGGTGTTTTCCATGATTCTCCGTTTCAAGCCGCACTTTTCCCTGTCTGATCGCTCCATCCTGCCACTTCCGGGTGCTTCAACCCCCCCTCCCCTCTGGGAAGCTGCCTCCGGCTTCCGGCTTCAGTCCGCCATTTGTTTTTTTTTCCTTAGCGGTGTGCGCTTGAGCGGAGCTCCGCACTTAAGTTAAAAAAAGAAAAGCTTCACTGGTGCCTAGTTTAGGCATTTAGAGGAGTCTGGGATCTCGGGGAGGCCATTTTAAAAAGGAGTCTTCATTTAAACTTTAAAGGGACCCGTTGAGATCGCTCTTCTGCGCACCCGCCAAACTTCCTGTTCGGGAGAGGGCTGCCTGTGCGCATGCTCAAAGGAGAGGGGAACCCCCCCCCACCTGCAGGAGGACGGCGGGGAGCTCGGAAGGAGGAGGTGAGTCTGATCGCGATTCTCCAGTTTTAAAAACAAAACTCATCGTGCCGGACCAGTTTAAACCGCTCCAGCACGCTGTCTAAACGCACCCCTTGAGATTCATGTGCAGTAAGGTTAGAACAGATAAAAATAATGAACACAAGGAATTCACTGTTGCAGGAAGCGGTGACGGCTACAAGCACAGACAGCGTCAAGAGGGGACTGGATGAACATATGGAGCAGAGGTCGATGAGCGGCTATTAACTGCCAAGGTATAGATAGGAACTTAAGCAAACAAAAAAGACAGAAGGGCCTAGCGTGATGTAGTCCATGGGGTTGCGAGGAGTCGGGCTCGACCGTGCAACTGAACAACAACAATAGATGGAACACTCTGTCTGGGGCAGTGATGCACTGTCTCCTTAGGGCTTGGGGGGCAACAGTGGGGTGGGGCTTCTGGAGTTCTGGCCCCACTGCTGGACCTCCAGATGGCACCTGGGTTTGGGCCACTGTGTGACACAGAGTGTTGGACTGGATGGGCCATTGGCCTGATCCATCATTGGCTTCTCTTACATTCTTAAGTCTAGTGGAGACACAGCACTATATTTACTACTTCATCATGCTAAAGCAATAATATCCCAAAAGATACTTAGCAACAACATTCAGATACACATTAGTTGCTGTAGATTTTCCGGGCTGCGTGGCCGTGGTCTTGACATTGTAGGACCTGACCTTTCACCAGCCGCTGTGACTGGCCTCCTCAGAGGTAGAACACAGAAAGATGGAGGACTCAGACAAATTGAGACAGGATGCAGACTAGATGGACGTCTGGTTGGGTCGCCGGACACTCCGGTTCGGTGGGAGTTTCCCCGATTTGAATGGGCTCCTTCCCACTTGCCAGCCAGCTGGCGGGTGGGGGGAAGCCCCGCCCCCAAGAATGACCACCTGGCCTCTCACCTCTCCCCTGCAGCATTTAAACGAGGTCTTTAAGTGATGCTGGGGAGAGGCGGGGTCCGCACTTCTGCACTCTCAGCCCCAAATGTGGGGATCGGAGTGCAGGCATGGGTGGCCTCCCTCCCCTCCTAGCAGTGCTTTTAAAGGATGTCTTTTGGTGCTGCTGGGGAGGGGGGGGCTCTACTCCTCAATGTGATGACGTCACTTCTGTGTGATGTCATCACATCTGGGATGCCCCGCCCCTCCAGTACCGCGCCCCCCCCAGTCCCCTGCTGGGGACTTTGAGGGACCTGGCAACCCTATCCTCTGGTCTGATCCAGCAGGGGTCATTTCTCGTGAAGGCTTCTGCTGGAAGTTCCAGATGCCGTGTCCCCTGTCTCAGACCTCCAGACTGAGTGGCAAGAGAGACTAGATGGCTAGACAGGCACACTGACCTTTCTTCCTGTATCTACTCTTCTGGCACGGTCCTCTTTGAAATACAGATTGTATTCTCAGGGATCAATTTCCCCTTCCTCCTTCTCTCTCGGGATGAAGATGTGCTCTCTACCTGCATGCGCCGAGAGAGGGACATGAGGTCCTCCCTTGGCACCATGAGGCAGATGCGCCTCTCGCCATCTGTCTCCACCTTTTAGTAATCTATCATGTCCCTACTCTTTCCTATCCAAAGTATACTTCTCAAATAAAGAGAGAACTTCTCTTTATTTCTCTCCTAAACTTGCAGTGTGGCTCTGTGTAGCTTTGTAAGCTGAGTAACCTGGTAAAGTGACACTTCTGCATTTGTAGCTTTATTTAAACACTCTGCTAATGAATGGTGATTGGACTAACCACACCAGTTAACCTCAAAGGCCTCGATCTCTATGCCCTGGTGTTGACCCTCCAGAGGAACTGGTTGGCCACTGTGTGAGACAGGATGCTGGACTAGATGGACCACTGGTCTGATCCAGCAGGCTGTTCTGACAGTCTTATGAAGACCTCAGCTTCTATCCCCTGGTATTGGAACTTCAAAAGACCTTCAAAAGAACTTGTTGGCCACTGGTCTCATAAGAACATAAGAGAAGCCAATGTTGAATGAGGCCAATGGCCCACCTAGTCCAACACTCTGTCACACAGCGGCCAAAATATACCAGGTGCCATCAGGAGGTCCAGCAGTGGGGCCAGGACACTAGAAGCCCTCCCACTGCTGCCCCCTCCAGCACCAAGAATAGAGTGCATCACCTGCCCCAGACTGAGAGTTCCCATCTATACCCTGTGGCTAGTAGCCACTGATGGACTTCTTACCCAGCAGATGTCTTCTAATGTTCTTATGTATGTCCTGATGACTTATGAGCAAACAGGGAACATGACAATAATGAGCTAGATGTTCTGTCTCCATATTAAAAAAGCTTCCTTTCATTTACCTCTGTTTGTAGGGCTCGGCCTTGCCGTGACTTTTTGGTACGCTCCCGAAGCAGATATTGTCAGGAAGGGAGGCGGTGCGTGAAAAAGACTAGAAGGGCGAGGAGTCATTGGCTCAGACGGGTGGGATCTCATCGTCATGATGCTAAGGGTTTGTTCCTCACTTGGCCTGGAAGACATCGCCGGATCTTGCTGGGGGCTAGCCCCTCCATCTTCCATGATGTTCTTGAAGCTCCTGCCGTGAAACTTCCTCTCGCTGTTTGCAGGGTTCCATTTGGGAAAGGATTTCCTCGACCTCTTTGAGGGTGGTGGGCGTCCCAAATTCTGCACGTTCGGCTGCTGTTCTGCAGTCGGAGAAGTGTGTAGAGTCTCTGTTGCAAGATAATTACGCACGGTACTTACAAAGCCCTTACAGAGTGTTCATTGAGCATTAGGCATGTGAGCTTGCATTACTTATGATAGCCCTGTAGATACACAGAGACACAGATGAGACTCCTTTCTACTGAATCGGACCCTGTGGTTCACCAAGGCCAATACTGGCCCTTTCTGCACTCTCCTTTAAATTGATGTTCACCACGGTGTCCTCCAAGCCATTCTGCACTGAATCAAATTCAACCTTCTTTTCAATCCAGTTTTTTCTCCCCATTCTGCACTAAAATCGAGTTCAACCTTCTTTCTAGACCTAATGGAATTTGTCGTCGGCTCTTCAGTTTGGTGTAGTGGTTAAGAGTGTGGGTTCTAATCTGGAAGAACCAGGTTCGATTCCCCACTCCTCCGCTTGCACCTGCCAGATGACCTTGGACAAGCCATAGTTCTGGCACAGCTGTTCTTGGAAAAGAGCAGTTTCTGTCAGAAGTTCTCTCAGCCCCACCTACCTCCCAGGGTGTCTGTTGTGGGGAGGGGAAGGGAAAGGAGTTTGTGAGCCGCTCTGAGACTCCTTTGGGTAGTGAAGGACGGGGTATGAATCCAATCTCCTCTTCTACCTCACAGGGTGTCTGTTGTGGGGAGGGGAAGGGAAAGGAGTTTGTGAGCCGCTCTGAGACTCCTGTGGGTAGTGAAGGGCGGGGGATAAATCCAATCTCTTCTTCTACCTCACAGGGTGTCTGTTGTGGGGAGGGGAAGGGAAAGGAATTTGTAAGCCGCTCTGAGACTCCTTCCAGTAGTGAAGGGGGTGGGGTATAAATCCAATCTCTTCTTCTCTCTCTCATCTGGTCTTCACTATGAACATTTGCTAGGCTTGCCAATCTCCAGGTGGCACAATTGATCTCCAGAAGCCCAACATCGGTTCCCTGGGATAAAGTGACTGCTTTGGAGGGTGCACTATATGTCATTATATGCGACTGAGGCCCCTCCCCTCCCCAAACCCCGCCTTCCCCAGGCTCCACCCCCAAATCTCCCGGTCTTTCCCAAGCCAGAGCCGGCAACCTTAACATTTGCCCCTCCCGTGAAGTCTCCACCGACTTGCCACTTACCCAGCATCTCCAAGACTTCTCTGCCTTCGGGTGGCGTTTTCTCCAGGCCCAAATTTATTCTCTGCTGGAAAGGGGGAAAAAAAAGAAAAAGAAATCATGTTCATTGGCTCGAAGCCACCAAAGTGTTTCTGCTTGGATGGGAAGGATTTCTCCTACGGAGCTCGCCTCTCTCGTCTCCCCCTCCCAATGAAGCCTCCAGAGCAGCGGGGTGGGGAGGGGGGGGGGGAATTTAGGCTGCAGCAAGAGAGGAAAGACAGAAATGCTCCGCTGGATCCAAGCTGTTTGCTGTTAGTCTGTAGATTACGCAAGTCCGTAGTGTATAGTAGAACTGCTGGCAATTTACCTTGAAATGAAAGTCAGGATGAAGAAATGTTCTCTATTTAATTCCCTTTAAAAAAAAAAAGGAGATGTTTCTTTAATTTTCTGTCAATGGTTTCAGCTCCCCGTTTTCGCTGCCCTTTTTGTCAACTTGTTGCCATCGAGCCCCTTGTCCTGTTTTTGCTACACCATTTATCCTTTACTCATGTATGGCTAAAGCATTTCAATTATAATTTAAGTGGAGCTGCCTGCAGAGTCTTAATGCAGCATTACTGCTTTTCCCCAACCTGGATCCGGCAACCATAACCTCCCCATCCATAGTGCTGACAAGAGTTGTCCTTGAATGAGCAGTCCTTGAAAGAGCTCTCTCGGCCCCATCTACCTGTGTCTGTTGTGGGGAGGGGAAGGGAAAGGAGATTGTAAGCCGCTTTGAGACTCCGAGTGATGGGCAGGGTATAAATCCAATCTCCTCCTCCTCCTCCTCCTCCTCCTCCTCCTCCTCCTCCTCCTCCTCCTCCTCTTCTTCTTCTTCTGCTGCTGCTTCTTCTGCTTATTATTAGGAAGGGAACTGAAAACAAATCAGCCAGTATCATAATGCCCCTATATAAATCATTGGTGCCACCTCATTTGGAATACTGTGTACAGTTCTGGTCGCCACATCTCAAAAAGGATATTACAGCATTGGAAAAAGTGCAGAGAAGGGCAACTAGAATGATAAAAGGGTTGGAACACCTTCCCTATGAAGAAAGGTTAAAACGCTTGGGGCTCTTCAGCTTGGAGAAATGACGGCTGAGGGGTGACATGATCGAGGTTTATAAGATTATGAATGGGATTGAGCAGGTTGAGAAAGAAGTCCTTTTCTCCCTTTCTCACAATACAAGAACTCGTGGGCACTCCATGAAATTGCCAAGCAGTCGGGTTAGAACAGATAAAAGGAAGTACTTCTTCACCCAAAGAGTGATTAACATATGGAATTCACTGCCACAGGAGGTGGTGGCAGCTACGAGCATGGGCAGTTTCAAGAGGGAATTAGATAAAGATATGGAGCAGAAGTCCATCAGTGGCTATTAGCCACAGGGTATAGATGGGAACTCTCAGTCTGGGGCAGGTGATGCACTCTATTCTTGGTGCTGGGGGGGGCAGCAGTGGGAGGGCTTCTAGTGCCTGGCCCCACTGCTGGACCTCCTGATGGCACCTGGTATTTTTGGCCACTGTGTGACAGAGTGTTGGACTGGATGGGCCATTGGCCTGATTCAACATTGGCTTCTCTTATGTTCTTATGTTCTTCTTCTTCTTCTGCTTCTTCTTCTTCTTCCATAATCACCAGTAGAAACCACTGACACCAGGGCACGAGACCAATGCCTGGTCACTGAAGGCACGCTGGTGAAAAAGGCTTCTATAGTTCCTGGATATTTTCAGTGTTGAAGAGGAGCCCTTTGTTATGTATTAACTGGAATAAGATGGCCGCCACCGGGGTGGCCTGACCATGTGGCCCGACAAACCTCAGACCTTCGTTCCAAAGACAATGGCCCCTTCAGATCCGAAGGCGCATCTATGGGCTCGCCTGGATCCAAAAGTAGACCTATTGCATTGTTGATGTGTAAATAAGGCCAATCACAGGTGATAGGTGTGTGTGTGGGGGGTGGGGCATGCATAAAAGCCGGGCACTGACTGGTCCGTTCATCCTTCGTTCCTGATGTAATCCAATAAACAAGAGCTGATTCACTATGCTGAGTCTCCGGCCTCAGTAGTTTTCAGCCTTCATCCAGTTAAGTGGAGGAGAACAAAATTTTTGCAGCCATTGACAGCGACATTTAAGGTAACAAGGACGAAAAAGGGAAAAGAAGGAGAAATCATTCCTCTATCCCTCTCTTGGGAAAGTAAAGGGAACAAGGTACCTATCTGGCTTTTGTGCACCTGAGGATCTTGGTTAGCAATCACGTGCCCCTGCAGTTAGGGCTGCTGTGTTGGCTACTTAGATGTGAATATCATAGAATCCTAGAATCACAGTGTTGGAAGGGGCCCTAGAGGTCACCTAGTCCAACCCCCTGCTCAGTGCAGGATCAGCCTAGAGCATCCCTGACAAGTGTTTGTCCAGCCGCTGCTTAGAGACAGCCAGTGAGGGGGAGCTCACTACCTCCCCGGGCAGCTGATTCCACTGTTGCACAACTCTGACTGTCAAAAGGTTTTTCCTAAGATCCAGCCGGCATCTTCCTGCCCTTAATTTCAACCCATTCTTGTGAGTCCTCTCCTCTGTGGCCCACAGGACTGGCTCCCTGCCCTCCTCCAAGTGACAGCCCTTCAGATACCTCAAGAGAGCCATCCTGTCCCCCCCTCGACCTCCTCTTCTCCAGGCTAAACCTTCCCAAGTCCCTCGGCCTTTCCTCACAGGGCTTCTTGGTCTCCAGACCCCCCAATCATCCTCGTCGCTCTCCTCTGCACCTCTTCCATTCCGTCCACATCCTTTTTGGAAGTGAGGCCTCCAGAACTGCGCACAGGATTCCAGGCGCACCCTGACCAATGCAGTACACCGTGGCACTATGACATCTTGTGAACGTAAGATCCTGCCCTGCTGGATCAGACCACTGGTCCATCTACTCCAGCATCCTGTGTCACACACAGGGCTATTTTGGGGCAGGAACGCACAGGAACGGAGCTCCGGCTGGCTCCCAAGTTGGCCACACCCAGCAGGAACTCATTAGCATAAGAGGCCACACCCAACAGCAGAGACTCATTAGGATTGGCTACATTGGGGGGGCGGCCTAACATGCAAAGGAGTTCCTGCTCCCAAAAAAGCCCTGGGTTTTGACAACAGACAAGGTAAACAGAATAAGAAGCAAAAAGGTGGGTATGGCTGGATGACCACACTTCTGGTAACATGGGGGTGTGGCCTGATATGCTAATGAGCTGTGTTGTCTGGGGTGTGGCCTGATATGCTAATGAGTTCCTGCTGTTGGGTGTGGCCTATTATGCTAATGAGTTCCTCCTGGGCTTTTTCTACAAAAATAGCCCTGCTCACACACCAGCCATCAAGTTCCCCTGGAGGTCCAACGACAAGGCATAGAGACCGAGGCCTTTACCTGACGTTGCCTCCTGGCACTGAGATTCAGAAGTTGACTGCCTCTGAACGTGGAGGTTCCCTCTAGTCATTTTAGGTAGTAGCCATTGGTGGACCTCTCCTCTGTTTAACCTCCCCCTTTAAAGCCATCTGTGCTCGTGGACATCCTGATGACCCCCCCTGAATGACATCCACAATTTAATTACTCATTGAGTAAACAATTCCTTGTTCTGTCTCCAATCTGTTGCACATTGGCTTCTAGTTTTATGGGAGCGGGAGAAAAGGTGCTCTCTATCCAGGGGTCATTTCGTAGAAAAAGAGATGCAGGAGCTCATTAGCATAACTCATTGGCAACCAAACAGAAAGCCTAAACGCAGCAAGCACTGTGACCCACATGAGTGACATCAACCCTGGCCTGTAGCCGATGTGGGGCCCACGGGGCCTGGCCCCCTAGTGTTTCTCCTGGGCCCCCTCCCTTTCGGGGCTGCCCCCAAAGTGACCCAACTTACCACCTGCACCATGCTTTGGTTTAATTAGCTGGTGGGCCCCCCGAGGCCCCCTCCCAAAAAGTTCCCTAGCTACGGGGCTCAACCTACATCCATTTTTGCTCCTTTAGAATCCCTAGGCTTGGATAGAATTCCGGACGGCCTCAAGCCTTGTGCATGAGAGCCAGTTTGGTGCGGAGGTTCAGTGCGCGGACTCTAATCTGTAGAACCGGGTTTGATTCCCCACTCCTCGACGACGAGAGAGTAAAAGTTAAAAAAAAAAAGAAGTGATGAGATGCAGTGTTCCCCCTAAGCTGAATTAGTGTGAGCTAGCTCACAGTTTTTTAGCCTCCGGCTCACACATTTTTTTGTCTCGGCTCAGGAAGGAGGGCTCCAGAGCAATCGAATTTATGCAGCGGCCAAATATTGCTCGCTCACAACCTTAATGCCAGTATCTCACAAAGGAGAATTTTTTGCTCACGAGACTTCACAGCTTAGAGGGGAGCATTGGAGGACAGCGGACAGGAGTCGGGATCAGACATTCCCTGTGGTGTGCCTCGCCCCCAGCCAGCCAGAGGGACACTGCCGGCAGGCAGGGCATGGTGACGGCTCAACTCAGCGCAACTGTGGCACACATGAAGAATAAAATAAACTGGCTGGATGGGAGGTCGGGAGGCCTGGGCGTTAAGTCGGGGGTGGGGGCGGCCCCGAGATGCTGCACTGTAGCTACGGGCCTGAGCTGCTGGCACGGCCTTGGATCAGTTACAAGTTCTTTCAGAGCTGTTCTCTCAGCGGCAGTCCTCGAAAGAGCTCTCTCAGCCCCACCGACCTCACAGGATGTCTGTTGCAGGAGGGGGAAGGAAAGGAGATTGTAAGCCGCTCTGAGACTCAGCATGAACTCTTGGTTGATCACAAGCTAAACATGAGCCTGCAGTGTGATGCGGCTGTGAAGAAAGCTAATGCAATCTTAGGATGCATTAGCAGAAGCCTTGTGTCCAGATCACGGGAGGTGGTAGTTCCGCTGTATTCTGCGATGGTCAGGCTCCACCTGGAGTACTGTGTCCAGTTTTGGGCACCACATTTTCGGAAGGATGTTGACAGACTCGAGCGGGTCCAGAGGAGGGCGACCAGGATGGTGAGAGGGTTGGAGACCAAGTCTTATGAGGAAAGGCTGAGGGAGTTGGGTATGTTTAGCCTGGGAAAGAGAAGGTTTAGAGGGGACATGATGGCAGTCTTCAAGTATTTGAAGGGCTGTCATGTAGAAGATGGAGTGGATCTATTCTCTCTTGCTCCAGATTGCAAGACTAGATCTAATGGGTGGAAATTACAAGGGAGTCGTTACCGGCTTAATATCAGGAGAAACTTCCTGACTGTAAGAGTGGTTGAGCAGTAGAACGGACTGCCTCGGGAGGTGGTGGATGCTCCTTCGCTGGACGTTTTCAAGAGGAGACTGGACAACCATCTTTTGGGTATGTTGTAGGTATGTAGGGGTTTCGGCTGCGTTCCTGCAGAGTGCAGGGGGTTGGACTAGATGGCCTGCAAGGTCCCTTCCAACTCTAACATTCTATGATTCTATGATTCTATGATTCCTCCTCCTCTTCTTCTTTCTTTCTTCTTCTTCTTCCAACCCCCCTCCCCCGTCCAATTAAAATTCTGTTCATTTCCCACCTCATCTTTCAATCTTTTTGCGTCACACTGTTACTTTTGCGGAGAGTTAGGGTTGCCAGCCTGCAGGAAGTTGCTGGACATCTCTCGGAATTACAGCTGATCTCCAGGCGACAGAGGTCGGTTCACCTGGAAAAAATGGAAGCTTTGGAAGATGGACTGTATGCAGGGCTATTTCTGGGCAGGAACGCACAGGAAGGGAGTTCCTGCTGGCTCCCGAGTTGACCACGCCCAGCAGGAACTCATTAGCATCATAGGCCACACCCAACAGCAGACACTCATTAGGATTGGCTACATTAGGGGTGTGTGGCCTAACATGCAAAGGAATTCCTGCTCCAAAAAAAGCCCTGGGTTCTGACAGCAAACAAGGTAAACAGAATAAGAAGCAAAAGAAGAAGAAGAAGAAGAAGAAGAAGCAAAAGAAGAAATTGGATTTATACCCCGCCCTTCACTACCCAAAGGTGTCTCAGAGTGGCTTACAATCTCCTTTCCCTTCCCCTCCCCACAACAGACACCCTGTGAGGTAGGTGGGGCTGAGAGAGCTCTGACAGAAACGGCTCTTTTTCAAGAACAGCTCTTATCAGAACTACAGCTTGCTCAAGGTCATCCAGCCAGGTGCAAGTGGAGGAGTGGGGAATCAAACCTGGTTCTCCCAGATTAGAGTCCGTACACTTGACCACTACACCAAAGGTGGGTGTGGCTGGATGACCACCCTTCTGGTAACATGGGGGTGTGGCCTAATATGCAAATGAGCTGGGCTGTCAGGGGTGTGGCCTATTATGCTAATGATTTTCTGCTGGGCTTTTTCTACAAAAAGAGCCCTGGCTTTATGTCATTAAACCCCAATGAAGTCCCTCCCCTCCCCAAACCCCGCCCTCCTCAGGCTCCACCCCTCCAAATCTCCAAGGATTTCCAAACCTGAAACTGGGTTACAATGGAGGATCTACAGCTGTGGAGATACCCACTTTTGCATCTTTCCTGCTCTTTCCGTCTCTCCTCTCGGATCTCGCCGGTGCAGCCCGCAATAAATCTTTCTGCTCTTTAACCAGGGAGACGACAAGGAATGATCGCTGGCGGGATGGCGCCCGGGAAAACAAATCGCTTTCCCTTCTCGAGATTCACGCACAAGCGCATCTGCTAATTTTGCAGAAACGGGCCCCGACCAACAGAGACAAAATCGCAGAGACAAAAAATTTGACAGTGTAGATTTATATCTTCTAAGCACGCCGAAGTGTGATTTAGATGTAGCGCCGGTGTGTAGCTCTTTAGATCCACCCAACCTTGTATGTTTTTCATCCCATTCTTTGGTCTTAGCAGCTCAGGGCACTGTGCACGGTTTTTCCTTTCCCGATTTTATGCGCCTCTAGGAGATTCTTTGGCCCCGCCTGGAGAACCCAGGCTAGCCCGATCTCACCAGATCTCAGAAGCTAAGCAGGGTCGGCCCTGGTTACGACTCGGATGGGAGACTGACGAAAAGGTACGGGGTTGTTATGCAGGGGCAGGCAAGGGCAAATCTCTCTTGCCTTGAAAACCCTACGGGGTCACCATGCATCAACTGCGGCTTGACGGTACTGGAATATTCTCCTGCTTCGGATGGACCAGCCTAGCCCGATCTCATCAGATCTCAGAGGCTAAGCCAGGTCAGCCCTGATCAGTAGTTGGGTGGGAAACCACCAAGGAAGTCCAGGGTTGCTATGCAAAGGAAGGCAAGGGCAAACCACCTCTGAATGTCTCTTGCCTTGACCTGGATGGCCCAGGCTCGCCCGATCTCATCAGATCTCAGAAGCTAAGCAGGATCAGTCCTGGTTAGTATTTGGATGGGAGACCACCACCAAGACATCTGGGGTCCTCTACACAGGGAGGCAATGGCAAACCACCTCTGTTAGTCTTCCCCAGGGCTTTTTCTACAAAACTCATCAGTATAATAGGCCACCCCCAAAAGCAGAAATGCATTAGCATATTAGGCCACACCCCCATGTTACCAGAAATGTGCTCATCCAGCCACACCCACCTTTTGCTTCTTATTCTGTTTACCTTGCTTGTTGTCAAAACCCCAGGGCTTTTTCTGTAGCAGGAACTCCTTTGCATGTTAGGCCACGCACCCCCTAATGTAGCCAATCTAATGAGTTCCTGATGTTAGGTGTGGCCTATTATGCTAATGAGTTCCTGCTGGGCGTGGCCAACTCGGGAGCCAGCCGGAACTCTGTTCCTGTGCATTCCTGCCCCAAAATAGCCCTGGATAATGCTATAGAAATGACCCTCCAAAGCAGCCATTTTCTCCAAGGAAAAAGATATTGTCCATCTGGAGATCAGTGCCAGGTAGCCCGGTCATGGAGTTGGAATGCAAGGGGAGTACTCTGAGTCTACCAGCCCCTGACCATTACTATCCTACTGTCTGTATGATCATCTTCCGGACCTTGTCGTGTCTCCAGCTGCAGAACCCCTCTGCTGGGAATCAACGGCTATTAGATTGTTTTGCCCGCTTTGCCTGCAAACTCTACTCATCGGCTTCAGCTCGTTTAGGGGGGTGTTTGATTCCACTATAATTTAGGGAATCCCTGCTGTTCCCGGGCATTTCTGACACAAGCTGTACATGTATCTTTAGTTATGATTCCCCAATAAACAGATTCTTCTACGGAAGCCCTGCGTTGTGTGACCTGACTAAGGAACCTGGCAATCAGATCCCTGCTGTTCCCAGGCATTCCTGACACAAGCTGTGCACGTGTCTTTAGTTATGATTCCCCAATAAACAGATTCTTCTACGGAAGCCCTGCGTTGTGTGACCTGACTAAGGAGCCTGGCAATCAGTTGTAATTCTGAAAGATCCCCAGATGCCACCTGGAGGCTGGCAGCCCTCTTGGCAGAATACCTAAAGTGCTATCTACTCTCATATGAAAAGGATACCAGGCGTTTCCGATATAGCAAGAGGCCTCCTGGTTATTAACCTGTCAGCACTTTGAGCATCGGTGGGAGGACTGGGTAGGGGGGGAAAGATCTAGCATCCAGCGGCCAATTAACCATTAAGCAGACTGAGCACGTGCTTAGGGCACCAGGGCCAAGGGGGGCACCACAAAGTTGGGGAAAGGGTGAAAAGAATGTAGAAAAATGCCTTTCAGGTCATGAATATCGGAACTTTGATGCATCTAATGTGTGAAATATTAAAATAGACGTCGTGTTGCATTTTTGAAGAACTTTATGTTGCCAAAGCTTGGCTTAGTTTGTGCAGTATATTGTGTTATCATAGGAATACGTTTTTGTATTGCTGCAACCTGCATTGTATATCTGGTCAGACCAGGTCAACAACTAAAATGGAGTGGGTCAATGTGGAAAGGAGGGGGGGGGCACCGAGATTGATCAGTGCTCAGGGCAGCAGTGAGCCTTAATCTGCCCCTGCTAGCATCCCAGTGAAGACCTGACCTGTTCACGTTACTTCTGGGTTAAACCAAAAAGTGACATCGGGAAACCATAGATATTTTGCTGAATGCAGTGGTTAAGACGCTGAACTGCAGGCTGTGGAAAGTCAGTAGTTCAGCAGTTCAAGACCCGTGAGTGCCGCATGATGGGGTGAGCTCCCGTCTAGTTCCAGCTCCTGCCAACCTAGCAGTTCGAAAGCAAGAATTTGCAAGTAGATAAATAGGTACCACTTCGGTGGGAAGGTCACAGCATTCTGTGTGCCTTGGTGTTTAGTCATGCCGGCCACATGACCACGGAAACGTCTTCGGACAGCGCTGGCTCTTCGGCTTTGAAACAGAGATGAGCACCGCAACCCTAGAATCGGATTTGACTGGCTTTTGAGCAAGGGAACCTTTACCTTTACCTTAGAGCATCCCTGGAGACAAGCTGACACCCCTTCCAGGTTCCATGGGAAGTGATGACATTATGTCAACAACCCACCCACCCACCCCGCTTCATAAGTCTACTGCTGGTTACCAGTTCCTGCCTGGCAACCCTACCTATTAACCTACCTAACAACGGAGATCTTTCTTGGAGACCCTGGTCCATCGCCCTCTATTATATACAAGGAGACCAGGGTTCCAACTCTACGTTGAGAAATTCTTGGGAGATTTCCAGGGTAGAGCCTGAGGAGGTGAGGCTGGAGGAGAGGAGGGTATTACCAAGCCACAGAGTACATCTCTACAGCAGACATTTTGGTAGGGGAACTGACCTCTGTACCCTGGGGATCCATGGTAATTCTGAGCGCTCTCCAGGTCCCACTCGAAGGTGGGCAATCTTAGATGAGGACTGGTCGCAGTGACAGGGCCTTTTCAGCTCTGGCACCCAAGTCATAGAATCTCCCCACTTCCATCTACTCAGCTAACACTGAGAGCCAGTTTGGTGTAGTGGTTAAGTGCGCGGACTCTTATCTGGGAGAACCGGGTTTGATTCCCCACTCCTCCACTCGCACCTGCTGATGTGACCTTGGGTCAGTCACAAGCTCTGGCACAGCTGTTCTCTCAAGGACAGTTTCTGTCAGAAGTTCTCTCAGCCCCACCTACCTCACAGGGTGTCTGTTGTGGGGAAGGGAAGGGAAAGGAGTTTGTCAGCCGCTCTGAGACACTTTTGGGCAGTGAAGGGCGGGGTATAAATCCAATCTCTTTTTTTTCTCTCTTCTCTAACAGTCTTGTATAGTTTTGGTGCCACATAAAGACTTCTACACCAAAAGCCAGTTTGGAGTAGTGGAGTAGAGTAGGACTCTAATCTGGGAGAACCGGGTTTGATGCCCCACTCCTCCACTTGCACCTGCTGGTGTGACCTTGGGCAAGCCATAGTTCTGTCAGATCTGTACTCTCAAGGACAGTTCTGGAAAGAGCTCTCTCAGCCCCGCCTACCTCACAGGGTGTCTGTTGTGGGGAGGGGAAGGGAAAGGAGTTTGTAAGCCGCTCTGAGACTCCAAGTGAAGGGCCAGATAAAATATCCAATCTCCTCTTCTTCTTCTTCTTCCTCTTCTTCTTCTTCTTTCTCTTCCTCTTCTTCTTCTTCTTCTTCCTCCCTCTCAGGCAATATCCTGCCTTGTATTTTTCAAGGCCTTTCTATTGGTTTTAGAAAACTCAGTTGTGTCCGTACACTAGGATTGCCAACCTCCAGGTGGCACCTGGAGATCTTTTGTGATTACAACTGAGCTCCAGACAACCAAGATCAGTTCCCCTGAAGAAAATAGCTGCTTTGCAGAATTGACTCTATGGTGTTATCCCCTCCTGACCTCCGCCCCCTCACTCAACCCTGTCCTCCCCCGGGCTACACCCCCCAACTCTCCAAGCATTTCCCAACTCAGAGATGGCAACCCTACTGTACACCTACCTCCACTAGCTTTCAATAATTTAACAGGGTTTTTTTATTGTTCTTGCTGCTCTATTTTATTAGCATTTAAAGAAACCGATTTGGTAGTTTTAAGATACTGCTATCACTGCTCGGTTTACGGTCTTTCCGCTGATTTTATGATCCGCTGGGCTGCCGTTTCCAGTTCGTTCCAAAATGGCTGGGTTTTTTTTAGTGTTTTTATGATGTTTCTGTTAATGATGTTTTTATGGGTTATGTTTCATTTGCAACTATTAGCCACATCAAGAACGGAGTCTGCGGGACAGGAAAGTTTAAAAGAAAAATCAATAGAACAGGGCTGCCAGTTCCATCATTTTCATACCCCATATGCCAATAAATAGACTCTTCGTATATTATTTTAATGCTGAAAAACTTTTTTACGGTAAGAGTTGTGCAACAGTGGAATCGGCTGCCTAGGGGGGTGGTCAGCTCCCCCTCCCTGGCAGTCTCTAAGCAGCGGCTGGACAAACACTTGCCAGTGATGCTCTAAGCTGATCCTGCATTGAGCAGGGGGTTGGACTAGATGGCCTCTAGGGCCCCTGCCAACTCTGTGATTCTAGGATTCTAGGATTCTATGATGTGGTGGGCAGGGTTGGAATGAGAGAAGCAGGGTGAGTCAGTGACAGAACAGTTATTTCTGACACTTTGGAGTAAAAGATGATCTGGAATGGTGTGTACAGTTCTGGTCGCCACACCTCAGAAAGGATATTATAGCATTGGAATAAGTGCAGAGAAGGGCAACTAGAATGATAAAAGGGTTGGAACACCTTCCCTATGAAGAAAGGTTAAAACGCTTGGGGCTCTTTTGCTTGGAGAAATGACGGCTGAGGGGTGACATGATCGAGGTTTACAAGATTATGCATGGGATAGAGCAGATTAAGAAAGAGGTACTTTTCTCCCTTTCTCCCAATACAAGAACTCGTGGGCACTCCATGAAATTGCTGAGCAGTCAGGTTAGAACGGATAAAAGGAAGTCCTTCTTCACCCAACGAGTGATGAACACATGGAATTCACTGCCACAGGAGGTGGTGGCAGCTACAAGCATGGAAAGCTTCAAGAGAGAATTAGATAAGCATATGGAGCAGAAGTCCATCAGTGGCTGTTAGTCACAAGGTATAGATAGGGACTTTGGGGCAAGGGATGCTCTATATTCTTGGTGCTTGAGGGGGGGGGCAGCAGTGGGAGGGCTTCTAGTGTCCTGCCTCCACTGCTGGACCTCCTGATGGCACCTGGTATTTTTGGCCACTGTGTGACAGAGTGTTGGACTAGATGGGCCATTGGCCCAATTCATCGTTGGCTTCTCTTATGTTCTTATGTGTCAGCTTTGATTGCTTCTCTTGGGTTCCACTGCCTGGATCGTATTGATTGGTTCACTCACTTGAGCCGTCTGAATTCTTTTGCTAGACTGTTTCTCCTGGGGCTTCTGATGCAGCTTCTGCCAAACCGATGGCTTTCCTGGCAGGGCTGAAATTCAACCAGTGAAATGTCCCATCACAAGGCCGGGAGAAGCTTTCGAACCCACAGTCCTTAGAAAAGCTAGATTCAAGCCTCATCGCACTTTAGTAGTCTGGAGATCAGCTGCAATTCCCGGAGAACTCCAGTCTCCATCTGGAGATTGGCAAGCCCATGTTTTGGATCCCCATTAGGAAGAAAAATGGAATATATTAAATAAAAGGAGGAGGGAGGGATTGGAGCACATTATCCTATGAGGGAAGGCTAAGAAGTCTATGGATTTTCAGTTTAGAAAAAAGTCAACAGGTTGCTAGAGGTTTATAAAATTACGCATCCAGTAGAGAATTGTTTCTCCCCCTCCCATAATACCACAAGGCCCCTAATGAAGATGATGGGCAATAGACTCCAGACAGACAAAAAAACCCAAAACCAGCAGGAACTCATTAGCATAATAGGCCATGCCCATCCACAGAAACTCATTAGCATATTAAGCCATGCCCCTTACAGCACAGCTCATTAGCATATTAGGCCACACCCCCGTGTCACCAGAAGTGTGGTCATCCAGCCACACCCACCTTTTGCTTCTTATTCTGTTTACCTTGTTTGTTATTTTTGGGCAGGAACGCACAGGAACAGAGTTCTGGCTGGCTCCCGAGTTGGCCACGCCCAGCAGGAACTCATTAGCATAACAGGCCACACCCAACAGCAGAACTCATCAGGACTGGCTACATGGGGGTGTGTGTGGCCTAACATGCAAAGAAGCTCCTGCTCCAAAAAAAGCCCTGGGTTTTGACAACAAACAAGGCAAAAGGGAATAAGAAGCAAAAGGTGGGTGTGGCTGGATGACCACACTTCTGGTAACACGGGGGTGTGGCCTAATAGGCGAATGAGCTGTGTGGGCAGGGGCGTGGCCTATTATGCTAATGAGTTCCTGTTGGTTTTTTTCCTACAAAAAAAGCCCTGAATGTGGGAACAATTAATTAATAAGTGTTATTCCAGGGCTCTTTTTGTAGCAGGAACTCCTTTACATAGTAGGTGACACCCCCCCTAATGTAGCCAATCCTCCAAGAGCTTACAAAGCTCTTCTTACAGGGCCTACTGAAAGCTCTTGGCGGATTGGCTACATTAGGGGCATGTCGCCTAATACGCAAAGGAGTTCCTGCTACCAAAAGAGCCCTATTCGCCATCTGTTTTTTCAAATGTATTCCCATATGGTTTATTGATTTTTATCTGGCCAGTGTTTTTAATGTTATTGTTAACTAAGCAACAGTGCTTAGTTCTCGTGGCCCTTTCTGACACGCCCAGGGAAATGCTGATCACCACTTTGGGGTCAGGAAGCCATTTTTCTCCAGGCCAGTTTGCCTGGGGATCCTGGAGGGTTTTTGTCATCTCCCGGGCATGGAGCAGGGGTCCCTGGGTGTGTGTGTGTGGGGGGGAAGGTATTTGTGAATTTCCTACATTGTGCAGGGGGTTGGACTAGATGACCCTGGAGGTCCCTTCCAACTCTATGATTCTACAATTCCTGTCGCCAGCACTTTAGTCTACAGCAAGGGTCGGCAGGTCTGGGTTGAAAAATACCTGGAGACTTTGGGGGTGGATCCGGGAGAGGGCGGGGTTTGGGGAGGGGAGGGGCCTCAGCATGGTGCAATGCCATAGATTCCACCCTTCAGAGCAGCCATTTTCTCCAGGGGAGCTGATCTCTGTCAGCTGGGTGTCACTTGTAAAAGCGGGAGATCTCCAGGCCTCCACCTGGAGGCTGGCAACCCTGTCTACAGCCCAGGTCAGACTTCAGCCCGGGCATGAGCCCTGGTAGCCCTTGTTTCATGAACTAAGCCCTGCTACTGGTTAGCAAGCAACCCCCCCCTTGCAAAGGCCCAGTGGCTTTTGACTTCCACTGGAGTTTTGTGGCCTAGGGCTGCCAACTCTGGGTTGAGAAATTCCGGGAGATTTGGGGGTGGAGCCTGGGCAGAGTAGGATCAGGAGAGACCTTGGGAGAGGAAAACCGTGTAGAGTCCACCCTCCAAAGCAGCCATGTTCTCTGGGCCAGTTGATCTCTTTAGTCGGAAGCTCTCCAGGCTGCACCTGGAAGTAGAGCTTCCAGGTCGGTGGGGTTGCCACCCTGCAGGTTGCACCTGGAGATCTCCTGCTAATCCTATTGATCTCCAGACGACCAAGTTCCATTCCCTAGAGATAGGGTTCCCATTCCCCCAATGGGAGCGGGGGTTTGCCTGCTTTCAGGGCCCCTGATCCAGCTGGCGGGGGAGCCCCGCCCCCAAAGTGCCTAATTTGCACTAACATGCCCAGTGCAATGGCGTCACCTGGAGGTTCATCATTGCTCAGGGCACGTTGCAGGGGAGGCACTTTATCATTCCAGGGGGAAAATTCTATGGTTAACCATAGAGTATTTTCTTAAATGGCAGACTGTCCCCCGCAATGTGCCCTGTGCGATGATGTCACTTCCGGGTGATGTCATTTCCATGTGAGCCCAAAGCACATGCCAAAGGCATCCCGGACTGATGGAGGGACCCTCCCTGGCAACCCTCCCCGGAGAAAATGGCTGCTTTGGAGGGTGAGCCATGTGCCTTTAATCCCTGCTGAAGACCCTCCCCTCCCGAAGCCCCGCCCTCCCCAGGCTCCATCCCCAAATCTCCAGGTATTTCCCAGCCCAAAGTCAGTGACCTTAGGCTGGGGGATTGCCAACTCCAGGTTGGGGAAACTCCTGGATATCTGGGGCTGGAGCCTGAAGAAGACAGGGACCTCTGTGGGGGTACAGTGCCATAGATCCCACACTCCAAAACATCAATTTTCTCCAGGGGAACTGATCTCTGCAGTCTAGAGATGAGCTGTTATTCTGGGGAATCGGGAATCCCCAGGCCCCACCTGGAGGCTGGCATCCCTAGGAAGCCTGGTTCCCTCCCCCATTGTTGGCCTCGGAGTTACCAGGAACCAACCCGACCCCCTCATGCACATAACACAGAAAAGATGGGGAGAGGCAGGAGGAGACAGAAGTCCTCCTGTCGTCCGACAGCGAAAAAGTAACAAGTGCTCAGCTCTTGCCTGCATTGTCTTCTGGGCCGAGTGTCTTTTCTCAGTTCAGAATTCGGCAGCTGGCTGTAGAACCGCAGGCTTCCTCGCGAGTCCGGTGTCGTCTCTCTTCCCGGATGGGCTCCCTTTTGTGTGCAAAGACCATCCTCCAATGCAAGCGCATACAACGAGGCTTCCCAGCTGCCCGGCCTTTGCCTTTTCTCTCTCCCTCGCTCACTCTTTTTTGGCAGTCTTGGGTCCAAGAAGTCACTTCTGGATAGGAAGGGCCCAAAGGGGAAAAAAAGAAATGGGTCTCTCTCTCTCTCTCTCTCTCTCTCTCTCTCTCTCTCTCTCCCCCTTTCCCAACAAAACCTTGGGAGGAGGAGAAGGGGGGGAATGTCCCTTTCCTCTCTCCCCCCCAAGCATGAACAAACCTTGCATTTCCATGAGTTATTCATGAATAATTCATGGCCGGGAAGCGCATGATTAATTCAGCCTCATGCATTATTCAGGCATAATTCTCGAACATTCCTGGTTAATTCATGTTTGCACAGGGAGTGGGTGAGTCAGATTTGCAGGGCGCGTTTCTCTCCCCGAGAAGGAGGAAAGGGATGTCGGCGCACCCAATGTCACGGGCTGGTAGAGCTTGGTTAAGAGTCAGCCTGGAAGCTTTCTTGGAAAACAAATAAGTGTTGGGGAAGGAATTGAAAAGCAAGGTCATTGGTGTCATGGTGAGGACGGAGTAGTGGACTCGGATCTGGGAGAACCGGGTTGGATTTCTCTGCTCCTCCACATGCAGCTGCTAGTGTGACTTTGGGTCAGTCATAAGCTTTTTCAGAGATGTTCTCCCAAGGGCAGTCCTCGAAAGAGCTCTCTCAGCCCCACCTACCTCACAGGGTGTCTGTTGTAGGGAGGGGAAGGGAAAGGAGATTGTAAGCTGCTCTGGGACTCCTTCGGGTAGTGAAGGGCAGGCTGTAAATCCAGTCTCTTCTCCTCCTCCACAGTATGGTTAAACTTTAGGATTTGGGTGGCCAAATCCAAGTTGGGAGATTCCTAGAGGTTTGGGGGTGGAGCCTGGAGAGGGTGGGCTTTGGGAAGGGGAGGGACTTCAGCGGGGTATCATGCCATAGAGTCGGCGCCAAAGCAGCCATTCAGAAGAGGCGAATGGCATGGAGTGAAAATGTTAAGAGTATTTGCATAAGCAAAAAGCCAGTTTGGCGTAGTGGTTAAGCGTGCGGACTCTACGCTATGTCATGTTCTCCTTTCTCTCACTTTACTGGTTTGTCTGGAACGTGCTGTATTTTTTAAAAAAATCAAAATATTTTTTTTTTTTTTTTTTAAAGTCTGCGGACTCTAATCTGGAAGAACCAGCTTTGATTCCCCACACCTCCACATGGAGCTGCTGGTGTGGCTTTGGATCAGTCACAAGTTCTTTCAGAGCTGTTCTCAAAAGATCAGTCCTCGAAAGAAGAAGAAGAAGAAGAAGAAGAAGAAGAAGAAGAAGAAGAAGAGATTGGATTTATACCCCGCCCTTCACTTGGAGTCTCAGAGCGGTTTACAAACTCCTTCCCCTTCCCCTCCCCACAACAGACACCCTGTGAGGTAGAAGAAGAAGAAGAGATTGGATTTATACCCCACCCTTCACTTGGAGTCTCAGAGCGGCTTACAAACTCCTTTCCCTTCCCCTCCCCACAACAGACACCCTGTGAGGTAGGTGGGGCTGAGAGAACTCTAACACAAACTGCTGTTTCAGGGACAGCTGTGCCAGAGCTTGTGACTGACCCAAGGTCACATCAGCAGGTGCAAGTGGAGGAGTGGGGAATCAAACCCGGTTCTCCCAGATTAGAGTCTGCACGCTTAACCACTACACCAGACTGGCTCTCTCAGAGCTCTCTCAGCCCCACCCACCTCACAGGGTGTCTGTTGTGAGGAGGGGAAGGGAAAGGAGATTGTAAGCTGCTCCGAGACTCCAAGTGAAGAGCAGGGTATAAATCCAGTCTCCTCCTCCTCCTCCTCCTCCTTCTTCTTCATGTTTCCAGAAATATGTGTACCCCAGTGACCTCAGTAAAGAAGAAGGAGGAGGAGAGATTGGATTTATGCCCCACCATTCACTACCTGAAGGAGAACTTGTGACTGACCCAAGGTCACACCAGCAGCTGCGCATGGAGGAGTGGGGAATCAAACCCAGTTCTCCCAGAGTGGGGAATCAAACCCAGTTCTCCTGTGCTCCTCACCACTACACCAAACTGGATCAGAGCTATAGTGCATGTGGCAGAGCCCAAAACATGGGGGTAGTAAGGCTCAGAAGATGAGCATCTTCATGGCATGCAGAAGGTCCCAGGCTCAGTCCGCAGCTCGTCCACTTAAAAAGATCAATCAGCAGGCAATGCGAAAGAACTTTATCTGAGGGCAGCTGCCAGTCACAGTGGACAATACTGACTTGAATAGGCCAAGGGTCTGACTCAGTGCACAGCAGCGTCATGTGGTAAAACGCACGGCAATGAGGTTTTCTAATATTTCATCTAAATTATGCAGTTTTATGGCTGTCTTGTTTTATCTCTCTGTTATAGTCACAGATTTTTAAATGTAAGTTGGCTTTTATCCCATCTTTCTTATTTGAATGGTTTTTTTATGCACAATGATTGAGTACACTGGTCGTTAACTGCAACAATAGATTTTGATTTGATCTGCAGCTTCATGTGGTCATCCAGGGGTGCATTTGTCCTTTCAAGCCATCTTTATAAAGATGGCCACCACCACCACCACCACCACACATGTTACTTTAACAGCACGTCTGTGCCCAAATTGGCTTCTCTGAAAGAAAACAAAAAGGACAAATGAGAGGCCACCGAAGGAAATAGGACAGTTTGGTGTAGTGGTTAAGAGCGCGGACTCTAATCTGGGAGAACCGGGTTTGATTCCCCACTCTTCCACATGCAGCTGCTGGTGTGACCTTGGGTCAGTCACAAGTTCTCTCAGAGCTGTTCTCTCAAGAGCAGAAATCTGTCAGAGCTCTCTCAACCCCACCTACCTCACAGGGTGTCTGTTGTGGGGAGGGGAAGGAAAAGGAGACTGTAAGCAGCTCTGAGGTTCCAAGTGAAGGGTGGGGTATAAATCCAATCTCTTCTTCTACCTCGCAGGGTGTCTGTTATGGGGAGGGGAAGGGAGAGGAGTTTGTAAGCCGCTTTGAGACTCCTTTGGGTAGTGAAGGGCAGGATATAAATCCAGTCTCTTCTTCTTCTTCTACCTCGCAGGGTGTCTGTTGTGGGGAGGGGAAGGGAAGGGAAAGGAGTTTGTAAGCCGCTCTGAGATGCCTTTGGGTAGTGAAGGGTGGGGTATAAATCCAATCTCCTCCTCCTCCTCCTCCTCCTCCTCCTCTTCTTCTTCTTCTTCAGCACGAGGCAGTTTTTTTCAGCGTGTATGCATGCCTGCAGAGATTAGGAATGCCAGCCTCCAGGTGAGACCTAGGGATCCCCCGGAATTATAGCTCATCGCCAGGCTACAGAGATCAGTTCCCCTGGAAGAAGTGGATGCTTTGGAGGGTGAACTCTATGGCATTGTGCCCCACTGAGGTCCCTGTTCTCCCCAGTCTCCATCCCCAAATCTCCAGGAGTTTCCCCAACCTTGATCTGGCAACCCGCCCCCCCCGCCCCCCCCGCAGGGACTGATGCAGGATTAGGCGGAATGAGACGGTGCCTATCCACATTTGAATGTTTGCTTGTTTGTTTATATTACTTATAATCTGCCAGACCTCTATGGTTCCTACCATGGTGGTCACAGAATTCCTAGAATGCCACTAAGCCACTTCCAGGTGCTACTGGAAGTGACCTTGTGATGTCACATCATGTCCCTCTGCCTCTCATTTTTGTTCATAAGAACATAAGAGAAGCCAATGTGGGATCAGGCCAATGGCCCATCTAGTCCAACACTCTGTCACACAGTGGCCAAAAATGCCCTGTGCCATCAGGAGGTCCAGTAGTGGGGCCAGGGATGCTTGAAGCCCTCCTGCCGGATCAAAGAGTCCAGCTGTTAACCCCAGTCCTGACTGCTAGAACTCTGAGCAGGGATTCGAACCCAGGACTCTCACATCCTAGCCTGAAACTGTAACAATCAGGTTTTGTTTTATTTTTTTTTTTCTGAGAGGACATGCCAGAACGGACTTCCGGAACCTCTCCGACCAAATTCTTTTAAAGATGTTTAAAAGTTCATGAGTTTTCAGTATACAGTTCGAATGTTTCATTTTCCTCTTGAGAGTTTCGGCACCTCTCAGAAAAAAAAGAAAGAAAGCCCAGCTAACCGTTCTGCGGCACCAGCTTTGGTTTAATTCCTTGCTATTCTAATACCTTTAGAAAGCAGCAGCTCTTTGTATTCAGGCGTCCAGAACCCAGTCCAGAGGATTTAACTCCATAAATCTTCCTGGAAGCGAGTGTTATCCCTGCAGGCTGCGACTGTCACGCCAGTGGTAAGGGAGGACAAAACAAACAAGGAACAAAAATCTTCCTTCCAAAACCCAAAGCTCAGAGACGTTACAAAAAGAAAGGGGATATTAAAGGTCACGGCAACTGGAACGCTGCGTATCTCGCCCGCAAAGCTGCTTTGGAAACAAGAGCGTTTGCCCCGAGTCTCCAGCCTGTGACGCCCACGCAGAGAAAACACAGTTAGGAAGATAATCTAGCCCTAAACAGCTCAGCTCCAGGGTGCCTTCTCTCCAACCGAGCAGCCGTGCGGTGATTGATTTGATCCACGGACCTGGCCTTTTGGATTTATCAAGTCGAGATGACCGACTGTGTCTCCAATCCTGAAGTTTAGAATGGCGCCAGGTCACCCCAGGCCTCCAAGAAGCTCGGTGCCACGATCCCCCTGGATCTGCCGGTCATCTACTGTTCATGAAATTCATACAGAAGCATTGTAAACATAGCTGGAATCTGAAAATGAAGAGAAGAGGAGATTGGATTTATACCCCGCTCTTCACTACCTGAAGGAGTCTCAGAGCGCTTACAATCTTCTTTCTCTTCCCCTCCCCACAACAGGCACCCTGTGAGGTAGAAGAAGAAGAAGAAGAAGAGATTGGATTTATACCCCAACCCCACCCTTCACTACCCAAAGGAGTCTCAGAGCGGCTTACAATCTCCTTTCCCTTCCCCTCCCCACAACAGACATCCTGTGATGTAGAAGAAGGAGAAGAGATTGGATTTATAACCAACCCCGCCCTTCACTACCCAAGGGAGTCTCAGAGCGGCTTACAATCTCCTTTCCCTTCCCCTCCCCACAACAGGCACCCTGTGAGGTAGGTGGGGCTGAGAGAGTTTGTTCCCAAATTACAGTCCTTGCACTTAACCACTACGCCAAACTGGCTTATACTGGTTTGTCTAGCTCAGTCTTGTCTATTTCTGGCTGGCAGCAGCTCTCCAGAGCCTCAGGCTAAGGTCATTCTCATCACCTACCACTTGGTCCTTTTAACTGGAGATGCCAGGGATTGAACCTGAAACCCTCATCATACAAAGCAGAGGCTCTTCCACTGAGTCAGGGATCCTCCCCTGCTCCAAAGTGCTGCCTCTAAAGTACATAGTATAGGATAAAACAACCAGTTTGGGATTTTTAGGTTGAGACTTACAACTTAGGTGTCTCTGAATACTTTTGGTGGCTGCCTGTGAATCCTTCCAATAAGTTTTTTTGCAATCCCATCTCAAATAGATGTGGCTGACTTTGCTGGCCCCCAAAGTAGCCAGTGCAGTCTAGCCAACGTGAGCCACTTAAAGGATGCAGTCACAAAGAGGGGATGAACTGCAAGAATTACAACTGATCTCCAGACTGTAGAGATCAGTTCCCCTGGAGATGGTGGCTGACCCTCTGACGCTGTGCCCCGCTGAAGTCTCTATCTTCCCCAAGCTCCATAAAAGATCTCTGCCTGAGACCTTGGAGAGCCAGTTTGGTGTAGTGGTTAGAAGCGTGGACTCAAATCTGGGAGAACTGGGTTTGATTCCCCACTCCTTCACATGCAGCTGCTGGGTGACCTTGGGTCAGTCACAATTTCTCTCAGAGCTGTTCTCTCAGGAGCGGTCCTCGAAAGACCTCTTTCAGCCCCACCTAACTCACAGGGTGTCTGTTATGGGGAGGGTGAAGGGAAAGGAGATAGTAAGCCACTCTGAGATTGCAAGTGAAGGGCATGGTAAAATTCCATTCTTCTCCTCCTCCTCCTTCTTCTGCTTCTGCTGCTTCTGCTTCTTCTGCTTCTGCTTCTTCTAATTCTTCTTCTGCTTCTAATTCTGCATCTTCTTCTACTTCTGCTTCTGCCTCTTCTTCTTTTGCTTCTTCTTCTTCTTCTAATTCTGCTTCTTCTAATTCTTCCTCCTCCTCTTCTTCTTCTTCCTCCTCCTCCTCTTCTTCTAATTCTTCTTTTTCTAATACTTCCTCATCTTCCTCTTCCTCCTCCTCTCCTCTTCTTCTAATTCTAATTCTTCTTTCAATACTTCCTCCTCCTCCTCTTCCTCCTCCTCCTCTTCCTCTGCTGCTGCTAGTCAGAGAAGAAGACACTGACCAGAGGGCCAGATTCAATATAAGGTAACTTCACGTGTTTATGTGTGTTCAGTAGATGGGGAAGGGTATAGCTCCTGCAAGAAGACCAGAACAGACATACCTCAATTCATGGGGGTGCATTCAGACAGCTTGATGAACGATTGTTCCTTGGCGGTGGCAGGCAAGTAGGACACGAAATGGGCCTGTGTGTGCTTGAGCATAATTAGCTGGGACTCTTTGCCACACGGTAGCGTCATGGCCTTGAACGTCTCTGGTTTTCAGGGACGGGAATCATTTCCTGAGCTGTTGTCTAAGCGGCGGCGGCCTCTGCACCATGCCCACTTATGCTGCTGGAGTGTTGGTCTCTTGACTTTCAACGATCTGCGTCAGCCTGCCGATTTCAAAGCGCAGTTCCAGATGCTCAGAAATTAATGCCTTGTCCATGGCAGCCCTGGGCAGGTGGACACTTCACTGAAAACTAACAGTGATGGTGAAAAACAAACAAGCAAAAACAAGAACTGAAGGCCCTGGCAGAAAGAACATTTATTCCTAGCCTGTTGTTATGCACTATTAAAAAATGAAACAAAGGCCGAGTCCAGCAGCACCATTAAGACCATCATAAGAACATCAGAGAAGCCAATGTTGGATCAGGCCAATGGCCCATATCCAGTCCAACACTCCAGGTCACACAGTGGCCAAAAATACCAGGGGCCATCAGGAGGTCCAGCAGTGGGGCCAGGACACTAGAAGCCACAGGAGGTGGTGGTAGCTACAAGCATGGACAGTTTCAAGAGGGAATTAGATAAACATATGGAGCAGAAGTCCACCAGTGGCTATTAGATGGGAACTCTCAGTCTGGGGCAGGAGATGCACTCTATTCTTGGTGCTGGAGGGGGCAGCAGTGGGAGGGCTTCTAGTGTCCTGGCCCCACTGCTGGACCTCCTGATGTCACCTGGTATATTTTGGCCGCTGTGTGACAGAGTGTTGGACTAGATGGGCCATTGGCCTGATCCAACATTGGCTTCTCTTATGTTCTTATGTTCTTAAGCCCTCCCACTGTTGATTCCCCCCCCAAGCACCAAGAATATAGAGCATCACTTGCCCCAGAGTCCCTATCTATACCTTGTGGCTCATAGCCATTTGATGGACCTCTGCTCCAGATGTTTATCTAATTCCCTCTTGAAGCCATCCATCCTTGTAGCCGCCACCACCTCCTGTGGCAGCGAATTCCAGGTGTTAAATAACTCTTTGGGTGAAGGACTTCCTTTTATCTGTTCTAACCCGACGTCTCAGCAATTTCATTGAGTGCCCACGAGTTCTTGTATTGTGAGAAAGGGAGAAAACTACCTCTTTCTCTACCTGCTCTATCCCATGCATAATATAAACCTCGATCATGTCACCCCCCAGCCGTCGTTTCTCCAAGCGATAGAGCCCCAAGTGTTTTAACCTTTATTCCTAGGGAAAGTGTTCCAACCCTTTTATCATTCTAGTTGCCCTCTTCTGCACTTTTCCCCAATGCTCTAATATCCTTTTTGAGGTGTGGTGACCAGAACTGTACACAGTACTCCAAATGAGCTCGCACCATCGATTTATACAGGGGCATGATGATACTGGCTGATTTGTTTTCAATTCCCTTCCTAATAATCCCGATTCCCAAGCATAGCGTTGGCGTTTTTTATTGCAGTTGCACACTGTCTAGACATTTTCATTGAGTTACCTACTACGACTCTAAGATCTCTCTCTTGGTCAGTCTCTGCCAATTCGGACCCCGTCAATGTGTATTTATATTTAGGATTTTTGGCTCCAATGTGCAGCGCTTTGCACTTGGCCACATTGAACCCCATCAAAGTTTACTTCTGGGTATAAACTTCCATGTGCATGCACACTTCTTCAGATATTGAACCTGTTTCTTCAGATACCTGTAGAAGTGTGCACGCACACAAAAGCTTATACCCAGAATTAAACTTTGTCTTAAAGGTGCCGTTAGACTTGAACTTTGTTCTGTCGCTTCAGATCAATGTGGCCACCTGCCTGCACCTATTAAAAAAATGAAGCAACTGTCCATTTTGCTATTGATCAAGATGGGCTGGTGTGTTAGTCTGTCTGTAGCAGTAGAAAAGGGCAAAAGTCCAGCAGTTTGACTGGCAGTTTGAAGCACAAGGGAGTCATGGCAAAAAGACCTGGAACAACGGTGTTCCGGTCACACTGCACTGACTGATGCAGGAGCATACCGGGAAGAATGCGCCAGGGAATGTTCACACTGTTGGCCCATCCCAGAGGAGGTGCAGCTGTAAGGCGCAGCTTTCTTTTTTGTAATCTGGCGATATGCTCTTATGTGCTTATGCACATATGTGTGTCTGGAGGTCAGTTGTGGTAATGAGAGATCTTCAGGTGCCACCTGGGGGTTGGCAACCCTATGCACTTCCCACTGAAACACCCATATGGCTTTCTGGACATAACACAGGAATCCTGTTCACGCGTTACAGCGAATGCTGGTATCCCTTGAATGAACACACATGGACGCCTGTTTATAAGAAAAAGCTGAGGCACATTCACAGATGAAACTGTGGAGACCTCTACCTGGAGCCAGTTTGGTGTAGTGGTTAGGAGCGCAGACTCTAATCTGGGAGAACCAGGTTGGGTCCCCCACTCCTCCGTGTGCAGATGCTGGTGTGACCTTGGGTCAGTCACAAGTTCTCTCAGAGCTGTTCTCTCAAGGACAGGTCTCAAGAGCGCTCCCTCAGCCCCACTACCTCACAGGGGGTCTGTTGTGGGGAGGGGAAGGGGAAGGAGATTGTAAGCCACTCTGAGACTCCTTTGGGTAGTGAAGGACGGGGTATAAATCAATCTCCTCCTCCTCCTCCTCCTCCTCCTCCTTCTTTTTCTTCTTCTGTTTGGTGTAGTGGTTAAGTGCACGGACTCTAATCTGGGAGAGCCGGGTTTGATTCCCCACTCCTCCACTTCCAGCTGCTGGATGACCTTGGGCAAGCCATAGTTCTGTCAGAGCTGTTCTTGGAAAAGAGCAGTTTCTGTCAGAATTCTCTCAGCCCCACCTACCTCCCAGGGTGTCTGTTGTGAGGAGGGGAAGGGAAAGGAGCTTGTAAGCCACGCCGAGACTCCTTTGGGTAGTGAAGGGCAGGGTATAAATCCAGTTTCCTCCTCCTCCTCCTCCTCCTCCTCCTCCTTCTTCTTCATGAGTTCTGGGGGAGAAAAAAATTGGGAACATAGCAGGTTTAATGCTGGGGGGGGAGGGTCCCGAATTCTTTCCCTAGTATGTTTCTGTTCATGCAGGAAAGGGGAGGAGGGAGAGAACCAGTTTTCAGCTTCAAGCAGTGACTTCAAAATCTACCTGTCTGATTGCTATGGAAAGAATTCTAGGCTAGGAGAATGCATTTTTTGCCGTTTGGAACGAAGGCAGCACATACATTTAGTGACATTAAAAATAAAATGCTATTAATATAAAGTTGAGGGGGAACGAATGAAGCAATTCTCTGAGGTTCGCTGGACTGACATATTAAATCAAATGTCACTCACGGTAAAAAAAAATAATAATAATAGACCTCCTTTCGAAGGGGTGTTTGTTTTTTCACCACCCGAAAGTACGTGAGTATAAAAGGGATCTGGATTTGATGGCGCCGTAAAGAAAGGTGTACAGTACGATTGCCTGAGAGATATGTATCGGGTTTCTGATTGATTCCCCATTCTGCCTTGGCGATTCTTATCTGAATACGTGTGAATGTGTAGCCGCAGCAGAATGCCTTCTGGTGAATATTTTGTAACCTTCTGCTTGGAATTCAACAACGTTGGGAGTAGAAACTGTGGAATGTTTTGCTGCAAAAAAAATAATACAGTCGTTGGAAGGGGAAAAAAAACCCTGTATGGCTTATAAATATTGAATTGCACAGACATAGCCATGTCGATCTATAGCAGGGACGGCCAAACTTGCGCAACGTTAAGAGCCACATAGAATAAATGTCAGATGTTTGAGAGCCGCGAGACAGGAACAAATATTACGTGAGATGGCCAAAAATTAAAAACAAACGGGGTACAAACAGATATTGATAATGATATTTATTTGTTTGGCAATTATATTGATTTGTCTAAGACAGAAAAAAGAGAAAGGTGGAAAGAAAGAATGAAAGAGGTGGAAAGAAAGAAGAGAGAGAGAGAGAGAGAGAAAGCAAATAGATGGGAGGGAGTGAGGGGGAGGAAAGAAGGAAGAAAAGGAGGTAAAGAAGGAGAAAAAAATATGCCTCCCCTTTGCTTCCCCAGCTGCCCTGCCGGAAGCCACACAGAATGTGTGAAAGAACCACATGTGGCCCCTGAGCCACAGTTTGGCCACCCCTGATCTATAGTATCGCAAGCTGTTGAGAAGTAAAGGCAGGGTCCCTACAGGATTTGGAATCCTCTCTTATTTATCTGAACTGCTTTTATCCTCGCCAGTTTGGTATGCGGACTCTAATCTGGGAGAACCGGGTTTGATTCCCCTCTCCTCCACTCACACCTGGTGGATGACCTTGGGCAAGCCATAGTTCTGTCAGAGCTGTTCTTGAAAAAGTGCCGTTTCTGTCAGAGCTCTCTCAGCCCCACCTACCTCATGGGGTGTCTGTTGTGGGGAGGGGAAGGGAAAGGAATTTGTAAGCCACTCTGAGACTCCTTTGGGGAGTGAAGGGTGGGGTATAAATCCAGTCTCTTCTTCTTCTACCTCACAGAGTGTCTGTTGTGGGGAGGGGAAGGGAAAGGAGATTGTAAGCTGCTCTGAGACTCCCTTGGGTAGTGAAGGGCGGGGTATAAATCCAATCTTTTCCTCTTCTTCTTCTTCTACCTCACAGGGTGTCTGTTGTGGGGAGGGGAAGGAAAAGGAGTTTGTATGCCACTCTGAGACTCCTTTGGGTAGTGAAGGGCAGGATATAAATCCAATCTCCTCCTCTTCCTCCTTCTCCTCTTCCTCTTCCTCTTCCTCGTCCACCTCCACCTCCACCTCCTCCTCCACAGGAACTGCAAGAGGACCTAAAGATCAAGGAACTTATCAGATACAAGTGGCAGATTTTCTGGTTTGCAGCATCAACTGTGGATCTGGTCTGAAGCAAAACCTGGCATGAACATGGCTGGGTGGAACACAGGGTTGCTGTCTGCTCTGGGTTGGGAAAGTCAACATAGTCAAAGCGATGGTATTCCCAGTAGTAGTGTGTGACTGTGAGAGTTGGACCATAAGAAAGGCCGAGCGCTGAAGAATAGATGCTTTTGAATTATGGTGCTGGAGAAGACTCTTGAGAGTCCCCTGGACTGCCAGGAGATTGAATCAGTCAGTCCTAAAGGAAATCAACCCTGACTGTTCCCTGGAAGGCCAGAGACTGAAGCTGAACGGGACGGCAAAGGATGAGAAGGTTAGACAGTGTTCTCGATGCAACAAACAAAGAGTGATGAACACATGGAATTCACTGCCACAGGAGGTGGTGGTGGCTACAAGCATGGACGACTTTAAGGGAGAATTGGATAAACATATGGAGCAGAGGTCCATTAGTGGCTATTATCCACAACAATAGAGAGGAACTCTCGGTCTGGGGCAAGTGAGGCTCTGTATTCTTGGTGCTTGGGGGAGGTCAACAGTGGGAGGGCTTCTAGTGTCCTGGCCCCACTGCTGGACCTCCTGATGGCACCTGGTATTTCTGGCCACTGTGTGACAGAGTGTTGGATTGGATGGGCCATTGGCCTGATCCAACATTGGCTTCTCTTATGTTCTTAAGTTCAGTAAATTCCATAGGATGGAGGAAGACAGGAGGGCTTGGTGTGATGTGGTCAATGGGGTCGCGAAGAGTCGGACTCACCTGGGCAACTGAACAACCACCACCACCACTTGTACCCCATTATCTTGTCCAAATGTGCTACCATCTGGTTGGCTGCTGGCTGAAAACTGGATAGTCGAACCAGGTAGACTTTGGGTCTGATCCGGGAGGGCTCTTTCGTGATACCCTTATGCTCTTTGGGGCATTCAGATGCCTGCCCATTCAGTTGGCTTCCAATCACCACTGCCTCGCAAGGATGTGCTCTTCGTTAGCGAGACCAGCCTGAACGTTGTCACTTGCGTGGGCAGACGCTGACAAATTCATCTGCAAGGGAGATTTGCCACTGAATCATAAGCAGGCGCTGTTCGGAAAGGGGACCACCCGGAGGTCCCATTTAACTAAAAGCACTGAGAGTGCCCGTTTAAGCTCCCGCTGTCGGGAACCTGGAATAAATACCCTGAATAAACTTTGTTGGCCTTAAAGGTGCTGCCAGACACAAGTTTTCTCTGCCGCTTCAGATCAACACGCCCGAAGCTGTCGGGAACACAGCAAGACATTACTGGGAACCCAGGAGCTGTGAAAACTTTTAAGGAAACACAATTAGTGGGAGGCTGTTAATTACCAGCTAGTCGGGATAACTGCTGGCAAGAGAAGAATTGGACATAAAATCCCCCTCCCGCAAATAGTGCCACTGTTCAAAGAGACAGTGTGGTGTAATGGTTAGGAACGCGGACTCAGATCTGGGTGAACCGGGTTTGATTCCCCACTCCTCCACATGCAGCTGCTGGAGTGACCTTGGGTCAGTCACAAGTTCTCTCACAGCTGTTCTCTCGGGAGCAGTCCTCAAGAGAGCTCTCTCAGTCCCACCGACCTCACAGGGTGTCTGTTGTGGGGAGGGGAAAGGAAAGGAGATTGCAAGCCACTCTGAGACTTCTTTGGGTGATGAAGGGCAGGGTATAAATCCAATCTCCTCTTCTCTTCTTCTTCTCTTCTGAGAGCCAGTTTGGTGTAGTGGTTAAGTGCGCGGACTCTTATCTGGGAGAACCGGGTTTGATTCCCCCACTCCTCCACTTGTACCTGCTGATGTGACCTTGGGTCAGTCACAAGCTCTGGCACAGCTGTTCTCTCAAGGACAGTTTCTGTCAGAAGTTCTCTCAGCCCCACCTACCTCACAGGGTGTATGTTGTGGGGAGGGGAAGGGAAAGGAGTTTGTAAGCTGCTCTGAGACGCCTTTGGGCAGTGAAGGGCAGGGTATAAATCCAATCTCTTCTTCTTCTTCTTCTACCTCACAGGGTGTCTGTTGTAGGGAGGGGAAGGGAAAGAAGATTGTAAGCCGCTCTGAGACTCCTTTGGGTAGTGAAGGGCGGGGTATAAATCCAATCTCTTCTTCTTCTTCTTCTTTTCAAAGGAAATCAGTTTGAGGTAGGAAGAACAATTACATCTGGAACAGTATGATACATTGCAACTAGTGTTCCCTCTAAGCTGAGTCAGAGTGAGCTACCTCACAGTTTTTTAGCCTCTGGCTCACACATTTTTGCCTTAGCTCAGGAAGGAGGGCTCCAGAGCAAACTAATTTATGCAGTAGCCAAATCGCTTACTCACAGCTTTAACGCCAGTAGCTCACATAAGTAGAAATTCTGCTCATAAGACTCCACAGCTTAGAGGGAGCATTGATTGCAACAACATCTATAGTTCCACATAATTACCACTGGGATTCCAAAGTTCTAGGGGAAGTGGTTGAACATCTGCTTGGCATGCAGAAGGTCCCAGGTTCAATCCCCGGCATCTCCAGTTAAGAGAACCAGGCAGGAGGTGTTGTGGAAGACCTCTGCCTGAGACCCTGGAGAGCTGTAAAGAGGGGCTGTGGTTCAGTGGAAGAGCATCTGCTTGGTAAGCAGAAGGTTCCAGGTTCAATCCCCGGCATCTCCAGTTAAAAGGACCAGGCAGGAGGTGATGGGAAAGACCTCCACCTGAGACCCTGGAGAGCTGTAAAGAGATGCTGTGGTTCAGTGGAAGAGCATCTGCTTGGCATGCAGAAGGTCCCAGGTTCAATCCCCGGCATCTCCAGTTAAGAGGACCAGGCAGGAGGTGATGGGAAAGACCTCTGCCTGAGACCCTGGAGAGCTGTAAAGAGGGGCTGTGGCTCAGTGGAAGAGCATCTGCTCGGCATGCAGAAGGTCCCAGGTTCAATCCCCGGCATCTCCAGTTAAGAGGACCAGGCAGGGGGTGATGGGAAAGACCTCTGTCTGAGACCCTGGAGAGCTGTAAAGAGGGGCTGTGGCTCAGTGGAAGAGCATCTGCTCGGCATGCAGAAGGTCCCAGGTTCAATCCCCGGCATCTCCAGTTAAGAGGACCAGGCAGGGGGTGATGGGAAAGACCTCAGCCTGAGACCCTGGAGAGCTGTAAAGAGGGGCTGTGGCTCAGTGGTAGAGCATCTGCTCGGCATGCAGAAGGTCCCAGGTTCAATCCCTGGCATCTCCAATTAAGAGGACCAGGCAGGGGGTGATGGGAAAGACCTCTGCCTGAAACCCTGGAGAGCTGTAAAGAGGGGCTGTGGCTCAGTGGAAGAGCATCTGCTCGGCATGCAGAAGGTCCCAGGTTCAATCCCCGGCATCTCCAGTTAAGAGGACCAGGCAGGGGGTGATGGGAAAGACCTCTGTCTGAGACCCTGGAGAGCTGTAAAGAGGGGCTGTGGCTCAGTGGAAGAGCATCTGCTCGGCATGCAGAAGGTCCCAGGTTCAATCCCCGGCATCTCCAGTTAAGAGGACCAGGCAGGGGGTGATGGGAAAGACCTCAGCCTGAGACCCTGGAGAGCTGTAAAGAGGGGCTGTGGCTCAGTGGTAGAGCATCTGCTCGGCATGCAGAAGGTCCCAGGTTCAATCCCTGGCATCTCCAATTAAGAGGACCAGGCAGGGGGTGATGGGAAAGACCTCTGCCTGAAACCCTGGAGAGCTGTAAAGAGGGGCTGTGGCTCAGTGGAAGAGCATCTGCTCGGCATGCAGAAGGTCCCAGGTTCAATCCCCGGCATCTCCAGTTAAGAGGACCAGGCAGGGGGTGATGGGAAAGACCTCTGTCTGAGACCCTGGAGAGCTGTAAAGAGGGGCTGTGGCTCAGTGGAAGAGCATCTGCTCGGCATGCAGAAGGTCCCAGGTTCAATCCCCGGCATCTCCAGTTAAGAGGACCAGGCAGGGGGTGATGGGAAAGACCTCTGCCTGAGACCCTGGAGAGCTGCTGCCAGTCCGAGCAGACAATACTGTCTTTGATAGAGTAAAGGTCTGGTTCAGTATAAGGCAGTTTCATGTGATCAAGTGTTGATATTCCACCGCTACCTTTAAGGCCAACAAATAGCCAGTTTGGTGTCGTGGTTAAGAGCAGTGGACTCTAATCTGGGAGAACCGGGTTTGATTCCCCGCTCCTCCACATGCAGCCACTGGTGTGACCTTGGGTCAGTCACAAGTTCTTTCAGAGCTTTCAGAAAGAGCTCTCTCAGCCCAGGTCACACCAGCAGCTGCGTGTGGAGAAATGGGGAATCAAACCCGGCTCACCCAGATTACAGTCCGGCGCTCCTCACCACAACGCCAAACTGGCTCTCTAACAAAGCCACATCCCTAGATCTCCCCCTATAAGATATGTATGAAGGTTTCTATAGGGTTGCCAGCTTCCAGGTGTGGGCTGGAGATCTCCTGGGATTACAGCTGATCTCCAGGCGATGGAGCTCAGTTCACCTGCAAAAAAAACTGGCCACTTTGGAAGGGGGGGGAGCTTTTGCATTATAAGCCCACTGAGGTTCTTCCCCACCCGAAACCCTGCTCTCCTTGGCCTCCACCTCCCAAATCAAATCTCCAGGTATTTCCCAGCCTTGGTAACCCTACCAGGGTTGCTTACTCTGGGTTGGGAAATACCTGCAGATTTTGGGGGTGGAGCCCGGGAGGGCGGGGTTTGGGGAGGGGAGGGGCCTCAGCAGGATATAATGCCACAGAGTCCACTTTACACAGCAGCCGTTTTCTCCAGGGGGACTGGTTTCTGTCACCTGGAGATCAGTTGTTCAAGTGGCAGACCTCCAGTCGCCACCTGCAGGGTGGCAACCCCAAGCAACATTGCATATCCACTTTATATTTTTTTTGAGGGCCTGATACGATTTTTCTAGCTTATTTCGCTGCCTATTGATCTGAAACAGCACAGCAATTTGTGGGTGTTTTTAAAAAAACGTGTTTAGCATGCAATCGGCGTTAAAACGCCATTCCTCCATCTAAATTTACACACACACGCCCCACCAACCAGATAGAAACAATTCTATTTACCCCAGCAACGGCGGCGGCTCATGCAAATATTCGATCATTCCAATTTACTGTGCTCCTGCAGGAATTTTAGCACCAAATCTCCGGTTTCCAGTAAAGTGCCGCCACGTTTTATATCCTAAGCCTTCATAGCTTTCTGTAGCTGTGAGTGTTGTATAAGGCTCTCCTACCCCCCATCCAAGGAACTACTCATCTGTATTGCTTGGATTCCCCCACCCCCATCTCTGTTTTGGTATTCCTTCTGACTTGTACTAATCAAAGCCACAAGTGATTGTTTTTGCAGTATCTTCTGTTTCCCCAGACCAGATTTCCTCCGAAAACACCAGCTTTTCTTCAAAGTTATTTGCGCACCAGTAAATAGCCAGGGTCCGGCCAACCTGAGGGACCGCCTTTCCCCATATGTTCCCCCAAGGGCACTACGGTCAGGGGGGCAACATCTACTGGTCATTCCAGCCCCCAAGACAGTCAAATATGCTGCGACCAGGGCCAGGGCCTTTTCGGTGGCACCCTGGCCCCTACCTGGTGGAATGAGCTACCAGAAGAGATCCCGAGGAATTGAAAACAAATCACCCAGTATCATCATGCCCCTGTATAAATCATTGGTGCGACCTCATTTGGAATACTGTGTACAGTTCTGGTCGCCACGTCTCAAAAAGGATATTATAGCATTGGAAAAAGTGCAGAGAAGGGCAACTAGAATGATAAAAGGGTTGGAACACCTTCCCTATGAAGAAAGGTTAAAATGCTTGGGGCTCTTTAGCTTGGAGAAACGACGGCTGAGGGGTGACATGATCGAGGTTTATAAGATTATGAATGGGATTGAGCAGGTTGAGAAAGAAGTACTTTTCTCCCTTTCTCGCAATACAAGAACTCGTGGGCACTCCATGAAATTGCTGAGCAGTCGGGTTAGAACAGATAAAAGGAAATACTTCTTCACCCAAAGAGTGATTCACATACGGAATTCACTGCCCCAGGAGGTGGTGGCAGCTACAAGCATGGAGAGTTTCAAGAGGGAATTAGATAAACATATGGAGCAGAAGTCCATCCTTGGTGCTGGAGGGGGCAGCCATGGGAGGGCTTCTAGTGTCCTGGCCCCACTGCTGGACCTCCTGATGGCACCTGGTATATTTTGGCCGCTGTGTGACAGAGTGTTGGACTAGATGGGCCATTGGCCTGATTCAACATTGGCTTCTCTTATGTTCTTATGTTCTTATGTAGGGCCCTGCGGGACCTTATGCAGTTCCGCAGGGCCTGCAAGACGGAGCTCTTCCGCCAGGCCTTTGAGTAGGGGCCGCCGCCACCATCATTACCATCATTGCATAGCCATCTCGAGGCTTACTGGCCCGGGCATGGGATTACAGTCTTACGGTATATTATGGAGCAGTGACAAATGAATGTATTAGAGAGCAGAGAGGTATGATCGTATATTGCGAACTTGTTTGTGACCGCTGTTTTAACTGCTTTAATGTTAACACTTTATTTATGGTTTTAGTATTTATTCTTGGCTTTGCCTCAATGCTTTAATGATGATGTATGGCATTACGCCTCTTGTTCGCTGCCCTGAGCCCACGCTGGAAGGTTGGAATATAAATCAAATAAATAAATAAATCAGTATTGGGGCCCCGGTGGTGGCTCAGAAGTTAAGATGCTGAGCTGCAGACCGGAAGGTCAGCAGCTCAGCTGTTCAAGACCCGGGTGCCACATGACGGAGTGAGTTCCCGTCTCCGGCCCCAGCTCCTGCCAACCTAGCAGTTCGAAAGCCAGAAATTGCAAGTAGATAAATAGTTACCGCTTCGGTGGGAAGGTCACAGCGTTCCGTGCGCCTCGGCGTCTAGTCACGCTGGCCACATGACCACGGAAAAAGTCTTCGGACAGCGCTGGCTCTTCGGCTTGGAAACGGAGATGAGCACTGCCGCCCTAGAGTCGGATTTGACTGGCTTTCGAGCAAGGGGGAAACCTTTACCTTTGCTAAATCAGTATTATGCAATACACATACGTTGTCCACCTAAACTGCATACATTCTATGTATACATCGTATATGTGTGTATTAAGTTCCGTCAGGACACTTCTGACTTGTGGTGACCGTGTGACTAACAATGATCTCCAAGATGTCCTGTCATGAACAGCCTTGCTCAGGTCTGGCTAACGGAGGGCCCTCCTCATGGCTTCCTTGACCAAGTCCATCCATCTCCTGTTGGGTCTTCCTCTTTCCCTCCGGTCTTCAACTTATCCCAGCATGATTGTCTTTTCCAGCGACTCTCGTCTTCTCATGATGGGAAGTACAACAGCCTCAGTGGGTTAGACATATATCCTGGAGAAATATATTCTGGAGATAAAACGTGCAAGGCGAAGAGTTGGAAGGAACCTCCAGGGTCATCTAGTCCAACCCCCTGTACAATGCAGGGAATTCACAAATACCTCCACCCCACCCCCGGTAGGGCTGTAGTGGCTCAGTGGTTAAGATGCTGAGCTGCAGCCCGGAAGGTCTGTCATTCGGCAGTTCAAGACCCAAGTGCCACATGAAGAAGTGAGCTCCCGTCTCTGGCCCCAGCTCCTGCCAAACTAGCAGTTCGAAAGCAAGAAATCGCAAATAGATAAGTAGGTACCGCTTTGGTGGGAAGGTAACACTGTTCTGTGCGCCTCGGTGTTTAGTCATGCTGGCGATATGACCATGGGAAACATCTTCGGACAGTGCTGGCTCTTCGGCTTGGAAACGGAGATGAGCACCGCCCCCTAGAGTTGGATTCGACTGGCTTTCGAGCAAGGGGGAAACCTTTACTTTTACCTTTCTCACCCCCAGTGACCCTTGTTCCATGTCCAGAAGATGACCACCAGCCCCCTCTAGGAATTTCACCCAAATGGCCTGGGGGGAAATTGATCCTATAATTCCATATTTTTGTCAAAGTCTCGGTTCCTCCATTTCACGAGGTTTAATTTCCAATACAAAAGTTGCCATTGGGGGGAAAGATAACAACGTTCACGAACAGTACCCTGCTTCCCGTTATTCTCCACATTTCCTTCATGCCTGTGTGCCATGTCTTTCCCCCATCTGCTGCTCCTTGGTCACCGTTCATCTTTAAAACAAATTCTTCACTGCATAATTCAAGCCACTTGAGGGACATGATGCCATGGTGCTACGTGGCCAGTTAGATACAACTATGTGAAGACATTATTGGGTGTGAAGGATGCCTTCTTACTGGATAAAGATGGGACAGATCCCATTTTGCTGCCTGACCCCAAAAGTGGTGATCAGTATTTCCTTGGGCATGTAGGAGAGGGCCACGAGAGCTAAGCCCTGAGGCAACCCTTCCTGCCCTCCCTCTCATGATCTGCCTAAGTTCATAGACTCAGCATTGCTGTCAGATGGCCATCGAGCCTCTGTTTGAAAACCTCCCAAGAAGGAGAGCCCATCACCTCCCGAGGAAGACTGTTCCGCTGAGGAACCCACTCTAATGGTCAGGAAGTCATAAGAACATAAGAGAAGTCAATGTTGAATCAGGCCAATGGCCCATCTAGTCCAACACTCTGTCACACAGCGGCCAAAAATACCAGGTGCCATCAGGAGGTCCAGCAGTGGGGCCAGGACACTAGAAGCCCTCCCACTGCTGCCCCCTCCAGCACCAAGAATAGAGTGCATCACCTGCCCCAGACTGAGAATTCCCATCTATGCCCTGTGGCTAATAGCCACTGATGGACTTCTGCTCCATATGTTTATCTAATTCCTTCCTTACTATCTAAGTCCTTCCTCACATTTAGCTGAAAACTCTTCTGATTTAATTTCAACCCGTTGGTTCTGGTCTGACCTTCTGGGGCAACAGAAAACAACTCTGCCCCATCCTCTCTGTGACAGCCCTTCAAGTACTTGAAGATGGTGATCGTATCACCTCTCAGTCGTCTCATCTCCAAGCTAAACATACTCAGCTCCTTCAGCCTTTCCTCACAGGACTTGGTCTCCAGATTCCTCACCATATGATGAATATATGATGAATATAAAAACAAAACAGCAACAAACAAATCAGTGGGACATTTGTTCATCCCTAGGGTGGCCAGTAGGGATGGGCACGAACCACATTTTGAACTGAAGTTTGTCACGAACTTGGCCCGGTTCGTGGTTCACAAACCTCAGTATGTGCCATCCTTCCCTCGTGAGCCCCTCGAACTTCCCACAAACCTTTCAGGTGGGTTTGTGTGGGTCATGTCAGCAGACACGCTGGCGCTGGCAGCAGGGCTTGGAGAAAGCATTTCGAAGAAGAAGAGATTGGATTTATACGCGGCCTTTCACTACCCAAAGGAGCCTCAGAGCGGCTTAAAATCTCCTTTCCCTTCCCCTCCTCGCAACAGACACCCTGTGAGGTGGGTGGGGCGGAGAGAGCTCTTTCGAGAACTGCCCTCGAGAGAACAGCTGTGAGACAACTTGGGACTGACCCAAGGTCACACCAGCAGCTGCATGTGGAAGCATGGAAAATCAAACTTGGTCCTCCCAGATTAGGGTCCGCGCTCTTAACCGCTACACCAAACTGGCTCTTTAAAGAGACTGCCTCTTCCAAGCTGGTGCGGCTTGCAAAAACCATTTAAAGGGACCCCTTTCCATTTACATGCACTTTAAATGCTTTCTCAATTGACTCCCTGAGTTCTGCCACTGCGGTAGCATGACTCAGTGAGCGAGCTGGATCAGGCCAATGGCCCAGCCAGTCCAACACTCTTGTGTCACACAGTGGCCAACACCCAGGAGGCATCAGGAGATCCATCAGTGGGGTCAGAGCTCCAGAAGCCCTCCCATTGCTGCCCCCCCCAGCACCAAGACCACAGAGCATGACTGTGAGGGGTAGTGGTTAAGTGCATGGACTGTAATCGGGGAGAACCAGGCTTGATCCTCCACTCCTCCACTTGCAGCTGCTGGATGACCTTGGGCAAGCCATAGTTCTCTCAGAGCTGTTCTATCAAGGGCAGTTCTGGAAAGAGCTCTCTCAGCCCCACCTACCTCACAGGGTGTCTGTTGTAGGGAGGGGAAGGAGATTTTAAGCCTCTCTGAGGCTCCTTTAGGTAGTGAAAGGTGGGGTATAAATCCAATCTCTTCTTCTAAATGCTTCTTCTTCTAAATGTCGTGAGGAAGGGAAGGGGAAGGAGTTTGTAAGCTGCTCTGAGACTTTAAGTGAAGGGTGGGATATAAATCCAATCTCCTCCTCCTCCTCCTCCTCCTCCTCCTCCTCCTCTGCCCCAGACATTGTGTTCCATCTATACCTTGTGGCTAATAACCACTGATGGTTCTCCATTCACAGCATCTGTACATAAACAACCTTTTAAAAACAATTCTATGCCAACAACAACTTGAAATAGATATAAGAAGAAAGAGGTTTCTTATACCCTAAAGGGGGTGGATATCCATGGCTATTAGCCACAAGGTATAGCTGCGGTGGCTCAAGTGGTTAAGACACTGAACTGCAGGCTGTGGAAGGTCAGTAGTTCAGCAGTTCAAGACCCGAGAGTGCCGCATGACGGGGTGAGCGCCTGTCTCTAGTTCCAGCTCCTGCCAACCTAGCCGTTTGAAAGCAAGAAATTGCAAGTAGATAAATAGGTACCACTTTGATGGGAAGGTAACAGCGTTCTGTGCACCTTGGTGTTTAGTCATGCCGGCCACATGACCACGGAAACGTCTTCAGACAGCGCTGGCTCTTCGGCTTTGAAACGGAGATGAGCACCGCAACCCTAGAGTTGGATTCGACTGGCTTTCGAGCAAGGATAGCTAGGAACTCTCAGTCCGGGCAGGTGATGCAGTCTATTCTTGGTGCTGGGGGGGGCAGCAGTGGGAGGGCTTCTGGTGTTCTGGCCCCACTGGTGGACCTCCTGATGGCACCTGGTGTTTTTGGCCACTGCGTGACAGAGTGTTGGACTGGATGAGCCATTGGCCTGATCCAACACTGGCTTCTCTTATGTTCTTATGTTCCTATGTCTGTCTTCCAGAACAAGAATCACGCTGTTTCTAAAGACTTATTATTTTGAGACTCAGAATGCCCGGGAAGAACGGAACCGAGAGAGCCCAAAGAAAGAAAGCAGATGCCGAAGAACGGGATGAAAGGAAAGACTTCAAACAACAGGAGTGACAAATAATGGAACAGAAAAGGCAGACAGAAAGCGTTCTTCCGAACATCTCCTTTCATTTTTGGTCTTTCTTTTACAAGAGAGAGTGCACCTGATTTTCTAATGCATTCAATCCATCAAATGTGTCCACATAAAGAATAAACCATTAAGTCAGTTGCCGCTCTGGGGGGATGGATGTTCAAGGGACCAGTCAAAGGTTCCCACGCTGTTTCTCTCCTGCCTATCAAACTCTGATGCACTTTACAATCAGGATCTAGCTGGACACGTGGCCGAAGAAATCTCAGGGAGAATCACATCTCATTCAACCAAGTTTATGGGCTGCAGGGAGGCATTTGTGGTCTTTGTGATTGCTAACAATAAAGGGTCCATTGTGACTTTTGTAATGATGGCCAAAATGGTATGCACCATCCATGTGTGCTTTACTGAGCATCTTCCAGCCCATCCTATAGTCCGGCTCAGGGGAAGAACTGGGAAATGAAATGGTGGTATTCCGGGGGCCATCAAAGTCTGAAATACAGAACACGAACACAGAATCCCTGTAGCCCCTCTTGAAATGGTCCCGAACTCCAAAAAGGTCTGGGACTGGGTATAAATGTCTTCAGTCCCATACAGTTCAGACTCTAGTTCCACCCCCCCCCCCAAAAAAAAAAAAAAAGCCCTCAGATTTTACTCCATGGATAGAGGGACAGAAGGCAGAGAGATGGAGAGATAGATGGATAGCAGGCAGACAACAGAGATAGATGATAGATAGGTTAATAGGCAGATGGATAGGTGAATTGAGGATCGATAGATAGATATTATTTATTTATCATATGGCAGAGTTACACAGAGGAAGTATATAGTAAAATAAAATAAAATTGCTGTATTCCTGAGATGGATAGATAGGTAGGAGGCAAAAGGTAGAAGGTAGAAAGATAAGAAGATAGATAGAAGATAGATAGATGATAGATAGATAGATAGATGATAGATAGATAGATAGATAGATAGATAGATAGATAGATAGATAGATAGATAGATAGATAGATAGATAGATGATAGACAGACAGACAGATAGACAAACAGACAGACAGACAGATGATAGATAGATGATAAACGATAGATAGATGATAGATAGATGATAAACGATAGATAGATGATAGATAGATAGATGATAGATAGATAGATAGATAGATAGATAGATAGATAGATAGATAGATGATAGATAGACAGACAGACAGACAATAGATAGATGATAGACGATAGATAGATAGAAGATAGATAGATAGATAGATAGATAGATAGATAGATAGATAGATAGATAGACAGACAGACAGACAATAGATAGATGATAGACGATGATAGATAGATAGACAGACAGACAGACAGACAATAGATAGATGATAGACGATGATAGATAGACAGACAGACAGACAGACAGACAGACAGACATTAGATAGATGATAGACGATGATAGATGATAGATAGATAGATAGATAGATAGATAGATAGATAGATAGATAGATGGATGATAGATAGACAGACAGACAATAGATAGATGATAGATGATAGATGATAGATGATAGATAGATAGATAGATAGATAGATAGATAGATAGATAGATAGATAGATAGATAGATAGATAGATGATAGAGACAGACAGACAGACAGACAGACAGATGATAGACAGACAGACAGATTTACAGGGCTCTTTTTGTAGCAGGAACTCCTTTGCATATTAGGTGACACACCCCTTAATGTAGCCAATCCTCCAAGAGCTAACAGAGCTCTTCTTACAGGGGCTATTGTAAGCTCTTGGAGGATTGGCTACATTAAGGGTGTGTCGCTTAAGGAGTTCCTGCTATAAAAAAAAGCCCTGGATGGATGGATGGAGGGGGGATGATGATGATGATGAAGAAGGAGGAGGAGGAGAAGAATCCAGGTTTTGTAACCTTCCTGTAAATAAAAGAACACTCTATGGCTTGAACCTATGGCGCTGCCTTGATTTGTCAGACTTTCATGACACAGTACTGTCTATCCTGACGATTCTACATACAGCCTCCAGAAATGTAGATTGATGGTTATTCATTTGTAGAAGGTCAGGAAGGGGGCGTACGAGAAATGCAGCCATTCTTCCTGCAGAGAATGAAAGATCAATTACATCGGAGATTAGCTCTCTGCATTAAAACGCTGTCGGAAAAAAATATATTGGATACATCAAATTATATACCTTTTTTCGCAACTGTAATATGAGCCTGCCATTTCAGGGTGATGTACTGTCAGGAGAGGAAAGAAGCAGACGTTTGTATCTTTAGGATGGAAATGGAATTATATACGCAACGTATATCGACTTGGCTGGTGCTCCATCAAAGATATTAGTTGTTTTGTTTTCCCCATGTTATGGACTTGCTTGTGTACTCTTAAAGTAAGGTAAAGGTAAAGGTTCCCTTGCTCGAAAGCCAGTCGAATCCGACTCTAGGGTTGCGGTGCTCATCTCCGTTTCAAAGCCAAAGAGCCAGCGCTGTCCAAAGACGTTTCCGTGGTCGTGTGGCCAGCGTGACTAAACACCAAGGCGCACGGAACGCTGTGACCTTCCCACCAAAGTGGTACCTATTTATCTACTTGCAATTTCTGGCTTTCGAACTGCTAGGTTGGCAGGAGCTGGAACTAGAAACGGGAGCTCACCCCGTCATGCGGCACCCAGGTCTCGAACTGCTGAACTACTGACTTTCCACAGCCTGCAGTTCAGCGTCTTAACCACTTGAGCCACCGCAGCTCTTAAAGTAGCAGCCTCTTAACTCCCTGTGCTCACTAAAGTTTTAGGATGTTTGTGCTCTGTTTAATCTATTCACAATTTGTTGTCGAAGGCTTTCATGGCTGGAGTTCATTAGTTGCTGTAGATTTTCCGTGTTGTGTGGCCGTGATCTTGGCATGGTAGGACCAGATGTTTTCCCATTAGCTGTGACTGGCATCCTTAGAGGTATAACACAGAAAGATGGAGTACTCTCTGCGTCAAGGTGCTCTGTGTCCAAGTGCTCACCTTTTCTGTTCACCTTGACACAGAGAGTCCTCCGTCTTTCTGTGTTATACCTCTGAGGATGCCAGTCGCAGCTACTACCAAAACGTCAGGTCCTACAATGCCAAGACCATGGCCACACAACCCAGAAAATCTACAGCAACTATTCACAATTCATTGCACTGACCTGGATAGCCCAGTCTCCTCAGAGCTTGGAAGCTATGTAAAGTCAGTCAGTATTTGGAAAGGAGGTCACCAAGGAAGTCCAGGGCTGCTATGAGGAGGCTCCATGAAATTGCTGAGCAGTCGGGTTAGAACAGATAAAAGGAAATACTTCTTCACCCAAAGAGTGATTAACATATGGAATTCACTGCCACAGGAGGTGGTGGCAGCTAGAAGCATGGACAGTTTCAAGAGGGAATTAGATAAACATATGGAGCAGAAGTCCATCAGTGGCTATTAGCCACAGGGTATAGATGGGAACTCTCAGTCTGGGGCAGGTGATGCCCTCTATTCTTGGTGCTGGAGGGGGCAGCAGTGGGAGGGCTTCTAGTGTCCTGGCCCCACTGCTGGACCTCCTGATGGCACCTGGTCTATTTTGGCCGCTGTGTGACAGAGTGTTGGACTAGATGGGCCATTGGCCTGATTCAACATTGGCTTCTCTTATGTTCTTAGGAGGAGGAAGAGGAAGAAGAGGAGGAAGAAGAAGAGAGGAAGAGGAAAGGAGGAGATTGGATTTACTAACTTCACTACCCAAAGGAGTCTCAGAGAGGCTTACAAACTCCTTTCCCTTCCCCACAACAGACTGGGGCTGAGAGAGCTCTCTCAAGAACTGCCCTTGAGAGAACAGCTTTGAAAGAATTTATGACTGACCCACAGTCACCCCAGCAGCTGCATGTTGAGGAGTGGGGAAATCAAACCCAGTTCTCCCAGATTAGAGTCCACGCACTTCACCTCTACACCAAACTGGCTCTCGTGTTATCTGCAGATGGGGGGGGGGGCAGACTTTGCTATTATATATAGAAATGTGTGTCCACATCCTGCCCAGCCTCCGATGGCCACCTTGAGGATACCTGAATGCTGGAGGAAGAAAGCTCTCAGCTGAAGCTGGACTTGGACTCAAGAACAATGGTGGGGGACGGATTTCGATGTTTTCTGCCCCTTCTCTCTAGCAATCTCGTTGATGGCAGTGAGAGGCCGGATGCAGATGGTCTGCACATTTCCCAGGTTACTATGCAATTCCATTCTATGCAACAACAAGATTTCGAAGCAAACAGAATTGGCGGACTGGCTAGAAATCTAGTCACCTTTTCCTTGCTGATCACGCCCCAAAGAAATCAAGCGAGCTCCAGACTGTCGTGAGAAATGTGGTTTCTATGGTTGCAATCGGCCACCTGCGGCCGACAAATTGGGTAGGGAAAGAGGTTTTGGAGGCACGAGATGCAGAATGGGGTTGGGGGGGGGGACGACACACAGCCATTGTGTCTGTCGGTCTGATTCTCTTCCTGCCGCCAGGCCTGCACAGTGATCCAGCAGTTGTGGAAGTCAAAGAAAGGTTAAAACGCTTGGGGGTCTTTAGCTTGGAGAAACGACGGCTGAGGGGTTACATAATCGAGGTTTATAAGATTATGAATGGGATTGAGCAGGTTGAGAAAGAAGTCCTTTTCTCCCTTTCTCACAATACAAGCACTCGTGGGCACTCCATGAAATTGCTGAGCAGTCGGGTTAGAACAGATAAAAGGAAGTCCTTCTTCACCCAAAGAGTCATTAACGTATGGAATTCACTGCCACAAGCATGGACAGTTTCAAGAGGGAATTAGATAAACGTATGGAGCAGAAGTCCATCAGTGGCTATTAGCCACAGGGTATAGATGGGAATTCTCAGTCTGGGGCAGGTGATGCACTCTATTCTTGGTGCTGGAGAGGGCAGCAGTGGGAGGGCTTCTGGTGTCCTGGCCCCACTACTGGACCTCCTGATGGCACCTGGTCTATTTTGGCCACTGTGTGACAAGAGTGTTGGACTGGATGGGCCATTGGCCTGATTCAACATTGGCTTCTCTTATGTTCTTATGTTCTTATGTAAGTCAAGGCAACTTTTTAGACCTGGATTGCAGCCCGGAAGCCTGTTGCTGGGAATTCCTTTTGGGGAAATGAGCAAGATGGAGGCAAAGGAAATACAATGAGAAGGAAAGGAAAGTTAAGCTAGGTGCATAAGACACAGGTAAATGTGGTATGCTATGCACCCTTCTGGTGGACCTCCTGATGGAACCTGGGTTTTGGCTGCTGTGTGACACAGTGTCAGGTTCTTCAGTCAGTCACACCACACGGGACTTCTTCAGAAGGCAGTGTTTAATGGTGGAGCAGTGCTAAAGACACGTGTACGTTCTCTGTGTCAGTAATGACGAGATACAGCAGAGTCTACTAGGTTGTACTACATTCAAGCAGCCCCCCACCCCCCTTCAGCAGAGGCCAATAGATACAGTTCGCGCGTGCGGGAAGCTTTAGCGGGCTAATAGGCATAACATTCTAGGAACCGTTATAATTCCCAGCGCTGGGCTCCGCAGCTGGAGCAACAAGGTCAGAGACCTGATAAGAAAGTGTGTGGAAAACTTCAGAGTCTTCAGAGGAAAGGAGGGAGGCTTCAACCCTCCTCCCGCATATCATAAACAGGACAGGGCTACCTGACACACACAGACGGTCACTGCCGGCTCGTCCACTAGGCTCCGAGCCCTACCCCGGCTTTCCTGGGTGCACTGCTACTGCGGCGTGCTCAGGAAAGCTGGCGCTGGGAAGGAAGGGGCAGCCATTCAAATGGTCGCCCCTTCCCTGGCTTTTCTGCGCCCACAGCAGAAGAGCCAGCGCTGGGGCTGGGAGGGAAGGGGCGGCCATTCGAACGGCTGCCCCTTCCCCGGCTTTCCTGGGCACGCCGCAGGTGCCATGGGCCCAGGAAAGCCAGCGCTCCACCCCCCCCCCACCGTTTCCAGGCCCCACCGGGAGGTTGGCATCCCCGCTGGGGTGGGCACCCCAGGCTGTCTTGCCTAGGGCACCCAGACACCTGGGGCCGGCCCTGCAGATGGTTGTACTAGATGGGCCACTGGCCTGAACCAACATGGCTTCTCTTATGTCCTTATGATCTTCAGATCCCCAAATCTCCAGGAATCCCCCAAACGAGAGCTGGCAACCTTATCAACAGGTGCCCAAGGGCAGATGAGGCTTTCTCACCTGGCCGTGTGTGCATGTGGAAGGAAGAGTGGACAAAAGACAACCGGGCAACACCATCTGCTTCTGCGAACGGGGGTGGGGGAAGGGGGGAGAAGAAAAGCGGCAGAAATTAGTCTCGGCATAATGGACGTTTTTCAAATCTGGCTCATTAGGCCGTTCATTAGGAGCCTCTTTTGGCAGGAGGCGCAAAGTAATTGCCGTGTTGCTCACGCACGTTCGGCGGACCCTTCTGCTGATTCACGCTCAAATGTGTTTGGCTTCTGATGCCGAAACCTTCTCGGGTGCTTTTAGCCGGTTAAGTCTACTCCGCTGCCATTTGCCTTGCGTCAGGCGGGCGACACACCAAAACCAACGCCGCGTTCCCGGGAATCACTGCGCTTAATCACGGCCCAGCGGGAGCTCAGCCAGCCATTTAATTAGTGTATTTATTTAAACATTTATACCCTTTCTTAAAATGCATCCATAAAATATCCATAAAATGCATCCATAAAATATCAAAAGATTAGTCATCAAGAAGAATGCAGCGCTTCAAAGGCGGCGGCGGCGGCAGCGGCAGAGCTCCGGAGTGGTACAGCCAGGACTAGGGAGGGCTGGGTTCAAATCGCTCTGCCACAAAACTCATTCGGTGGCCTTGGGCTAGTCGCCAGCCCTCATTACCCCCTGACTCACGAGGGAGTTGGTCTTTACCTTAAAGACCAACACGATTGCCAGGGTGTAAGCTTCCAAAAGTCAAAATTCCCTTTGTCAGAGTACCTGACCCCGAGCTGACAACCCTATTGTGCAGCAGTGGTGATCTTTCTGGTAGAGATCATCAGGAAAGGAACCGGAAACAAAAAGTTACTCCCTGATATGGTTGCTGATATCCATTAGAACATAAGAGAAGCCATGTTGGATCAGGCCAATGGCCCATCCACTACAACGTTCTGTGTCACACAGTGGCCAAAACCCAAGTGCCATCAGGAGGTCCACCAGCGGGGCCAGAACAGAAACCCTCCCACTGTGCCCCCCAAGCACCATAAATACAGAGCCTCACTTCCCCCAGACATAAGAACATAACAGGAGCCAATGTTGGATCAGGTCAATGACCCATCCAGTTTCACACAGTGGCCAAAAGCCAGGTGCCATCAGGAGGTCCACCAGTGGGGCCAGGACTCCAGAAGCCCTCTCACTGGTGCCCTCCAAGCACCAAGAAGACACAGCATCATTGCCCCAGACAGAGTGTTCCAGCTATCCCTTGTGGCCAATAGCCGCTCATGGACTTCTGTTCCGTATAAGAGCACTGGTCCATATAAGAATATAAGAACATAAGAGAAGCCATGTTGGATCAGGCCAATGGCCCATCCAGTACATCACTCCCTGTCATACAGTGGCCAAAGCCCAGGTGTCATCAGGAGGTCCAGCAGTGGGGCCAGGACTCCAGAAGCCCTCCCACTGTGCCCCCCAAACACCATAAATACAGAGCCTCACTTGCCCCAGAGATAAGAACATAAGAGGAGCCAATGCTGGATCAGACCAATGGGCCATCCAGTCCAACACTCTGTTTCACACAGTAGCCAAAACCCAGGTGCCATCAGGAGGTCCACCAGTGGGGCCAGAACTCCAGAAGCCCTCCCACTGCCCACCCCCCCAAGCATGAAGAAGACAGAGCATCATTGCCCCAGACTGAGAGTTCCTATCTATACCTTGTGGCTAACAGCCACTGATGGACCTCTGCTCCATATGTTTTATCCAGTCCCCTCTTGAAGCTGTCTATGCTTGTAGTTGTCAGCTATGCTGCCATGGCAGGTGGATGGGGGAGGGCAATGTAGAGTCTATTGCTGTGCCGGAATCATTTTTCCTCGCCTCATCTTATCTGCTAGCCTAACCCCGTGACCTTGGTACCAGACTGCTGATGCCCTCATTGGGAAGGTAGACCCGTTAGCTTACGCGAGCTTCAGTTTAATCCCTGATTGGCTCAGACCGATCAGGGGGCCCTGTCTTGAAGTATGTACATCTTCTCCTTTCGTGGGCTTGCAATTAATTCTGACACAGAATGTATGCACAGATGAACTGCCTTTACTGTACTCAATAAGCGTGAACCTTCTGAAGGAACGTTGTTGAGAACTGATTGCTGCAGGACTCTGACAGTAGTGCTACCACTTCCTGTGGAGGTGAATTCCACGTGGTCATTCCTCTTTGGGTGAAGAAGTACTTCCTGTTCTCTTTTCTAACCTTACTGCACATGAATTTCATGGAGTGCCCATGAGTTCTTGTACTGTGAGAAAGGGAGAAAAGTCCTTCTTTCTCTACCTTCTCCATCCCCTGTCCCTTCTCTTGCAAATGAGTTCATGAGGCCCTAGGTCTGGTCTATATGGTTTGTTAAATAAAAAGGTTGCCAGCCTCCAGGTGGGGCCTGGAGATCTCAGGAACTAACACTGATCTCCAGGCAACAGAGGTCAGTTCCTCTGGAGAAAATGGATGCCTTGGAGGGTGGACTCGATGACCTGATACCCTGCTGAGATCTCTCCATCCCCAAACCCCACTTTCCCAAGGCTATACTCCCAGATCTTCAGGAATTGCAATCCTGGAGCTGGTAACTGGAGCAGCAGGCCATTACTCAGGAACAGAAGGAATTATGCATGCTACAAGGATACAGGCAGGGCTAATTGATGAGTACCTTCAGACATCGAAGAAGGGCTGTGTTGTTTTTTTTGGTAAAACTCTCCTAAAAAGGAGAGAATTTTATTCTTTTTATAAGAAAAGGGGAGGGTAGACAGCTGGAGAAAGAGAAAGATGGAGTGAAGTTTTCTCTGTTAATAAAGGTTAATTTTAGTTAGTAATCAATACCATTTTTGGCATCTATCGCAATTCGAAGATCTTCTTTTAAACTTTACAAAGTCCAGAATCACTCTGTTAATACAGTTAGTAAAGTCCATTGGGGTTAGTAATCAAACAGCTCCTTGCAGATGGTACACGAACAGTCCTTAAAATGTCTTCTTTTTAGGTCTCTTCCAGTTGTAGATTGAGTCCTTTTCAACTTTGATGCCTTCCAATCCGTTGCCTCCTTCCCCTGGGCTGCCGTCTTCTTCACTGCCAATTTTGAGTGCTGCGTCTTCCTCCAAGCTGGCGTGTCTCTTCAAAGATTTTTGCTTTTTAAAGGTGTAATCCATCTTCTTTCTTTTCTCTTTTTCCTTATGTTTCCGACCTTCAAATTCCCAGGGCGCCATAATTACTACACATGGAATCGGATCTCTGGTATGTTGCTTGCTGTGTTCAACATCCCCTTCTGCTGGCAGAGTATCTTCTTTTATAAAAGCGGAATAGGCTTTGAGAGCCATGTCCACGTCTTCTTTTAATTCTTTCGCTTCACTGCCAGTTAGGGGTGCCAAAACATTTGTCGAGGTAAATCCGAGATCCTCTTTCTCTTCTTCTTTCACGCCCTGAAAACTTAGAATCAAATCCGATTTCTGTTCTATTTCTTCCAACTTCCCCTGTCGACTAATCAAGACACTTTCCACTTTAAGCAAAGTTTCATTGATTTTCTGTATTTGCTCCAGTAGAGGGCGCAGATCCTGTTGATTGACAGCTAGCTCTTGGGGGGGGCTACCCGGGCCGGAAGTCCCTCCTCTCATCTCTTCCGGTTTCTGCAGGACTTTCCCCGTTGTCGACATTTTGTTCTATTATTTACTTTTATAAAGTTCATGCCACATCCCCCAGGAAGCTAATAGGATCGTAGTCTTCTATACAACTCCAACGGTACTTTCACCAACACTGTTTTCCTCTCTGCCCCCCTCACGCTCCCTTTGTAAATCTTGCTTCTCAAAAGGGATGGGGACTCCTCCCTCCTCCCATACGCTTAAACGCTTACGGGGGGCTCGAATTCACGCTTCAAAATCGATCTTCAACTCACGGTTCGATGCCACTTCTTCTTTTTATATTAAATCGTAACGCTATCTTCACTCCTGGAAATCGGTGGCGCCGCTAAGTCCCATTATGGGCACGACGCAGCGGGGCCGATTGGGGCGGGGAGAAAGCCTCAATTTCTCGGCTGTCTGCCGGCAAAGAGGCTACTCCCCAAGCGCCCCCGGTTCGGAGCCTTTACCTAAGGCTCACTAGGGTCTTTCGCACACGCGAAGACCCCCCCTAACTGCATGTGGGCTAACCGCCTCCGGGAGCGTCCCGAGAGGCGGCCGCCATTCACAACGCCGAAACTGAAACCATTCAGAAGGGCTGTGTTGTGATCCCTGGAGACCTCCAGGTCCCACCTGGACATTGGCAACCCTAGTAGCAGCCATGCTAGACAGTTAAATGGTTGGATGGCACAGATTGGCCTTTGGGAGCCAGTTTAGAGTAGTGGTTAAGTGCACAGACTCTAGTGTGGGAGAACCGGGTTTGATTCCCCACTCTTCCACTTGTAGGGGCTGGATGACCTTGGGCAAGCCACAGTTCCGTCAGAGCTGTTCTCTCAAGGATAGCTCTGGAAAGAGCTCTCTCAGCCCCACCTCCCTCACAGGGTGTCTGTTGTGGGGAGGGGAAGGGAAAGGAGTTTGTAAGCCGCTCTGAGATTCCTTTGGGTAGTGAAGGGCAGGGTATAAATCCAATCTCTTCTTCTTCTTCTTCTACATCACAGGGTGTCTGTTTTGAGGGTGGGGAAGGGAAGGGAGATGGTAAGTCGCTCTGAGACTCCAAGTGAAGGGAGGGGTATAAATCCAATGTCCTCTTCTCTTCTCCTTTCGGTGTAGTGGTTAAAAGCGTGGACTCTAATCTGGCAGAACTGGGTTTGATTCCCCACTCCTCCACATGCAGGTGTGTGACCTTGGGTCAGTCCCAGTTCTCTCAGAGCTGTTGTCTCAAGAGCAGTCCTTGAAAGAGCACTCTCAGTCCCACCTACCTTGCAGGGTTTCTGTTGTGGGGAGGAGAACCAGTTTGAGACTCCAAGTGAAGAGCGGGATATAAATCCAATCTCCTCCTCCTCCTCCTCAGGACCTTGGCTTACCCCATCTATATTTGGGATCCTTTGTCCATTTCATGGCATAGGTACCACAGCCAGTGTGTTCACTGTTTGAGCCAGTTTGGTGTGGTGGTTAAGTTTGCGGACTCTAATCTGGGAGAACTGGGTTTGTACCTGATGGCACCTGGTATTTTTGGCCACTATGTGACAGAGTGTTGGACTGGATGGGCCATTGGCCTGATCCAACACTGACTTCTCTTATGTTCTTATGTTCCCTTAACCAGGTTTGATTCCCCACTCCTCCACTTGCACCTCCTGATGTGACCTTGGGTCAGTCACAAGTTCTGGCACAGCTGTTCCTGAAAAAGAGCAGTTTCGGTCAGAGTTCTCTCAGCCCTGCCTACCTCGCAGGGTGTCTGTTGTGGGGAGAGGAAGAGAAAGGAGTTTGTAAGCTGCTCTGAGACTCCAAGTGAAGGGAGGGGTATAAATCCAATCTCTCCTTCTCCTTCCCCCCCCTCCTCCTCCTCCTCCTCCTCACCTTGTAAAGACCTATGATGTGGCCATATCTGGAATACTGGAGTGGGGTGGAAAATATTGTCAAGTTATAGTTTTCAATGCAAGAAGCATCCAAAGGTGGTTTGCCATTGTCTGACTCTGCCTAGCAACCCTAGACTTTCTTGGTGGCCTCCCATCCAAGTACTGACCTCACTGACACAGCCTCTGCTTGGCATGCAGAAGGCCCCCATTCCAGTCCCCGGCATCTCCAGTTAAAAGGACCAGGCGGTAGGTGATGTGAAAGATGTCAAGCTGAGACCCTGGAGAGCTTGCTGCCCGTCCGAGAAGACAATACTGACCTTGATGGGCTAAGGGTCTGATTCAGTAGAAGGCAGCTTGGTGTAGCCTGGTGTAGTGGTGGAGAGGAAGAAGTAGAGGAAGAAGAGGAGGAGGAGGGGGAGGGGGAGGAGATTGGATTTACGCCCCGCCCTTCCCTCAGAGTCTCAGAGCGGCTTACAAACTCCTTTCCCTTCCCCTCCCCACGATAGACACCCTGTGAGGTAGAAGAAGAGGAAGAGACTGTATTTATACCCCGCCCTTCACTACCCAAAGGTGTCTCAGAGCGGCTCACAAACTCCTTTCCCTTCCCCTCCCCACGACAGACACCCTGTGAGGTAGAAGAAGAGGAAGAGACTGGATTTATACCCTGCCCTTCACTACTCAAAGGTGTCTCAGAGCGGCTCACAAACTCCTTTCCCTTCCCCTCCCCACGACAGGCACCCTGTGAGGTAGAAGAAGAGGAAGAGATTGGATTTATACCCCGCCCTTCACTACCCAAGGGAGTCTCAGAGGGGCTTACAAACTCTTTTCCCTTCCCCTCCCCACGACAGACACCCTGGGAGGTAGGTGGGGCTGAGAGAGCTCTGACAGAAGTTGCCCTTGAGAGAACAGCTCTTGACAGAACTACGGCTTGCCCAAGGTCACACCAGCAGCTGCAAGTGGAGGAGTGGGGAATCAAACCCAGTTCTCCCAGATCAGAGTCCACATGCTTAACCACTACACCAAACTTGTGTAGCAGGTGGGGCCTGGAGACCCTCCCGCTATTACAACTCATCTCCAGAAAAATAGAGATCAGTTCCCCCGGAGGAAATGGTTGCTTTGGAGGCTGGACTGTAAAAGACGCCGTGCGTGGCTTTGTTTCGGAACAGCACACATTAACCAGACTGTCTCTGCTGCGTTATGAGCCTTGACCACGCGGCTAAAATACCAATAATACAACAGCAACAGTGGGGGGAAAAAACCCAAATTCTGACGAAGATATCGAACTGGTAACTTATTTAGCTGGCAGATCGTCGATTCGTTTGTTGTCAGGACAATCGGAAAGTGTGCCACTTCGCTGGGATTGCTTGCCCTGGACGTTAGAACACCTTTGTTTTTACAGAGTTTAAAATCATTGTTTTCTCCCTTTGTCTCATGCCCTCTGATACTCAGTACCTTTGGGGGGGGGGTATAGAGGTCTCTCACCTTTACACTCTTTATCCGTTCTGGTGCATTTGAAGAGAGAAGATAGAAGAGAAGAGATTGGATTTACACCCCACCCTTCACTACCCAAAGGAGCCTCAGAGCGGCTCACAAACTCCTTTCCCTTCCCCTCCCCACAACAGACACCCTGTGAGGTAGAAGAAGAAGAAGAGATTGGATTTCTACCCCGCCCTTCACTACCCAAAAGGAGTCTCAGAGCGGCTGACAAACTCCTTTCCCTTCCCCTCCCCACAACAGACACCCTGTGAGGTAGGTCAGGCTGAGAGAGCTCTTTTGAGAACTGCTCCTGAGAGAACAGCTCTGACAGACCTTGTGACTGACCCAAGGTCACACCAGCCAGGTGCAAGTGGAGGGGTGGGGAAACAAACCCGGTCCTCCCAGATTAGAGCCCGCGCACTTAACCACCACACCAAACATTTGATTAAACCAGCTGCGTTGCTTTGAGAGGAATATCGAGCTGGCTATGGAATTTCTTCAAACTTCCGCTTGGACGCCTTTCAAATGCCATTTGAAAAGCTCTTGATGATGTATTGATTATCGCTGGGAACTCTGCAAATGTGCAGCTGGGCTTTGTAAAGAACAATGTATTTCTGTTCGTTTTAATCTGTTTCTGAGAACTGGGAAGACTAAAGTGGCCACTCCTGGGTTGGGAAATTACTGCAGTGTTAGGGGTGGAGCCTGGGGAGGGCGGGGTTTGAAGAAGAGAAGGGACCTCAGCATGGTAGAATCTCACAGGTTCCACCCTCCAAAGCAGCCATTTTCTCCCAGGGAACTGAGATCTGTAGTCTGGAGATCAGTTCTGATTCTGGGAGAGCTCCAGGCCCCACCTGGAGATTGGCATCCTAGGGAAGATGCCTGTTTCCACCCCGTCTGTACCTTGAGGCTAATATCCATGGATGGACCTCCGCTCCATATGTTTAGCCAGTTCCTTCTTGAAGCCATTCAGGCTTGTAGCTGCCACCTCCTGTGTCAGTGAATTAGAAGAACATAAGAGAAGCCAATGTTGGATCAGGCCGTGGCCAAAAATTCCAGGTGCCATCAGGAGGTCCAGCAGTGCGGCCAGGACACTAGAAGCCCTCCCACTGTTGACCCCCCCCCAGCACCAAGAATACAGAGCATCCCTTGCCCCAGACCGAGAGTTCCTCTCTATACCTTGTGACCACTGTTCCCTCTTAGCTGAGTTAGTGTGAGCTAGATCACAGTTTTTTAGCCTCCAGCTCATACATTTTTGTCCTAGCTCAGGCAGGATGGCTCCAGAACATCCTAGTTCATGTAGTAGCCAAATTGCCTTATCACAACTTTAACGCCAGTAGCTCACAAAGTAGAATTTTTGCTCACAAGACTCCACGGCTTGGAGGGAGCATTGTTTGTGGCTAATAGCCACTGATGGACTTCTGCTCCATATGTTTAGCCAGTTCCCTCTTGAAGCCATCTGTGCTTGTAGCCACCGCCACCTCCTGTAGCAGTGAATTAGAAGAACATAAGCTAGTCTTGGATCAGGCCAATGGCCCATCCAGTCCAACACTCTGTGTCACACAGTGGCCAAAAATACCAGGTGTCATCAAGAGGTCCACCAGTGGGGCCAGGACACTAGAAGCCCTCCCACTGTTGACCACCCCCCAAGCACCAAGAATACAGAGCATCACTGGCCCCAGACCGAGAATTCCTTTAGTTTAACTGCATTGAATGAATGCTCTCCCCCGCCTTTTCTCCAAAAGTCTTTCCAAAGTTTATCATTAAAAACTCCATGCAAAGTTTACCCACAAAAAGGTCACCTTCTTTTCTCCAATGGGAAAATACACACCTCCATCTGCCAAGGGCTATTTACCCCTCCCCACACTTCATTTCCTCACAGGCCAGAGAGAAATGGAAATAATACCCATCCTCCTGCTTTTAGCTTCCAGAGAGGCAATGGGGTGTGCAGAAAGTCCTTGGAGGTAATGGAGCTGGGACCGAGGGAGCATTCTGTGTACGCAGAAAAAGCATTTTTTAAAAAAATTGTTTTTGCTTTGGCAAGGGCAGTAAGTTTCGTGGTGTATTTCGTTAAAATGCAGAAGTCACTCAGCGCACTGGCTGTTCATGGGACGGTCCGCTTATTATTTGATTTAGGATATTTAAATCTCGCCATCCCAGGGTCCTTCTGGAGGGCCTCTTCTTCTCCAGAGCCAGTCTGGTGTAGCGGTTAAGTGTGCAGACTCTAATCTGAGAGAACCAGGTTTGATTCCCCATTCCTCCACTTGCACCTGCTGGATGACCTTGGGCAAGCCATAGTTCTGGCACAGCTGTTCTTGAAAAAGAGCAGTTTCTGTCAGAAGTTCTCTCAGCCCCACCTACCTCACAGGCTGTCTGTGGTGGGGAGGGGAAGGGAAAGGAGTTTGTAAGCTGCTCTGAGACTCTGAATGAAGGGCAGGGTATAAATCCAATCTCTTCTTCTCTCCAGATTGTGGTCAAAGGAAAAAAAGATCAAGATTCAAGTCCAGCCAAACTGTAAAGATAAGAAGATCTGCAGGGTATAAATTTTCAAGAGTCGAAGCTGTTGGAGTGAGTGACTCAGCATGCCTGGACATTGGAAAGAGCTGCATCATTCGAAGCCGTTCCCTCATTTAGGCAATTGCCTCTAGTTCTCTGCAATTCTATGTATCATCTGTTGTTTCGGGTCTGGGTGTAGAGGAGTTATCTCCTTGAATGGGATGCCTCACTTTGTCTTACCCTGGGAGCTGCCCTCTGACCCCTCCTCCTCCTTTTTCCCTCTATCCTCTCCCTCTCTTCACATGGCCTTCCATGGGGACACGTGTCTCTGCAGGTCTCTCCTGTTGACACAGTGCCCTCATATTCCCACACACGTGATACCAGACAAACTGGCCATTTGTGAGAGGGAAAGTACTCTTTTGATGAGGCTTCTCTCTCTCTCCTTTTGACTGCAGCCTGAATGTGAACTGGGACGATGATGACGATGACGAAGAAGAAGAAGAGATTGGATTCATACCCCACTCTTCACTACCCAAGGGAGTCTCAGAGCAGCTTACAAATTCCTTTCCCTTCCCCTCCCCACCACAGACACCCTGTGAGGTCGGTGGGGCTGAGAGAGCGCTGACAGAAACGACTCTTTTTCAAGAATAGCTCTTATCAGAATTATGACTTGCCCAAGGTCATCCCAGCCAGGTGCACGTGGAGGAGTGGGGAATCAAACCCCACATAACTTTACCTTTCTTGCAATCTACTTCTTGGAAGGTTTATTTACAGCACACGCTTCTGTTGTTGTTGTTCAGTCGCACAGTCGAATCCGACTCTTCGCGACCCCATGGACCAGATTACGCCAGGCCCTCCTGTCTTCCGCTGTCCGCTGAAGTTTGCTCAATTTCATGTTCGTTGCATCGATGACACTGTCTAACCATCTCATCTTTTGCCGTCCCCTTCTTCTTTGACCTTCAGTCTTTCCCAGCATCGGGGTCTTCTCCAGTGAATGCTCCCTTCTCATTTGGTGGCCAAAGTATTTGAGCTTCAGCTTCAGGATCTGACCTTCCAGGGAACAGTCAGGGTTGATTTCTTTTAGGATTGACTGATTTGATCTCCTTGCAGTCCAAGGGACTCTCAAGAGTCTTCTCCAGCACCATAGTTCAAAAGAATCTATTCTTCGGCGCTCGGCCTTCCTTATAGTCCAACTCTCGCAGCCATACATTACTACAGGGAATACTATTGCTTTGACCATGCGGACTTTTGTTGGCAAGGTGATGTCTCTGCTTTTTATCATGCTGTTTAGGTTTGCCATCACTTTCCTCCTAAGGAGCAGGCTTCTGCGACTCGACAAACTCCACTATATGAAACAAATATCTCAGTTACAGCTCCCTTCATCGGATAAGTATGCCCTGGAAATTTTGTTGTATTTCATGGTGTTACTGGACTTTCATCATCTACTCTGCACCACAGCCGTCCTTTGCAATCCCGCATGGACCTCAGTTGCTATCTCTTCCCTGGGGGAGTCTAGAATCCACATCATTTTCAACCTCATTTGGAGTACTGTGTACAGTTCTGGTCACCACACCTCAAAAAGGATATTACAGCATTGAGTGCAGAAAAGGGCAACTGGAATGATAAAAGGGTTGGAACACTTTCCCTGTGAAGAAAGGTTAAAATGCTTGGGGCTCTTTAGCTTGGAGAAACGACGGCTGAGAGGTGACATGATCGAGGTTTATAGGATTATGCATGGGATAGAGCAGGTAGAGAAAGAAGTCCTTTTCTCCCTTTCTCACAATACAAGAACTCGTGGGCACTCCATGAAGATGGGGTGCCAGTCAAAGGGAGTCCAGAACAGGCCAAGGTCAGGAGCCAAGAAGACAGTGCAAAGTCCAAAGCCAAGCCAGGGTCAGGAGCCAGGAACACAGAGCAAATCACTAACCAGAAGTGTAGTCCAAAGCCAAGCCGGGGCCAGGAGCCAGGAACACAGAGTCAAATCCAAAGCCAGGGGGTCTGAAGGTCTAGGTGCAAGAGCCGAGCCGGCGTGGATGCTAGCAGCATGAGAGCCAGTTTGGTGTAGTGGTTAAGTGTGCGGACTCCAATCTGGGAGAACCGGGTTTGATTCCCCACTCCTCCACTTGCACCTGCTGATGTGACCTTGGGTCAGTCACAAGCTCTGGCACAGCTGTTCTCTCAAGGACAGTTTCTGTCAGAAGTTCTCTCAGCCCCACCTACCTCACAGGGTGTCTGTTGTGGGGAGGGGAAGGGAGAGGGTTTGTAAGCCACTCTGAGACTCCAAGTGAAGGGCGGGGTATAAATCCAATCTCCTCCTCCTCCTCCTCCTCCTCCTCCTCCTCCTCCTCCTCCTCCTCCTCCTCCTCCTCCTCCTCCTCTTCTTCTTCTTCTTCTTCTTCTTCTTCTTCTTCTTCTTCTTCTTCTTCTTCTTCTTCTTCTTCTTCTTCTTCTTCTTCTTCTTCTTCTTCTTCTTCTTCATGAAGCTGACTTGTTGCTTCCACAAAGAGTACTGCCCAGAGTGTGGAGTTAAATGCTGCTACCGATTAGCCAGCTGCACAATCGGCCAGGCTGCTGTTAGAACTCTGGGCTAGCTGAGTGTCTCCCTTGTGGTCTGGCCTCTCTTCGCCTGGTTGCTAAGTTTCACCGCAGTCGCTCCCTTAAACGAGTCACGCGTGGGGGTGAGTCAGGAGGACTTTCAGCTTGCAGTTCTTCCTTCCTGTCTGAGCCAGGGGCAGGTACTTGCCAGCTTTCCTCCTCTGCTGCTTCAGAGGGGCCAGCTGTGGTTTCTGCAGGCTCTGTCAGCTCATCCTCATCCATGCCCACGACACTCCCCTCCCCAAACCTCAAGCTCCACCCCCACAAACTACTAGGTATTTCCCAGGGCTCTTTTTGTAGCAGGAACTCCTTTGCGTATTAGGCGACACCCCCCAATGTAGCCAATCCTCCAAGAGCTTACAGAGCTCTTCTTACAGGGGCTACTGTAAGCTCTTGGAGGATTGGCTACATTGGGCGTGTGTCGCCTAATATGCAAAGGAGTTCCTGCCACAAAAAGAACCCTGGTATTTCGCAACCTGGAGCTGTCAGCCCTAGCCTCTCTAGTTTACTTGATAATAGATCATATTCAATATTAATAATTTGTATTGCGCCCTGTAAAGGTAAAGGTAAAGGTTCCCTTGCTCGAAAGCCAGTCGAATCCGACTCTAGGGTTGCGGTGCTCATCTCCGTTTCAAAGCCGAAGAGCCAGCGCTGTCCGAAGACACTTCCATGGTCATGTGGCCGGCATGACTAAACACCAAGGCGCACGGAACGCTGTTACCTTCCCACCGAAGTGGTACCTATTTATCTACTTGCAATTTCTTGCTTTCGAACTGCTAGGTTGGCAGGAGCAGGAACTATGCCCTGTGCATAGAGGCAAAAAGACGGGTTTGCTTTCTCTGTACCAACTGCGCTCCAGACGTGCATCTTTGGAGTCGACGGAAAGAGATACGGTTGACGGAGTGGGGCCCGAGTCTTTCACCGAGGGCCCCAAACCGTGCTCCGTGATTGGTGCTTTAATGTACACTGCTCTCCCTGCACCCTTGTCTTTGAAATCAGCTTGTCTTTGAAATCAGCAATTATCCGCAATACTGGGCCAAGTTAACCTTTTCGCCCTTTCAATTTCAGGCTCCTCAACCAACTCCTCTGCGTCCCTTCCCCAGTAACAGAAAATTTCCACTCTGACGCCCACCCACTTTCCCTTTGACAGCCCAGAAGATAAATTGGCTTACACAGAGATAAAAACAAAATACCAATTAGTGTCTTGAGGCCTTTCCCCCTCCAATCAAAGTATTTATTTGCAGTGTCCAGACACCCCATCATCCTCATCTGTTCTTTCAGAGCACCGGTTCATGAATGATGCCCTGGTGGCAGCTCCCAAAGTCAACAAGAAGGCGACTGAACCTTTTCCCAAGGGTATTTCCATACAGCATCAAAAGCACCACTATGGGAGGGGGCGTGGCGGTAGAGTATTTGCATGTCAGGCAGAAGGTCCCAGGGTCAATCCCCCGCATCTCCAGTTAAAAGGATCAGGTCCCCGTTGACGGGAAATACCTCTGCCTGAGACCCTGGAGAGCGGCTGCCAGCCTGAGTAGACAACAGTGAACCAGGTGGACTGATGGTCTGAAAACAGATCAGCCAGTATCAGAATGCCCCTGTATAAATCGATAGTGTGACCTCATCTGGAGTACTGTGTAGAGTTCTGGTCACCACACCTCCGAAAGGATATTATAGCATTGGGAAAAGTGCAGAAGAGGGCAACGAGAATGATCAAAGGGTCGGAACACTTTCCCTATGAAGAAAGGTTAAAACGCTTGGGGCTCTTCAGCTTGGAGAAACGACGGCTGAGGGGTGGCATGATCGAGGTTTATAAGATTATGAATGGGATTGAGCAGGTTGAGAAAGAAGTACTTTTCTCCCTTTCTCACAATACAGGAACTCGTGGGCACTCCATGAAATTGCTGAGCAGTCGGGTTAGAATGGATAAAAGGAAGTCCTTCTTCACCCATAGAGTGATTAACCCATGGAATTCACTGCCACAGGAGGTGGTGGCAGCTACAAGCATGGATGGCTTCAAGAAGGAATTAGATAAACATAAGGCGCAGAGGTCCATCAGTGGCTATTAGCCACAAGGTATAGACAGGGTCTCTGGGGCAAGGGATGCTCTGTATTCTTGGTGCTTGGGGCGGGGGCAACAGTGGGAGGGCTTCTAGTGTCCTGGCCCCACTGCTGGACCTCCTGATGGCACCTGGTATGTTTTGGCCGCTGTGTGACACAGAGTGTTGGACTAGATGAGCCATTGGCCTGATCCAACATTGACTTCTCTTACGTTCTTATGATTCAGTATAAGGCAGCTTCACGACTTCCGTGTTGTTCTCTTATGCAAAATGCCTTTCTTCACTAGGCCTCCTCTGGGTCCCTAAAGTGGAGAAGGATGGGGTATAAATGAGGTAGATGAATAAACATTCAAGAATAGAAAATAACATGCTGTGGCACAGGGGAGGGGTCGTGGCTCAGGGACGGAACATCTGCTTAGCATGAAGAAAGTCCCAAGTTCAGTCCCCTTCATCTCCACTTCAAAGGGCAAGTAGGCAATATGAAAGAGGTCTGCCTGAGACCCTGGAGAGCTGCTGCCAGTCTGAGTAGATAATACTGTCCTTGATGGACCAAGTGTCCAGTTCAGTATAAAGCAGCTTCCTGGGACCCTCTCGAACAAGGTGTGAGCATACTTGTGAATGCTATTAATGTGGACCAGGAATATAAGAATGTAAGAAGAGCCTTCCTGGCACAGACCAGTGGTCCATCTACTCCTGTATCCTGTCTCCCTCAGTAGCCAGCCAGATACCCTGGAGGGGCAACATCAGGGCACAGAGGACATAAGAACATCAGAAGAGCCCTGCTGCATCAGACCAGTGGTCCATCTACTCCTGTATCCTGTCTCCCTCAGTAGCCAGCCAGATACCCTGGAGGACCAACATCAGGGCACAGAGGACATAAGAACATCAGAAGAGCCCTGCTGCATCAGACCAGTGGTCCATCTACTCCTGTATCCTGACTCACTCAGTGGCCAGCCAGATACCCTGGAGGACCAACATCAGGGCACAGAGAACACAAGAACATCAGAAGAGCCCTGCTGCATCAGACCAGTGGTCCATCTACTCCTGTATCCTGACTCACTCAGTGGCCAGCCAGATACCCTGGAGGACCAACATCAGGGCACAGAGAACACAAGAACATCATAAGAGCCCTGCTGCATCAGACCAGTGGTCCATCTACTCCTGTATCCTGACTCACTCAGTGGCCAGCCAGATACCCTGGAGGGCCAGCAACAGGGCACAGAGAACATATGAATATCAGAAAAGCTCTGCTGGATCAGACCAATAATCTATCTACTCCAGCATCCTGACTTACACAGGGGCCAACCAGTTCCTCTGGGAGGCCAACAACAGGGCATCAACACCGAAGCCTTCATAAGAACATAAGAAGAACTCTGCTGGATCAGACCAGTGGTCCATCTAGTCCAGCATCCTGTCTCACACAGTGGCCAACCAGTTCCTCTGGAAGGCCAACAACAGGACATAAAGGCCGAGGCCTCCGTAACAACACAAGAAGAGCTCTGCTGGCCCATGTAGTCCAGCACCCTGCCTCACACAGTGGCCAACCGGTACTTCTGAAGATCCACAACAGGGCCTAGAGACCAAGGCCTTTCCCTGATGTGGCCTCCTGGCACTGGCGTTCATAGGATGATTGCCTCTGACCATGAACGTTCCCTTTTGCCACCATGGCTAGTGGCCACCGAAGCAGAAGACAGCCTTTCACGTCAATGAAGGTTTCACATTCCGATTGTGAGTGTAAATTGTTTGATTCCCTCCCAGAGACAGAAAATAAATTGGGCTCGATGAGGGTTTTATTACTTATCAGCAGCCATGAACTTCAGCGATGGGATTTGAGATTGGATTAGGCCCGGCTTTATTAAAAGGTGCAAAAACCGCTTTCCTCACATCTTTAAGTAAGCGACACAGATTGCCGCGGAAAAGAAAATGAGGTTGGACGTCGGCACGGTTAATGCTTAGCTATATGTTTCATTTTAAAAAAGAAACAAACCAAAACCCTCTGCAATTGAAAATAATATTCATACAGATGACGTGCATTAACAGTGAACCCAACCGTGGCCAAATTTCCATTGCACGAACAACACAGACGTTTGGATCTAGTCTACAGAAATCGCAGAGGCATTCACATAAGCTTGGATCCAATGCCACATTGCAGTAGCCATCAGAATTTCTTCCCTGGGAACATGACTTTTTCCGTTTCCCCTCCCAGCACATCTAATGGTACCATGACAGAGGACCTCTGGGTTAGCAGGAAGACAGATCAGGGACTTGACAACTCCCCTCTTTTGGATTGGGGTCATTGCTGTTGTTCAGTCACACAGTCGAGTCCAACTCTCCGCGACCCCATGGACCACATCACACCCTCCTGTCTTCCGCTGTCCTCCAGAATTTGCTCAATTTCATGTTCGTTGCATCGATGACACTGTCTAACCATCTCATCCTTTGCCGTCCCCTTCTTCTTTGACCTTCAGTCTTTCCCGGCATCGGGGTCTTCTCCAGTGAATGCTCCCTTCTCATTTGGTGGCCAAAGTCTTTGAGCTTCAGCTTCAGGATCTGGCCTTCCAGGGAACAGTCAGGGTTGATTTCTTTTAGGATTGACTGATCTGATCTCCTTGCAGTCCAGGGGACTCTCAAGAGTACTCCCCTTGAAAAGCAGGTTTGCAGCTTGGGAACTCTACTCAACACATAGGTCACCACAGAAAACCAAGCAGCAGCAGTGGTCTGGAATGCTTTTGCCCTTCTTTGGCTGGTGCATCAGCTGCGTCCATTCCTGGGTCAGTCAGATCTCACCATAGCGATCCGTGTCTTAGTTACATCTAGACTGGACTACTGCAATGTGCTCTGCTTGGGGCTACCCTTGAAGAGTGTTCAGAAGCCACAGCTAATGCAGAATGCTGCAGATAGAATTCTGGTCAGGGCCAGCTATCGGGAGCATGAGGCCCCAATATGACAGCAATTACACTGGCTGCCCTATCCTCTCCTGAACCCAATTCAAGGTGTTGGTTTTGACCTTTAAAGCTCTACACCAGGGGGGTGGAACTCATTTGTTATCAGGGCCGGATTCAACATAAATGAGACCTTGTCGGGCCAGGCCTTGTGTGCCATAGAATGTGATGCCAGGTAATGGAGACAGAAACTTTATAAAGGACACAAACACAAAGGGTTTTGTGGTTTTGTGTTTTTTTTTACTTAAAATAAAAACATGCTTAAAACCAGGGCTCTTTTGGTAGTGGCCCCCATAATGTAGCCAATCCTCCAAGAGCTTACAGAGCTTTTCTTACGAGGGCTACTGTAAGCTCTGGGAGGACTGGCTACATGAGGGGGTGTGTCGCCTAACATGCAAAGGAGTTCCTGCTACAGAAAGAGCCCGGCTTGAAACATTCGCGCTCTTGCAATATTATTTAACCGTGTCTGATCAATGGCACCTCTTGCTCTGAATTATCGCATCGAAATGTCTGTGCCGTTGCAATCTTGAGCGTGCTGTTCAGATGTGTTATCTGTAAGCTGCAAACCTACGATGACGCGGCGGCAGCAGCAGAACTGGAAGAAGCAGCAGAAGACAGCCAGGTCTACTGCGGGCCTCATATAGAAGCCATCCGGGGGGGGGCTGTTCTGTCCCCCGGGCCACATGTTTGACACCTTTGCTCTACACGGCTTGGGCCTGGGGTGTCTGAAGGTCCATCTTCTTCCGTCGTGTTCCTGTATCGAAATTAAGATCGCAGGGAGAGGCCCTCCTGATCGTTCCACCAATCAAAGGAGCTCATTTGGTGGGTATACACGAGACATGGCCTTTTCAGTGGCAGCTCCGCAGTTATGGAATAACCTCCCCAGGGAAGGGGTGCCTGGCCCCCTCGCTTTCAATCTCCTGGAGGCAGCTGAAGAAGGTTTTATTTGGGACTGCATTTAATTAAAGCAGTCCTCTGTCGCGATTTTAAAAATCTTGGTTTTACTTTAAAAAAATAATTATTATGTATTCTATTCATATCGTGAGCTGCCCTGAGCTCCGTAGGAGGGAACTTACCATGATGTCGTCGTCCCCCATCCCCAAAGCACACGGCCCTTAATGGCTGGCCTTGTGTCTTTCAAAACCAAGTGGAGGCTGGTTCGTGACACTCGAATGTCTGTTGCCAAGATGAATTTCCCGACAAACAGGACCGATGGAATAAAAACCAGGATGGGGGGAATCACAACACACTCTCCGTACAAAATGTATTTTACTTAACAAGGCTCTGAGTAGGGCAGGAAAGACAAGGAGATGTTGAGCCACTGCCGTCTATGCAAATGCGGGGGCATAAGAATGTCAGAAGAGCCCTGCTGGATCAGACCAGTGGTCCATCTATTCCAGCATCCCGTCTCACATAGTGGCCAACCAGTTCCTCTGGAGGGCCAGCAACAGGGCACAGAGGCCAAGGCCTTCATAAGGACATCAGAAGAGCCCTGCTGGATCGAACTAGTGGCCCTCTAGTCCAGCATCCTGTCTCACACAGTGGCCAGCCAGTTCCTCTGGAGGGCCAACAACAGGGCCGAGAGGCCAAAGCCTTCATAAGGACATCAGAAGAGCCCTGCTGGATCAGACCAGTGGTCCATCTAGTCCAGCATCCTGTCTCACACAGTGGCCAACCAGTTCCTCTGGAGGGCCAACAACAGGGCACAAAGGCTGAGGCCTTCATATGAACATAAGAAGAGCCCTGCTGGATCAGACCAGTGGGCCATCTAGTTGAGCATCCTGTCTCACACAGATTCCCCACTCCTCCACTTGCACCTGTTGGATGACCTTGGGCAAGCCATAGTTCTGGCACAGCTGTTCTTGAAAAAGAACAGTTTCTGTCAGAGCTCTCTCAGCCCCACCTACCTCATTGGGTGCCTGTTGTGAGGAAAGGAAGGGAAAAGGAGTGTATAAGCCAGTCTGAGACTCCTTTGGGTAGTGAAAGGTGGGGTATAAATCCATTCTCCTCCTCCTGCTCCTCCTCTTCTTATTTTTCTGAATGTATAATGCCATATAGCCCACTCTTCAAAGCTGCTATCTTCTCCAGGGAAATCGAATATATAGATCTTTGGCTGAGTCTAGCAGAGTCCAAGCTGAACTGTGAAAAGCATCTAAGGAGCTTTGGGGGGGGGAGGAAATAAGAATTTGTATAGGACTTCTGAAATTTCTTGGGGAGGGGGGATGCTGTAATGTTCCTCTTGAATTCTCCCATCAACTAACAGGTGGTCCTTTTTCACAAAACCGCAAATGCTTTCAGAGCCGGGGACGCCACTCTGCAAAGCAATTCCTTGGTTCCGGGAGGCCCGCCAGCCATTGAGAACAACAGATCTGAGCGCATTATTCCTCCTAATAGGACTGACCTCTGGCTGCATCGGCGGCTTCCAGGTCTTGGCTATCATTTTGTGTCAAGGGGGGGACTCGATTCCATAATGGCCCAGTGAGGAGATTATTGGCAAAGCAGAGGTTAAGGAGGAGGGCAGCTTTTAAAATCATCTCCGTTCGACCGAGAGGGAGTAGATTAGTCATTCCGTGGCTTTCTTATCCAAGATGAGCCAAAAAGGTGATAGATTTTGCTTCTTTCGGTCTCTTTGGGGAATGACGGGGCCAATTAATCATTGAAAAGACAAGGCTTCATAGAATGTTGGGGAGATGTCTGTCATCGTGCCTGGGGGGGGAGCAGACACAGGGAGCTTTTGAGGGAGGGAGCGAAAATGTGCATCTATGCGCTCAGCACAGCAAGACAGATCAGGGTTGCCAGCCTCCAGGTGGGGCCTGGAGATCGCCCACTTTTACAACTGATCTCCAGCTGGCGGAGAGCAGCTCCCCTGAAGAAAACATTACGAACAACTAGCTGTTGTAGATTTTCTGGGTTGTCTGGCCATGGTCTTGGCATCGTAGGATCTGACGTTTCACCAGCAGCTGTGACTGGCATCCTCAGAGGAGTGGGGAATCAAACCTGGTTCTCCCAGATTAGAGTCCATGCACTTAACCACGACACCAAATTGGACTTGAGCCTGCTCAGTAGGGGGAAAGATTAGAGGGAACATCGATCAACAGCCCCAATTTCCTCTGTATACTCTCCGTGTTATTTATTTATGTATTTATTTATTTATTTGTTTGTTTGTTTGACTTTTACCCCGCCCTCCTGGCAACGCTGACTCAGGGCGGCTCACAACAGTATAAAACAACACAATATAAATATAAAACAAATTATAAAATCCATTCAACACAAATCCTAAAACCGTACATATCGTAACTTTCTAAAGTGCTAGTAATAATTCCTCAATGTATAGTCGGTCTCCTGGCTCTCGGGCCATCGGGTCGGGCGGTAGTTGGGGATCCAGAGGGGTCAGGCTCTCTTCAAGGGCAATCAGATATCAGCGATGGTAGGCGGTGGCGGCAGCTCCAAAGTCCTGGTGGAAGAGCTCCGTTTTACAGGTCCTGCAGAACTGCAACAGGTCCCACAGGGCCTTGGTCTCCTTCGGGAGCTCAATCCACCAGAGGGGAGCTGCCACCAATTAGGCCCTGGCCCTGGTTTTTACTAGCTTGGCCTCCTTGATGTTCGGGAGGGCCAGGCAGTTCTGGGTCCCTGATCGAAGTGCTCTCTGGGGGACATATGGGTAAAGGCGGTCTCTGAGGTCTGCAGGTTCCCTGGCCATAAAGGACTTTAAAGGTAGGCTTGCCAAGTCCCCTCGGGGGGTGGGTAAACCCCGTCCCGCGAGGCCCATTACCCAACATCACCAAATCGGGCCCTGGGGGGATCCCCACCCCCTTCCGGCACACGTCCCCAGCGTGATGATGTCACCTGGAGTGACATCATCACACTGGCCACATTGGGGGCGGGACGCTCTATGATTTGAGGGAAAACTCTATGGTTTTCCCTCGAATCCTAGTGGCCCTGCCCCCAATGTGCTGATGTGGTGACGTCACTTCTGGGTGGTGTCATCGCGGTGGCACGCACGCAAAGCGCGCATGCAGGGACTTCCAGACTAGCGTGGGGCTCCCCCGCTGTAAGTGATTTTCAGCTTGGCAACCCTATTTAAAGGTCATAACCAGCACCTTGAAACGAATCCGGTATGCTATAGACAGCCAGTGCAGTGTCCTTCGCACAGGTTGGATGTGCTCCCATATAGGGAGGCTCGTCAGCAACCTGGCCGTGGCATTCTGCACCAGCTGCAGCTTCCGGATTTGGGCCAAGGGCAGCCCCATGTAGAGAGCATTACAGTAGTCCAGTCTCGAGGTGACCATCGCATGGATCACTGTTGCCAAGTCATTGCATTCGAGGAAGGGAACCAACTGCCTGATCAGCCTGAGATGGTAAAAGGCCGACTTGGCAGTGGCTGCTACCTGGGCCTCCATTGTTAAGGAGGCATCCAGGAGCACTCCCAAGCTCCTAACCTCCGGTGCTGGCACCAACGGCGCCCCATTGAAGGTCGGGAGCGGGATCCCTACCCCGGACCACTCCGACTCAGGCACAGGACCTCCGTCTTCATCAGATTCAATTTCAGCCGGCTCAGGTTATGTCTTGGTTGCTGCCCAAGGAGGTAAATACAATGGTCTAGTAGTTAGAGTGTTGGATATGGAAGACCCAGGTTCAGATCCCCTGTCTGCCATGGGAGCACACTTGGGGACCCTGAGCCAATCCAATACTCTCGGCCTAACCTACCTTACAGGGTTGCTGTAAGGACACGATGGAGGAGAACAATGTAAGCAGGTTTAGATTCCCATTTGGAAAACTGGTGGGGTATAAATGAATCTTAAATCCTAAAAATCAACTCTGACTGTTCCCTGGAAGGCCAGATACTGAAGCCGAAGCTCAAATACGTTGGCCACCAAATGAGAAGGGAGCCCTCACTGGAGAAGACCCTGATGCTGCGAGAGACTGAAGGTCAAAGAAGAAGGGGATGGCAAAGGATGAGATGGTTAGACAGTGTTATTAATGCAACAAACATGAAATTAAGCAGACTCTGGAGGACGACAGAAGACAGGAGGGCCTGGTATGATGTGGTCCGTGGGGTCACAAAGAGTCGGACTCGACTGTGCGACTGAAGAACAACAACAAAAATAAATGGCATAAATAAATACACAATGAAGGGTTTTTTTTAAAAAAAATGCACAACTAAAAGAAAACTCTGAAAGTATTTTCTGTCAACTGAGAAAACACGAAGCCTTCCACCAGTGTTTCTCATCAGTGGATGTATTTCAAAACCGGGTTCCATCTTTTGCATGTATTAGAGGTCTAGACTCTAGACCTTCCAGAGACCCGGTGACTCCTAATAATGCCCCCATAACAAAGATGAGCAAAAGAGTGAAGAGGAGAAAGAGAACGCCGAGAAAGCTGAGTGCTGCTAACTAATCGCCATGTTGCCAAGTAAAAAAAAATAATAATATCTATCGCCGGGGTGAGCAAGAGGTCCTGCTGTTATATGTATTTTTATTCGTACCAGCTGAAATGCTGCAAATTACACTGCCCCCCCCCCACGAAATCATTCTTTTTGTGCTACTCAAAGGAACATAATATTGAGCTTATGAAATCAGACAAGCCACTTGTACAAAATAACTGCTTAAATTACACCTCTCTCGCAACGAGAGCTTAATCCTCCCTCATCTATGCTGACCTGGTATCTGCTAAGTACCGCCGCTGTTCCACTCACAGTCATGCAATTTGGAAGGATGGGCATAGGGGTTATTGTCCTGGCAGATACTACATATACCCTATATTTTAATGGATTTATTTTTTCTAAAAAAAATAGTATATTATGATAGCGATTGTAACGCAATGCGCTATTTTGTTTATCTCTGACGTAGCACTGCACCCCAGGAAAAGGAATCTGCCAGTTAACTCCAGGTTTTAGTGAAGCAAAATGTTATTTTTAAAATAATAATAATAATAATAATCTCAGTTTACTACTCTTAACAAATAAGAACATAATTGAGCCAGTTTGGTGTAGTGGTTAAATGTGTGGATTCTAATCTGGAATGACTGGGTTTGATTCCCCACTCCTCCACTCGCACCTGCTGGATGAACTTCGGTCAGTCATAAGCTCTGGCACAGCTGTCCTTGAAAAAGAGCAGTTTCTGTCAGAGCTCTCTCAGCCCCACCTACCTCACAGGGTGTCTGTTGTGGGGAGGGGAAGGGAAAGGAGTTTGTAAGCCGCTCTGAGACTCCTTTGGGTAGTGAAGTGAGGGGTATAAATCCAATCTCTTCTTCTTCTTCTACCTCACAGGGTGTCTGTTGTGGGGAGGGGAAGGGAAGGGAGTTTGTCAGCCGCTCTGAGACTCTTTTGGGTAGTGAAGGGCGGGGTGTAAATCCAATCTCTTCTTCTTCTTCTACCTCACAGGGTGTCTGTTGTGGGGAGGGGAAGGGAAGGGAGTTTGTCAGCCGCTCTGAGACTCTTTTGGGTAGTGAAGGGCGGGGTGTAAATCCAATCTCTTCTTCTTCTACCTCACAGGGTGTCTGTTGCGGGGAGGGGAAGGGAAGGGAGTTTGTCAGCCGCTCTGAGACTCTTTTGGGTAGTGAAGGGCGGGGTGTAAATCCAATCTCTTCTTCTTCTACCTCACAGGGTGTCTGTTGTGGGGAGGGGAAGGGAAAGGAGTTTGTCAGCCGCTCTGAGACTCTTTTGGGTAGTGAAGGGCGGGGTGTAAATCCAATCTCTTCTTCTTCTTCTTCTACCTCACAGGGTGTCTGTTGTGGGGAGGAGAAGGGAAGGGAGTTTGTCAGCCACTCTGGGACTCCGAGTGAAGGGTGAGGTATAAATACAATCTCTTCCCTTCTTCTTCTCTGAATATGTAATGTAATTTGGAATGGTAGATTTAAGTGGAATCCTCTGTTTTGGGGACAGGGAAAATATTCCACACAGCCAAGATGCTGTGAAACAAAGTTAAGAGTCCAATGGCACCTTTAAGGCCAGCAAAGTTTTATTCAAGGTGTGAGCTTCGTTGGTCTTAAAGGTGCCATGGGACTCTAGCTTTGTTCTATTGCTTCAGACCAACATGGTGACCCACCTTGATGTGTCTTTATGGAAGATGCTATAAAGTTTACCTCCATGCTAGAAAGGAGATCGATGGGGTCTAAGGACGGGATTTTCACAATTTAGGGCACATCAGTCTCCAGGTCTGACATATTTATTGTCTATGTTGTTTCCCCACACACACACACACACACAGTTGAACCCAAGCAGATGATAACCAGAAACCGAGCTTGCCATTCTTTGGATCTGCTAAAAAACATCTTTGCTATTTTGCATGCTAATTTAACAAGCCCCCCACTATATATATATACACAGCTATGATCTGTAATTCCATTTCATTGTCTGATGAACTGTGTGTGCACACGAAAGCTCACACTTTGAAAAAAACTGTCGGTCTTAAAGGCACCACTGGACTCTAGTTTTACTCTATTGCTCCAGACCAACATGGCGGACCACCTTGATCCATCCCTAAGAACGTAAGAGAAGCCAATGTTGGATCAGGCCAATGGCCCATCCAGTCCAACACTCTGTCACACGGTGGCCAAAAATACCAGGTGCCATCAGGAGGTCCAGCAGTGGGGCCAGGACACTAGAAGCCCTCCCACTGTTGCCCCCGCCCCCCAAGCACCAAAAATACAGAGCATCCCTTGCCCCAGACCGAGAGCCCGTATCTATACCTTGTGGCTAATAGCCACTGATGGACCTCTGCTCCATATAAGAACATAAGAGAAGCCAATGTTCGATCAGGCCAATGGCCCATCCAGTCCAACGCTCTGTCACACAGTGGCCAAAAATACCAGGTGCCATCAGGAGGTCCAGCAGTGGGGCCAGGACACCAGAAGCCCTCTCACTGTTGCCCCCACCCCCCAAGCACCAAGAAGACAGAGCATCCCTTGCCCCAGACCGAGAGTCCCTATCTATACCTTGTGGCTAATAGCCACTGATGGACCTCTGCTCCATATAAGAACATAAGAGAAGCCAATGTTGGATCAGGCCAGTGGCCCATCCAGTCCAACACTCTGTCACACAGCAGACAAAATATACCAGGTGCCATCAGGAGGTCCAGCAGTGGGGCCAGGACACCAGAAGCCCTCCCACTGTTGCCCCCCCCCAAGCACCAAGAATACAGAGCATCCCTTTCCCCAGACCGAGAGTCCCTATCTATACTTTGTAGCTAATATCCACTGATGGACCTCTACTCCATATGTTTATCTAATTCCTTCTTGAAACTGTCCATGCTTGTAGCTGCCACCACCTCCCGTGGCAGTGAATTCCATGTGTTAATCAGCAATTTCATGGAGTGCCCACGAGTTCTTGTATTGTGAGAGAGTCTTCCTCGGTGGGCTCCCTTCCAAGCTCCCATCCTGCTTAGCTTCTGAAATCTGATGAGATCAGTCTGTGCCGTCCCTTCCCTCCCTCGGTAAAGTTTTGCTGATGTGCAAAACCCAGCCTTTTCTTTCTGTGTTTTTGGGGGGTTGTTTTCTCATTTTGGCTTTTCTGCTGTCTCGTACAGAAGTCTGCCCAAACAACAAAACAAAACTGTGCACGTAGAGGTCTGTCTTTAATTGAAAAAGCAATTACACAAGCCGATGTGCATTATCCGGTCAGCCCCAGTGTGTGCATGTCGACAATTTGTCATTGTTGGGAGCATACATCCAAACGTGCATCAGAGCGGGCATCGGAATGTGCGTCCCATTGAGTGCAATGTAATGTGGACGGGTATCTGTGCTTGGGTGCCCATCCTGCCGTAAATCTGACCTCTGTTGCCCCCCCCCCATTGCATCCAAATGCTTTGTTCCTGATGGAAATGAAATGAGATCGATTTGGAGCTAATGAAGGTTTGGGATAATAGTTTGCAGCGAGGCGGGGTGGGGGGGGACACACACACCAATATCCACATCAGAAATCATGCCTAGCAGATCGCTGCACCATCCCTGCCTAGGACTTTCAACCTCGGAACTTCCTTTGGTGGTGGAAAGTGCCATCCAAGTCGCGGCTGACTTATGGCCACCCCCTGGTGGGGTTTTCAAGGGCTACTGTCTCACTGTCCTGGTCTGTGAGACCCACAGTGGCAGCTCAGCATGTGATGTACCCCGGAAGTCCAGATTCTACATGAATTTCCACCATGAGCTGACAACAAAACCTCCCTTGATACTGTGAAGCCAAACTGGCACTCCTGGTGCACTCCTGGTGACATGATCGAGGTTTATAAGATGGTGCATGGGATAGAGCAGGTAGAGAAAGAAGTACTTTTCTCCCTTTCTCACAATACAAGAACTCGTGGGCACTCTATGAAATTGCTGAGCAGTCGGGTTAGAACAGATAAAAGGAAGAACTTCTTCACCCAAAGAGTGATTAACATAGGGAACTCACTGCCACAGGAGGTGGTGGCAGCTACAAGCATGGGCAGTTTCAAGAGGGAATTAGATAAACATATGGAGCAGAAGTCCATCAGTGGCTATTAGAGATGGGAACTCTCAGTCTGGGGCAGGTGATGCACTCTATTCTTGGTGCTGGAGAGGGCAGCAGTGTGAGGGCTTCTAGTGTCCTGGCCCCACTGCTGGACCTCCTGATGGCACCTGGTATTTTTGGCCGCTGTGTGACAGAGTGTTGGACTAGATGGGCCATTGGCCTGATTCAACATTGGCTTCTCTCTTATGTTCTTATGTTCTTAAGAGATTGTCTGCCTCTGTGCCACCCCCTGGTATTCCTTGGTGGTCTCCCATCCAAATACCAACCAGGGCCGACTTTGCTTAGCTTCCAAGATCTGATGCAAGCGGGCCACCCCTGTGCCGCCCTTCCTTTTACCCAGCTACAATTTCGGGGTTGGGGCTCCCCCGCTTGGCCTTCGATGGGGCGCCTTTGGTGCCAGTGTCGAGGATTAGGAGTTTGGGTGTGCTCCTGGATGCCTCCTTAACAATGGAGGCCCAGGTAGCAGCCACTGCCAAGTCGGCCTTTTATCATCTTCGGCTGGCTCAGCAGTTGGTTCCCTTGCTTGACCGCGATGACTTGGCCACAGTGTTCCATGCGACGGTCACCTCGAGGCTGGACTACTGTAACGCTCTCTACATGGGGCTGCCTCTGTCACAAACCCGGAAGCTGCAGCTAGTGCAGAATGTGGCAGCTAGGCTGTTGATGGGTCTCACTAGGTGGGGCCACATCCAACCGGTGCTGAAGGCGCTGCACTGGCTGCCAATAGTGTACTGGATTCGCTTCAAAGTGCTAGTTCTTATCTATAAAGCCCTTGATGGCCAGGGTCCAGCTTACCTAAGGGACTGCCTTTCCCCATATGTTTCCCCCAAGAGCACTACGGTCAGGAGCGCAACATCTTTTGGTTATTCCAGGCCCCAAGGACATCAAGTTGGCTGCAACCAGGGCCAGGGCCTTTTCGGTGGTGGCTCCTGTCTGGTGGAATGGGCTCCCGGAGGAGATCCAGGCCCTGTATGCAGTTCCACAGGGCCTGTAAGATGGAGCTCTTCCGCCAGGCTTTTGACTAGAAGCCGCCACCGCTACTGTACCACCAACGAATTGCCATCTTTGGTGGTGGATTCTATCAAGATGTGAGCTGGCCCTGGAAGGACGATCAGACGACCTGAAGAACTGGTTACGAAAGGCGACAGTGCTATCCAGAACTTATGCTGAAGGGTTATGCTGGTTGATGGAACCCCATCTTGGGTCGATGAGAGCTTATTATTCAGAGCACCGGCACTTTGTTTGTGGTTGACTGTTTTAATTGATAAGAGCTGTTTTAATCTCTTTTCGCTGTTGAATCATGGCAGATGCCTCTTTTGTTAGCCGTCCTGAGCCCGTTCGGGGGAGGGCGGGATATACATTTAATAAATAAATAAATAAATTTAAGGAATGAAACAGAGAACTGGAAAAGAGGGAAAGGACCCCTAATTGTACCCCGGACCTCAGGGGCTGGCAGTAGGGTCATCCTTCCTCCTGTTAGTCCGTCCATTCCTTTACCATTGGCTTTTAAAATGGTGGGTGCCTACCTAAGAGGAGGGGGCAATATTGGAAATCTACACCCTTCACTCAATGGTGTGAAGATGAGTTGTCATGGAAACCTTAGAACTTCGAAGGACTCTGTTCTGGTCCAAGTCATAAATCAGGGGACAGTGTTAACACTCCCAAAACCAGGCATTCTGTGGGTTACGTGTTGACTCTGAATTCCTGGATGGTGGGCTTGTTGTTGTTTTCACCATCCTTCCAGCAGACCCTAATGGAGATGTTCTTCTTCTTCTTCCCAGTGCATGATGGGTAGGTATGTGAGTGCGTAGGTGTGTGTGCGTCACCTCATTAGCGTGAAAGAGCAGACAGCATGGCCACTTCCCAATGCAGGGAGTCACATTAAACAACGCACGCCATCTTCCCAAACCCGTAGACACTTATGAGCACCATTCAGGGGTGTGTGTTTGTGGATGTCAGCAAACAGCAAATAAAAGCACGTTTAAAAGTACATCTCCTAACAGCTGTGGAGTCAGTCTTGTGAGCAAAAATTCTGCTTGGTGAGCTCCTGGCATTCCAGCCATGAGCGGGTGATTTGCCCACTGCCTCAGTTCGTTTGCTCTGGAGCCCCTCCCTTCCCGAGCGAAGACAAAAATGGGTGACCTGGAGGGTAAAAAACAAACAAAAACGTGAGTGAGCTCACGCTTACTCAGCTTAGAGGGAACCCTGCTCTTGACATGTCTCACATCCATGCAGGGCGGAGGGGTTGGGTAAAGAATTGTTCTGTGTGGTCTCTGGCATGTGGAGGAAGGAGAAGGATAGTTGTAGGGTTCTCAACGCCACCTTGGGAAGTTCCTGGAGATATGGGGGCGGAGTTTGCGGACACTGGGATTCTGGGAAGGGGCGGCTGCTCAGCAGGGATGGAAAACCACAGGGTCCACCCTCAGAAGCATCTGTAGCCTGGAGATAGATACAATTACAGTTCTGGTCGCCACATCTCAAAAAGGATATTATAGCACTGGGAAAAGTGCAGAGAAGGGCAACTAGAACGATAAAAGGGTTGGAACACCTTCCCTATGAAGAAAGGTTAAAATGCTCGGGGCTCCTCAGCTTGGAGAAACGATGGCTGAGGGGTGACATGATCGAGGTTTATAAGATTATGCATGGGATTGAGCAGGTTGAGAAAGAAGTACTTTTCTCCCTTTCTCACAAGACAAGAACTCCTTGTGGGCACTCCATGAAATTGCTGAGCAGTCAGGTTAGAACAGATAAAAGGAAGTCCTTCTTCACCCAAAGAGTGATTAACACATGGAATTCACTGCCACAGGAGGTGGTGGCAGCTGCAAGCATGGACAGTTTCAAGAGGGAATTAGATAAACATATGGAACACAAGTCCATCAGTGGCTATTAGCCACAGGGTATAGATGGGAACTCTCAGTCTGGGGCAGGTGATGCACTCTATTCTTGGTGCTGGAGGGGGCAGCAGTGGGAGGGCTTCTAGTGTCCTGGCCCCACTGCTGGACCTCCTGATGGCACATGGTATATTTTGGCCACAGTGTGACACGGAGTGTTGGACTAGATGGGCCATTGGCCTGATTCAACATTGGCTTCTCTTATGTTCTTATGTTCTTAATTAAGAGAGATCTCCAGGCATCACCTGGAGGTTGACAATCCTAGGGGGACTCATTACCTGCTGGCCTCTGTGCTGGGGTTGCCGGACCCCCCCAGTGGCGGTGGGGTTCTAGGGTTGCCAGATCCCCTCCTCAATCCAGCAGGGGGATCTGGGGACATTCCGGGGGTGGGCAGGATGCCCCAAGCCCCGCCCCCAAGTGCAACCACCCACCCAGCCACCCCTCTCCCTCCCTTCCTACCAGATTCAAAGGGCTCCAGCTTATTGGTGGGGAACATGTGACCTGGAAGCAACATCATCGTGTCGGTGACGTCAGGGTGACCTTCTGGAATTTGGGCAAAAACTCTATGATAGAAACCAAAGCTACCATAGAGTTTTTTTGCCCAAATGCTAGAGCTTGCCCCAATGTCGCTGCATGTTGATGTCACTTCCAGGCCATGTGAGAAGTGATGCAGATATAGATACATGGCTGCGACATTGGCTGAGCCTTCTTCCCACCCCCGATAAGCCCCCCCCACCCTCTGCTGGTTGCCAGGAGGGACATGGCAACCCTCCTCTGTGCTCAACGTCTTTGGGTGCCGTGAATCCAACTTTGATTAACTCACGCAAGGCCTAGCATTTAGACAGGGAATATGGACAAACATCGGACTAAAGAAGAAGAGATTGGATTTATACCCTGCCCTTCACTCGGAGTCTCAGAGTGGCTTACAAACTCTTTTCCCTTCCCCTCCCCACAACAGACAGCCTGTAAGGTAGGTGGGGCTGAGAGAGTTCTTTCGGGGACTGCTCTTTCAAGGACAGCTCCAACAGAACTATGGCTTGCCCAGGGTCATCCAGCAGCTGTGAGCAGAGGAGTGGGGAATCAACCCCGGTTCTCCCAGATCAGAGTCTGCGCACTTTAACCACTACACCAAACATGGAGCAGGATGATACCCTAAGGGTCATCTAGTCCAACCCCCTGCACGATGCAGGAAGTTCACAGCTAGCCCTCTCCCACTCCCCCCGTGACATTTTCTCTAAACCCAGAGGAAGGCAGAAAACCTTCTGGGATCCCTAGGCCAATCTGGCCTGGAGAAAAATTCCTTCCCGACCCCAAAGTGGTGATTAGCATTAACCTGAGCGTGCAAGAAAGGGCCACGAGACCCGAGCACTGGCCCATCCCTTTCTGCCCTCCCTCTCGTGATCCACCCACATTCACAGAGCCTTCATCTAGCCTCTGCTTTTTTGTTGTTCAGTCACACAGTCAAGTCCGACTCTTTATGACCCCATGGAACACACCACGCCAGGCCTTCCTGTCTTCCGTCGTGCTTCAGAGTTTGGTCAACCTCGTGTCCGTTGCATCGATAAAACCGTCTGACCATCTCATCCTCCGCCGTTCCTTTCTTCTTTGACCTTCAATCTTTCCCAGCATCGAGGTCTTCTCCAGTGAGGGCTTCCTTCTCATTTGGGGGTCAAAGTATTTGAGCTTCAGCTTCAGGATCTGGCCTTCCAGGGAACAGTCAGGGTTGATTTCTTTTAGGATGGACTGATTTGCTCTCCTTGCAGTCCAAGGGACTCCCGAGAGTCTTCTCCAGCACCATAATTTGAAAGCATCTATTCTTCAGCACTCAGCCTTCCTCATGGTCCAACTCTCGCAGCCATACATTACCACTGGGAACACCATCACTTTGACCATACGGACTTTTGTTGGCAGGGTGATGTCTCTACTTTTTATTATGTTGTCTGGGTTTGCTATAGTGTTCCTCCCAGGGAGCAGGCGTCTCTTAATTTCATGGTGGCAGTCACCGTCTGTGGTGATCTTGGATCCCGGGAACGTGAATTAACCTCCAAAGGGGAGCCCACCACCTCCCGAGGAAGCCTGTTCCACCACAGAATCGCTCTAACCATCAGGAAGTTCTTCCCAACATTTAGCCAAAAACTCTTTTGACTTAATTTCAACCCGTCTGTTCTGGAACTTAATGAGCGTTCCGAGGCATTCAGACTCCTTGTGTAGAGGATTAGTCTTTGACCGGAATAACAAAGCATCCAAATGATCCGCGTGGAGGAAGAGGCTTTGAAATCGATACAGCTTCAGGAATAATTTGCAGGTCCCAAAAAGCCTGGCAGTGACGCAGGACTGGCTTACGGTAAGGTATTTAACAGTCTGGAAAATCAGAGGCAAGGAGTTTATGGTGGCTGGTTTGTATTTATGATACACAGAGGGCAGATTACTTGTGGATGGTCAGCCGGTTTCTGTTCCTGTTAATTCACTCTCAATCAGGAAAAGGACACAGCCCAATGGAAACTTGTGTATGGGGGGGGGGGCTTGTTGACTTTATACATGCCTACCTAGGGAGAGGGTTGCCATCCCTATGCCATCCCTATGAAGAAAGGTTAAAATGCTTGGGGCTCTTTAGCTTGGAGAAACGACGGCTGAGGGGTGACATGATTGAGGTTTATAAGATTATTCATGGGATAGAACAGGTAGACAAAGAGGTACTTTTCTCCCTTTCTCACAATACAACAACTCATTGGGCACTCAATGAAATTGCTGAGCAGTCGGGTTAGAACGGATAAAAGGAAGTCCTTCTTCACCCATAGAGTGATTAACACATGGAATTCACTGCCACAGGAGGTGGTGGCAGCTACAAGCATGGACAGTTTCAAGAGGGAATTAGATAAGCATATGGAGCAGAGGTCCATCAGTGGCTATTAGCCACAAGGTATAGATAGGAACTCTCAATCTGGGGCAGGTGATGCACTCTATTCTTGGTGCTTGGGGGGGGGTCAACAGTGGGAGGGCTTCTAGTGTCCTGGCCCCGCTGCTGGACCTCCTGGTGGCACCTGGTATTTTTGGCCACTGTGTGACAGAGTCTGATTCAACACTGGCTTCTCTTATGTTCTTACGTGGCGACTGGAGACTTCCTTGTCTGATTCAGAATAAGGCAGATTCATGTGTTCCCCATGTGTTCATCCATTTCCTAACAACCCTGTTATCCAGGACGGAATCATCCAGTGGCCTGCAAAACATGCATCCGTTCTCAATTTATAATTCTCTGAGCATGTGTGGGTTTTGCCTGGGCAGAGAGGGAACGCTGAAGCCCCGTGTGTGCACGGATTGAAATGTCCTCGTGCATGCGCAGAAACGTCAGAAGGGGTTTTTTTCTCCCCCAGCATGGTGGGAATTGTCAAAAGGCAGCTCTCCTGAGTATAAACACACCTCCCTCTGCCATCAGATGAAATCGAAAGGGCTTGGGGGGGGGGAATTGTAACCTCTTCGTTTGCTGGAATAAATCATTTATCAACAAACGGACGGAAATGTTAATTAGGGCCATACTTCCAACCTTTGGTTTAGGAAAGGCTTAATTGCCTTTAAATTATTAAGTGACCGACACAGGTGTAAGTCTGACTCACCTGCAGACATAAGAACATAAGAGAAGCCAATGTTGAATCAGGCCAATGGCCCATCCAGTCCAACACTCTGTCACACAGCGGCCAAAAATACCAGGTGCCATCAGGAGGTCCAGCAGTGGGGCCAGGACACTGGCAGCGCTCCCACTGCTGCCCCCTCCAGCACCAAGAATAGAGTGCATCACCTAATAGCCACTGATGGACTTCTGCTCCATATGTTTATCTAATTCCCTCTTGAAACCGTCCCTGCTTGTAGCTGCCACCACCTCCTGTGGCAGGGAATTCCATGTGTTAATCACTCTTTGGGTGAAGAAGGACTTCCTTTTATCTGTTCTAACCCGACTGCTCAGCAATTTCATGGAGTGCCCACGAGTTCTTGTATTGTGAGAAAGGGAGAAAAGGACTTCGTTCTCAACCTGCTCAATCCCATTCATAATCTTATAAACCTCGATCATGTCACCCCTCAGCCGTCATTTCTCCAAGCTGAAGAGCCCCAAGCGTTTTAACCTTTCTTCACAGGGAAGGTGTTCCAACCCTTTTATCACTCTCGTTGCCCTTCTCTGCACTTTTTCCAGTGCTATAATATCCTTTTTGAGATGTGGCGACCAGAACTGTACACAGTATTCCACATGAGGTCACACCAATTAGCCACTGTTACGTTATGCACAGGGATTCTAAAGGTGCATCTGGAACCATAACTTTTAATGTGTGCCCTGCTGGCATTTAGTCTCAGGCTAATCGCAGGCTTCTCGGCCCAAATCCTGCCCTCCTCAGGGTCCGCACCCCAAATCTCTACAACAGGGGAGTCAAACATGCTTGCAGTGGAACAGGCTTGTCTTCTGCTTCTGCTTCCAGTTCTGCTGCTGCTGCGTCATCGTAGGTTTGCAGCTTACAGATACGCACCTGAACGGCAAACTCAAGTCGCTGTAGGTTTTCCGGGTTGGGTGGCCGTGGTCTTGGCATTGTAGGACCTGACGTTTCGCCAGTGGCCGTGACTGGTATCCTCAGAGGTGTAACACAGAAAGACGGAGGACTCTCTGTGTCATGGTGAGCAGAAAAATGGTAGGCAGGTGATTTATATCCACCCTGGAAGGTGGGGTAGGGCTGAGTCATTATCTTATAGGAGTTCTCCAGGCTATGAGCCAGTTTGGTGTTGTGGTTAAGTGCACGGACTCTTATCTGGGAGAACCGGGTTTGATTCCCCACTCCTCCACTTGCAGCTGCCGGATGACCTTGGGTCAGTCACAAGCTCTGGCACAGCTGTTCTCTCAAGGACAGTTTGTGTTAGAGTTCTCTCAGCCCCACCTACCTCACAGGGTGTCTGTTGTGGGGAAGGGAAGGGAAAGGAGTTTGTAAGCCGCTCTGAGACGCCTGTGGGCAGTGAAGGGCGGGGTATAAATCCAATCTCCTCCTCCTCCTCCTCCTCCTCCTCCTCCTCCTCCTCCTCCTCCTCGTCTTCTTCTTCTTCTTCTTCTTCTTCTTCTTCTTCTTCTTCTTCTTCTTCTTCTTCTTCTTCTTCTTCTTCTTCTTCTTCTTCTTCTTCTTCTGAACGTGCTGATGTAGGAGCTTTCCTGAGGAGGTTCTTTTGTCTTTCCTGAGGAGGTTCTTTTGTCTATGGAGTGTTTCCTGGGGAGGTTTCCTGTTTCTTGAGGAGGTTCTTTTGTGCGTGGAATGGCTGTTGAAACTCTAATCTTATCTTTTAATCTTATACTCAGGATTGCAACAGAACAGACATTTTGTCCCCTCTAAGCTGAGTTAGCATGAGCCAGCTCACAGGTTTTTAGCCTCCGGCTCACACTTTTTTTGTCTTAACTCAGGGCAGATGGCTCCAGAGCAAACTAATTTACGCAGCAGCCAAATCACTCAGCTCACAGCTTTAATGCCAGTAGCTCACAAAGTAGAATTTTTGCTCACAAGGCTCCACAGCTTAGAGGGAACGTTGGTGGTCAGACACTGTGGAATAAACAATATATTGCAAGAGTGCTAATGTTTTAAGCACGTTTTTTATTTTAAGTAAATAAAAAAACCCACCCCCTTTGTGTTTCTGTCCTTTATAAAGCTTATATCTCCGCTACCTGGCATTACATTTTATGGCACACATAAGAACAGAAGAGAAGCCAATGTTGGATCAGGCCAATGGCCCATCTAGTCCAACACCCTGTCCCACAGCGGCCAAAATATACCAGGTGCCATCAGGAGGTCCAGCAGTGGGGCCAGGACACTAGCAGCCCTCCCACTGCTGCCCCCCCCCCAGCACCAAGAATAGAGGGCACCACCTGCCCCAGACGGAGAAGCCCGGCCCAAGAAGGTCTCATTTATGCCAGATCCGGCCCTCATAACGAGTTCGACACCCCTGCTCTACTAATTTCCCAACCTAGAGTTGAATAGAGTTGCCAGTTCCAGGTTGGGAATTCCTGGATATTTGGTAGTGGAGTCCCGGGTGGGTGGAGTTCGGGGAGGGACCTCAGCTGGGTGTAATTCCATATAGTCCAACCTCCAAAGCAGCCATTTTCTCCAGGAGAGCTGATCTCTCTCACTTGGAGATTGTAATTCTGGGAGCTGTGATTCTGGGATGTCTCCAGTTCCCGCCTGGAGGTTGGACAACCTTGGATCTTCACAGCCCTACTAGTAAAGGTAAAGGTTCCCTTGCTCGAAAGCCAGTCGAATCCGACTCGAGGGTTGCGGTGCTCATCTCTGTTTCAAAGCCGAAGAGCCAGCGCTGTCCGAAGACATTTCCGTGGTCATGTGGCCGGCATGACTAAACACCAAGGCGCACGGAACGCTGTTACCTTCCCACCGAAGTGGTACCTAATTATCTACTTGCAATTTCTTGCTTTCAAACTGCTAGGTTGGCAGGAGCTGGGACCAGAGACGGGAGCTCACTCCGACATGCAGCACTCGGGTCTCGAACTGCTGAACTACTGACCTTCCACAGCCTGCAGTTCAGCGTCTTAACCATTTGAGCCACCGCAGCCCTACTAGTACCCACTGTCAATTAAGTGTCAGTCCCTGTCTACTGTGGCAGGTGGTAACCCCTTCCTGCCAGTTCCTACGGACCCTCTTGTAGCACTTCAAAAGGTTGCCAACGTCCAGGTTGCATCTGGAGATCTCCTGGTATAACTGAGCCCCAGATGGCTAAGAGTGGTTCCCCTGGAGAAAACAGCTGTTTTGGGGAATGGACTCTATGACATTGTACCCTGCAGAGGTCCCCCTTCCCCCAAACCCCACCATCTGCACCCGCTGGGCAATGTTCCCTCTAAGCTCTGGAGCCTTGTGAGCAAAAATTCTACTTTGTGAGCTACTGGCATAAAAGTTGTGAGCAGGCAGTTAGAGTACTGCATAAATGAGTTTGCCCTTGGAGCTATCCTTCCTGAGCTAAGACAAAAATGTGTGAGCCGGAGGCTAAAAAACTGGGAGCTAGCTCACACTAACTCAGCTTAGAGGGAACACTGCCGCTGAGTGACCTTGGGTCAGTCCCAAGTTCTCTCAGAGCTGTTCTCTCAAGAGCAGTCCTCAAGAGAGCTCTCTCAGCCCCACCTACTTCAGAGGGTGTCTGTTGTGGGGAGAGGAAGGGAAGTAGATTGTAAGCCCCTCAGAGACTCCGAGTGAAGGGTGGGGTATAAATCCAATTTCTTTTTATTTCTGTGTTTAGCCTGGGAAAGAGAAGGCTTAGAGGGGACATGATTGCGGTCCTCAAATATCTGAAGGGCTGTCATGTAGAAGATGGAGCGGCTCTATTCTCTCTTGCTCCGGATTGCAAGATTAGATCTAACCGGTGGAAATGACAAGGGAGTTGATACCAGCTAAATATCAGGAGAAACTTCCTACCTGTAAGAGTGGCTGAGCAGTGGAACAGACTGCCTCGGGAGGTGGTGGATGCTCCTTCGTTGGACATTTCCAAGTGGAAGCTGGAGGACCATCTTTCAGATATGCTCCTGCAGAGTGCGGGGGTTGGACTGGATGACCTGCAAGGTCCCTTCCAGCTCTAACATTCTATGATTTGATGATTCTCTTTGTCTTCTTCTTCTCCTCCTCCTTCTCTCCAATAGGAATGCTGGCCTCCAAATTGGGCCTCGGGATCCCCTGGAATTGTCGCTCATCTCCAGATTAAAGAGATCAGTTCCCTGGGAGAAAAAGGTTGTTCTGGAGGGTGGTCTGTATCACATTGTACCCCAATTAGATCCCTGTCCTCCCCGGGCTTCACTTCCAAAATTTCCAAGAGTTTCCCAACCTGGAGCTGCCAACCTTACCCCCATCCCCTGCCTGTGGTCAGGATGGACCTGGCAACAGTGCCCAGTCAGAGTCGGGCCCCTCCAAGGGACCGGTGCGCTCACCCACGCCCCTTCCAGAGAACTGCCCTGCTCCCCACCCCACCTTAGTCTCACCATTGGTGCAGTAGTTAAGTGTGCGGACTCTATTCTGGGAGACCCGGGTTTGATTCCCCACTCTTCCACTTGCAGCTGCTGGATGACCTAGGGCAAGCCATAGTTCTGTCAGAGCTGTTCTTGAAAGAGCAGATCTCTCAGAGCTCTCTCAGCCCCACCTACCTCACAGGGTGTCTGTTGTGGGGAGGGGGAGGGAAAGGAGTTTGTAAGCCACTCTGAGTGAAAGGTGGGGTATAAATCCAATCTCCTCCTCCTCTTCCTCCTCCTCTTCCTCCTCCTCCTCCTCTTCTTCTTCTTCCTCTTCTTCCACTTCTTCTTCTTCCTCCTCCTCTTCTTCCTCTTCTTCTTCTTTCTCCTCCTCCTCCTCTTCTTCTTCTTCTTCCTCCTCCTCTTCTTCTTCTTCTTCTTCTTCTTCTTCTTCTTCTTCTTCTTCTTTGTTTACCAACTTAATGGTAGATTTAGCTTTGCCGTCTCTCTGTTCAATTAGTCCAAACTAAATCCCATTAACCTTTTCCTTGACCCCGAGGAAATGGATCTCAAGTGGAATTTCTCTCTGAGCATCAACAGCGCAATTTAATTTGGCGAGATCGGAGATCTGACGGTGGTTCAGACACAGAAAATAACGTGGGGAGGGCAAGGGAAGGGAATTGGGCCTTCCGTTCGCTTCCCTCCAAGATGTTGTGATTCCAACAAACCAGCTAATGGTGGACTTTTGACGCGGTTAATTGCAGGTTCTCTAGAGAGGGAAGTGAAGAGTTGGTTTTCTAATTCTCGCACCCCGTTCTGTTCTCCGGCTTGCTTTTTCTTCCTTGCAGCCTGGGAGACAGTGAACGAACTGCAGGTTCTCGAGAGAGAGAAATGAACAGTTGGTTTTCTAATTCCCAGCCCCCTTCTCTGGCTTGCTTCTCTTCATTTCCAGCCTGGGAGACAGCAAACGGCCCGCTTCAGGGACTCTGCCGCTGATCAGACTGTAGGACTGATTTCATATATACTTCCTTTTTCTTAAAGGGAACTCCTTACACCTGGCAAACCTCAGAGGCTTGCGTCCAAGAGGAAGGAGGAAATAGGGAAGGAAATTAGGCCATTGCTCGCTGCCCTAAAGAGGAGGGAAGCAGGGAACCTGGAGAGAAGCACAGGAACCAAAAGCCACCAACCTCAGCAGCCGGCTCCTTTCTCACAAAAGAAAGACCAGTGAAATTAAATGACGCCCTGCCAGCACCGCTTCAGAAGGATTTCCTTGTAATTAAAAGGTGTTTCATTTGTCAGGGGAAGGGGGGAAAGTTTCCCAGAATGTCTCCAGGGACTGAGAGCGCTCCCAAATTTGGATTTATTCATTTATTTTGCTAATCTTGTCGTTTTAGTTTTAGAGTTTGGGGTTTTTGTTTCCCAGGCAGGGGTGGGGGGAGAGAAAGCAATCAAATGGAGCAAAATTTGTTATGTCAGACAAAACTGTGATTCCCCCGGAGAAGGAAATGGCAAACCACGCCAGTATCTTTGCCAAGAAAACCCCATGGACAGTAACAGAAGGCAAAAAGATATAATGCCAGAAGATGGGCCCCTCAGGTCGGAAGGTGTCCAATATGCTACTGGGGAAGAGCAGAGGGCAAGTACGAGTAACCCCAGGAAGAGTGAAGCGGCTGGGCCAAAGCCAAAAGGACGCTCGGTTGTGGATGTGTCTGACGGTGAAAGGAAAGTCCGATGCTGCAAAGAACAATATGCTTTGACAGTGCTATCGATGCAACGAACATGAAATTAAGCAAACTCCGGAGGACGGCGGAAGACAGGAGGGCCTGGCGTGATGTGGTCCGTGGGGTCGCGAAGAGTCGGACTCGACTGTGCGACTGAACAACGACAAAAATTAAATATGAGCATACGAACCTTCCTTACACTGAATCAGACCACCAGTCCACCAAAGTCAGCATTGCCTGTTCAGAATGGCAGCTGCTCTCCAGGGTCTCAGGCTGAGGTCTTTCCCATCACTTACTGCCTGGTCCTTTCAAATGGAGATGCTGGGGACTGAACCTGGGACTTTCTGCATGCAAAGCAGAGGCTCTAAAACTGAGCCACAGCCTTAAAGAGAGCCAGTTTGGTGTAGTAGTTAAGAATGCAGATGCTAATCTGGGAGAACCAGGTTTGATTCCCCATTCCTCCACATGCAGCTGCTGGTGTGACCTTGGGTGAGTCACAAGTTCTCTCAGAGCTGTTCTCTCAAGGGGAGTCCTCAAAAGAGCTCTCTGAGCCCCACCTACCTCACAGGGTGTCTGTTGTGGGGAGGGGAAGGGAAAGGAGTTTGTAAGCCACCCTGGGACTCCCTTGGGTAGTGAAGGGTGGGGTATGAACCTAATCTCTTCCTCTTCTTCTACCTCACAGGGTGTCTGTTGTGGGGAGGGGAGGGGAAAGGAGTTTGTAAGCCGCTCTGAGACTCCCTTGGGTAGTGAAGGGTGGGGTATAAATCTACTCTCTTCCTCTTCTTCTACCTCACAGGGTGTCTGTTGTGGGGAGGGGAGGGGAAAGGAGTTTGTAAGCCGCTCTGAGACTCCCTTGGGTAGTGAAGGGTGGGGTATAAATCTACTCTCTTCCTCTTCTTCTACCTCACAGGGTGTCTGTTGTGGGGAGGGGAGGGGAAAGGAGTTTGTAAGCCACCCTGAGACTCCCTTGGGTAGTGAAGGGTGGGGTATAAATCTACTCTCTTCCTCTTCTTCTACCTCCCAGGGTGTCTGTTGTGGGGAGGGAAAGGGAAAGGAGTTTGTAAGCCACCCGGAGACTCACTTGGGTAGTGAAGGGTGGGGTATAAATCTACTCTCTTCCTCTTCTTCTACCTCACAGGGTGTCTGTTGTGGGGAGGGGGAAGGAAAAGGAGTTTGTCAGCCACTCTGAGACTCCCTTGGGTAGTGAAGGGTGGGGTATAAATCCAATCTCTTCTTTTTCTTCTTCTTCTACCTCACAGGTTGTGAGGAGGGGAAGGGAAAGGAGTTTGTAAGCCGCTCTGAGACTCCTTTGGGTAGTGAAGGGCGAGGTATAAATCCAATCTCCTCCTCCTCCTCCTCCTCCTCCTCCTCCTCCTCCTCCTCCTCCTCCTCCTCTTCTTCTTCTTCTTCTTCTTCTTCTTCTTCTTCTTCTTCTTCTTCTTCTTCTTCTTCTTCTTCTTCTTCTTCTTCTTCTTCTTCTTCTTCTTCTTCTTCTTCTTCTTCTTCTTCTTCTTCTTCTTCTTCTTCTTCTTCTTCTTCTTCTTCTTCTTCCTACTGGAGAGCCGTTGCCAGTCAGAATAGACAGTACTGACTTTGAGGGGCCAAAAATCTGATTCAGTATCAGGTACTTTCATGTCTGTTTGTGTTGTACATACATAATGTGTATGCAACCAACTTATGATAAGTGCCAGCGAGAGGTTTTTGAGGCAAGGGAGAAGCAGAGGTGGTTTGCTCTCACCTTCAGGACTAGCAAAGTCAGGTGTACTAGTTAAGAGCGCAGATGCTAATCTGGGAGAACTGGGTTTGATTCCCCACTCCTCCACATGCAGATGCTGGTGTGACCTTGGGTCAGTCACAAGTTCTCTCAGAGCTGTTCTCTTAAGGGCAGTCCTCGAAAGAGCTCTCTCAGCCCCACCTACCTCACAGGGTGTCTGTTGTGGGGAGGGGAGGGGAAAGGAGGTTATAAGGTGCTCTGAGACTCGGAGTGAAGGGCGGGGTATAAATCCAGTCTCTCCTCCTCCTCCTCCTCTGCAGAGAACTTCCTTGGTAGTCTCCCATCCAAGTGCTGACCCTGCTTAGCTCCCAAGATATTTTGAGATCAAGCTGTGCTATGCTACCTTCCCTCCTGTTCATGTTGTACATATGTACATGTGAAGCTGCCTTTCAGTGACCCAGACCTGTGGTTCACCATGGTTAGTATTGTCTAAGACGGAAGTAGCTCTCCATCACCAACTGCCTCGTCCTTTTAACTGGAATTGCCGGGCTTTGAACCTGGGACCTTCTGCATGCCAAGCAGATGCTCTACCACTGAGCCACACCCACTCTTTACAGCTCTCCAGGGTCTCAGGTGGAAGTCTTTCCCATCACCTACTGCCTCGTCCTTTTAACTGGAGATGCTGGGGATTGAAACTGCGACCTTCTGCATGCTAAGCAGATGCTCTTCCACTGAGCCTCACCCCCTCTTTACAGCTCTCCAGGGTCTCAGGCTGAGGTCTTTCCCATCACCTACTGCCTGGTCCTTTTAACTGGAGTTGCCGGGGATTGAACCTGGGACCTTCTGCATGCCAAGCAGATGCTCTTCCACTGAACCACAGCTCCTCTTTACAGCTCTCCAGGGTCTCAGGCTGAGGTCTTTACCATCACCTACTGCCTGGTCCTTTTAACTGGAGTTGCCGGGCTTTGAACCTCGGACCTTCTGCATGCCAAGCAGATGCTCTACCCCTGAGCCACAGCCCCTCTTTACAGCTCTCCAGGGTCTCAGGCTGAGGTCTTTCCCATCACCTACTGCCTGGTCCTTTTAACTGGAGTTGCCGGGCTTTGAACCTCGGACCTTCTGCATGCCAAGCAGATGCTCTACCCCTGAGCCACACCCCCTCTTTACAGCTCTCCAGGGTCTCAGGCGGAGGTCTTTCCCATCACCTACTGCCTTGTCCTTTGAACTGGAGTTGCCAGGGTTTGAACCTGGGATCTTCTGCATGCCAAGCAGATGCTCTACCATGGAGCCACTGGGCTCCTCACCATTCATGATACTCTACCGCTACAGGTCCTATGCAGCCGCAAAGCTGTTCAACATTCATTCCAATCAGAAAGTAGAGAGGATGACATCTGATGAGTCATCACCGCTGCTGAAAATGCCATGTTTTCCATGAAGCATGTGGCTTTGCTAGTCCTGATAACTGTGCTGTGATGTTTTTTTTTTCAAAAAAAAAATGATTTGTTTGTTTGCTTGTTGAAGCATTTTGAGACGGCTGTTCTCCCCAGAGGGACCCAAAAGGAACAGGTTCGAAATTGCAAAGAAGTAATATGCAGGAGGAGGAGGAGGAGGAGATTGGATTTATACCCTGCCCTTCACTACCCAAGGGACTCTCAGAGCAGCTTACAAACTCCTTCCCCTTCCCCTCCCCACAACAGACACCCTGTGAGGTAGGTGGGGCTGAGAGAGCTCTCTCAAGAACTGACCATGAGAGAACAGCTCTGAGAGAACTTGTGGCTGACCCAAGGTCACTCCAGCAGCTGCGTGTGAAGGAGTGGGGAATCAAACCCGGTTCTCCCAGATTAGAGTCCGTGCACTTAACCACTGCACCAAACCACACAAACAAATCTGAACTATTCTTGAGTCCATCAGGTTCAGAAGGACATCACAGAGCTGGGGAAAGTCCTGAGGAGGGCAACCAAGATGATGAGGGGGTTGGAGCACCTTCCCTGTGAGGAACAGCTGATGAGTCTGGGACTTTTCCATTTACAAAAGAGGAGACTGGGGGAGGGGGATGCATGATAAAGGTTTATAAAATTATGCATGAGGTGGAGAGAGCTGACAAAGAGAACTTTTTCTCCCTCTCCCAAAATACTAGAACTCAAGGGCATCCCATGAAGCAGATGGGCAGTAAGTACATGACGGACAAATGAAATAGGTCTTTTGTTTGGTGTCGTGGTTAAGAGCGGCAGACTCTAATCTGGGAGAACCGTGTTTGATTTCCCCACTTCTCCACATGTAGCCAACTGGATGGCCTTCGGCCAGTCATAAGTTCTCTCAGAGCTGTTTTCTCAAGGGCAGTTCTCTCAGGGCTCTCTCCGGCCCGCCTACTTCCCAAGGTATCTGTTGCGGGAAGGGGAAAAGGAGACCGTAAACTGCTCCAGGTTTCCAAGTGAAGGGCGGGGGTATAAATCTCACTCTTCTTCTTTACACAGAAAATGATTAAAATGTGGAATTCACAGCCAGAGGATGTCGTGATGGCCAGAACTCTTTCATTTTAGGGCAATTTTATTTTATTTTATTTTATTTTATTTTATTTTATTTATTTATTAAAAAGAAATGACAAATATAAGTAAACCAGTACATTCAAAAATATAGTAAATCCTTATAATAAACATTGTCTGGTATTATATCCATTTCCATCAAATATTCCACCACAGGAAACCACATAGCCTGAAATATTTTTTTAGTATTATGGGCATAAGGCATGGGGTGAAACTTAATTTTACTGAGTATATAGGATTCCCACAGGTTATTCTGCCACATACGTAGTGAAGGGCCAGATTTCTCTCTCCATTTCTTCGCTATAACCAACCTGGCCGATGTTAGTAAAAAGGATATTAGTTTCACTTTAAGCGACCCGGCTATATTGATGAGACCTAATGACAGAAGAACTACCTCGGGTTGTGCTGGTAATTGTATACCAGTTATGATTTTAATGTGCTCCAAAATTAAAATCCAAAATGTATTTATTATTGGGCAGGACCACCAGCAGTGCAAATAGTCACCAATATCTCCACATCCTTTCCAACATCTAGGGCTGATGTTGGGATATATTTATCATAAGAGTTTTGCCCTCAAACCAGAGCATTGCTGCCTGATGTCCCTGATGTGAGGACGTCACTTGTGCATGATGTCATTGCATTGGGGCCGTTGCTGTGCGACGTTGCTGGTTGGGGGGGGCAGAGCCCTACCCCATTCCCAGAAGACTCCCTCCCCCACCACCACCAATGCGTCTCTGCATAGCAAACTTGGACTTCCTTGCTGGTCTCCCATTCAGATACTGATCAGGGCCAACCTGGCTTCGTTTCTGAGATCTGGTGAGACTGGAGCAGCAGTCCACACACTGTGGGCGTTCGAATGGGAAACCTACATAGCACCCTTCCTCTGCGGTGACCCCTCCCTCAACCTCACGCCTTTCCGGTACCAGGAAATGATGTTCTTGTTCGCCCAGGGTTCCAGTTCATTGTGGTTCATCCTGTTGATTTCATGTTTCATGGATTTTGTTTGTTGGTTTTAATTTAGGTACCAGTTTTAATAATATCCCCAGTGCCTCACTTGTTCTGCTTCTGTTTAATTTAGCTGCTTTGTGCGTATGGTTTCTCATGGGTCAGGACGGGGTTGTTTGCAAATTAATCTTAAATGAGAACATCAGAAGAGCCCTGCTGGATCAGACCAGTGGCCCATCTAGTCCAGCATCCTGTCTCACACAGTGGCCAACCAGTTCCTCTGGAGGGCCAACAACAGGGCATAGAGGCCGAGGCCTTCTTAAGAAGATAAGAAAAGCCCTGCTGAATCAGAGCAGTGGTCCATCTGTACCAGCATCCTGTCTCACACAGTGGCCAGCCAGTTCCTCTGGATGGCCAACACCAGGGCGTAGAGCCCAAGGCCTTCATAAGAACCTCAGAAGAGCCCTGCTGGATCAGACCAGTGGTCCATCTAGTCTAGCATCCTCACACAGTGGCCAATCCAACCAGTTCCTCTGGAAAGCCAACAACAGGGCATATAGCCCAAGGCCTTCTCCTGATGTTGCCCACTGGCTCTGGGATTCAGAGGTTGACTGCCTCTGAATGTGGAGGTTCCCCCTCAATCACTGCAGCTAACAGTCACTGATAGACCTCTCCTCCACAAATCTGTCTAATCCCTGTTTTAAAGCTGTCTATACCTGTGGCCATCACTACATCCTCTGGCTGTGAATTCCACATTTTAGTTATAGTGGTGTTGTTTTTTACTATTTCATTCGCTCTGGGTCTGGATGTAGTGTTAATATGTTTATATCTGTGTTCTATGGTATCGTGAACTGCCTTGAAAACTTTTGGGCTCCATCCAAGGAATGCATAAAAATAAATCAGGGTCTCACTGATACCCACTCATGTCATGACACTAGTATAGATTCACAACACTTCGGCTACAGCGGCGCATGGGGCATTTCGCAGTGATCCTCTACCATACCGTGGGTATAAATCAAGGGCAGGATCACGCTAGGAGCTGAATTTTTAAAGAAATCCACGTTTCCCCCCTCCTGAGAGGTTTAGAATATCGATAAAGATATCTGTAAAGATGAGCTGTGTGTGCCTTATGGACAAGAGACGAAAAACCAAAGACCTCATTTGCCTCTTATTACAAAGAGACACACAGTTTGAAATCCAGAGCCCGAGTTCAGACCACTGTGTGTATATAGATTAAAGAACAAAAGAGGTCGTAATTATCATCTGGCTGCAGAGACCACCCTGTGCTTCAGGCAGGCCGACTGGAGAGAGTTAGCGCAGAGTTTTCCTCAACTGCATTCAGCTCCCCCCCCCCTTACTCCTGAGGAATGCCTGAGAAGATTGCTGCTTCCCACGAAGTGGTTTATTTAAAGAACTTCGAAACAGAAGAAAGGGGAAAAAAATGCCTCGAATAAGTTGTGCTCAGTAAGAGCCAGTCAAAATAGCCAGCAGGCTTCCTCCGTTCTTGAAGGGGGGGGGCAGCTAGATAACCCCTCTGTGTGAATTCATGAGTCTATAAATACGTATTAATTTCAGGGACTGATGTGCCAAGCAGTGCTTTATATGTAGACTTTGGCCAGTCCATGTAATAGAATGCGAGGGGTTGGGGCTGACTTTGGAGGTCATCTATTCCAAACCACCACCACCACCACCCAGGCCTGGAGAACTGCGTTTGATTCCCCGCTCCTCCATGTGCAGCCAGCTGGGTAACCTTGGGTCAGTCACAGTTCTCTCAGAGCTGTTCTCTCAAGAGCAGTTCTCTCAGAGCTCTCTCAGTCACACCTACCTCACAGGGTGCCTGTTGCGGGGAGAGGAAGGGGAGGAGATTGTGAGCCGCTCTGAAGTTCCAAGTGAAGGGCGGGGTATAAATCCAACTCTTCTTCTTCCTTCTTCTTCTTCAGATTCGTCCATGGACTCTAATCTGAGAGAACCGGGTTTGATTTCCCACTCTTCCACTTGCAGCTGCTGGATGACCTTGAGCAAGCCATAGTTCTGTCAGAGCTGTTCTTGAAAAAGAGCAGTTTCTGTCAGAGCTCTCTCAGCCCCACCTATCTCCCGGGGTGTCTAGTTGTGGGGAAGGGAGGGGAAAGGAGTTTGTAAGCTGCTTTGAGACTCCTTTGGGTAGTGAAGGGCAGGGTACAATCTCTTCTTCTTCTCCTTCTTCTCCTCCTCCTCCTTCTGTAACAGCAGCCCTCTCCACAGGTGGCCCTCCATCATCTTCTTAAAGACTCCCCAGGCAGTCCATTCCAGCTCCCTTACTGTTCCTCTTGATGCATAATCCAAATCTGCTTCCTTGCAATTTCCACCTATTCATTCTAGCCCTGCCCTCTGGATCAAGATAAAATAAGCCCTCTAATGTCTTTGAAGATGGTTTCAGGTGAGTAGCCTGTTGGTCTGCAACAGAAAAAGCAAGATTTGAGCCCAGTGGTACTTTAGAGACCAATAGGATTACAGAGGATTTTCAAAGGGAGCTTAGACAGAGAGGCTGCTGAACAGCAACTGATAATGAAGCTCAAGAAAATGCAGCCACCTGGACTGAATCGAGACCTAGGTTTCCTGTCTCATTACCAATGCTGATTTCTCCACACCTACTACCCCTCTGCGTTATCATACCGAATCCAATCGTGCCTGCTCTTGTAATTCACCTGCTATTGGCATTTGCCTGCTAATGTCACTTGGCATCTGGAATCACTCCACTCTCCGAAATATAGGATGAATGGACTCACATTCCATCTGGATCTGAAGAAGTGAGCCGTGACTCACGAAAACTCATCCCCTTGCCACAAATTGTATTAGTCTTCAAGGTGCTCCTGGACTCGGGCTCTTTTCTTCTTCCTACAGACAGACTAACACAGATACCCATCAGGATTTCCAGGATATGAGCTCTGAAGAGTCAAAGCTCCTTTTGCTGTGTACAAATGAGAATGAAGATTCACCAGCCCTTAAGATCTTTATTCTCCTTCGAGCATAGGTGAAGCTGCCTTATACAGAATCACACCCTTGGTCCATCCAAGTCATTACTGTCAACTCAGACTGGTGGCAGCTCTCCAAGGTCTCAGGCAGAGGCCAACACTATGCTGGGGATTATTAGGAAGGGAATTGAAAACAAATCAGGCAGTATCATCATGCCCCTGTATAAATCATTGGTGCGACCTCATTTGGAATACTGTGTACAGTTCTGGTCACCACACCTCAAAAAGGATATTATAGCATTGGAAAAAGTGCAGAGAAGGGCAACTAGAATGATAAAAGGGTTGGAACACCTTCCCTATGAAGAAAGGTTAAAACGCTTGAGGCTCTTTAGCTTGGAGAAAAGACGGCTGAGGGGTGACATGATTGAGGTTTATAAGATTAGGCATGGAACAGAGCAGGTTGAGAAAGAAGTCCTTTTCTCCCTTTCTCAAAACACAAGAACTCGTGGGCACTCCTTGAAATTGCTGAGCAGTCGGGTTAGAACAGATTAAAGGAAGTACTTCTTCACCCAAAGAGTGATTAACACATGGAATTCACTGCCACAGGAATTGGTGGCAGCTACACACATGGATGGTTTCAAGAGGGAATTAGATAAACGTATGGAGCAGAAGTCCATCAGTGGCTATTAGCCACAAGATATAGATAGGAACTCTCAGTCTGGGGCAGGTGATGCACTCTATTCTTGGTGCTGGGGGGGCAGCAGTGGGAGGGCTTCTCCCCCCACTGCTGGACCTCCTGATGGCACCTGGTATTTTTGGCCATTGGGTGACAGAGTGTTGGACTAGATGGGCCATTGGCCTGATCCAACATTGGCTTCTCTCATGTTCTTATGTTCTCCATGGTCTCAGGCAGACCTTCTGTCTAATCCTTTCAACTGGAGATGCCGGGGATCGAACTTGGGACCCTCTGCACACCAAGCAGATGCTCTACCACTGAGTCACAGCCCCTCCCCTCTCCTTTGTATCTGATGAAGGGAGCTTTGACTCTCGAAAGCTTACATCCTGGAGATGTTGTTAGTCTTTAAGATGCTACTGGACTCAGATCTCGCTCTCCATCTTCTCTGTGAGAGCAGCCTTTCAGATATTTGCAGAGGTAAGAACATACGGACATCAGAGAAGCCATGCTGGATCAGGCCAACAGCCCATCCAGTCCGACACTCTGTGTCGCACAGTGGCCAAAATCCAGGTACCACCAGGAGGTCCAAAGGCAGGGTCAGAGACTCCAGAAGCCCTCCCACTGTGCCCCCCCCAGGCACCAAGAATACAGAGCATCACTGCCCCAGACAGAGTGTTCCCAACAGAGCCAGTTTGGTGTTGGAGAGCCAGTTTGGCATAGTGGTTAAGTGCGTGGACTCTAATCTGGGAGAACCGGGTTTGATTCCCCACTCCTCCACTTGTGGCTGCTGGATGACCTTGAGGAAGCCATAGTTCTCTCAGAGCTGTTCTCTCAAGGACAGTTCTCGAAAGAGCTCTCTTAGCCCCGCCTACCTCACAGGATGTCTGTTGTGGGAAGGGGAAGGGGAAGGTGTTTATAAGCCGCTCTGAGACTCCGACTGAAGAGTGGGGTATAAATCCAATCTCCTCCTCCTCCTCCTCCTCCTCCTCCTTCTTCTTCTTCCTCTTCTTCTTCCTCTTCTTTTTCTTCGCCTTCTGGCTAACAGCCACTGATAGACCTCTGCTCCATATGAGAACACCAGGGAAGCCATGTTGGACCAGGCCAATCCATCCAATCAAACCCTCTGTATCACACAGCGGCCAAAGCCCAGGGGCCATCAGGAGGAGCCCAAAGAGGCAGGGCTGGTAGCTGGGGAGAAACTGGGGTTTCTGGGTGAGCCCAGCGCCTCTAGGGCAATGGTCCAGCATCCCCCGAGGCTGCCCTGTCTGGGTCTGTGACGGAGGCCTTGGCACCAACCTCTGCCATAGTCACCAGGCCTGTGCTGGGCAGGACATGGACCTGGGCCCATCAATGCCCGCCCACCCCCCGAACCTGCTTTGTCTGTGCAGGAACGGCGGAAGCAGAAGTCCCTGGCTGAGATGGCACAAAGTAGGCAAAAGGGCCAGATTGGCAGTGCACCAGCCTTCTGTGAATATAGAACAGTACTCTGACAATAGTATTTCCCTGAAGGATCCCGGCCAGGGCACAGAACCGCCTGGGAGCTCCAGCACCTGTCAGCAGAGCAACTGGGACCAATCACTTCCCATCCTACTTAAGCTGAGAACAGAGGTCATAATGTCGAAGGACTGTGTCCTATGGAAACATGTTAATGGTGTGATACATGAGGATGTTCAGGTAAGCCAGTTTGGTGTAGTGGTTAAGTGCACGGACTCTTATCTGGGAGAACTGGGTTTGATTCCCCCACTCCTCCACTTGCACCTGGCTGGATGACCTTGGGTCAGTCACAAGCTCTGGCACAGCTGTTCTCTCAAGTACAGTTTCTGTCAGAAGTTCTCTCAGCCCCACCTACCTCACAGGGTGTCTGTTGTGAGGAGGGGAGGGGAAAGGAGCTTGTGAGTGTAAGCCCTGACGCCATTATGGGGCTTTGCTATGGACTGTTTGCTGTTGCCACATGGTCTGTCTAGACTGTAAAATGGATGCCAAGGTAGAAGCCCATAGAGAAAGGAAAAAGCTGTCTTTTTACTCTGAGGGACTCCATTACATACCTGCTGCATGTCACATACACGGATTAAGGGCCATACAGCAGACAAAGGACTTTTCCTCTGCTAGTGCATGAAGGGATTACCCAGTCAAGCATTCAAATTGTTAACGACCCTTCCTGATGCTAATCAGGGACAATCAGGGAAGTCTCCCACCTTTTGTTTACCTGGCCAGCAAGTCCCTATAATCCATTCAACTAGCCACCCAACACCAGACCCTGCCTCTCTGGAACCTGATTGGCCATACCTAAGGTCTGCCTCTACTGACATCACACACCCCTGGGACTCATCATTGGTCCAGGAAATCTTTTGTTCTCACCTGAGACCAGCCCCCTGGGTCACCCATTGGGCTGCATTGTCTTACAGTGGGTATATCCCAGAACTCACATGGCCTTAGAGTGTGTGTCTCTGCCATGAGCCAAAATGGCAGCCCACCCCTGAACCCTCTGGGTTTAGGCCACAATCCTTCTTCATGGACTTCTGCACATCTGACAGGTAGTATCACCTCTCCATAAGCCATCAATCCCCTCTGCTTTCTTAGTTCTATTTTATGTGTGTGAATGTCTGAATACTGTTTGTGTGTTTGTGAATGGATAAATAACGATTATATTCAGTAAAATAATATTTTATTAATTATACCTGGTCTCTGTGTCTTTTGCTGGGAACCATTACAAAGCAGCAGCATTCTCTGTATATACAGGCGAGAATCCAATAATAATAATAATAATAAACCAATTGCTATATTTAAAATAGAGCAATTGGGCTAACATGAGCCACTCTGAGATGCCTTTGGACAATGAAGGGTGGGGTATAAATCCAATCTCCTCTTCTTCTTCTTCCTCTTCTTCCTCTTCTTCCTCTTCTTCCTCTTCTTCCTCCTCCCGATTGCAAACATATCGTGCCATGAGGAACTGTTGTGCGTCGGAAGCGGTTTCCGGCGTTGATGAAGGCTCCGCTGAAACGAGGAGTGACTGGGTGCCCGTCCCCGTTGGTTGAATAGCTGAAAGCTGAAGTTAGAAGCAGAGGGCACGTTGTTCTATGGATTCTTCTTGAATTTGGACTTCTTAACTATTTTGGTTGGCTTTTTGTACGGCGCGATGAATCATTGTGGCTGTTCAATTGCTGCATGGTGACTCATTAATATAAAATTGTGTAATCATTTTTTTTTTTTTACAAAAAGAAGCAATCATTATATAGAAAAAGAGGCTGGATATTATATTGGGCAAGCCGTTTGCACAGTGGTTTTTGATCATTACACTGCGTATCCTTTTGTGGTGTTAAACCTCCAGGTGGGACCTGGAGATTCCCTGGGATTTTGACTGATCCCCAGACTGCAGAGGTCAGTTCCCCTGGAGGAAACGGCTGCTTTGGAAGGTGGGTTTTATGTTATTATACCCTGCTGAAGCCCTCCCCTCTCCCAACCCCTCCTTCCTGAGGCTCCACCCCCCCCAAATCTCCAGGAATTTCCCAAACTGGAGTTGGCAACATTACTTCTGATGAGGCCAGGCCTCGGGGAAGTACTAGAGCCTGGCCTTCCGCGCTCTGGATTTTCACTTGAGCTCCCATTCTTGAGGGTCCTGAGCTGGCAGATAAATTTTATGGGTCTGCAATTTAGGGATGCCAGCCTCCAGGTGGGGCCTGGGGATTATCCCAGAATTACAGCCCATCTCCAGACTACAGAGATCCGTTCCCCTGAAGAAAATGGATGCTTTAAGAACATAAGAACATAGGAGAAGCCAATGTTGGATCAGGCCAATGGCCCATCCAGTCCAGCACTCTGTGTCACACGGTGGCCACAAATACCAGGTGCCCTCAGGAGGTCCACCAGTGGGGCCAGGACACTAGAAGCTCTCCCTCTGTTGTTGTCCCCCCCAAAGCACCAAGAATACAGAGCATCACTGGCCCCAGACCAAGAGTTCCTATCTATACCTTGTGGTTCATAGCCACTGATGGACCTGTGCTCCATATGTTTAGCCAATTCCCTCTTGAAGCCATCCATGCTTGTACCCGCCGCCACCTCCTGTGGCAGTGAATTCCATATGTTAATCACTCTTTGGGTGAAGAAGGACTTCCTTTTATCCATTCTAACCCGATCGCTCAGCAATTTCATGGAGTGCCCAAGAGTTCTTGTATTGTGAGAAAGAGAGAAAAGTGCCTCTTTCTCTACCTGCTCTACCCCATGCATATAAACCTCAATCATGTCACCCCTCAGCCGTCGTTTCTCCAATCTAAAGAGCCCCAAGCGCTTTAACTTTTCTTCATAGGGAAGGTGTTCCAACCCTTTGATCATTCTCGTTGCCCTCTTCTGCACTTTTCCCAATGCTATAATATCCTTTCAGAGGTGTGGTGACCATTACATGACCTCACTTCAGTGGTCAGCCTGCTTTCAGCCTGCCGTTGCCTCCGGTTGTTTGGATGCTGTTTTGCCATGGACTTGAACAGGACTATTTTTGGGCAGGAACGCACAGGAACAGAGTTCCAGCTGGCTCCCAAGTTGGCCACACCCACAGGAACTCATTAGCACAATAGGCCACACCCAACAGCAGAAACTCATTAGGATTGGCTACATTAGGAGTGTGTGGCCTAACATGCAAAGGACTTCCTGCTCCAAAAAAAGCCATTGGGTTTTGACAACAAACAAGGTGAACAGAATAAGAAACAAACGGTGGGCGTGGCTGGATGACCACACTTCTGGTAACACAGGGGTGTGGCCTAATATGCTAATGAGCTGTGCTGTCAGGGGTGTGGCCTGATATGTTAATGAGTTTGTGATGTTGGGTGTGGCCTGTTATGCTAATGAGTTCCTGCTGGGCTTTTTCTACAAAAAAAGCCCTGGACTTGAATCACCTCAATTCAAACACTAATAAAATCCAGAGTGGCAGGCAAATGTGGACAGGACCTATGTCACTGTATCCAGTTTGGTGTAGTGGTTAAGTGCGCGGACTCTTATCTGGGAGAACCGGGTTTGATTCCCCAATCCTCCACTTGCACCTGCTGATATGACCTTGGGTCAGTCACAAGCTCTGGCACAGCTGTTCTCTCAAGGACAGTTTCTGCCAGAAGTTCTCTCAGCCCCACCTACCTCACAGGGTGTCTGTTGTGGGGAGGGGAAGGGAAAGGAGTTCGTAAGCCGCTCTGAGACGCCTTTGGGCAGTGAAGGGCAGGGTATAAATCCAAACTCTTTTTCTTCTTCCACCTCACAGGGTGTCTGTTATGGGGAGGGGAAGGGAAAGGAGTTTGTAAGCCACTCTGAGACGCCTTTGGGCAGTGAAGGGTGGGGTATAAATCCAAACTCTTTTTCTTCTTCCACCTCACAGGGTGTCTGTTATGGGGAGGGGAAGGGAAAGGAGTTTGTAAGCCGCTCTGAGACGCCTTTGGGCAATGAAGGGTGGGGTATAAATCCAATCTCTAGTTCTTCTTCTACCTCACAGGGTGTCTGTTGTGGGAAGGGGAAGGGAAAGGAGTTTGTAAGCCGCTCTGAGATGCCTTTGGGTAGTGAAGGGTGGGGTATAAATCCAATCTCTTCTCTTCTTCTACCTCACAGGGTGTCTGTTGTGGGGAAGGGAAGAGAAAGGAGTTTGTAAGCCGCTCTGAGACGCCTTTGGGCAGTGAAGGGCGGGGTATAAATCCAAACTCTTTTTCTTCTTCCACCTCACAAGGGTGTCTGTTGTGGGGAGGGGAAGGGAAAGGAGTTTGTAAGCCGCTCTGAGACATCTTTGGGAAGTGAAGGGCCGGGTATAAATCCAATCTCTTCCTCTTCTTCTACCTCACAGGGTGTCTGTTGTGGGGAGGGGAAGGGAAAGGAGTTTGTAAGCTGCTCTGAGACGCCTTTGGGCAGTGAAGGGTGGGGTATAAATCCAATCTCTACTTCTTCTTCCACCTCACAGGGTGTCTGTTGTGGGAAGGGGAAGGGAAAGGAGTTTGTAAGCCGCTCTGAGATGCCTTTGGGTAGTGAAGGGTGGAGTATAAATCCAATCTCTTCCTCTTCTTCTACCTCACAGGGTGTCTGTTGTGGGGAGGGGAAGGGAAAGGAGTTTGTAAGCCACTCTGAGACGCCTTTGGGTAGTGAAGGGTGGGGTATAAATTCAATCTCTTCCTCTTCTTCTACCTCACAGGGTATCTGTTGTGGGGAGGGGAAGGGAAAGGGGTTTGTCAGCCACTCTGAGACTCCTTTGGGTAGTGAAGGGCGGGGTATAAATCCAATCTCTTCTCTTCTTCTACCTCACAGGGTGTCTGTTGCGGGGAGGGGAAGGGAAAGGAATTTGTAAGCCGCTCTGAGATGCCTTTGGGTAGTGAAGGGTGGGGTATAAATCCAATCTCTTCTCTTCTTCTACCTCACAGGGTGTCTGTTGTGGGGAAGGGAAGGGAAAGGAGTTTGTAAGCCGCTCTGAGACGCCTTTGGGCAGTGAAGGGCAGGGTATAAATCCAAACTCTTTTTCTTCTTCCACCTCACAGGGTGTCTGTTGTGGGGAGGGGAAGGGAAAGGAGTTCGTAAGCCGCTCTGAGACGCCTTTGGGCAGTGAAGGGCAGGGTATAAATCCAAACTCTTTTTCTTCTTCCACCTCACAGGGTGTCTGTTGTGGGGAGGGGAAGGGAAAGGAGTTCGTAAGCCGCTCTGAGACGCCTTTGGGCAGTGAAGGGCGGGGTATAAATCCAAACTCTTTTTCTTCTTCCACCTCACAGGGTGTCTGTTGTGGGGAGGGGAAGGGAAAGGAGTTTGTAAGCCGCTCTGAAACATCTTTGGGAAGTGAAGGGCCGGGTATAAATCCAATCTCTTCCTCTTCTTCTACCTCACAGGGTGTCTGTTGTGGGGAGGGGAAGGGAAAGGAGTTTGTAAGCTGCTCTGAGACGCCTTTGGGCAGTGAAGGGTGGGGTATAAATCCAATCTCTAGTTCTTCTTCCACCTCACAGGGTGTCTGTTGTGGGAAGGGGAAGGGAAAGGAGTTTGTAAGCCGCTCTGAGATGCCTTTGGGTAGTGAAGGGTGGGGTATAAATCCAATCTCTTCCTCTTCTTCTACCTCACAGGGTGTCTGTTGTGGGGAGGGGAAGGGAAAGGAGTTTGTAAGCCACTCTGAGACGCCTTTGGGTAGTGAAGGGTGGGGTATAAATTCAATCTCTTCCTCTTCTTCTACCTCACAGGGTATCTGTTGTGGGGAGGGGAAGGGAAAGGGGTTTGTCAGCCACTCTGAGACTCCTTTGGGTAGTGAAGGGCGGGGTATAAATCCAATCTCTTCTCTTCTTCTACCTCACAGGGTGTCTGTTGCGGGGAGGGGAAGGGAAAGGAATTTGTAAGCCGCTCTGAGATGCCTTTGGGTAGTGAAGGGTGGGGTATAAATCCAATCTCTTCTCTTCTTCTACCTCACAGGGTGTCTGTTGTGGGGAAGGGAAGGGAAAGGAGTTTGTAAGCCGCTCTGAGACGCCTTTGGGCAGTGAAGGGCGGGGTATAAATCCAAACTCTTTTCTTCTTCCACCTCACAGGGTGTCTGTTGTGGGGAGGGGAAGGGAAAGGAGTTTGTAAGCCGCTCTGAGACATTTTTGGGCAGTGAAGGGCGGGGTATAAATCCAATCTCTTCCTCTTCTTCTACCTCACAGGGTGTCTGTTGTGGGGAGGGGAAGGGAAAGGAGTTTGTCAGCCGCTCTGAGACGCCTTTGGGCAGTGAAGGGTGGGGTATAAATCCAATCTCTAGTTCTTCTTCTACCTCACAGGGTGTCTGTTGTGGGAAGGGGAAGGGAAAGGAGTTTGTAATCTGCTCTGAGACATCTTTGGGCAGTGAAGGGCGGGGTATAAATCCAATCTCTTCCTCTTCTTCTACCTCACAGGGTGTCTGTTATGGGGAGGGGAAGGGAAAGGAGTTTGTAAGCCGCTCTGAGACGCCTTTGGGCAGTGAAGGGTGGGGTATAAATCCAATCTCTAGTTCTTCTTCTACCTCACAAGGTGTCTGTTGTGGGAAGGGGAAGGGAAAGGAGTTTGTAAGCCGCTCTGAGATGCCTTTGGGTAGTGAAGGGTGGGGTATAAATCCAATCTCTTCTCTTCTTCTACCTCACAGGGTGTCTGTTGTGGGGAAGGGAAGGGAAAGGAGTTTGTAAGCCGCTCTGAGACGCCTTTGGGCAGTGAAGGGCGGGGTATAAATCCAAACTCTTCCTCTTCTTCTACCTCACAGGGTGTCTGTTGTGGGGAGGGGAAGGGAAAGGAGTTTGTAAGCTGCTCTGAGACGCCTTTGGGCAGTGAAGGGTGGGGTATAAATCCAATCTCTAGTTCTTCTTCTACCTCACAGGGTGTCTGTTGTGGGGAAGGGAAGGGAAAGGAGTTTGTAAGCCGCTCTGAGACGCCTTTGGGCAGTGAAGGGCGGGGTATAAATCCAAACTCTTCCTCTTCTTCTACCTCACAGGGTGTCTGTTGTGGGGAGGGGAAGGGAAAGGAGTTTGTAAGCCGCTCTGAGACGCCTTTGGGCAGTGAAGGGCGGGGTATAAATCCAAACTCTTTTTCTTCTTCCACCTCACAGGGTGTCTGTTGTGGGGAGGGGAAGGGAAAGGAGTTTGTAAGCCGCTCTGAGACATCTTTGGGCAGTGAAGGGCGGGGTATAAATCCAATCTCTTCCTCTTCTTCTACCTCACAGGGTGTCTGTTGTGGGGAGGGGAAGGGAAAGGAGTTTGTCAGCCACTTTGAGACTCCTTTGGGTAGTGAAGGGTGGAGTATTAATCCAATCTCTTCTTCTTCTTCTTCTACCTCACAGGGTGTCTGTTGTGGGGAGGGGAAGGGAATGGAGTTTGTCAGCTGCTCTGAGATGCCTTTGGGTAGTGAAGGGCGGGGTATAAATCCAATCTCTTCTTCTTCCTCTTCTACCTCACAGGGTTTCTGTTGTGGGGAGCGGGAAGGGAATGGAGTTTGTCAGCTGCTCTGAGATGCCTTTGGGCAGTGAAGGGCGGGGTATAAATCCCATCTCTTCTTCTTCTTCTTCTTCTTCTTCTTCTTCTTCTTCTTCTTCTTCTTCTTCTTCTTCTTCTTCTTCCTCTTCTTCCTCTTCTTCTTCTTCCCTCTGAGGTCCCCGTCCTCCCCAGGCGCCAATCCCCAAATCTCCAGGCGTTTCCCAACCTGGATCTGGCAACCCTATCTAGAGAACCTGGCAACCCTTGTCCGCATTCAAGCGCAGCCACCCACAGTCCCTGTCTGAACAGGAAAAGTTTTCCGTTCGTGACAACTATTAATTATGCGGAACTCTTTTCCCTATTCAGGCCTGAGACAAAGGAACGTCTCGACATGTCTGGATAATAAACCTCCCCCGAACAATGTCGGTACATTTAGATTCCACCGGCTTTCCTTGAGCAATTATCCCTGGCCCAGTCGTACGGAGGCTGAATCAGGCTGGTGAGCAACGCTGAATGAACATTGGTCAGGTGGGCGTGGAGATGGGAAGCTTGTTCGTCGCCATAAACAACCTGGGAGCTTTGGGAAATCGGACCAGGAAGTTAAATGTCATCTGGGCAGGGCTCTTTTTGTAGCAGGAACTCCTTTGCATATTAGGCCACACACCCCTAATGTAGCCAATCCTCCAAGAGCTTACAGTAGCCCCTGTAAGAAGAGCTCTATAAGCTCTTGGAGGATTGGCTACATTGGGGGGGATCATCGCCTTATATGCAAAGGAGTTCCTGCTACAAAAAGAGCCCTGCATATGGGCAATTCACAGAAACACAGAATCACAGAGTTGGGCGGGGCTATATAGGTAATCCAGTCCAACCCCCTGCTCAGTGCAGGACCAGCCTAGAGCATCCCTGACAAGGGTTTGTCCAGCCGCTGCTTAGAGACTGCCAGGGAGGGGGAGCTCACCACCTCCCTGGGCAGCCGATTCCACTGTTGCACAGCTCTTACTATCAAAAAGTTTTTCCTGAGATCCAGCCGGTACCTTCCCGCCCTTAATTTAAACCCAGTCTTGCGAGTCCTCTTCTCTGCCGCCAACAGGAACAGCTCATAAGAACAAAAGAACATAAGAGAAGCCAATGATGGATCAGGCCAATGGCCCATCCAGTCCAACGCTCTGTGTCACACAGTGGCCAAAAATACCAGGGGCCATCAGGAGGTCCACCAGTGGGGCCAGGACACTAGAAGCCCTCCCACTTTTGACCCCTCCCCAAACACCAAGAAGACAGAGCATCACTTGCCCCAGACATAAGAACATAAGAGAAGCCAATGTTGGATCAGGCCAATGGCCCATCCAGTCCAATGCTCTGTGTCACACAGCTGCCAAAAACACCAGGTGCCATCAGGAGGTCCACCAGTGGGGCCAGGACACTAGAAGCCCTCCCACTGTTGACCCACCCCCAAACACCAAGAAGACAGAGCCTCACTTACCCCAGACATAAGAACATAAGAGAAGCCAAGGTTGGGTCAGGCCAATGGCCCATCTAGTCCAACGCTCTGTGTCACACAGTGGCCAAAAATACCAGGTGCCATCAGGAGGTCCACCAGTGGGGCCAGGACACTAGAAGCCCTCCCACTGTTGACCCCCCCCAAACACCAAGAAGACAGAGCCTCACTTACCCCAGACATAAGAACATAAGAGAAGCCAAGGTTGGGTCAGGCCAATGGCCCATCCAGTCCAACGCTCTGTGTCACACAGTGGCCAAAAATACCAGGGGCCGTCAGGAGGTCCACCAGTGGGGCCAGGACACTAGAAGCCCTCCCACTGTTGACCTCCCCAAACACCAAGAAGACAGAGCCTCACTTGCCCCAGACATAAGAACATAAGAGAAGCCAATGTTGGATCAGGCCAATGGCCCCTCCAGTCCAATGCTCTGTGTCACAAAGTGGCCAAAAATACCAGGGGCCATCAGGAGGTCCACCAGTGGGGCCAGGACACTAGAAGCCCTCCCACTGTTGACCCCCCCCCCCAAACACCAAGAAGACAGAGCCTCACTTGCCCCAGAGTCCTTATCTATACCCTGTGGCTAATAGCCACCGATGGACCTCTGCTCCGTATGCTTATCTAATTCCCTCTTGAAGCCATCCATGCTTGTAGCTTTCACCACCTCCTGTGGCAGTGAATTCCAGGCATTAATCACTCTTTGGATGAAGAAGGACTTCCTTTGGGTGAAGAAGTACTTCCCTGCCCTCCTCGAAGTGACGGCCCTTCAGATCCTTCAAGAGAGCAATCCTGTCCCCCTCCACCTCCTCTTCTCCAGACTGAACCTTCCCAAGTCCCTCATCCTTTCCTCACAGGGCTTCTTGGTCTCCTGGCCCCTGGTCATCCTCGTTGCTCTCCTCTTCACCCGCTCCATTCTGTCCACATCTTTTTTGAAGTAAGGCCTCCAGAACTGCATACATGCATCCAGACAGGGACCTGTACTGATCACGTAAAAACTAGAAGCACTGGCTCACCTTCCCTCAGCTTCCCTCTCCAAATGTGTTCTCCCCCTCCGTTTAGGGTTGCCAACTGCTGGCTGGAAAATTCCTGGAAATTTGGGGCTTGGACCTGGGGAGGGACCTAGGGGGGGGTATAATGCTATAGAGTCCAGCCTCCAAAGCAGCCATTTTCTCCAGGGGTACTCATCTCTGTTGTCCGGAGATCAGTTGTAATTCCAGGTCTCCAGGCTGTGCCTGGAGGTTGGCAAGCCTATTGGCAAGCCTATTTCCGGTTGGTACTCAAAAGTGTCTTTTCAGCAAGAAACATGTTTGGGGAGAGTTCCTTTGGGGAGGTAAATTGCCAGTCAGCGGGGATTAAGTTTTCAGTTTTGGGCGCCACAATTTAAGAATATAGACAAGCTGGAGTGTGTCCAGAGGAGGGCAACGAAGATGATGAGGGGTCTGGAGACCAAGTCCTGTGAGGAAAGGTTGAAGGAGCTGGAGGTGTTTAGCCTGGAGAGGAGATGACCGAGAGGTGATATGATAACCATCTTCAAGCACGTGAAGGGCTGTCATAAAGAGGATAGCACAGAGTTGTTTTCTGTTGTCCCAGAAGGTTGGACCAGAACCGACGGGTTGGAATGAAATCAAAAGAGTTTTCGGCTAAACATGATGAAGAACTTCCTGACAGGTAAAGTGGTTCCTCAGTGGAACAGGCTTCCTCGGGAGGTGGTGGGCTCTCCTTCTCTGAAGGTTCCCAAGCAGAGGCTGGATGGCCACCTGACAGCCATGCTGATTGTGTGAACTGAGGCAGGTCACGAGAAGGGAGGGTAGGAAGGGTTGCCTCAGGGCTTAGTTCTCGTGGCCCTTTCTTACACGCCCCGGGAAATGCTGATTTGCCACTTTGGGGTCAGGAAGCAATTTTTCTCCAGGCCAACTTGGCCAGGGATCCTGAAGGTTTTTTGTCATCTTCTGGACATGAAACAGCGATCACTGAGGGTGGTGGGGGAGGTATCTGTGAATTTCCTGCATTGTGCGGTGGGCTGATGACCCTGGAGGTCCCTTCCAACTTTATGATTCTGATTCTAAGTTCCACTCCCCTCACTCTAGCATTGTCACCGGTTCCGGTCTACCTCATTATATAATAGGGCTCATCAATTCTTTCATAGCCCTTTTAATGCCGTCATGCCACTTTCATGCAATTTATTATCACTGCCAGGGCTATTTTTGGGCAGGAGCGCACAGGAGCGGAGTTCCGGCTGGCTCCCGAGTCAGCCATGCCCATCAGGAACTCATTAGCATAATAGGCCACACCCAACAGCAGAAACTCCTTAGGATTGGCTACATGAGGGCTGTGTGGCCTAACATGCAAAGGAGCTCCTGCTACAAAAAAAAGCCCTGGGTTTTGACAACAAACAAGGTAAACAGAATAACAAGGCTGGACGACCACACTTCTGGTAACATGGGGGTGTGGCCTAATGTGCGAATAAGTTTCTACTGTTGGGTGTGGCCTGTTATGCTAATGAGTTCCTGCTGGGCTTTTTCTTCAAAAAAAGCCCTGGTCACTGCAGCGGTTATGACTTTTAAAACCCATGTACTATATACAGCCCTGGGCGCAGCCTCTCAAATAGGATATCAAAGCACCAGGAAAAGGTAAAGAAAAGAGCAACCCAAATGATCATAGGGATGGATTTCCTGCCTTATGAGGTAAACTAAAGCTTCGGGGTCTTTTGTCAGGTCCTGAAGAAACCACTCTGTACATAACAGTCCTTGAGCAGGTTTATTGGTAAGATATGGCTTCTGGTCAGGTGAACACATTTACCAGAATTGGCAATCAATAGTTTAGGGATGGGATTAGAGGTATAGGGTCCACCCTTCTGGCATACTACAGGTCATGAAAGAATATACGGCCTAACTAGCTGTATCTCAAAACTCTTGCCTCCCAAGGCCACGGATCCAGCTGGGACCTGTGAACCATGTGGGGGTAGCTTTGGGAAAGTTACCAGCAGTGCCTCTACTTCACTCCGTGCATTCATTCACCCTCTCCCCTCCTTTAGGAATGTCAGGGAGGACAGATAAGTTAATAAGCAGGGGTTACAAAAGCGAAAGCAGGCCTTAATAGCATCAATGCACAGTCATTAACCATGGTACGAAGACGAGCAACACACCTGGTAAGGGTCCGAACCTGACATCCTTTCAGTTTAGGGGAAAAAGAAGCAACTGAGGAGGACAGAGGACTACAAAATTATGCAAGGTAGACAAGAAACTTTTCTCACTCTCCCATCATACTAGAACTCTTAGTCAATCTGTGAGACTGGTTGACGGTAGATTTAAGACAGAGAAAATCATATAGTCTAAAAGCCAAGCACAACCCCATCCGTGGATACTTAAATCCACAGATTGGGGCCGCAAAAAATAAAGAGACATTTTCCTGCAAACTTGGGGGGGTGGGGCACCCAGGTTTGCAAGGAAATCGGAAGACCTTTTAAAAAACTGAAGGTGGGGTTAACCCCCCCAAAAAAAACAAACGTGTTGTTTATGCAAGTGCAAAAAAAAGCTCCAATATTCTTCCCTCCCCCACCCTGCTGCTGAGGTTTCAAAGCTGTAGGCAAGCTAATGCAATCTTGGGCTGTATCAACTGAGGCATAACATCCGAATCGCAAGATGTCAGACTCCTGCTGCACACTGCATTGGTCAGGCTGCACCTGGCGGATTGGGTGCAGCCTCGCTTCAAACAGGATGTGGACAGAATGGAGTGGGGGCAGAGGAGAGCGATGAGGATGATTGGGGGCCTGGAGACCAAGAAGCCCTGTGAGGAAAAGAGATCCATCTCGGCCAGCGTCCCATTTCATACACTGGCCAACCAGTTCCTCTGGAGGGCCAACAACAGAGCACGGAGGCCAGGATCTTCCCCTGATGTTGCCTCCTGGCTCTGGGATTCAGAGGGTTCGTGCCTCTGAATGTGGAGCTTCCCCTCAGCCACCATAACTAGTAGCCACTGATAGACTTATCCTCCATGAATCTATCGAATCCCCTTTTAAAGCTGTTTAATCCTGCAGCCATCCTCTGGCAGCCAATTCCACAGTTGAATCCCTTTCTGCGTAAAGTGGTATTTCCTTTTGTCCATCCTGAACCTCCTGCCCATCAGCTTGAGTTCTAGTATTTGGGGAGAGGGAGAAAACTCCCCCCCCAATCTTGGCCTTTATTTCAGTGGCAGGTGCCCTTTCCTGACTTCTGGAAGAACACAAACAAATAAATGAAGCCTGCTTCGGTTATATTTATGGCCACCACTCTGCAACTCCATTACACCAAAGCAGAAAGCATCCCTGTTGCCCTCGGGTGTGGCACACAGCTTTATTCCGTAGATCTCCAAGACATTCCACAATGAAGAAATCTCCCTGTCTTTCTCCCCCGCCCCTTCCCCGCCAGTTCAGCAATCACATTCTGACACTCTCCGGCAGTCTGTCTTTTGTTAATATAGAGTTTCCTCCTGGCCTGTCACTCCCCTGCTTGGCATTTATTGCCTATAACGTGAAGAGGAACAGGCGAAGAAATATATGCGCCTAGCCATTCTGCCGGTTGTCGCAGTCAGAGCTGCCGGCTACATTGCGGGACTTTGTAAGTGATTTGCAGATGATACTATCCGGCAAAAGGAGGCTGCTTTCTTTCACCTTCCCCACCGTGAGTCAGAGTTTAATGTCGAAAATCAAATTAATCCATCCATTCCTTCCGGCAGCCTCTTTATTGCCTTGTGAAGTATTGTCTGAAACATTTGACAGATTTTTTTGCATTTTCATATTCTGCTTTCATAACTATATATAGGAACCGTGTCTCGGTACTGAGAGGGAGAACTGAGAAGCCACTGACGCTCGTAACGAACAAAAAGGAGTCTTATAGCACGGCAGAGAGGAATGAGCTTTCTGTACTGGAAGCTTCTGGGCTGCGGATGATTTTGTCAGAAGCACGAAGGGTAGGGATGGGCAGAAACCGCAGTTTTTGCAGTTCGCTTTGCAGTTCATGGCTGAACCACGAAATGAACTGCAAACCGATCGGCCAAACTGGTTTGTATCCGTTTGTGAGCCATTTAAATGGAGTACTGGAAGCTTCTGGGCTGCAGATGATTTTCTCAGAAGCACGAAGGGTAGGGATGGGCAGAAACCGCAGTTTTTGCAGTTCGCTTTGCGGTTCGTGGCTGAACCACGAAATGAACCGCAAACCGATCGGCCAAACTGGTTTGTATCCGTTTGTGAGCCATTTAAACGGAGCCATTCCACCTTCCGTCTTCTACTCCCCACCAAAAGCATCAGGGAGCAGAAAGCAGGGGGTGAAATAGCTCAGAGCCATTTAAACCTCTGCTTTCTGCTCCCCAACAAAAGTGTCGGGGAGCAGAAAGCAGGGGTTTAAATGTCTATGAGCTGACAAAGAGAACTTTTTCTCCCTCTCCCAAGGTACTAGAACTCGACGATATCCAGTGAAACTGATGGGCACTAGGTTCAGTGTGGACAAAAAGGAGATACTGCTTTACAGAGAGAGTGATTCAAACATGGGATTTGCTGCCAGAGGATTTGGTGATGGCCACAGGAAGAAACAGCTTTCAAAGGGGATTAGATCCATGGAGGAGAGGCCTATCAGTGGCTACTAGCCATGGGGACTGAGGGGAACCTCCACATTCAGCGGTACTAATCCTCTGAATCCCAGAGCCAGGAGGCAACATCAGGGGAAGGCCTTGGACCTTGCTGTTGGCCCTCCAGAGGAACTGGTTGGTCCCTGTGTGAGACAGGAGGCTGGACTAGATGGACCACAGGTCTGATCCAGCTCTTCTCATGTTTTTATTAAAGTTCTATCCTGCCTGCCCCCCTTTTGAACCTATGAACCAGGGCACCGGACCTCTGTCCACAATTTTCTGTCCCTAACATTACCCCTGGTCAAGAGGGGGGAAATGAAGATGAAGAGAGAGAAGAGATTGGATTTATACCCCGCCCTTCACTACCCAAAGGAGTCTCAGAGTGGCTTACAAACTCCTTTCCCTTCCCCTCCCCACAACAGACACCCTGTGAGGTAGAAGAAAAAGAAGAGATTGGATTTATACCCCGCCCTTCACTACCCAAAGGAGTCTCAGAGTGGCTGACAAATTCCCTTCCCTTCCCCTCCCCACAAGAGACACCCTGTGAGGTAGAAGAAGAAGAAGAGATTGGATTAATACCCCACCCTTCACTACCCAAAGGCGTCTCAGAGCGGCTTACAAACTCCTTTCCCTTCCCCTCCCCACAACAGACACCCTGTGAGGTAGAAGAAGAAGAAGAGATTGGATTTATACCCCACCCTTCACTACCCAAAGGAGTCTCAGAGTGGCTTACAAACTCCTTTCCCTTCCCCTCCCCACAACAGACACCCTGTGAGGTAGAAGCAGAAGAAGAGATTGGATTTATACCCCGCCCTTCACTACCCGAAGGAGTCTTATAGCAGTTTACAAACTCCTTTCCCTTCCCCTCTCCACAACAGACACCCTGTGAGGTAGAAGAAAAGGAAGAGATTGGATTGGCCTCTGTGTGAGACTGGATGGGTCACTGTTCTCACCCAGCAAGGCTCTTCATTATGCTGTTTTTATCCTCCAAATATTTACTGAATGTCAACACAGGCAGAGGCTGTCCAGAGAATGTTTACCATTTCTATTCACGGGGAACACAGATGGAGCAGAGTGGAGTGGCCGATGGAGTGGCGAAGTGGAGGGCTTGATTCCACTCAATTTTTAAAAACCCCTGTTCTTCCAGTGCCAACTCCATGTTCGGCAATCGCTTGCTTTTGTGCCAGTCTGCGTGTGTGAGAGTTTTCCTCCTTCTGCCCCTGCCGCCACATCCCAAAGCATTCAGTGTCACCATGCTGGCAACTCAGAAAGACAACAACATTTGGACGGAGCGAAGAAGGAGGAGGAGGAGGAAGAGATTGGATTCATACCCTACCCATCTCTACCCAAAGGAGTCTCAGAGTGGCTTACAAACTCCCTTCCCTTTCCCCTCCCCACAACAGACACCCCTGTGAGGTAGGTGGGGCTGAGAGAGCTCTGACAGAAACTGCTCTTTTTTCAAAAACAGCTCTTGACAGAACTATGGCTTGCCCAAGGTCATCCAGCAGCTGCGAGTGGAGGAGTGGGGAATCAAACCCGGTGCTCTCAGATTAGAGTCCGCACACTTCACCATTACATCAAACTGGCTCTCAAACATAAAGATCTCACCAGGTTGGGCAGGAGAGAGCACTGATGCTTCAGCTAACATTGTTCACTCGTCTCCACTGAGGATGTTGTTGACACGCAGGCAGCCATTAGTACGAATCTGTTAAGTCGCAGCTGATTATTGAAAGGGCCTCTTACTGACTGTAATATGTTTGTGTAAGCCAAATGCCCACAGCTGTGGGCTTGAGAGGCTGGTCGAGGGAGAGATGGGGACATGGGGCATGCGTGCAGTGTTGGCGTTGTGGCTGACATCGCAATGTCCCTTCCAGGTCAAAACAAGAAATGACAGAGAGTAACTCCAGGGACTCCTTAAGCAGGCATCCCTGCTGTGGTGCCCGTGGGAGCCATGAAGAGAAGAAGAGAAGAGATTGGATTTATACCCCACCCTTCACTCGGAGTCTCAGAGTGGCTGACAAACTCCTTTCCCTTCCCCTCCCCACAACAGACACCTTGTGAGGTAGGTGGGGCTGAGAGAGCTCTTTTGAGGACTGCTCTTGAGAGAACAGCTCTGAGGGAACTATGGCTTGCCCAAGGTCATCCAGCAGCTGCAAGTGGAGGCGTGGGGGATCAAACTCAGTTCTCCCAGATCAGACTCTGCGCACTTAACCACTACACCAAACTGGCTCTGTTTTGGTGCCCGCCAAGTGTTTTTAGGAAATGGGTGGGGCCAGGTGGGGCTTCTGCTCAGCAAGGCTTCTGACTGATGATAAAGGAAGAAGTCTTGTTTTTTTTTAGAGAGCCAATTTGGTGTAGTGGTTTGGAGCGCGGACTCTAATCTGGGAGAACCGGGTTTGATTCCCCACTCCTACTCCACATGCAGCTGCTGGTGTGACCTCGGGTCAGTCACAAGTTCCCTCAGAGCTGTTCTCTCACGAGCAGTTCTCTCAGAGCTCTCTCAGCCCCGCCTACCTCACAGGGTGTCTGTTGTGGGGAGGGGAAGGGAAAGGAGTTTGTAAGCCGCTCTGAGACTCCTTTGGGTAGTGAAGGGCGGGGTCTAAATCCAATCTCTTCTTCTTCTTCTTCTACCTCACAGGGTGTCTGTTGTTCTGAGGGGAAGGGAAAGGAGTTTGTAAGCCGCTCTGAGACTCCTTTGGGTAGTGAAGGGCGGGGTATAAATCCAATCTCTTCCTCTTCTTCTACCTCACAGGGTGTCTGTTGTGGGGAGGGGAAGGGAAAGGAGTTTGTAAGCTGCTCTGAGACTCCTTCAGGTAGTGAAGGGCAGGGTATAAATCCAATCTCTTCTCCTTCTTCTTCTTCCCACTTTTCTCTACCCTAAGGAATCTCAAAGTGGCTTTACAAGCACCTTTCCTTCCTCACCCCCAGCAACCACCTTGTGAGGTAGGTGAGGCTGAGAGAGCTTGAACTGTGACTGGCCCAAGGTCACCCAGCAGGCTTCAAGTGGAGGAGTGGGGAATCAAACCCGGTTCACCAGATTAGATTCGTTTCTGGTCTGTTGAAATTGCTGAAATCAGGTTCCACTTACACAGCCGGCAAACTGAAGAAGTCGAAGGAAACGCATCTTCCAAGTATCTAGAACGGGCGTCTTGGCAAAGGCTGTTTGGAAAATGACTGTGTGGACTCCTCCTATCAAGTTACTCTGACTACATGGACTTTATGTCTTATCCTCAAAGGAGGAAATGTTGCATCTTATGCCTTATTATAGTTACATTATGCATCAATGTTGTTGTTGTGTCACCACCAACTTTATAATTGTTCAATATATTGTTTTGGCAATCTTTGATGGTGTTTTCTACCAGTGGAATTTGGATATTTGGGACTCCTGTGACACTAGTCTTTTCCCCCTGTTGTTTAGATTTACTGTTTTCTGAGAGGGCTGAACAGCCTGGGAATGGTTAAAGCAGGTTTGGCTTCTGACTGGGGAAGGACACAGATTGTCCTGTACAGTTGTGTACAGACAGAAAAAATAACGGTGAAAATGGCAGCCCCACCAGGGGGGAAGAAAATTGCCCCACAAGCTACAGTTTGGTGTAATGGTTAACTGCGCGGACTCTAATCCAGGAGAACCGGGTTTGATTCTCCACTATGCCACTTGCACCTGCTGGATGACCTTGGGCAAGCCGCAGTTTTGTCAGAGACGTTCTCTCAACAGCAGTCCTCAAAAGAGCTCTCTCAGCCCCGCCTACCTCACAAGGTGTCTGTTGTGGGGAGGGGGAGGGAAAGGAGATTGTAAGGCGCTCTGAGACTCCGAGTGAAGGGCGGGGTATAAATCCAATCTCTTCTTCTCTTCCCTCCTACAAAATCCCGGCTATGGACCTGGGCCCTAAACCAAGTCCACAAATTGTGACTGATTGTGTGTGAGGAACTGCAGGGAAGCATGGACGGTCGACCCCACCCCAGCTTGCTGAAGCCACCCCCGACAGGATTACAGGGACCCTGAGTGGGTATGGAACATAACCCTGAGGTTACAGTCACAAACTCAGTTAATCCAAAACTAGGGTTGCCAGGACCCTCTTGAGCAGGGGGTGGCACGGGGCTTACCAGGAGCAGGAGGGAGGTCCATGCTGGAAGTGACATCATCACTTTGCAATGCCAAGGCAATGATCTGGTTTTGGGGCAAAAACTTTGTGGTAAAAATATGGCTTCTACTATAGAGTTTTTGCCCAGATACCAGAAGGGAGAGCATCCATCACAGCCAGTCTTGTCTACTCAGACTGACAGTGTAGTGGTTTAGTGTAGTGGTTAAGTGCATTTGGTGTAGTGGTTTAAGTGTGCAGGCTCTAATCTGGGAAAACCAGGTTTGATTCCCCACTCCTCCACTTGCAGCTGCTAGATGAACTTGGGCAAGCCATAGTTCTGTTGGAGCTGTTCTCTCAAGGACAGTTCTGGAAAGAGCTCTCTCAGCCCCGCCTACCTCACAGGATGACTATTGTGGGGAGGGGAAGGGAAAGGGGTTTGTAAGCTGCTCTGAGAAACCTTTGGGTAGTGAAGGGCGGGGTATAAATCCAATCTCTTCTTCTTCTACCTCACGGGGTGTCTGTTGTGGGGAGGGGAAGGGAAAGGAGTTTGTAAGCTGCTCTGAGACTCTGAGTGAAGGGTGGGGTATAAATCCAACTCTTCTCTTCCTCCTCCTCCTCCTCCTCCTCGGTCTCAAGTTCTTTCACATCACTTACTGCCAGATCTTTTGACTGGAGATGCCGGGGATTGAACCTGGGGCCTTCTGCATGCCAGGCAGATGCTCTACCACTGAGCCACGGCCCCTCCGGGCTCCGCCTAGCAGTCGGCAACCCTAGACATCAAGCTCAAACTCCTTGTCATAAATTTTCACTTTGGTTTTTAAAGTAAAAAACCCAGTCAAATACAGAGAAAAGAGTTAACGATTTAACAGTCTAACAATCAAGAAGGGAGAAGGCAGTTCTTTAAAGCCTAAGGTTAAATCAAAGAAGGGAACATTAAACAGCTCAGCAAGCGCTGCGTGGTCGTTACATTGACAAAGGTTTGCTCAACTGACAAAAATCTGTATCTAGGCGGGATATCGCATACAAGATCCTCCGCATTTAACATAAATTCTAATAAAGGGAGCCAGGTTTCCCAAAAAAAAAAAATGAGGACTGAAATAAAGGTTTTTCTATGCATTTTATGTGGTGCTCAAACGCCTGAACCGAGAAAGTTCTGGGGTCCCCTTAGCTGGAAATGGTGGCCAGTCCTCCTCTATTCCCCTTTCCTTCCTGCATCAGGTGACACCCATTGCCCCCCAGTGGGAGGTGGGTGCCCAGAGGTGGAGTAAGTTTAGACTTGGGTGCCACTTCAGAAAGTTTGACACCTCTAACAGATCTAGCATGAATTACAGCAGTAACACTAAAAGTGAAGGAAATGTTAAGGCTATTCCCTTTGCAACTTTACGCCCGATGCGACAGTTTCTTTCGAGAGTTATGAGTTCGGTTTGGTGAGTTATGATTTTTTGTGTAACTTTTATACTATGTTTGTGTAACAGATGCTAATGGAGTGCTGTTTTGCAGACCTTTGCAGAAGATATGGATGAACAACCAACCGCTGTTTTTCCTGTTACGAACAAATAACGGACTGAGACATTTTTCTTTTTGTCAGGTCCCCCAGATAGTCACCCAAACACCAGGCTTCTTCAGAAGATAGCGTTTATTACGACAAAGCTGGAGGACACGTGTACAAGTCCCGTGTCAGTGATAACTTGGATCAATAGACAGGCTAAGTTATACTCTATTCAAACTACCCCCCCCCCACACACTCCTAAGCCAATGGTTACATAGTGTGGGGTGCGCGAAAGCAAGCAGGCAGCTTAAGAAAACAAACCCAGACCAGTTAACATTCCCAGTGGCTAGGAGCTAGCGGCTTGAAACCCAAGGTCAGGCAAATCGATAAGAGACAGAACAGAGACAGAACAGACTATGGTAAATCACAGTAAGAAAGGAGGACCTGCATAACTCCCGCATTCCAGTAGCAGTGCCTCCCACACACCAACAATGGCAGGGTTACCTGACAGCAGGCCTGTAGCCAGGATTTTTCAATTCAGGGGGCCTTTAAATAAGTCACAAGGCACCCTGTGCTTCCCCAAGGGAGTGCCACAGATAAAATTTAAAAATTGGAAGTTGGGGGGCCTGGGGGCTGGATGGGAAGTCAGGGGGCCTTGGCAGTAAGTCAGGAGGCCAGGCCCCAGGATGCCCCACTGTAACTATGGGCCTGCCTGACAGTATTATTTACAAGAATTTTTATTAATATTACTTGAAGGGTACATTATCATTGTATTCTTATGGTATACTCCTTGTTGTCTTCTTGAAATAAGGTTCACCCTGTTCAGAAGAAGAAACATCGAAACGATTTGTATCATTCTGGAGAATATCGTCAATATTGGAATTTATATATTGGAATACATTTTTGGAATATTGTATTTGAATACCACTCGAACACTTCCTTTGTATGTTTGTATCGAAATCACTGTAACTTTATTGGATTTTCTTAAAATTAATCATTATTTCGCATTAATTAGAGCCTTCATTATTTAGCATCATCATTTACAGTACCTGTTCATTTCCTTCACAGACCTAGCATGAAAAAGAAGGTAACTCTCTGGAGTCAGACTAGGGTTGCCAATCCGCTGGTTTGAAACCCCTTCCCCCGCTTCAGGGCTGTCAGAAAGTGGGGGGGGAGTGAGTGGCTGCCGTCCCCATAGGATGGTCCCCATAGGATATAACGGAGAATCAGTCCGTGGGTATCTGGGACTCTGGGAGGGGAGCTGTTTTTTGAAGTAAAGGCACCAATTCTTCAGCAGAGCTGGTGGTGCCTCTCCTGAAACTACCCCCCAAGTTTTAAAAAGATTGGACCAGAGGGTCCAATTCTATGAGCTCCAAAAAGAGCTGCCCCTACTTCCATTATTTCTAATGGAGGGAAATCATTTATAAGGGCTCAGTTCAGATGGCTCTTTAGATCCACACCACGCACAAGTGCCTGGTGGATTTAAATGTAATTTCCAGACAGCAACATCCCCATAGGATGGTCCCCATAGGATGTAATGGAGAATCAGTCTGTGGGTATCTGGGACTCTGGGAGGGGAGCTGTTTTTTGAAGTAAAGGCACCAATTCTTCAGCAGAGCTGATGGTGCCTCTCCTGAAACCACCCCCCAAGTTTTAAAAAGATTGGACCAGAGGCTCCAATTCTATGAGCTCCAAAAAGAGCTGCCCCTACTTCCATTATTCCTAATGGAGGGAAATCATTTATAAGGGCTCAGTTCAGATGGCTCTTTAGATCCACACCACGCACAAGTGCCTGGTGGATTTAAATGTAATTTCCAGACAGCAACATCCCCATAGGATGGTCCCCATAGGATGTAATGGAGAATCAGTCTGTGGGTATCTGGGACTCTGGGAGGGGAGCTGTTTTTTGAAGTAAAGGCACCAATTCTTCAGCAGAGCTGATGGTGCCTCTCCTGAAACCACCCCCCAAGTTTTAAAAAGATTGGACCAGAGGGTCCAATTCTATGAGCTCCAAAAAGAGCTGCCCCTACTTCCATTATTCCTAATGGAGGGAAATCATTTATAAGGGCTCAGTTCAGATGGCTCTTTAGATCCACACCACGCACGAGTGCCTGGTGGATTTAAATGTAATTTCCAGACAGCAACACCTGGGAAATGTCCCTCGTCCGTGAGCATCCCGTTTTGCCGCACTTCGGAGTTGTACTTAAAGATACTAGTTAAAAACTGGTGTTTTCGGTTCCCGACAGGCCAACAGCGGACTTTCCCCCGTCTGATCGCTCCAGTGCACAATTAAAAAATGGCGCTCATTCGGAATGGTCTGACATCAGACCATTCTGAACGGGTGCCATTTTTAAAAAAAGCTCGATTCCGCGCATGTGCAGATAAACAAGGATGCGATGTCACACCTATGCCCTTGTGCAAACTTTTTTCTTTTTTCTTTTTTTTAAAAAACCCACATGCCTCCTTCAGCGGACGCCATCTGGACCATCCACAGAGGAGGCAGTGCACGGTAAGATGATTCCCTGGGGGGCCTGTCTGGTCGTGTGACGACAGATTTAAAAGATCAGGATCAAATTAGAGATGGGCTAATGGCAGGGTCTGCTGCCTGTCTGAACAGACTCAAGGGATGCTTTTAAAGGAATGCTTAGATGTGATGGCCAGAACTCCTTTTCTGCTTGAAGGCCTCACCCGGCAGCCCTAGTGACATCACAAAAGGGATGTCACATCCTTGTCCCTGGCTCCGCTCCCCAAAGTCTCCTTGCTCAACCCCCCGAATTCCCCAGATATTTCCTGAGTCGGACCTGGCAACCCTAGGTCAGACCCCTCATCCATTCACTTATCTCCAAGGAGACAGAGGCCTCCAGACTGTGCCAAGGAAACCATCCAGAGAGGGCTGCAGCAACCTCCTTAGGCCAGCAGGGGCCAGAGGAGAAAACTAATAAAGCTTCTGAGGGGGAAAATAGGATCCCATTGGGCCTAGGTGAGGGAAATAGGATCCCATTGGGCCTAGGAGCTGCCACTCCCATAGGTGAATCCTCCAGTGGGTGAGACCAGAATTGTCCCACCCCCAGGCAGTCCTTTAAAAGGTGTACCCTGGGAGAACCAGAGAGGAAGGGTTAGACCTCACCTGAGGTAATTAGGGTGAGGTTGCTGGTGAGAGAGCGTGCTGTAAAGCTCACCCTCCTTGCTCTCTGAGGTTCTTCCCCCAGGGCAAGCCCTACTAAAGGAACCCCGGAGGAGGAGGAGACAGCCCTGGAATCCAGCCCAATGGCTAGAGTCTGGCAGTAACTGGGCCCACCACAATTAGACAGGCAGAAAATGATCCTAAAAGTGAGCCTTTACGAGAACTCGTAAAAAGCTACATTTCGCTGAAGGGGATAATCCGATTCCGTGCTTATTAAGTAATTATGAACACTTTTAAGCATCTGCAATGGACCACAATGAGCCGTATCGTTTACATGCCCTCTCAACCCGCTGAGCTGTCTTGGCACAGATTTCACGCAACACGCCTCCCTCCGAAATCCCCACCAGGAGATAATTCTTAATTGATTTCCATGCAAGAAGAGCATCCTCCCTCCCTCTGGAAAAACTCCAGAATGTTGTTTTAAATTCAGAGACGTTTGAGTTAAGTCAATTGGTGTCCTGCCACATCTGAACTGTTCTTACACCGAAAAGGTTCTGAACCTAAGAAGCGTCCTGCTGGATCAGACCAGTGGTCCAGCTAGTCCAGCATCCTGTCTCACATAGTGGCCAACCAGTTCCTCTGGGAGGCCAACAGCAGGGCAGAGAGGCCGAGGCCTTCATGAGAACATCAGAAGAGCCCTGCTGGATCAGACCAGTGGTCCATCTAGTCCGGCATCTTGTCTCACACAGTGGCCAACCCATTCCTCTGGAGGGCCAACTACAGGGCATAGAGGCCTTCATAAGAACATAAGAAGAACCCTGCTGGATCAGACCAGTGCTCCATCTAGTCCGACATGCTGTCTCTCATAGGGTCCAACTAGTACCTCTGGAGGACTAGACACAGGGCATAGAGGCCTCAGTTTGGTCATTTAGCCTCTAGGGAGAGTTCAGGGTTGATCTAGAGCAGGGGTATCGAACTCATTTGTTACGAGGGCCGGATCTGACATAAATGAGACCTTGCTGGGCCGGGCCACGCGTGTCATAAAATGTAATGCCGGGTAGCGGAGATGTAAACTTTATAAAGGACACAGACACAAAGGGATTTTTTAACTTAAAATAAAAACATGCTTAAAACATTAGCACTCTTGCAATGCTTTGTTTGTTTCACAGTGCCTGATAACTGACACCTCTTGCTCTGAATTATTGCATCAAAATGACTGTGCTGCTGCAGTCTTAAGTATGCTGTTCAGGTCTGAATCTGTAAGCTGTAAACCTACGATGACGCGGCAGCAGCAGAACTGGAAGGAGAAGCAGGAGACAGCCAGTTCCACTGCGGGCCTGATAGAAGCCCTCCGGGGGCCTCATCCGGCCCCCGGGCTGCATGTTTGACACCTCTGGACTAGACCATTGGTTGACACTGTGATGCCATTTCTGGATCTTCATGTGGAAGGGATGTTGCCTCACCAAGTGATGCTCCCCATCCCCATCCCCTGCTCACCAGCCTCCTAGTATTGCCCCACACAGGCCTGGCAGTCCTAAATTCATGAGTGACAGCTCACGAGAGCCAGTTTGGGTAGAGCCAGTTTGGGTGAGAGCCAGTTTGGGTGAGAGCCAGTTTGGGTGAGAGCCAGTTTGGTGTAGTGGTTAAGAGTGGCAGATTCTACTCTGGGAGAACTGGGTTTGATTCCCCACTCCACCACATGCAGCCAGCTGGGTTACCTTGGTCAGTCACAAGTTCTCTCAGAACTGTTCTCTCAAGAGCAGTTCTCTCAGAACACTCTCAGCCCCACCGCAACTCACAGGGTGTCTGTTGTGGGGAGGGGGAGGGAAAGGAGTTTGTAAGCTGCTCTGAGACTCCAAGTGAAGGGAGGGGTATAAATTCTCCTCCTCCTCCTCTTCCTCTTCTTCCTCTTCTTCATCTTCTTCCTTCCTTCCTTCCTTCCTTCCTTCCTTCCTTCCTTCCTTCCTTCCTTCCTTCCTTCCTTCCTTCCTTCCTTCCTTCCTTCCTTCCTCTCTTCCTCCCTCCCTCCCTCCCTTTGTTTTTCTTTCTTTCTTTCTTTCTTTCTTTCTTTCTTTCTTTCTTTCTTTCTTTCTTTCTTTCTTTCTTTCTTTCTTTCTTCCTTCCTTCCTTCCTTCCTTCCTTCCTTCCTTCCTTCCTTCCTTCCTTCCTTCCTTCCTTCCTTCCTTCCTTCCTTCCTTCCTTCCTTCCTTCCTTTCTTTCCAGAGTACAGCCGGTATACATTGCATATACATAAGCTGGCCATCTGACAGCAATGCTGATTCTGTGAACTTACTAACAACAAAGACCCAAAGGAAACTGTTCAAAATGTGTTTATAATACATAACAAATTAACACATATAAGTGAATATAAATGTAATTATAAATGGTCAACAGTCTTTATGCATATTTCCTTTCAGGTATACAGACGAAAGAGAAGTCTTCAACAGAACTGGGATGACAAAAATTCTTCGGTGTAAACTTCTGTTTCGTGGAAAACTTCTTCTGAAAATATCCTTAATAAAATACATGGCAATTCTAACTAACTATACGTACAAATTACTGAAACCAAGCAATGTACACATAATACTTAATAAAATACCATACGTACAGAGGTGTCTTTCCTTATTTCATAGATTGCAATCTTTTCCATAAAAGGTAATATACAAAATCTAAAAAGGAAGAGGAACAAAGGTAACATACTCACATGATAATATTTAAATTTTACAAACAAATGAATTGGCAAATTAATAATTTGCGAAAAAGCTCTTACCCTAATCCATTGTGTATGGTAATTCTTACAAAAGCGGGCAAGTTGATATAAAAAAAGCCTTAACAGGTGCATCCACTAAAGCCTCTTATGTCAATTTCAATGTCACGTTTACAGGTACATACCCATTAACATTCCAAACCTGACGTGTTACACCCAGCTGCCATGCTAACAACCTAGAAAACTTACAAAAAAGGAAACTTACACGGGATACATAACTTACAAGAAACAGGCAAGATCTAAAGATACATTCAGACCAGGTTGACAGGTATTTAACCGATGGATCCAAAAAGCATCCCTGAGGAGTAAAGCCTTATGCTTATCCATTCTGCTATATTTTTGGGGGGGGGGCAAACCACTTCTAATATCACGAACCTAAAATCATCAGGACTATATCCCTTTTCCAGAAAGTGCTGAACCAGGGACATTTATGTTTTATACGGGATCTATGCTCCAACACAAATGTCTTAATTGCATGTGTAGATTCACCAATGTATTTAAGACCACAACTACATTGCAAACGATAACTGACCCCTTAGTCATGCAGGTGGACAAGAAATTGATTTCCTTCCTAAAACCTATCTCTGGGAAGCTCAAGATTTTTGTCTCCCACGTCTGTGAACATGCCACACATCTTTGGCACTTGAAATGACCTCTTGGTCCTGAGATCCCCAAAGGAGATGTCCTTGAATAAAAACGTACTGGAGGCAGATATTAGAACATATTTCTATGTTTCTATTTCATTAATAACTAACATAAACTTACCTTGTCTCTTGGAGACATGGCGTGCATCTATAAGTAACAAAAGTACAGAAACATTAATTTCTACCTTATTGGTGTTAGCGAAAAGAACGATTGCACAAAAACGGAAGCAAAAAATGTCCCTACATTAACAGATTGGAAAAAAAGAATCTGGGATTGCTTCATCTATGGGCATGCTTCATATAACTCCTCGGCTTTGCTGTCAGAAAAATATCAAAAGCGGTTCCAGGCAGTATGGTTTCCTATGATCAATTATTTAGAAAATAGCGAAACAATTCCAAACAACCCGGCCTATAGAAATTTACTGTTCTTTTGACTGCATTGTACTGTATTCAATTATATTAACAATCCAAAATAGCCTTAAAGTTAGCATAATCTCCTGTTTGTATTGAACTTCTTGATTTTAGTTATCTGACCTGGCTAATGAAAACCTGTGATCTTCTTTTCTGTACCCTCACTGAATGTTATCAAGTGTTGAAATAGTTTTTGTATCACTATTTATCGCCGAGGAGCTGCGGTGGCTCAAGTGGTTAAGACGCTGAACTGCAGGCTGTGGAAGGTCAGTCATTCAGCAGTTCAAGACCCGAGAGCGCCGCATGACGGAGTGAGCTCCCATCTCTAGTTCCAGCTCCTGCCAACCTAGCAGTTCGAAAGCAAGAAATTGCAAGTAGATAAATAGGTACCACTTCGGTGGGAAGGAAACAGCGTTCTGTGCGCCTTGGTGTTTAGTCATGCCGGCCACATGACCACGGAAATGTCTTCGGACAGCGCTGGCTCTTCGGCTTTGAAACAGAGGTGAGCACCGCAACCCTAGAGTCGGATTCGACTGGCTTTCGAGCAAGGGAACCTTTACCTTTACCTATTTATCACCAAACACTGTTGTAACGGTATTGGGAAAATTTAATAAAATATAAATTTAAAAAAAGAGAAAAGAAATGACATCTTGGCATAGATGTTTCCCCGCACACCGCAGGTAGATCGGCTCTTACTAATTCATCCCTAATGTTGGCAGTTCTGCGGAACCCTATAAAGGGTATATCCTCACAACTGGGCACGTTTCCCAAGATGTGCCAATGCCTGAAAACAATGTGTCTGATGGAATGGGCCTTAGGTGTAAAATCAATCACCCAGCATATCTTGTTCTTTCTCTTATTTTTGTTACTATCTCTCAACAATTCCACACAGCCTGCCTGCTCCATCCGCAGTTGGGCTTTTGCAATTACATTTAAAGGGTAACCTCGATTCAAAAACTGCCTCGTCGGTCTGTTAGCTTCCCCAACAAAATCCTTGTTCAGCATGAAATTCCTTCTAGCCTGCAGAAATTCTCCATATGGCAAATTCTGTTTGAAGTGCCGCACGTGACAGGCCGTATAATGCAAATACGAGTTCCTGTCCGCTTCTTTGTTAAAGGGACGCACAGCTAACCTACCCTCATGTACGGAAATGGTGGTATCAAGAAAATTAATTTGAAAAACATCTGCTGTGCAAGTAAACTTAATGGAATCATGAATAGAATTAAGCCGTGTGACAAAACCATTTTTCCCTAGGCCAGTTTGGCCAGTGATCCTGGAGGGTTTTGTCATCTTCTGGGCATGGAGCAGGGGTCAAAGGGGGTGTGGGGGGGGGAGGTGTTTGTGAATTCCCTGCATTGTGCAGGGGGCTGGACTAGATGACCTAGGCTTGCCAAGTCCCCCCGGGGGGTGGGTAAACCCCCACCCGAGAGGCCCGTTACCCACCCCCAGAAAATCGGGCCCTGGGGGGAACTCCACCCCCTTCCGGCAACGTCCCCAGCGTGATGATGTCACTTGGAGGTGACATCATTACGCTGGGCACGTTGGGGACGGGACACTCTATGATTCGAGGGAAAACTCTATGGTTTTTCCTCGAATCCTGGTGGCCCCGCCCCCAATGTCCCGACGTGATGGCGTCACTTCTGGGGCTCTGGCGCGCGCAGAGACTCCAGAGATAGAGTGGGACTCCCCCACTCTAAAGTAATTTACACTTGGCATCCCTAAGATGACCCTGGAGGTCATTTCCAACTCTGTGATTCTATGATTCTAAGTCCAGAGCAGTCTGAAATAAAACTGTCTCCAACTCCCTTCTGGAGTCTGAAAGTGAGTGGGCCAGACACACCTCCCTGGAGAAGTTGTTCCTTAATCGTGGGGCTGTCAACACAAAGCCCCCCCCCCCTCTCTCTCGTGCCCACCAGATGGCCAACTGGGTCTCTCGCTTCTTTCCTAATGGACTTTCAGTCCTCTGTTTGGCCAGGCAAGCCATTTCCTCTGCTCCACCTTGGAATACTGTGTACAGTTCTGGTCACCACATCTCAAAAAGGATATTATAGCATTGGAAAAAGTGCAGAGAAGGGCAACTAGAATGATAAAAGGGTTGGAACACCTTCCCTATGAAGAAAGGTTAAAATGCTTGGGGCTCTTTAGCTTGGAGAAACGATGGCTGAGGGGTGACATGATTGAGGTTTATAAGATTATGAATGGGATTGAGCAGGTTGAGAAAGAAGTACTTTTCTCCCTTTCTCACAATACAAGAACTCGTGAGCACTCCATGAAATTGCTGAGCAGTCGGGTTAGAACAGATGAAAGGAAATACTTCTTCACCCAAAGAGTGATTAACATATGGAATTCACGGCCACAGGAGGTGGTGGCAGCTACAAGCATGGACAGTTTCAAGAGGGAATTAGATAAACATATGGAGCAGAAGTCCATCAGTGGCTATTAGCCACAGGGTATAGATGGGAACTCTCAGTCTGGGGCAGGTGATGCACTCTATTCTTGGTGCTGGAGGGGGCAGCAGTGGGAGGGCTTCTAGTGTCCTGTCCCTACTGCTGGACCTCCTGATGGCACCTGGTATATTTTGGCCGCTGTGTGACAGAGTGTTGGACTAGATGGGCCATTGGCCTGATCCAACATTGGCTTCTCTTATGTTCTTATGTTCTTATGTTCTTATGTTCTTATGGAGTCCGCTGTCGGGCAGTGGCGGAGGAGAGAAAGAGTGCCAGCAGCGACTACACAGCTTCACCTTGGTTGGCCGGCTCTGCACTTCGAAAGCGCATCTAAAAAAAGCCCCACTTCATCCCCTTGTTCTCTCCCTGCCCGGTGGAACAGAGCAGCTGAGGCCTTGCAGCTGCCCCCCCCCCCGACACTTCACCAGCTGCGGAGGATACAGGAGCTCTCTATCGCTGCCGCCGTCAGAGACCAAGCGGGCTTCTTTGCCCACCTCGCTTCCTTCCGCTGGATGTTTTGTTGCTACAAGGGCCCTGGGTGGCCATGGAGGACCACAAGTGCCACGGGGACTCATCCCTCATCACCAGCCCATCCCTTCCTGTCTTGGAATCCTAGAGAATCCTAGAATGTTAGAGTTGGAAGGGACCTTGCAGGTCATCTAGTCCAACCCCCTGCACTCTGCAGGAGCATAGCCAAAAGATCTTCCAGGCCCGTAGCCAGGATTTTGTGGCTTGTGGGGCAAAAAATTTTTTTCTGGCAGGGCTGCCATGTCTGCTCCAAGCCGCCCCCAAGCCCAACCACCGATGGCCACCCCTCTCCCTCCCCCCACTGCAAGATTTAAATGGCCCTTCAGCTGATTGGCAGGGAGCACGTGGCCCTCCGATCAGCTGGTGGGCCCTTTAAAGCTTGCCGGAGGGGAGGGTGAGAGATGTGAGCCATCCCTTTAAATGCTTATGAGAAGAAGTGGGGGGCCATGCGCACGCCCCCCTATCCTTCTCAAAAAATCTCCTAAAAAAATCTCATGGGCCTGGCCCTTTAAGGAAGGGGGCGGGGCCACCAATAGCCCTATTAACTAAAAGGCAGCTGTCCTCTCTCTAGGTGGCCCATTCTTGCATGCTCAGGATAATACCAATCACCATTTTGGGGACAGGAAGGGATTTTCCTCCAGGCCAGGTTGGCCCGGGGCAGTGTTCCCTCTAAGCTGAGTTAATGTGAGCTAGCTCATAGTTTTTTAGCCTCTGGCTCACACATTTTTGTCTTCGCTCCAGAGCAAACAAATCGATGCAGCAGCCAAATCGCTCGCTCACGACTTTAATGCTCGTAGCTCACAAAGTAGAACTTTTTCTCATGAGACTCCACAGCTTAGAGGGAGCTCTAGGGTTCCTTGAGACCTTCCTCTGGGCATAGAAGAAGAAGAAGAAGAGATTGGATTTATACCCCGCCCTTCACTAGACTCCACAGCTTAGAGGGAGCTCCAGGGTTCCTTGAGACCTTCCTCTGGGCATAGAAGAGAAGAAGAAGAGATTGGATTTATACCCCGCCCTTCACTACCCAAAGGTATCTCAGAGTGGCTTACAAACTCCTTTCCCTTCCCCTCCCCACAATGGACACCCTGGGAGGTAGAAGAAGAGGAAGAGATTGGATTTATACCCCGCCCTTCACTACCCGAAGGAGTCTCAGAGCGGCTGACAAACTTCTTTCCCTTCCCTTCCCCACCACAGACACCCTGTGAGGTAGAAGAAGAAGAAGAAGGGATTGGATTTACACCCCGCCCTTCACTACCCAAGGGAGTCTCAGAGGGGCTTACAAACTCCTTTCCCTTCCCCTCCCCACAACAGACACCCCGTGAGGCAGGTGGGGCTGAGAGAGCTCTTGACAGAAATGGCTTTTTCAAGAACAGCTCTGACAGAACTACGGCTTGCCCAAGGTCATCCAGCCAGGTGCGAGTGGAGGAGCAGGGAATCAAACCCGGTTCTCCCAGATTAGAGTCCGCGCACTTAACCACTACACCGTACAGCAAGGGCCATGGGGGGAAGCTCTGTGTTTCCTGCGTTGTACGGGGGCTGGACTAGATGACTCTTGCAGGACAATTTCTTGAAGGGTTTTCCACATATTGCAGCTTTGATATTTTTTTTTAGAATCATAGAACGACAGAGTCGGAAGGGGTCCTACAGGCCATCTAGTCCAACCCCCTGCCCAGTGCAGGATCAGCTTAAAGCATCCCTGGCAAGTGCTGGTCCAGCCGCTGCTTCAAGACTGCCAGGGAGGGGGAGCTCAGCACCTCCCCAGGCGGCTGATTCCAATGTGGCACAACTCTCACTGTGAAATAATCCAATAAAGCCATCTTCATTTCATTTTTTCACTTTCTCAAAGCAATCCTGTGCAGAGCTATTCCAGTCTACAGCCCATTGCATTCGGGATCTGGCCGAATTCTACAGCATCTGAATCCTGCGCCAGACCGTAGGGCTTTCTGGGAAGAAGCCTGTCCAAAATGGCACCAGAGTTTATCAGTAGTAAAGAACATACGAAAATAAGGGAAGCCAATGTTGAATCAGGCCAATGGCCCATCTAGTCCAACACTCTGTCACACAGTAGCCAAAATATACCAGGTGCCATCAGGAGGTCCAGCAGTGGGGCCAGGACACTAGAAGCCCTCCCACTGCTGCCCCCTCCAGCACCAAGAATAGAGTGCATCACCTGCCCCAGACTGAGAACTCCTATCTGTACCTTGTGGCTAATAACCACTGCTGGACCTCTGCTCCATATGCTTATCTAATTCCCTCTTGAAACTGTCCATGCTTGTAGCTGCCACCACCTCCTGTGGCAGTGAATTTCATGTGTTAATCACTCTTTGGGTGAAGAAGGACTTCCTTCAATTAATGGTGTTCTGTGGCAATTCTGTATCCCGGCCACGTTATTTCCTTATGTTTCAGGCACGACTGTCTCCCCGATGGAGCGGATGGCACCTTTCATAAGAACATAAGAGAAGCCAATACTGGATCACTCTATGTCACACAGTGGCCAAAAATAGCAGGTGCCATCAGGAGGTCAGGGTGCTGGGGTGGGGCCAGGACACTAGAAGCCCTCCCACTGCTGCCCCTCCCCAGCACCAAGAATACAGAGCATCACTTGCCCCAGACTGAGAGTTCCCATCTATACCCTGTGGCTAATAGCCACTGACGGACTTCTGCTCCATATAAAGGTAAAGGTTTCCCTTGCTTGAAAGCCAGTCGAATCCGACTCTAGGGATGCGGTGCTTATCTCCATTTCTAAGCCGAAGAGCCAGCCCTGTCCGAAGACATTTCTGTGGTCATGTGGCCAGCATGACTAGACGCCGAGGTGCACGGAACGCTGTTACCTTCCCACCGAAGCGGTACCTATTTATCTACTTGCAATTTCTTGCTTTCGAACTGCCAGGCTGGCAAGAGCTGGGGCCAGAGACAGGAGCTTACTCCACCGTGCAGCACTCGGGTCTCAAACCGCTGAACTACCGACCTTCCAGCCTGCAGTTCAGCGTCTTAAACCACTTGAGCCACCGCAGCCCCATATGCTTATCTTATTCTGCTCCATATGCTTATCTAATTCCCTCTAATTCCCTTTTCTCCTCTCCTCGAGGAGGACATCCACATATACCTTTCCCCCCCACACATCCAGTGACCCCTGCTCCATGCCCAGAAGATGGCAAAAACCCCTCCGGGATCCCCGGCCAAACTGGCCTGGAGAAAAATTGCTTCCTGGCCCCAAAGTGGCCATCGGCATTCCCCTGGGCATGTAAGAAAGGGCCACAAAAACTAAGTACACTGATGCAACCCTTCCTGCCCTCCCTCTTACCATCTGCCTAAGCTCACAGAATCAGCATTGCTGTCCGATGGCCATCTAGCCTCTGTTTGAACACCTCCAAAGGAGGAGAGCCCAGCACCTTCCGAGGCAGTCATTCACACTGGAAAGGGGAAAAGGATCAGCTGCTTGTAGAATGGTTAACTGACATGGCAAAAAGTCTTTTCCCGTCATGCTTTGTGCAAAATTGCTCAGCTTGATTGAAATATCCCCTTCCCAAGGGCAAGCGGCCTGGATGACAGCCACCAGGACGTGCTTTTAGAACAGCAGGGATTAGACAGCAGAGAAACGAACAATCTGAAGGGTCGTAATTTGTCCCTCTAAATCCAAGCAGTGGCTCCCCCCCGCCCCCACGCACCCCATATCCACCGGCACTCTCTTGTCAAGGCACGTCCAAAGTTGTTCAGTTCTGCAAACATAAGAAAGAGGTTTGGATGTCAAGACAACAGTTCCCTGTCTAGACCGGGCCCATTATTTCTGTTATAACACTGTCGATTCTCTAAGTGACTTCTGTCCCATTATCCAAAATGGCTGCTAGGACCTCTTCTTTTCTCCCCCCCCCCCCCCCGCCGATCTTGAAAACAGAAAAAAAAACACATCCATTTACATCCGACGAGCCTCGAAGGACAGACAAAGTCCTCATCGCTTTGGGGGAGAAAATGAGCCTTCAGGGAGGGCGATGTTATGAAATAACAAGTCACCTTCCCGTCCTGTAACGGAAAAGTCTATTTTGGGCACACTTTGTACGGTTCATTAATTTTAGCCTCCGACGATGCCCCGCCCCTTGTTCTTGGGGTGAGCTGTGATTTTAAAAGGTGACACTATGCTTCTCTGGAGGACAGATCTAGAAAGGATGCTGAAATCTCGGTACTTTTTAACCCTGCAATGGGATTATTGCCCTTCGAGGCACTCCCAAAAGACCCGATGGTTTGGATCTGTTGAGCGGCATTAGTGGCAAACGTAATCATCATTACGCGGCATTAGGTCGTGCTGGTCTTTCCTTTTGTGTAGGATGGACTCAAAGACAAAATTACCTGTGTGTTAAGGGGGGGGAATCCATTTTAACAGGACGCAGGATTAGACAGTGGGGCATGGAGGTGTGGAGTGTTATATAGCAAAACCTGCCGTATGAGAAGAGGGGCTGTGGCTCAGTGGCAGAGCATTTGCTTGGCATGTAGAAGGTCCCAGGTTCAATACCCAGCATCTCCAGTTAAAAGAACTAGGCAGTAGGAGATGAGAAAGACGTTGAGTTGAGACCCCAGCTCAGTGGAAGAGGATCTGTTTGGCAGGCAGAAGGTCCCAGGTTAATTTCCCAGCATCTCCAGTTAAAAGGACTAGGCAGTAGGGGATGAGAAAGACCTTAAGCTGAGACCCTGGTCTCAGTGGAAGAGCATCTGCTTGGCAGATAGAAGGTCCCAGGTTCAATCCCCAGCATCTCCAGTTAACAGACCAGGCAGAATGTAGTGGGAAGACCTCTGCCTGAGACCTGAGGTTAGTCAGTCAGTCAGTTTTTATTTGGTGCATAACCAGCACAATTCAGTTACAACAGTTTAAAATCTCTAGGGTTGAACAGTGGAACAGTCTGCCTCGGGAGGTGGTGGATGCTCCTTCCCTGGACGTTTTCAAGCGGAGGCTGGACGACCATCTTTCGGGTATGTTGTACGTATGTAGGGTTATCTTTCGGCTATGCTCCTGCAGAGCACAGGGGGTTGGACTAGATGACCTGCAAGGTCTCTTCCAACTCTTAACGTTCTATGATTCTATGATTCATAAAACATTTATAAACCAATCTGCACTCATATCAGTCTTATCTGAGACCCTTTGGTTGAACTACATATAAATACCTATAAATTACATTATAAACATATAAAATGAAATTCATCCAATGTGCTTCCTATTTTGTCTGCTTCAGTTCTTTACTTGACCCTTACAAATTCTGTAAGCTATTGCCAGAAACCTGGCACAAATTAGAGAGAGCTGAGGATTGGAATCAAATGGAAATTTTTTGCTTATCTCCGTATCTGGGTAGCCAGGGGACTTCCCTAAAATGGGTTGAAGAAACTTTACTTGAATTTCTTTATAGTACACACAATGCAATAATATGTGCTCCATTGTCTCTGAGACCTGGGGAGTCACTCCCAGTCTGTGTAGACAATACTGATTTTGATGGACAAATGGTCTGATTCTGTATAAGACACCTTCAAGGGGAGGGGCTGTGGCTCAGTTTCTGCTGTCAGGTGTGGCCTAATATGCTAATGATTTCCTGCTGTTGGGTATGGCCTATTATGCTAATGAGTTCCTGCTGGGCTTTTTCTAATAGCGACATGTGGACCCCGTCTGTGGATAGCTAAATCTGTGAATTGGGGCCACGTGGACACTTAACAGAAACACAGAGGGGGTTAAATTTCCCCCAATTAAAATAGCATCTGCACATGCACAGAGAACGCACTTCCCATTATTTAGGAGAGTGGACAGTGGTGGATGCAGGGAGCCTATCTGGTCCCAGCTGTGGCAGCAGAGGATTCTGGGAGCCACACGGGGAGCTGCTCCAGGCCAGGGAATGGTGGTGGTGGGAGATAGTATGATGATGATGATGATGATGACGATGACAGCAACGACTATGACAATGTTTGTGCCTGCAATAAAATTGCTTAAACTGACTTTAAAGAATGTCACGATAGAGTTGCAGCTGTGTTGCATTGGAATCTTTGCAAAAAGTATGGCTTATCATCAGCCAGAAATTAACGGGAGCACAAACCAGACAAGATCATGGAGAATGATGAATCAAAAAGTCTTTGGGACTTCCGACTACAAATGGATAAACACCTGGAGCATAACACCCCTATTATCACAATCGTAGGATTAAAAAAAATGAGAAATAGGGTTTGGATCATTGACACTGCAATCCCAGGAAACAGCAGAATAGAAAAGAAAGAACAGGAGAAGACCATAAATACCAAGACCTACAAATAGAGAACTTTGGGGAGAGGAAGGTGACCATCATGCCAGTTGTCATTGGACCCCTTGGAACAGTGCCTAGATGTCTCAAGAAACACCTGGACATTCTGGGCACTGAGCAAATAACACCATCTCAGCTCCAGAGGACAGTGTTGCTTGGAACAGCAAGAAGCCCGCGAAGATACATATGCAATTCCCATAAACTTGGCTAGATCACAAACTGCAGAACACCACCTAACAGTCAAATATCTGACTGTGGCAATTCATGATGATGATGCCAATAATAATAATAATATTCCACTTATCTCACTGGGACCCAAGGCAGATTACAGGTATGATGCCAAACTTTTCAGTCAATCGGTAAGTGGATTACACAATAAGACAGCATCAGTCTCAATGTTGCCCAGTTCCCCCTCCCGTCCTGCACGGCTCCTGTCTATGCAGCTTCCATGATCCCTCATCCCATTTTTTTTTAGCAGCAGGAAAGCCATCTGGCTCCAACCCTTTATGTGCTTGCCTTGATTTCAGTGGGATTGGCTTCCGAGTCTGCTCCACATTGCAGCTTTAAATACCTAGACTCCAGTTCTAAATGTTAGCGAATATTGGAGCTCAGAGATTCCCTGGGCCGGCACGCAGAAATGGAACCCGATGCAGATGGGATGAAAATGTTGAACAGAGCACTCCCCAAAGTCTGCTGCACGACAAGCTATGCTGTCACAGTCTCTCAGTCTTTCTGCCTCCCACCTGCTGCCGTTGGCACGAATCAAATAGCCTATTTATTGGTGAGACTGTGTGAAAGCTTGCACTAGGGATGCCAGCCTCCAGGTGAGACCCAACGATCCTCCCAGATTTATACTTCATCTCCAGACTACAGAGATCAGTTCCTCTGGAGAAAATGGATGCTTTGGAGGGTGGGCTCTGTGGCACTGTACCCCACTGAGGTCCCTGCCCTCTCCTGGCTACATCCCCAAATCTCCAGGACTTTCCCAGTCTTCATTCGGCAATCCTATTTCTGCCAGTGGCCAGGAGAGACCTGGAAAAGCTAGTTTATACTGAAGTATAAGTGAAAGTACAAGTCACAACATCAGCAATCGTAAGCAGACCTTTCTGAGCCTGGCACCAAGTTCAACTATCTATCTATCTATCTATCTATCTATCTATCTATCTATCTATCTATCTATCTGTCTGTCTGTCTGTCTGTCTGTCTGTCTGTCTGTCTGTCTGTCTGTCTGTCTGTCTGTCTATCATCATCATCATTATCTGTCTGTCTGTCTGTCTGTCTGTCTATCATCATCATCATTATCTGTCTGTCTGTCTGTCTGTCTATCTTCATCATCATCATCATCATCATCATCATCATCATCATCATCATCATCTACTCAGGGCTCTTTTTTTGTAGAAAAAGCCCAGCAGAAACTCATTGCTATAATAGGCCAACCCAACAGCAGAAACTCATTAGCATATTAGGCCACACCCTGACAGCACAGCTCATTAGCATATTAGGCCACACCCCCATATACCAGAAGTGTGGTCATTCAGCCCCACCCATCTTTTGCTTCTTATTCTGTTTACCTTGTTTGTTGTCAATGTCAGAAGTCCTAACTTAGTCAGCAAACACCAGACCTTTTTGATGCAAGCAAGGTTAGCGTTTATTAAGCTGCAATAGATAGATCACTGAAACAGATCTCTTGTTCAGAATGACTTGGTTACAGAAAGCAAGCGGTTATACAGGGGAAGGGGGTGAATGGGGACCCCCCTTCTTCCATACAATGAATAAACATGCGACTGGGAAATCGAAAGTTACTAAGCAAATGAATTCCCACCGCCCCCATTAACCACAGCTGCTACATCTATGCCAGCGATAGAGAAGCTCGCAGCCCCGACTTGCCAAGGTCAGAACGTCTAGGCTGCAAGAGATAGGAAGAATAAAAGCCACATTCCATTCTCACACCCGAGGTGTAAATCAACAACTCCCCGGATTCCAACCTCCCGTCTGGTCCGCCACTAAGGCGCCAAAAGCCCACCTCCCTCCCGTCATCCATCATAGCCCACCTCCCACCCTTCTATCATGGCAGGGCTACCTGACATGCAGCCCCCTCGAAAATAATCCTACCCCTTCGGCTTGTGGGGGTACAATTTGTGAAAGGCTTTAACTAGCCGGGGGCCAGAACATTTTCCGCCCGTACCCACTCCCGCTGCTCCGGCCCAAAGTCAATCCATTCAACCAGGTAAAACAAGCGATTGCGAGAGAGTTTAGAGTCCAGAATCTGCGAGACTTCGTAGTGAGGTTCCCCCCCCACCAGCAGCGGAGGTGGGGTGGGCCGTTGCGGTCGCCATTTGTTCCCTTCAGGCGCTGGGCGAAGAAGCCGCACATGAAAAACAGGATGCACAGACTTTAGGGATTTAGGCAATGCAAGTTCAACAGTTACATTGTTAATCACTCTCACAATCTCAAAAGGACCAACAAATTTCCAACCAAGTTTGCGGCTCGGCTGAATGCGGCGCAAATGTTGGGTAGACAAGTAAGCAAACTCTCCACACTTGGGAACCCAGGCTAGGTTACGTTTCTTATCGGCTTGGATTTTGTAGGCAGTCTTAGCCTCTTCCAGAGTCTCTGCTAACGAACCCCACGCCTCTCGCAGCCGTTTGCACCAGTCACCAGCATCTCCCGCCGGGAGGTCGGGAGAAGACAAAAATGGCAGAGGCGGGGCGTCATAACCATGAACCGCTTTAAATGGAGACATCCCCGTCGACGAGTGCTGAGTATTATTGTAACAAAACTCAGCCAAAGGTAAAAGAGAATGCCAATTGTCCTGCTGGAAATTAGAAAAACAGCGCAAGTATTGTTCCAGGGTCTGATTCACACGTTCAGTTTGCCCATCCGATTCAGGATGGTATGCACTGCTGACACCCCTCTCTACTCCAAGTAGTGACATTAGTTCGCTCCAGAACTTGGAAACGAACTGAGCCCCCCTGTCGGAGATCACCTTAGCGGGTAAAGTGTGGAGCCTCACAACGTGTTGTAAGAACGCAGAAGCCAATTTCCTGGCAGAGGGGATGGTTACAAAAGGAACAAAATGCGCCTGTTTAGTAAACAGATCTACTATCACCCAAATAACAGTTTTCCCCCCACTAGGGGGTAAATCCGTAATAAAGTCCATAGAGATCACTTCCCAGGGCCGAGCCGGTGTAGGGAGGGGTTGCAGGGCACCAGGGGGTTTTCCAGGGCGAGGTTTACTCATTAAACAGGTTTGACAAGCAGAAGTGAAGAGTGAAACATCTTTACGTAGCCCTGGCCACCAAAATTGCCGCTGTAAGAGCTGGAGAGACTTCACAAACCCCGTGTGTCCCGCTAGCTTGGAACCGTGCGCCCAACCCATCACCTCCCCCCGGAGAGATCGGGGAACAAAGAGCTTGTCATTTTTAGTCCAGCAGCCATGCGCATCGCGGGACAACCCTTCTTCCCCCTCCACCTCCTCCCTGTCCGCATCAGACAGTTCAGTGGAAAATCGTACCGCCCAGTCACTTGGAGGAGGGTCTGGCGGAGGGGGGAACGTTTGGCCTGCCTCCTCGTGGTTACCGCTCCTCCCAGCTGGGAAGGAGTGAACACAGAGTCACGAACCTCCTCCCTCTTGCTGTCGTGTTGGGGGAGGCGTGACAGAGCATCGGCCAGCGAATTTGACGTCCCCGGGAAATGATGTAGTGTGAAATTGAATTTGGAGAAGAAATCTGCCCAGCGGAGCTGTTTGGCGTTCAACGAACGGGGGAGCGGAGCAGCTCGAGGTTCTTGTGGTCAGTCCAGACCTCGAATGGGACTCGCGCTCCCTCTAACCAATGGCGCCAAGTAGACAACGCCAAACGGATCGACCCCGCTTCTTTCTCCCAAATGGACCAATTCCGTTCAGTATCGTTGAATTTCCTAGACACATAGGCAAGGGGGTGCAATTTACCGTCCTCCCCCTCCTGGAGGATCGCCCCCCATAGCGACGTCCGAGGCGTCCACCTGGACAATGAATTTTTTAAGTTCATTGGGGTGGGCCAACACCGGTTCTGAGGTGAAGAGGGTTTTCAACTTGTCAAAAGCCCGTTGGCACTCTGGTGACCATACTAGTTTAGCGCCCGGTCGAGTGCATTCGGGTGGCTTCCCTTTGGTTTTCAGTAAGTCTGTTAAGGGGAGAGCCACCTGGGCAAAGTTCGAGAGGAATGACCTATAAAAGTTCGCGAATCCGAGGAAACCCTGGAGTTGCCTCCGTGTCTTGGGAGGTTCCCACCCCACCACATCCTTGATTTTGTCAGGGTCCATCTCAAAACCCCAGGGCTTTTTTGTAGCAGGAACTCCTTCACATGTTAGGCCACATGTAGCCAATCCTAATGAGTTTCTGCTGTTGGGTGTGGCCTGTTATGCTAATGAATTCCTGTTGGGTCTGGCCAACTTGGGAGCCAGCTGGAACTCCATTCCTGTGCATTCCTGCCCAAAATTAGCCCTGCATCCATCCATCCATCCATCCATCCATCTATCTATCTATCTATCTATCTATCTATCTATCTATCTATCTATCATCTATCTATCTATCTATCTATCTATCTATCTATCTATCTATCTATCTATCTATCTATCTATCTATCTATCTTCATCATCATCATCATCATCATCTATCTATCTATCTATCTATCTATCTATCTATCTATCTATCTATCTATTCATCTATCTATCTATCATCTATGTATCTATCTTTCCATTTCTTAAATGCCCTTCCCCACTTGCATGGAGCTCAGGCGGTTTACAACAACATAAAATCTAATACAGTTTTAAAACTAGTTAAAACTGCAGAGTTCAGTATTAAGACATTCAACATAGATATTAAACATTTTAAACAAGATGACATATTTAGTATTCAGATTTTCATGCGGGTGGGGAGGGTGCCGGGTAGATGTAGAGAAACTGTCACTGGCCTCAACCGAAGGCCTGGCAAAACATCTCTGCCTTGCATATGCTCTGCAGAATTTTAATAGATCAGAGACGGCACGGATGTCATTCAGCAGAGAGTTCGTTCCACCTATCCCCATCCCGGTTCATTTATTTATTTTGGGGTTCTTATTCCACCTTCCCCAAAGCAGGCCCAGAACAGAAGAAGGAGGTTGAGGAAAAAAGAAGAAGAAGAAGAGAAGAGATTGGATTTATACCCCGCCCTTCACTCGGAATCTCAGAGCGGCTGACAAATTCCTTTCCCTTCCCCTCCCCACAACAGACACCCTGCATGGTATGTGGGGCTGAGAGAGCTCTCTTGAGGACTACCCTTGAGAGAACAGCTCTGAGAGAACTTGTGACTGACCCAAGGTCACACCAGCAGCTGCATGTGGAGGAGAAATGGGGAATCCAACCCCACTCTCCCAGATTAGAGTCTGCGCTCCTAACCACTACATCAAACTGAAAGAGCCGGCAGAGAAAAGGAGAAAGAAAGAAACAAACAGGGAGGGGGAAGCCATGGCAGAGAGAGGCTGATAAGAACGGAAGTCCAGTGGCACCTTAGACCAGGGGTTCCCACACCATTTCAATCCTGCTGCCATCTTTGGGATCCTGACACCGGGTGGCGGGTGGCACAACCACCCAATGGCTGCCAAAGGGGGTGGGGCCAACCACAAAATGGCTGCCACAGAGAGGAAGTCCAAGTGCAGGGGACGAGGGCGCTGGGACAGAAGAACGAGAGAGAATAAAACTAACACTGTGGGGGCAGCTGCCGCCGAAACAATATTCTTTTAATCTGCCCAGACAATTGCATCTCCAGTGGCCAGTCAGAAGCCCTGCTGGGCCACTGCGTGATGGTGGAGATGGTGGTGGGGAAAGGCCCATTCTGCATAGATTTGCAAAGTTACTTACCTTTAAAAGTGGGGGAGACTTGGTCCCAGCCTGGGACTTCCATGCGGGCACAAAGCGCGTGCACACTGCGATGACGTCACCCAGAAGTGATGTCATCGCACCGGGCGTATCGCTGGCTGACTCTCTAGCAATCAGCCTGGAAGATTGCTAGAGTGTCAGCCGGCGACATGCCCGGCGCAATGACGTCACCTCCGGGTGACATCCCTGTGTCAGGCATGTCGGCCCGAACCGGGCACTTTGGGGGCGGGGTTCCCCCCGCCGGCCTGATCCAGACCGGCAGATTGGGGACCCTTTGAGCAGGGGAACCTCCGCCCTCCTGGGAGACCTGGCAGCCCTAATTCTGCATCTAGCATTCGCTCCGCTGTTTTACCAAACCCACACTGGAACAGAAATCCCCCTCTGCATTTCATGCCACTTTCACCTCGATTGATTGTCGGATTCTATGGCTGCGTGCCGCTTCCACTTCCTTTGAACTCTCCGTTTTATAATTACTGTCTGCATAGATTGATGGCTGTTTTATGGCCATTCAGGGGTGACTCTGCCGTCAGTACGGCATTGGCCCCGGGGGTATTTGAATGTGGTTTTGAGCCGCATCTTTTTCTGTTCCAGTGTGGGTTTGGTGAAACAACGGAGTGAATGCTAGGTGCAGAATGGGCCAGAGAGAAAGAGAGAGAGAGACAGACAGACCAGCCAGGTAACAGAGACACTGAGAGAAAGGCTGGCTGTAAATGTTTCAAATTAAGTATTTTTAAACAGAATCAATTCAGATCAGTTCTCTCAAGGGGAAAGGAAACAAAATTAGGCAGATAACGGCTGAGTTCGGACCGGCAGTTTGCCCCGCTATAGCCATGTTTCAGCCACATTTTACAAGGCGATTAAAGGGGGCGTTCACACTGGCACATCTGCCTGGTGTTCCCCACCCCAACCCGTGCTGTTCCACTTCGCTCCCACGTTTAAAAGATACTTCTTGAAAGCAGTAGCAAATCCTAGAGTGTGCCTTTATCCCGCTTCATTCCGCTTCCGGGAAGTGTGAACGCTAACCTGAAAAGCCGGGAACAACCTGTGGTGATGCATGAGGTGCACCTGATTGCCCTGGAGAGGCAGCAGCGATATGATTGGATGTGCTCCGCTCTACCGCTCAATGCAGTGCCGGCACAACGGGATCCTCCCCAAATCACCCTGATGCGCATATGCGCATGAATGCTCATACGCTCATACATACACACATAGCCGAATTACCAGGAAAAAGCCGTTTACAGCCACTCCTGCGGGCAGCAGTCTGAACGCTCCCGCGCGCCTCCTCCCGGTATGCTCCCACATCAGTCCGTGCAGTGTGACCGGGAAAACCCAGAACAGTTTGTTCCAGGGCTTCTTTGCCATGACTGGCTCCCACTTCAAACTGCCAGTCTGAACTCAGTCAATGGGTGGGTGTTCAATGCCATCTAGGGTTGCCAGCCTCCAGGTGGGACCAGGAGATCTCCCGCTTTTACATCTGATCTCCGGCTGACAGAGATCAGCTCCCCTGGAGAAAATGGCTGCTTTGGAGGGTGGTGTCAGGCTCAGTGTGCATTTTATAGTTCACCTGCCATAGAGGAAGGAGGGCAGGAAAGAGGGCTGTGAAACCAAACGCTTTCGTTTTCCTAAAGGCTTTGATGTGTCGCAGAGACCTGTTGTTTTGCCTTGTTTCTGTAGAGGGGTACGTGCTTAGTGTTGCAGGGGGTTGTTGAATGTTGTTTCTGGTGGGCAAATGCCATGGGTTGATTGGGTCCTGATCTTTAGCGCCTTTGCTTGAACACAATCTATCTGCAATCCCCTCACCTTCAACTTCAGTCCTAACGAAGCTCGTGCTCTGTATGGTATTCTTCAACATCTCAATAAACTAAACTTTCTTCAAAGTGAGTGGTGTTGAGAAATGATTTAACCAGGATTCTGACAGGTGGACTCAATGGCCTTGTGCCAGGCTGAGGCCCCTCCCCAAACCCCACCCTCTCCTGGATCCACCCCCCAAAGTCTCCAGGTATTTTCGAACTCAGACCTGGTGACCCTAGTGCCATCAAGTCACTCCCGACTTAGGGCCACTCTATGAATTAACATTATCCAAAACGTCTTGTCGTCAATTGTCTCGCTCAGATCTTGCAAACGGAAGGCTGTGATGCTTCCTTGACTCAGTCCGTCTGTCTCATGTTGGGTCTTCCTTTTTTTCTGGCTGCCTTTGACTTTATAATACTAAAGGCAGTAGGATGGGAGAGAAGACTCAACACAGGATGGATGGACTCTGTAAAGGAAGCCACGATGACCCCCACCCCCATTTGCAAGGCCTGAGCGAGGCTGTTAAGAATAGGACATTTTGTTGTTGTTGTTGTTGTTGTTCAGTCGCAACCCCATGGACCACATCATGCCAGGCCCTCCTGTCTTCCGTGATGTTCCAGAGTTTGCTCAACTTCATGTTCATTGCATCAATAACACTGTCTATCTCATCCTTTGCTGTCCCCTTCTTCTTTGACCTTCAATCTTTCCCAGCATCAGGGTCTTCTCCAGTGAATGCTCCCTTCTCATTTGGTGGCCAAAGTATTTGAGCTTCAGCTTCAGTATCTGGCCTTCCAGGGAACAGTCAGGGTTGATTTCTTTTGGAATTGACTGGTTTGATCTCCTTGCAGTCCAAGGGACTCTCAAGAGTCTTCTCCAACACCATAATTTGAAAGCATCTATTCTTTGGTGCTCGGCCTTCCTTATAGTCCAACTCTCGCAGCCATACAGTATTACTGGGAATACCATCGCTTTGACCATACGGACTTTTGTCGGTAGGGTGATGTCTCTACTTTTTATCATGCTGTCTAGGTTTGCCATCGCTTCCCTCCCAGGGAGCAGGCGTCTTTTAATTTCATGGCTGCAGTCACCATCTGCTGTGATCTTGGCTCCCAGCTACGTGAAGTCTGTCACTGCTTCCATAACTTCTCCTTCTATTTGCCAAGGAGTGAGAGGACCAGATGCTATGATCTTACTTTTTTTGGTGTTGACTTTCAAGCCAACTTTTGTGCTCTTCTCTTTCACCCTCAGCAAGAGTCTCTTTTGGAGGACATTAATTCCAAGGGTTGCCAGAAGCCAGAAGGGACTTGATAACCCTTGACACACTCACGATACCAAAATGGAAAACAAGATGGGGAGGAAGCAGGAACTGGGATAGCGGACCTTCCTTGAGTTCCCCCTCTGAATCCCAAAGCTCTAGTTCTAGAAAAAAGCAAATGAAAGTAATCAGGAACTGTGGCACAAATCGAAGGCAGCACCGCCCACAGAAAAAAAATCCCTGGTGTTCACTTCCCATCATGCACCAGGCCAATTTTTTTTTATGGTCTCTTTCCCTCCCCCTTCAGAGCACTGTTTGTTAGCAGACTGTTTACCTGGCTCGCCAAAGATGTTCTTTCAAGCAGAAAACGCTTCAGGTTGCTGTTGCGTGTATTATTTTTATCCATTATTCTTTATAGCTCTCACCGCTTACATTTTTATACTTCTTTTCTTCGTCTCTCTGCTGCTTTTACCTGCTGCTTTATTGCGATTGAGGTTCGGTTTTAAAAAATGGAAATTTCATTTTATCATTTTGCTCATGTCATGGTTTTATTGCAAACGGCTTCAAGTGCAAGAGACGGAAAGGAAGCGAATCCATCATCTACTTGCCTGCCTCTCTCTTCTCTGATTTGCACTCTCCATTAGGTGAGCGTTACTCATTTTCTGCTGAGACCCCAAGCCGTTATGCCTGGGAACCTCTTCCGGCTAAGACCCTGATTTTTGCACTTTACAGGCTTCCCTTAGCATATAAGAAACAGGTTAACAGTGTATTGGTGGCACGTTATAGAGTTCTGGCCAGAAGATGAACGTACAGAGCTTAGTTGCGTAAAAAGGAAAATAAACGACCAACCGGTTACTTGCATATCGATTTTTAAAATGCCCCAAGCTTCCACCCTGTCCTCTCTTCACTCTTAAGACTAGGAAGCAGGAGAGAGGCTACAGACAAAAAGACCAATGAAATCACAAACAAATCTGTAGTCAAAACACACTAAATAAATGCAACGATGATTATATAGAACACAAAGTCAATGATAATGACAAACACATGTATATATTATTGCGCAATCACAGACATAAGAAACAGCAATTATCCAAAAGTGGGTGGTGACAAACTCAAAGCCACCATAAGTCATAGCATATCTCAAAGGCAGCAGACTTCCTTCATGAACAGAACAAGCGCACAAAAGAAAAGAATCGCTTATATAAATATCACATGTCCTTGAACTGAAGTCCAAACGTCTCTATACTGTGGCTTGTAGTAAATAAGATCCAGTCCAAGTAGAAACGACACAGTTCCAGATAATCAGCGTTTCCTTCCCCTCCCCCACAAGAGACACCTTGTGAGGTAACGTGGGGCTAGGAGAGCTCTTTTGAGAACTGCTGGTGAGAGAGCAGCTCCGAGAGAACTTGTGACTGACCCAAGGTCACACCAGCAGCTACATGTGGAGGAGTGGGGAATCGAACCTGGTACTCCCAGATTAGAGTCCGCACTCCTAACCACTATACCAAATTGAATGGCGTGCCACCCAAGAAAAAGAGGAGGAGGAGGAGATTGGATTTATACCCCACCCTTCATTACCCGAAGGAGTCTCAGAGTGGCTTACAATCTCCTTTCCCTTCCCCTCCCCACAACAGACACCCTGAAAGGCAAGTGGGGCTGAGAGAGCTCTTTCAAGAACTGCCCGTGAGAGAACAGCTCTGAGAGAACTTGTGACTGACCCAAGGTCACACCAGCTGCTGCATGTGGAGGAGTGGGGAATTGAACCCAGTTCTCCCAGATTAGAGTCCACGCTCTTATCCACTATAACAACTCTATGCTCCAGACAGGGGAAGAAAGGCAAGACTGGCTCCTTGCTTGGAGAAGAAGGACATGGGCATCGGAGACCCATTGGTGGGAGTCGTGGATCCCAAGGGAAGGGCAGTTTCTAGACAAAGACAATGATGAATAACTATGTTCGTAGAGGCATGCCAAGAATTCCCCTTGGCCAAAGGCTGGTCGTGATACAACAGCACGGTTGCCAGCTCCAGCTTGGAAGATTCCTGGAGATTTAGTGGTGGACCCTGGGGAGGGGAGGATTTGGGGAAGAGAGGGACCTCTGATGGGTATAATGCCATAGAGTCCACTCTCTGAAGTAGCCCTTTTTTTTTCAGGGGAACTGAGATCTGTACCCAAAAAATGAGGGGAAGAAAAACTAAACCAACCAAGGAAGTTTAGAAAACTTATTGAGGGCCAAAAGTTAAAAAAAAACAACAACCATAAATAAGTATAGACTAAAAAGGTAAAAGGTAGAGGTTTCCCTTGCTCGAAAGCCAGTTGAGACCAACTCTAGGGATGCGGTGCTCATCTCCGTTTCCAAGCCGAAGAGCCAGCGCTGTCCGAAGATGTTTCCGTGGTCATGTGGCCAGCGTGACTAAACGTGAGGCGCACAGGATGCTGTTACCTTCCCACCGAAGTGGTACCTATTTATCTTCTTGCAATTTCTTGCTTTCGAACTGCCAGGTTGGCAGGAGGAGTGTTTATTTCAAAGACATATAAAAACCTTGTAGGGGCCCACATCATGCCTCATAGAATGTTCAAAGTGACAAATGTGCAAAAAAGAACAGTGTGGGTGCGTTCAGACGCGCCGTTTGAGCTGCTTTCGGCACGCCTCAGAAATGGCTTTTACCTGCGCGTTCACACACCCAACATCTGCCCACCGTCCCCAGCCGTCGCTTCCTGGAGCAAACCCCCCTTTAAAGTGGAGTATTTTGACACCACTTACCAAGTGGTATTTTCCTGATTCTCCGTTTCAAGCCGTACTTTCCGCTGTCTGATCGCTCCGTCAAGCAACTTCTGGGTGCTTCAACCCCCTCCCCTCTGGGAAGCTGCTCCGGCTTCCGGTTTTAGTCCGCCATTTTTTTTTCCTTAGTGGTGTGCACTTGAGCAGAGCTCCGCACTTAAGTTAGATAAAGAAAAGCTTCAATGGTGCCTAGATTAGGCATTTTGACAAGTCCGGGATCTCGGGGAGGCCAGTTTCGGGGAGAAAATGTAAAAAATAGTCTTCATTTAAACTTTAAAGGGAACGGTTGAAATCGCTCTTCTGCGCATGCGCCAAACTTTTAGTTCAGGAGAGGGCTGCCTGTGCGCATGCTCAAAGGAGAGGGGGGGAAAAAACCCACCTGCACAAGGACGGCGGGGAGCTCCGAACGAGGTGTGTGATCGCAATTCTCCAGTTTTAAAAAAAACACGCATCGTGCCGGAGCAGTTTAAACCGCTCCAGCACGCTGTCTGGACGCACCCTGTATGACCTGATATCAATCTAAAACATTTTTAATTTCTCCATACAGGATTCTATTTTTGGTCCTATATTAGAGAAGAGGAGAAGATAAGAGATTGGATTCATACCCCGCCCTTCACTACCCAAGGGAGTCTCAGAGCGGCTTACAGACTCCTTTCCCTTCCCCTCCCCACAACAGACACCCTGTGAGGTAGAAGAAGAAGAAGAGATTGGATTCATACCCCGCCCTTCACTACCCAAAGGAGTCTCAGAGTGGCTTACAGACTCCTTTCCCTTCCCCTCCCCACAACAGACACCCTGTGAGGTAGAAGAAGAAGAAGAGATTGGATTCATACCCCGCCCTTCACGACCCAAAGGAGTCTCAGAGTGGCTTACAGACTCCTTTCCCTTCCCCTCCCCACAACAGACACCCTGTGAGGTAGAAGAAGAAGAAGAAGAGATTGGATTCATACCCCGCCCTTCACTACCCAAAGGAATCTCAGAGTGGCTTACAGACTCCTTTCCCTTCTCCTCCCCACAACAGACACCCTGTGAGGTAGAAGAAGAGGAAGAGATTGGATTCATACCCCGCCCTTCACTACCCAAAGGAGTCTCAGAGTGGCTTACAGACTCCTTTCCCTTCCCCTCCCCACAACAGACACCCTGTGAGGTAGAAGAAGAAGAAGAGATTGGATTTATACCCCACCCTTCACTACCCAAGGGAGTCTCAGAGCGGCTTACAGACTCCTTTCCCTTCCCCTCCCCACAACAGACACCCTGTGAGGTAGAAGGAGAAGAAGAGATTAGATTCATACCCCGCCCTTCACTACCTGAAGGAGTCTCAGAGGGGCTGACAAACTCCTTTCCCTTCCCCTCCCCACAACAGACACCCTGTGAGGTAGAAGAAGAAGAGGAGATTGGATTTATACCCCACCCTTCACTACCCAAGGGAGTCTCAGAGCGGCTTACAGACTCCTTTCCCTTCCCCTCCCCACAACAGACACCCTGTGAGGTAGAAGGAGAAGAAGAGATTGGATTTATACCCCACCCTTCACTACTCAAGGGAGTCTCAGAGCGGCTTACAGACTCCTTTCCCTTCCCCTCCCCACAACAGACACCCTGTGAGGTAGAAGGAGAAGAAGAGATTGGATTTATACCCCACCCTTCACTACCCAAGGGAGTCTCAGAGCGGCTTACAGACTCCTTTCCCTTCCCCTCCCCACAACAGACACCCTGTGAGGTAGAAGAAGAAGAGGAGATTGGATTTATACCCCACCCTTCACTACCCAAGGGAGTCTCAGAGCGGCTTACAGACTCCTTTCCCTTCCCCTCCCCACAACAGACACCCTGTGAGGTAGAAGAAGAAGAGGAGATTGGATTTATACCCCACCCTTCACTACCCAAGGGAGTCTCAGAGCGGCTTACAGACTCCTTTCCCTTCCCCTCCCAACAACAGACACCCTGTGAGGCAGAAGAAGAAGAGGAGATTGGATTTATACCCCACCCTTCACTACCCAAGGGAGTCTCAGAGTGGCTTACAGACTCCTTTCCCTTCCCCTCCCGACAACAGACAGCCTGTGAGGTAGAAGAAGAAGAAAAGATTGGATTTATACCCCACCCTTCACTACCCAAGGGAGTCTCAGAGCGGCTTACAGACTCCTTTCCCTTCCCCTCCCCACAACAGACACCCTGTGAGGTAGAAGAAGAAGAGGAGATTGGATTTATACCCCACCCTTCACTACCCAAGGGAGTCTCAGAGTGGCTTACAGACTCCTTTCCCTTCCCCTCCCGACAACAGACACCCTGTGAGGTAGAAGAAGAAGAAGAGATTGGAGGAGATTATATTCATACCCCGCCCTTCACTACCCGAAGGAGTCTCAGAGGGGCTGACAAACTCCTTTCTTGCTTTCGAACTGCTAGGTTGGCGGGAGCTGGGGCCAGAGACGGGAACTCACTTCATCACACGACATTGGGGTCTTGAACTGCCGAGCTCCCGGCCTTCCGGTCTGCAGTTCAGCATCTTAACGTCTGAGCCACTGCTCAGTGTTACATATAATAAGTCTGTCCTTATTTATGTTTTTAACTTCTGACCCTCAGTAAGTTTTCTAAACTTCCTTTGGAGGTGTTTGAACTGAGATCTGTAACCTGGAGCTACCGGGAGATCTCGAGGCCCCACCTGGAGAGGTTGGCAACCCTGCGTGGCAGCAACCACCACGTGCCGTGATTGGCAGTGGGCTCCAGGTGGCAGCCTGGATGTGGAAATTGCCCCTTTATTGCGCCCTCTGGGAGTCCGGCAGATTCTTCACGGCTCTCTACAGATAGTAAATTACTCCGTTTATACGGTGCGATTACAACTAATTTGGGAATGCAGCGATGCGTCAGACTGGAGCAGGGAGTCTATCGATCGGCCCCCCTGGCCTTCCTCAAATTAACTCCACTCCTTGACATCGCCGGCGGCCCATTAAGCTGAGATACTCGGGTCTCTTAATCACTGGCAGGATGTTTGTTTCTAATCGGCGAAAAAGGCAAATCCAGATCTCCCCCTCCAAACCGTGACTTGGCGTATTTCCCCACGGCGCAAGTTTGTATGTTGAGCAGAACCTTTGAGGTCATCGCTGGCACAGGAGGGGAATAAGGCCCTCCTGGCACAGTTCCTTGACGGAGGCTCAGCTTGAAATGTGCCGTTAGCAACATGGCCGATGCGCGGTGGAGGGTGGATGGATGGCCCGCAGCCCCAAAACCATAAAACACAAACTGCTAACAGACTTTGCAAGTGATGGTCTCATAGGGCGATGGGGAAAGCTAGTTTGAAGAAGAGCCATTTTGGTGTAGTGGGGCCTGGAGTGGCAGGGTAGGGCCTGGAGTACCTGGAGTGCGAACTCTAACCTGGGAGAACTGGATTTTATCCCACAGTCCTCCACATGGAGCTGCTGGTGTGACTTTGGGTCAGCCACAAGTTCTCTCAGAGCTGTTCTCTCAAGAGCAGTCCTTGAAAGAGCTCTCTCAGCCCCACCTACCTCACAGGGCATCCGTTGTGGGGAGGGGAAGGGAAAGGAGTTTGTAAGCTGCTCTGAGACTCCGAGTGAAGAGCGGGGTATAAATCCAATCTCTTCTTCTTCTTCTGCCTCACAGGGTGTCTGTTGTGGGAAGGGGAAGGGAAGGAGTTTGTAAGCTGCTCTGAGACTCCTTCGGGTAGTGAAGGGTGGGGTATAAATCCAACCTCTTCTTCTTCTTCTACCTCACAGGGTGTCTGTTGTGGGGAGGGGAAGGGAAAGGAGTTTGTAAGCTGCTCTGAGACTCCGATTGAAGGGCGGGGTATAAATCCAACCTCTTCTTCTTCTGCCTCACAGGGTGTCTGTTGTGGGGAGGGGAAGGGAAAGGAGTTTGTAAGCTGCTCTGAGACTCCGATTGAAGGGCGGGGTATAAATCCAATCTCCTCATTCCTGGAACCAAATTATTCTGTCTATACATTCATTGGCAGGTTATAAGTTACCTTATGATCCAGCGCTGATTCTTCTTCATTTGCGGCCCAAAAGATAGTCCATCTGAAAGAAGCAAGGATCTAATCGATATTTTGTTAATAGCAGCTAAAACATCTCTTGCAAGTAAGTGGAAATCAGATACTCTCCCCACAATGCAACAGTGGCTACATAAAGTTTGGGACCTTTTTTTTTTTGCAAGAAAAGGTTTTATTATGGACAAACAATGAGGACGTGGACAGTCAAATATTAAACCCTCTAGGCAAGTGGTACCCAGTACTGGAGAAAATGAATGTAAATAAATTTACATGGGAAAATATCAAAGGCACCAAATTTAAATTATTAATATGGGGCTGATTTTCTCACTAGATCTAGGTTCTAGAGGCTGTGGTTGTGTTGCTCTTTTTTTGTGAGTTATAATATAAATGTTCTTGGTAAGGCAAGACTTAGAGCTACTCAGCTGCATATTTCTGATGTACTTGCTTTTACGGATTTCTGTATTTTGCTGAACTGTACTGAGCTGCGGTGGATCAAGTGGCTAAGACGCTGAACTGCAGGCTGTGGAAGGTCAGTAGTTCAGCAGTTCGAGACCAGAGAGTGCCGCATGACGGAGTGAGCTCCCATCTCTAGTTCCAGCTCCTGCCAATCTAGCAGTTCGAAAGCAAGAAATTGCAAGTAGATCAATAGGTACCACTTCGGTGGGAAGGTAACAGCATTCCGTGCGGCTTGATGTTTAGTCATGCTGGCCACATGACCACAGAAACATCTTCGGACAGCGCTGGCTCTTCGGCTTTGAAACGGAGATGAGCACCACAACCCTAGAGTCGGATTCGACTGGCTTTCGAGCAAGGGAAACCTTTACCTTTTTACTGTAGTTTACTTTTGGAAACTTAATAAGATGTTCTTTTTTAAAAAAAAAAAAATCCAATCTCCTCCTCTTCCTCCTCGTTCCTATTCTTATTCTTCTTCCTCCTTCCTCCTCCTCCTTGCTGAGGGTGTGCTGTATGGGTGCACGCATCCTAATCCATGTGCTGGCCAGGGCTGCAGAATACAGAGCAAGATTATTCAAATTCACACACATCTGTACTCGTCTGGTCAAAATCGTGGCGGAAGTGTTGTCAAGTCACATCTGACTTAACGGCGGTCCCATAAGATTTTCAAGGCAAGAGACATTTGGGGGAAGTTTGCCATTGCCTGCCTTTGTACAGCAGCTCTGGTATTCCTTGGTGATCTCCCATCCAAATACTGACCAGGGCTGACCCTGCTTAGCTTCCAAGATCTGATGAGACTGAGCTAGCTCGGGTTATCCAGGTCAGGGCCTTATCAAAATCGTTTTAGGGTACTTTTTCTCCCCTACCATATCCTACCAACTTTAAGAATTTCTCTCTACCATTGCATCTTGTTGGCAACTCAGAACCAGTGTGATACAGCTGTTTGTCTGGAGCGTCACACTCTCTCATGGCCTGACCTACCTCATGTCAAACTCTTGGGAAAAGTTACTCTCAACAACCCTCAACAAAAAGATAATGTGTCCAAATCAGTTACTTTTAAATAGTTAGGAAATGCCTGTTTCTTTTCTTTTTTCAGATCTATAGACATGGAGTTGATTAGGAACAGTGGGTTATAGGCAAATTGAAACATAGCAGCTAGAATATAGAAAAACTAATTGTGAACAGATTTATGATTTTTTTTTAATTTATGTTGTTAGAATGTAAGTTAAAGCAAGGAAAAATGGTAACATGTATGCAGATATGATGTTGGTACGAGATATCTGGCTAGATACTTTAAACTGTACGGCTCTGTTAAAAATTTTTAAAAAACAATAAACCTTGCCTATTTGGGCAAGGAGAAAAAACAAAACAACTCTCACTGGAGGTGATTTGTTTATTGAAGAATAAAGATGTTCCAAGCTAAGAACCTTGTTGCGTCAGAACTGAAGCTCCAGCATGCAAACCCCTCCAATTATACGTAGTACCCTCCAATCACACTGCCCATTCATTCCCACCTAACAAGAGCATTTCCAACCCCCCACCTGTTAATCACCCTTTCGGTAAGCGCAGTCACAGACCAAGGCCATTTGGCCATCACCCTTGGGAAAGGGAGGTACCTTCAGAAATGTTACATGAGGTGCATTGCCCTGCAATAAAGCCATTCTCACTCACACACATGCACACACACCCCTCCTCTTGAATTTCCTCAAATAACATGGCAAACAAGACAGTGAGTTTGACACCTCGAAGGGTTGTCGCTGGGAGGACTGTGAAGAGCAGGGCTGCCATTTTGGGGAAATTCTTGGATATTTGGTGGGTTGGAGCCTGAGAAGGGTGGAATTTGGGGAAGGGAAGGCCTTAGTGATGTATAATGCTAAGGAGTCCACCCTCTACAGCTGCCATTTTCTCCGGAGAAACTATTAGCTGGAGAGCAGTTATAATTCTGGGAGGTCTCCAGGCTCCACCTGGAGGTTGGCAACCCTGGGGAAGAGCTCCAAGAGGCCCTCCACACACTGGGTGAGTGGGCGACACTGTGGCCAATGAAGTCCAGTGTTGGTAAGGTGATGCAAAATCTGTGACAAAATATCCCAAACTTCAAGTTTAGGCTGATGGGGTCTGAACTTGCTGAGGCTGAGAGGAGGGAAAAGATCTTGGGGTCGTAGTGGACAGCTCAATGAAAGTGCCAACCCGGTGTGCTGCAGCGGCAAAAAAGGCAAACTCTGTGTTAAGGATGATTAGGAAAGGGATTGAGAATAAAACGGCTGATATTTGTAATGCCCCTGGGTAGATCGACGGTGAGGCCTCAATAGGGATACTGTGCACAGTTCTGGTCTCTCTATCTCTCTTTTAAATTTCATTTTATATTTTTAAAGGGATACAGAATTGGGGGGGCGGAAAGGAATTTCATTACTGAAGACACAATATAAAGGGCAATTTTACAAACGTTAAGGACATTCCTTATGTACAGGATCTGTTCCTCTCAGAGCCCCAGTCCAGGAGATAAGAGAGGAACAATTCCTGATACCCTGCCAGCACGTGTAAGATCTCACTTCTCTCTCACACCAGTCCAGGAATGAGAGATACCAAAATCCCACAGGCTTAAACAAACCCAAGAGTAGGTCTGCACACACTCCTGGCTGATACAGTAGACTGCCCCCAAGATCTCTTACATCAGTGCCATCACCACAGTTCAGAAGCAGAGATCTAAGCTTCTGCCTGGTCTAGAGGACTTACCAGGTTTACCAGCTCTGTGCTAGAGCTGCAGAGAATTAATTAACGCATAGAGCTGCAGAGAATTATTTAACGCACAGTAGTAGCTTTCTAGGCGAGCAGCTTAGACAACCAGATCTAGGCTTAGAGATCAGTTGCAACGACATGGACACAAAGTTAGATAATATTAAGAGATATTATCTTTATTCAGCAAAGCATATATATGACAAGAGACTTGCAGAGGTAGAAAATAATGCCTATAGCACAGAGTGCTCTAACTATACACAGAGGTATTTCATAATTACCAGTCCTTCAATGGGCTTTGTGGAACCAGGGGATCTTCAGTATGAAACGCATGTTGGCTGTGGGCAATTAAGTCCAGCCTCACTGCCCACTAGCAAAATTCCATGTTGCAGGTCGGTAATCCAAACAGAGACTAACTCTTAGAAAGGGGCCCTCTTTCCAAGAGACTTCTGTCTCAAACCTCATAGGGTGAACACAAACCCCTCCTTTCCATGTCATAACTGAGTATGGCCATTTACCCAATCACGGCAGGATGGAAAGGCATGTCTAACTCTGTAGGTGCCACCATTGCTGACACCCCTAAAAGCACGTCTGCTTGAGCTTTGAAGTGTAAATGCCCCGGGACATCTGTGTCCTCAGCTTGGGAAGAGTCTCAATGTCTGGTCTCTCCCTCAAAGGTGCCAGAAAAAGTGCAAAGAAGCGCAACTAGAATGATAAAAGGGTTGGAACACCTTCCCTATGAAGAAAGGTTAAAACGCTTGGGGCTCTTCAGCTTGGAGAAATGACGGCTGTGGGGTGACATGATCGAGGTTTATAAGATTATGAATGGGATTGAGCAGGTTGAGAAAGAAGTCCTTTTCTCCCTTTCTCACAATACAAGAACTCGTGGGCACTCCATGAAATTTCTGAGCAGTCGGGTTAGAACAGATAAAAGGAAATACTTCTTCACCCAAAGAGTGATTAACACATGGAATTCACTGCCACAGGAGGTGGTGGCAGCTACAAGCATGGACAGTTTCAAGAGGGAATTAGATAAACATATGGAGCAGAAGTCCATCAGTGGCTATTAGCCATAGGGTATAGATGGGAACTCTCAGTCTGGGGCAGGTGATGCACTCTATTCTTGGTGCTGGAGGGGGCAGCAGTGGGAGGGCTTCTAGTGTCCTGGCCCCACTGCTGGATGTCCTGATGGCACGTGGTATTTTTGGCCGCTGTGTGACAGAGTGTTGGACTAGATGGGCCATTGGCCTGATTCATCATTGGCTTCTCTTATATTCTTATGAGTGGCTTTTGAAATGGATATCCAGGCTTGGCATCTGACATGCCATCTGTGCAGGTGACAAAAGTCACTGGGAGATGTTAGCATCTAGGCCATTTGGGGCCTAGTATGAATGAAACAGGAAAGTCTTTTCCTATACACCTTAGTCAAGGTATATATGGTTTGTGTAGATACATAGACAACATTAAAATTACATTATAGCTTTAAAAATATATGGCGTAATATATATAGTATTATATTTTACAATTATATATGGCATCGTAACTTAAACAATCAGTATAACAACCTACTCAGAATATTCTACCTTTTTCTCTTAATATATTATCTTTTATGGTCACCCTATCTCCAAAAGGAGATAGCAGAGCTGGGGAAAGTACAGAGGAGGGCACTGATGAGGTCCATCAGTGGCTATTAGCCACAAGGTACTGAGAGGAACTCTCCATCTGGGGCAAGGGATGCTCTGTCTTCTTGGTGCTTGGGGGGCAACAGTGGGAGAGCTTCTAGTGTCCTGGCTCCACTGATGGACCTCCTGATGGCACCTGGTATTTTTGGCCACTGTGTGACACAGGGTGTTGGACTGGATGGGCCACTGGCCTGATCCAACACTGGCTTCTCTTATGTTCTCATGTACATGCACACCAGGTGAAGAAGTCATGGCCTTTCTTTCCTTGTGAGAACCCTGGAGCTCCATCAGTGGTTATTAGTTGCAAGCAATGTTCCCTCTAAGCTGCGGAGTCTTGTGAGCAAGAATCCTACTTCGTGAGCTCCTGGCATTAAAATTGTGAGTGAGCAATTTGGCTGCTGCATAAATTAGTTTGCTCTGGAGCCATCCCTTCCTGAGCTAAGACAAAAATGTGTGAGCCGGAGGCTAAGAAACTGTGAGCTAGCTCACACTAACTCAGCTTAGAGGGAATACTGGTTGCAAGGTATAGATAGGGACTCTCAGGCTGGAGCAAGTGATGCTCTGTCTTCTTGGTGCTTGTGGCGGGGGGGACAACAGTGGGAGGGCTTCTAGTGTCGTGGCCCCTCTGGTGGACCTCCTGATGGCCCCTGGCATTTTTGGCCACTGTGTGACACAGAAGTCTGATCCAGCATTGGGTTCTCTTATGTTCTTATTCCAAAGGAGTGTTGGATACCAGGAGAGCTCCATGAGCCATCTTCATAGAAGACATGGAGTCTAAATCATCCGCTAACAAACAACCCAATCGTCTTTGGGGCCGAGGATATCGGAAGTGGCCGGCCACTTCCCCACCCCCTCGAATTAATGAACCCTTCAGCCCCTGGCAGAAGCGTACCCTTAAGCCCATTGGCACCAATGGATGCGGAAGGGTCTAACTGTACTTTGGACTGCGCTATAAATCACGGCCTCCTGATTCTGCACTAATGAGGAGGAAGCGTTCACTGGTCTTGCTCTCTCCTCATGCACCCGCTCTCTTGGAGAAAATAAATGAACTCAAAATAGAAACCGAGGAGAAGCTGGCTCGCGTGGGGGCCAGGAGTGAGGGGGGAAGATACTCTTGCTAATGAGTAAGAAGTGAATGCCGGTAGCAGGGGGTGCTTTAATGAGACGCCGGGGTGTCTGGAATAGACGCTGGGCCTTCCCCCCCCACCTCCGCAGCCCAGTAGTAGAAAAACGTCAGCAGTGAAGAAGTCTTATCGATCCTTGTTTTTTAATGCCTCCGTGCCCTTCTGCCTTTCAAGGAACACGGGAGATGGAGGAAATGAGGTAATTGGGAAACTTCCTGTATTAGCACGCACTTGTTTTTTGGGGCTGGCTAGCAGGGGGACATCCCGCCCCCCAAACAACGACACGCTGACATCATGCAGAAGGGATCTGTCGAGGATGGGTGAGTGGGCGTCAACGTGGCAAATGGGGTTCAGTGTGGCCAAGGGCAAAGTGATGCACATTGGAGCCAAAGATCCTAACTATAAATACACGTTGATGGGGTCTGAACTGGCAGAGACAGACTAAGAGAGAGATCTTGGAGTCGTAGTAGATAACTCACTGAAAATGTCGAGACAGTGTGTGACTGCAATAAGAAAGGCCAGTGCTATGCTGGGGATTATTAGGAAGGGAATTGAAAACACATCAGCCAGTATCATCATGCCCCTGTATAAATCAATGGTGAGACCTCATTTGGAATACTGTGTACAGTTCTGGTCGCCACACCTCAAAAAGGATATTATAGCATTGGAAAAAGTGCAGAAAAGGCAACTAGAATGATCAAAGCGTTGGAGAACTTTCCCTATGAGGGAAGGTTGAGGCGCTTGGGGCTCTTTAGCTTGGAGAAACAACAGCTGAGGGGTGACATGATTGAGGTTTATAAAATAACTAGGAATAAGGCCCGTTGTGGAAATAAATACAACGGGCTCTAGAAAGAGGCTCTGGGAGAGTGCCCCGGCTTTGGGCACTCAGTGACAATTTGCTGTGGCAATCTCAGCAGGCTATAATGACAGAGTCCACCATTTTCTCCAGAGGAACTGATCTTTGCTACCTGAAGAGCAGTAGTAATTTTGAGTGATCTCCAGCCCACCCCCAAGATTGGTAATAGTGGTTCCCCAGGAGGGAGTGGCTGGTTTTGAGGGTGGAGTCTATGGCATTGTACCTGTCTGAGGTCCCACCCCTCCTCAACACTCACCCTCTCCAGGTTCGACCCCTCAAATCTCCAGGAATTTCCCAACCTGGAGTTGACAACCCTATCTCCCTCCCAGCCAACCATCAACCTACCTTTAGTTTTCCATCTCCTCCCCCCTCCCTCCTAGAGAGCAGTTGTAATTTTGAGTGATCTCCAGCCCCCACCTGGAGATTGGCAACAATGGTTCCCCATCAGGGAATGGCTGGATTGGAGGGTGGAGTCTATGGCATCATACCTGTCTGAGGTGCCACCCCTCCTCAAACCTCACCCTCTCCAGGCTCCATCTCTCAAATCTCCAGGAATTGCCCACTTGGAGTTGGCAACCTGATCAGTACTGTGCCCAATGAGTTTTCTCCCAAAGGCCAACATAGGTGTGGAAAGGGCCTTTTACTGACAGAGGAGAAAGTACAGGTGCCAACTTTGATTAGGGAAATACCTGGAGATTTGGGGGGGGGGTTGGATCCTGTGGAGGGCAGCATTTGGGGTGTGTGGAAGGACTCAGTAGGGTATAATGCCATAGAGCAGGGGTCCTCAAACTTTTTAAACAGGGGGCCAGTTCACTGTCCCTCAGACTGTTGGAGGGCCGCTGCGTTCGCTCCCTCCCCCCACCAGCCTGCTCGCCCCGCCGCCGCGTTCGCCCCCTCCCCCCACCAGCCTGCTCGCCCCGCTGCCGCGTTCGCCCCCTCCCCCCCACCAGCCTGCTCGCCCCACCGCCGCGTTCGCTCCCTCCCCCCACCAGCCTGCTCGCCCCACCGCCGCGTTCGCTCCCTCCCCCCACCAGCCTGCTCGCCCCGCCGCCGCGTTCGCCCCCTCCCCCATGACCAGCCTGCTCGCCCCTTCCTCCTCCTCAGCTCCTGGGCGCTCTTGCGGGGGGGGGAGGCAGGCATAAACACTCGGCGGGGGAGCGGACATAAACACTCGGTGGGCCGCATAAATGTCCTCCGCGGGCCGCATGTGGCCCACGGGCCGTAGTTTGAGGACCCCTGCCATAGAGTCTACCCTCCAAAGCAACCATTTTCTCCCGGGGAACTGATCTCTGTCATCTGGAGGTCAATTGTAACAGTGGGAGATCTCCAGGTCCCACCTGGAGATTGGCAACCCTAGGGGAAATTCAGCCGCGCAGCGGGGAGTTGAAGAAAATGGTTTGATGGTCGCTTGCCCACCTCGTTAGCCAGCCAGCCATGCTGAAGCTAAGCAGGAGAAAGAGCCTTTTTCCATTTATTCTGACAGGAAAGTGGCCCTTGAGGAGGGGGTTATGGGCGGGGGAGGGGTTATGCTGAAAGTCCTTTGTTTTTTTACTCACAGAACCAAGCTTGGTTGCCTACCAACAGCCACTGAGGGGACAGTCCCTCACAGGAGTCAAGAGAACTGTCTTCCTCAGGAGAGAGAGCTGTCTGCCAGTAAATCTGACATGCAAAATCTGTCTGAAGGGGGAGTGGGTGGGGAAGAGGAGCAGACCCAGCACCCGGCCAATGGCACGCGAGTACTCTTGAGTGGCGGCTGATGGGCCAATGCTTGAGGGAGGGCATTTTATAGCCAATGGGAGTGCATGGAATCTTGCGAAACCAAAAGATAATTATTTATAAGGATAGATGCATGGGATAGAACAGGTCAAGAAAGAGGTACCTTTCTCCCTTTCTCACAACACAAGAACTCGTGGGCACTCCATGAAATTGCTGAGTGGTCGGGTTGGAACGGATAAAAGGAAGTACTACTTCATGCAAAGAGTGATGAACACATGGAATTCACTGCCACAGGAGGTGGCAGCGGCTACAAGCATGGACGGCTTCAAGAGGGAATTGGATAAACATGTGGAGCAGAGGTCCATCAGTAGTCACAAGGTATGGATAGGAACTCTCAGTCTGGGGCAAGTCATGCTCTGTATTCTTGCTGCTTGGGAGGGGGCAACAGTGGGAGGGCTTCTAGTGTCCTGGCACCCACTGCTGGACCTCCTGATGGCCCCTGGTCTTTTTGGCCACTGTGTGACATAGAGTGTTGGACTGGATGGGCCATTGGCCTGATCCAACATTGGCTTCTCTTATGTCCTCTTAAGTTCTTAAGTGACACCCACACATTGGGAATATTGCATGGCGACACCCTTGTTTGGGGGCAAAACTCTATGATTTGAGGCTCATTTTACCATAGAGTTTTGCCCCAAAGCCAGAGTGTTGCCGAGCAATGTCCCTGACGTGCTGACATCACTTTGGCATGATATCAACATGTAAAAGCACTCCACCCCACTCCTGGAAAGTTCCCTCCCACCTCCCACTGGTGTGACCTTTGGACCCGGCAACCTATTCTCCACGGAAGGCCATGTGCAGAGAGTGAGAAGATAAAGGGAGAGGAGAGTTCAGAGGGCAGTTCCCAGGTTAAGACCAAGAGAGGCATCCCATTCTAGGAGATAACATGCATACACACTTAGAGTGTTGTAGCGCCCCCTAATGTCCAGGCATGCTGAGTCGCTCACGCCAACAATTAATTCTTAGGGTCACCATAAGTTAGAAGAGATTTGATGGGACACACCAACCAGGCTCCAATCGGTGAGGTCTTTCCTCCTCAGGGAAGCCGAACAAAGACTCATACTTCCTAATTTGCAGGGTGATCGGTGTTCCTTCCAGCAAGATCCAGCAACTTTAAAAGCCGGCTTTTCGACCCCAGAAAATTTGTTTCAACGTGAACAAGGAAAGGTCAGACTGGCGCACCATGTGCTTGATGCGCACAGAGGCTTTGGCAGCTTACGGTCTAAGAAGCGGCTCTGCTTGTCGGAGAGCCGGGCAAGGGTAATTAAAAATGTTCATTTGGCTGGAACCTCGTCGGTATGTCCAAAGGTGCCTACCGAACAGATGGGCTGGGAAAGCTAGCTTCCTGGGTTCGAAAGGAGGAAGCAGGATGGTTTCTCTCACGTCTGTTGCAAATCAAATCTTTTCTGCCACGGCTGGAAAGGGTCCAGGCCTGAGGGGATGTCAGTGCACGGTTCCAAACAATGGCTGGGGCCCCAAATTTTGCTAATTGGAGACAGTGACGGATGATGCGGCACTTCGAGGTCTAACAGATTTATCGGGCCATTTGTTCAAGCTTGCACTGACTGGGAGCTGGGGAAGTTTCTGCCGCAGTAAATCGGCTTTGTCTTCCAGGTGCCGTAAGACGTCTTTTCTGGTTTTCTTTTTTCCCCTACAATTGGGGAAGATGACTGCAACCTGGGAGGATCATTCAGGACAGTCGAAGAAGAAGAGGAGGAGGAGGAGTTGGAGATTGGATTTATACCCCGCCCTTCACTCGGAGTCTCAGAGTGGCTTACAGTCTCCTTTCCCTTCCCCTCCCCACAACAGACACTTGGTGAAGTAGGCGGGGCTGAGAGAGCTCTTTCGAGAACTGCCCTTGAGAGAACAGCTCTGAAGTGATTTATGACTGACCCAAGTTCACACCAGCAGCTGCATGCGGAGGAGCAGGGAATCCAATCCAGTTCTCCCAGATTAGAGTCTGCACACTTAATCACTACACCAAACTGGCTCTCAAGGAGGATTATTACACATGAATGCCAGCCTCCAGGTGGGGCCCGGAGATTTCCTGGAACTGCAGCTTATCTCCAGACTGAAGAGATCAGTTCCTCTGGAATGGATAAGAACATAAGAGAAGCCAATGTTGGATCAGGCCAATGGCCCAGATGGTTTGCCATTGTGTAGAAACCCTAGACTTCCTTGGTGGTCTCCTATCCAAGTACTAACCAGAGCTGACCCTGCTTAGCTTCTGAGATGAGGCTCGCCTGGACCATCCAGGTCAGGGCAGACAAACAGAGGCAGTTTGCCATTGTGTAGAAACCCCAGACTCCCTTGGTGGTCTCCCATCCAAATACTGACCAGGGCCGACCCTGCTTAGCTTCTGAGATCTAATGAGAAAAGGCCAGCCTGGGCCGGCCAGGTCACAGCAAATGCCAAGTACCTCAATGCAAACATTTATTCTAGTGTGCGAAAAACTCTTGGGCTGGCTTCTCATGGGCTTTGTATCTTGTGGCGCTCACTTTGGGGCGTGGGAACCATCCATGCAAGTTCAAGCTGAGGACATCCCAGTTCTAACAACACTAACGATCCTCTCTCCAGTAGGAAATAAAATATGGTTTCATAAAGCTGTGATGGCTTCACTCCTGGTCTTCTTGAGGACAATATCAGTCAGGCGAGCAGCCCTTAATAACAACTCGGGGGCGGGGGACGGACTGGTAGAGTGCATGACGTTCACCCAAAGAGTGATGAACACCTGGAATTCACTGCCACAGGAGGTGGTGGCAGCTACAAGCAGGGACAGTTCCAAGGGGTAATTAGATAAACATCTGGAGCAGAGGTCCATCAGTGGCTACCAGCCACAAGGTATAGATAGGGACTCTGGGGCAAGTGATGCTCTGTATTCTTGGTGCTTGGGGTAGATCAACAGTGGGAGGGCTTCTAGTGTCCCTGGCCCCACTGCTGGGCCTCCTGAGGGCACCTGGTGTTTTTGGCCACTGTGTGACAGAGTGTTGGACTGGATGGGCCATTGGCCTGATCCAACACTGGCTTCTCTTATGTTCTTATGTGAGTGGAAGATCACCAGTTCAGTCCCAGGCATTTCCTGCTACAAGCTGAAGAGGGATTTGAAGGGGACGGTGATGGTGGTTGGTAGGCTTGCCAACTCTGGGTTGGGAGATTCCTGGAGATTTCTCTCAAGCCAGAGACCCTGGAACAAGACCCTCTCAATAATGGCATTGAGGTCACCCTGGTTCAGGACCAGTCAATTCACAGCAACCGGACACCATAAAGCTAAAAAAAGCTTTAATAGAAGAAGAGAAGGAGGAGGAGGAGGAGGAAGGAAAATGAAGAGGAGGAGGAGGAAGGAAAATGAAGAAGAGGAGGAGGAGGAAAGAAAAAGAAGAGGAGGAGGAAAGAAGAAGAGGAGGAGGAAGAGGAGGAAAGAGGAAGAGGAGGAGGAGGAGGAGGAGAAGAAGAAGAAGAGGAGGAGGAGGAGGAAAGAAGAAGAAAAAAGAAGAGGAGGAGGAAAGAAGAAGAAGAGGAGGAGGAAAGAAGAGGAAGAGGAGGAGGAGGAGGAAGAGGAGGAGATTGTATTTATACCCTGCCCTTCACTACCTGAAGGAGTCTCAGAGTGGCTTACAAACTCCTTTCCTTTCCCCTCCCCACAACAGACACCCTGTGAGGTAGGTGGGGCTGAGAGAGCTCTTCCAAGGACTGCTCCTGACAGAACAGCTCTAAGAGAACTTGTGACTGACCCAAGGTCACACCAGCAGCTGCATGTGGAGGAGTGGGGGAATCAAACCCAGCCCTCCCAGTTTAGAGTCCGTGCTCCTAACCACTCCTAGAATAAAGAGAATGAAGAACAAAGGTTTACAAAACAGACCAATTCCAGTGAGGGTGCAAAGTATGCAGACGGAACGGAGCGGGTGCAGAGGAGAGCGATGAGGATGATCGGGGTGGGAGGGGGTCTGGAGACCAAGAAGCCCTGCGAGGAAAGGCTGAGGGACTTGGGAATGTTCAGTTTGGAGAAGAGGAGGCTGAGGGAGGACAGGATTGCTCTCTTGAAGTCTTTGAAGGGCTCTCACTTGGAGGAGGGCAGGGAGCTGTTCCTCTTGGCAGCAGCGGAGGAGAGGACTCACAGTCATGAGTTTAAATGAAGGTACCGGCTGGATCTCTTGACAGTGAGAGTTGTGCCACAGGGGAATCAGCCGCCTGGGGAGGTGGTGAGCTCCCCCTCCCTGGTAGTCTTTAAGCAGTGGCTGGACAAACCCTTGCCAGGGATGCTCTAGGCTGATCCTGCACTGAGCAGGGGGTTGGACTAGATGACCTCTAGGGCACCTCCCGACTCTGTGCTTCCAGGATGCTATTTAAAAACAACAAAGTTAACTTCCTAGATCAGCTGTAGTTCTAGGAAAACTCCAGGCCCCAACGGGACACTGTCTACCCTAGCGGGGCTCAGACACACACAATCTCCCCCCCGCCCGTTAAGTGAACGTGGGAGGCAATCTACATAGGTTCTGAAAAGGAAACGTGTTTCTCCGATAGGGTTGCCAGCTTCCAGCTGGGAGCTGGAGATCGCCCAGAATTTCAACTGATCTCCAGTCGACAGAGATCGCCTCACCAGGAGAAAAGGGCTGCTTTGGAGAGTGAACTCTATGGTATTATACTCCATTGGAGTCCCTCCCTCAAACTCCGCCCTCCCCTGGCTCCACCCCCAAACCTCCAGAAATTTCCTAACCTGGAGTTGGCAACCTTTTCCTCGCAACAAATCAGGACACCACGAGCATCTCCCTGCACTTCCCTTCTCGTTATCTAGACTTGTTATCTAGCAACTTTGGTGTAGCGGTTAAGTGCGTGGACCCTAATCTGGGAGAACTGGGTTTGATTCCCCATTCCATCACTCGCACCTGCTGGATGACCTTGGGCAAGCCATAGTTCTAGCACAGCTGTTCTTGAAAAAGAGCAGTTTCGGTCAGAGCTCTCTCAGCCCCGCCTACCTCACAGGGTGTCTGTTGTAGGGAGGGGAAGGGAAAGGAGTTTGTAAACCGCTCTGAAACTCCTTCAGGTAGTGAAGGGCAGGGTATAAATCCAATCTCTTCTTCTTTTTCTACCTCACAGGGGGTGTGTTGAGGGAAGGGGAAGGGAAAGGAGTTTGTCAGCCGCTCTGAGACTCCTTTGGGTAGTGAAGGGTGGGGTATAAATCCAATCTCTTCTTCTTCTTCTACCTCACAGGGTGTCTGTTGTGGGGAGGGGGAGGGAAAGGAGTTTGTAAGCCGCTCTGAGACTCCTTCAGTTAGTGAAGAGCGGGGTATAAATCCAATCTCTTCTTCTTTTTCTATCTCACAGGGGGTGTGTTGAGGGAAGGGGAAGGGAAAGGAGTTTGTAAGCCGCTCTGGGAATCCTTTGGGTAGTGAAGGGCGGGGTATAAATCCAATCTCTTCTTCTTCTTCTACCTCACAGGGGGCCTGTTGTGGGGAGGGAAAGGGAAAGGAGTTTGTAAGCTGCTCTGAGACTCCTTCAGTTAGTGAAGAGCAGGGTATAAATCCAATCTCCTCCTCTTCTTCTTCTTCTTCTTCTTCTTCTTCTTCTTCTTCTTCTTCTTCTTCTTCTTCTTCTTCTTCTTCTTCTTCTTCTTCTTCTTCTTCTTCTACCTCACAGGGTGTCTGTTGCGGGGAGGGGAAGGGAAAGGAGTTTGTAAGCCGCTCTGAGACTCCTTTGCATAGTGAAGGGCGGGGGGGGGTATAAATCCAATCTCTTCTCTTCTCTTATCACTGACACGTTTAGGAATGGATGCGAGGTACTGGTGTTCCCTCTAAGCTGAGTGAGTGTGAGCTAGCTCACAGTTTTCTTAGCCTACGGCTCACACATGTTTGTCTTAGCTCAGGAAAGGTGGCTCCAGAGCAAACCAATTGATGCAGCAGCCCAATCGCTCACTCACAACTTTAATGCCAGTCACTCACAAAGTAGGGGTTTTGCTCACGAGACTCTGCAGCTTAGCGGGAGCGTTGCTGATGTCCCCCTGGGGAGGGGGGCGACTTCCGGGTTCCGCTTCCTAAGGCCCCCCTCCCTCTCATTTTTATAAATTAACTGACTAATTTTACTCTGCTCAGTGGGGAAAAAAGAAAAAGGAAAGCAATAATGTATCCCATCTGTTGTTTTATAGCGCCACTGGGGTTATTAGACTAAAGCAGATATAAATAATTGTTCCCCAGTATGACATGGGCTAATTTATTGGCTCCGGCTATCCTAATTCCCTCCAACACAGACAGACAGACACACAAGTAGCAGGGAGACACAACGTCAGCTGGGCTAAGAGAGAGAGAGAGAGAGAGAGAGAGAGAGAGAGAGAGAGATCCTCCTCCAACTCCGCTTTGCACTGGAGAGTCGGAACAGCACAAATCAGCCAGGCAGGAGATGCTGGGAGGGAAACCAAACCATCCTGGCACCACCAGGTAAGAGGGGGAGTTGGGACCCAGAGGTTAGTTTTAAGAAGGAGGCAGGCTTCTCACAAGGGCATGCCCGCCCGGCTACGGTCCGTAAGGGGGGAAAGCAAATTGCAGCAACCTGAAAGCTGAAAGCTAGTGGGGTTTTTCCCCCCCCTTCCCTTCTCCTCCTCTCAGCAAAGCCTGAATCTCTGTAAGCCGTGTTCCCTCTAAGCTCAGTTAGCATGAGCCGGCGCACAGTTTTTAAGCCTCCGGCTCACGCATTTTGGGTCTCTGCTCAGGAAGGAGGGCTCCCAAGCAAACTAACTGATGCAGGGGCCAGATCGCTCGCTCGCAACTTTAACGCCGGGAGCTCACAAAGTAGTATTTCTGCTCACGGGACCTCACGGCTTAGAGGAAGCACCATTTTTAAGAGGAGCTTTGGGAGTTTACGGGGCTGTGTGTCGAGCAATTCGACTTGGAACAGCCGTCAGAAAACTCAGCCAAGGTAAGGATGGGGTTATTTTTTTCCCCTGTTCCGCACGGGAATTCTTTTTTTTATTCCTGGAGGTTGCTTTTGAACATTCGGGAGTGTACATTTTGGAGGGGACTGTTTGGGACGCCTGCGTGTTAACTGGCTAGGGCATTCGGTTAGAAAAGGGCTATGTGCCATGGGGTTAACCAGGCTCGGCTTTCCGTGTGGCTTCATCTGCTCTCACTGACCTTTTCTGACCCCTTTTCCTTTTCTGCAGGGATTCGGCAAGCGGCCGTTCCCCCAGGAGGGAATGAATGCTCAACTGGGAGAAACCGATCGAGTAACACTTTTCCGGTTTTTTTCCAAATGAGTCGGCAGGGAGGGGGACGTAACTAGAAGTCAACGCTACTCTTTGCACACACCCCTCCCGAGGAACCGAAAAGGGCTGCAGAATTACTGCATAAGTAAAGCTCAACTGAGAAGAACGTCGGCTGGAAGCTTCTGATTGGAATAAGGCCGGCTCAGTTTGGGGCCAAGTTGGACGGCCGTGTTCAACACAGAAGAACGGCTGTTGCAAAGAGAGGCTGCAGTTATTGACAATGAAGACGGCTTCAGCTTTCCTGTTCTGAATCCTTGCTCCGCCCAGCATCTTGTCATCTGAGAGTTAAGGAATTTCAGAAGCCGAGCGGAGAAGTCGAAGGAGCCGGAAAGGTCATCTTCTGCTGCTGAACTTTCTGAGGACCTCCAGCCCTTCTGGGATGCCGCCTTCTCACCATGGATGAACTCCTAGCTTCGTTCGACTGCGATGCCGTCTGAAGAACCATCTGCAACGCAGAGTGAACAGGTATGGCAAACTCCACCGAGATGAGAGAGGTGCCCGCCGCCGGCAACGGAACTAGCAATTGCTGCGTCCCGGACAACGCCACCCAGTTCAACGTGACGTCCCATGAGCAGTCCCCGGACTTCTACATCGTCCTCCCCGTGATCTATTCCGTCATCTGCGCCGTGGGTCTGACCGGCAACACGGCGGTCATCTACGTGATCCTCAAGGCGCCAAAGATGAAGACGGTCACCAACATGTTCATCCTGAACCTAGCCATCGCCGACGACCTGTTCACCCTGGTCCTGCCCATCAACATCGCCGAGCACCTTCTGCACTACTGGCCCTTCGGGGAGGTCCTCTGCAAGATCATCCTGTCCATCGACCACTACAACATCTTCTCCAGCATCTACTTCCTGACAGTGATGAGCATCGACCGGTTCCTGGTGGTCCTGTCGACCGTCCGGTCGAAGCGGATGCCGCACCGTACCTACCGGGCGGCTCGGATCATCAGCTGCTGCGTCTGGATCCTGGTGACGCTCATCGTCTCCCCCTTCTTCGTCTTCGCCGACGTCTACAAGGACGACTTGGACATCCAGAGCTGCGGCCTCACTTTCCCCAAGCCGGAACGGTTCTGGTTCAAAGCCAGCCGGATCTACACGCTCATCCTGGGCTTCGCCATCCCCGTCTCCACCATCTGCATCCTGTACACCATGATGCTCTACAAGCTGAGGCATATGCATCTGAATTCGAACGCGAAGGCCCTCGACAAAGCCAAGAAGAAGGTGACGGTGATGGTCTTCGTCGTCCTGGCGGTCTGTCTCTTCTGCTGGACCCCGTTCCACCTCGCCACCATCGTGGCGTTGACCACGGACTTGCCCCAGAGCTCCCTCGTCATCGGCATCTCCTACTTCATCACCAGCCTGAGCTACGCCAACTCTTGCTTGAATCCCTTCTTGTATGCTTTCCTCGACGACAGTTTTCAGAAAAGTTTCCGGAAGATGCTGGAATGCCAGGCTGCTTAACTTGGGGCGCCAGCCTCCCAGATACTTAGTGGGGCAATTCATTAGGGTCGCCAGCTCTGATTTGGGAAATGCCTGGAGATCTTGGTGGGAAGGGACTAGGGGCGGGTAAGCTATAGTGCCACAGAATTTGCCCTCCAAAGCTCCCGTGTTGTCCAGTGCAGGCCCCTAGCCAGGATTTTGTGGCTTGCGTGGCAGGTTTTTTTTTTCTGGTGGAGCTGAAGTTCTCAGTGCAGAAAGGAAAGCCATTTGGACAATAGAAAGCTGTGACCGGGATAGATCTCTGGATTGCAAGCCGTCAAGCACTTTAGAGGACAGTTCTCAGCTGCTGCCAGTTAACCACTTCTGCCAGCCGAAGCAACAGCTCTGAGAACAAGCCGGCAGGTGGGGGGGGGGTGATGGCTTCTATAGTCGAGAAAGCTCACACTTAGGCAGAAAAAACTCTGTTAAAGGAGACCAGTTTCTTGACACAGAGTGAGAAGGGGTCCTAGAGGTCACTTACTCCAACCCCCTTGGCTCTGTGCGGGAATGAATCGACTGCAGCACCCCCAATCTGCTTAAAGGAGCGCACGCCTTTAAAAAAAAAGTTTTAAAATGATTTTAGAAAGGCATTAATGGGAGAAATTCTTGTGGGGCTGTGTCTTTGAGAAAGGGGGCAGAGCCCCCCCCCAAAGCCTCACCGTAGCTACGGGGCTGGTCCAGTGGGACTGATGTCAGTCATCTAGAGGTTGGTTGTACTTCCCAGAGATCTCCAGGCCCTACCTGGATGCTGGCAGCCCTAGCACTTATTTGCTTTCAGTGACAGCTCTTGCACATTTTTCAACGTGTGTGTGTGTGCGTGTGTGTGAAGAATGTCACAACTTCAATTCTTTTTGTAAATGTTCCTTTTGCTCGAAGGTCATTTATACTTTGCAAGTACTTAGGTGATCTCAGCAATTTGTTAGAATGCCGAACGTTTGTTGGGGTGCTCGTTTGTCCGGGCCAGAAAGAAAAGGGAGAAAAGGCCAGCTCTTGCGACTGCAGAAATGTCCTTAATTCATGTGCTAGTCTGCTGCTGCCCTCTGGCGGATGGCTGTGAAACAGTCAGCTGGATAAACGGCCTGAAAACACTAGACCGAGGCCCGCCGACACTGAGCTGAGGCCTGACTCTTTTGCTTTAGCCACTGCTGAAGCTAAACTCCAACGACCATCTCAACTCTCGGAATGCTATCGGAAAGAACAGGGAGGTCGCGGAGGGGGCGAGAAGAGGACTGAAACTGTTATCGGTGGTGGGAAATGCCATCAAGTCACAGCCGACCTCCGGCAACTCCGTAGGGTTGTTAAGGCAAGAGATGGACAGAGGTGGCTTGCCATGGCCTGCCTCTGCGCGGCAACCCCGGACTTCCTTGGTGGTCTCCCATCCCAACGCTGATCAGTGCTGAACCTGCTTAGCTTCTGAGATCTGAGGAGTTCAGGCTAGCCTGGTCAACAGAGGTGGTTCACCATTGCCTGCCTCTACATGGCAACCCTGGACTTCCTCAGTGGTCTCCCATCCGAGTACTAACCAGGGCCGACCCTGCTTAGCTTCTGAGATCTGATGAGATCGGGCTAGTTTGGGCCATCTAGGCCAGGGCACATAAACACAGGTGGTTCACCATTGCCTGCCTCTGCATAGCAACCCTGGACTTGGTGGTCTCCCATCCAAGTACTAACCAGGGCCGACCCTGCTTAGCTTCTGAGATCTGACGAGTCCAAGCTAGCCTGGGCCAATCCGAAAGCTCTCTTAGGAAACGTTATAAACACTTCCGGGTAAGACACGGTGGCGGATGCTGAAAAGTAAGAAGGAATCACTGTATGTTATCCCAGTCCACCTAGTCGTGGCATGGAGATACTCCACTTCGGAAGGTCAGAGATGACTGACTTCCTGCTAGACCAAGGGTATAATTGCATCTGCAACATAGGGTTGCCAGCTCCAGATTGAGAAATACCTGGAGATTTGGGAGGCGGAGCTGGAAGACGGTGGGGTTTGGGGAGGGGAGGAACTTCAAAAGGCCATAATGCCATAGAGTCCACTCTGCAAAGTGGCCATTTCCTCTGTGGGAACTGACCTCTGTCGCCTGGAAATCAGTTGTGTTCCCAGGAGATCTCCAGTCACTGCCTAGAGATTACAATGATGAAAACGACCATGATGTAGTATTATGAAAATATATTCAGACTGCTGTCTTGCAATGAGTATATGGAGTTGCGGTGGCTCAAGTGGTTAAGACGCTGAACTGCAGGCTGTGGAAGGTCAGTAGTTCAGCAGTTTGAGGCCCGAGAGTGCCGCATGACGGAGAGAGCTCCCGTCTCTAGTTCCAGCTCCTGCCAACCTAGCAGTTCGAAAGCAAGAAATTGCAAGTAGATAAATAGGTACCACTTCGGTGGGAAAGTAACAGCGTTCCGTGTGCCTTGGTGTTTAGTCATGCTGGCCACTGGACCACGGAAATGTCTTCGGACAGTGCTGGCTCTTCAGCTTTGAAACTGAGATGAGCACCGCAACAGTTGGATTCGACTGGCTTTCGAGCAAGGGAACCTTTACTTTTACTTGCAGTGAGTAGCATTTCTTCAACATGTGATAAAGACGTACGTGCATACACACAACAGAATTTGCATATACTCCCGTTTCACATTATAGCTTTGCCTCCATGTGCTGCGTAAGTGACTTTAGTTTACGCGTCAACAATTCTAATCCATGAATTAACACTCAACATTCTTCCCACGTCGGTGACATGTATACTAATGTTAAGTACGCAGCACACTGAGAAAAAGCTGTCATGTGAAACGGAAGTATAATGCAAATTCCATTGTGTGTGTGTGCGTACATCTTTATCACATGCTGAAGAAATGTTACTCACTGCAAGACAGCAGTCTAAATATATTTTATTAATACTCAGGGCTTTTTTTGGTACAAAAAGCCCAGCAGGAACTCATTAGCGTAATAGACCACACCCAACAGCAGAAACTCATTAGCATATTAGGCCACACCCTGACAGCACAGCTCATTGGCATATTAGGCCACACCCCCATGTTACCAGAAGTGTGGTCATCCAGCCACACCCACCTTTTGCTTCTTATTCTGTTTACCTTGTTTGTTGTCAAAACCCAGGGCTTTTTTGTAGCAGGAACTCCTTTGCATGTGAGGCCACACACCCCTAATGTAGCCAATCCTAATGAGTTCCTGCTGTTGGGTGTGGCCTGTTATGTTAATGAGTTCCTGCTGGGCGTGGCCAACTCAGGAGCCAGACGGAACTCCGTTCCTGTGCGTTCCTGCCCCCAAATAGCCCTGTTAATACAACATCACGGTTGTTTTTATCATTGTTCGCATCCTTCCCATGATCTCTCTGTTGTTTCTACATACTACCTGGAGACTGGCAATGCTACTGCAACAGAAAACATTCAGATGCCTTTGGAGGGTCAATGATGAAGTGGGGTAAGAGAAGTGGCCGTCCCAAATGTCATGTGACCAACGTCTGTCCATCTTAGGCACCCTTCCTCTGAAGGTAGAGATCTCATTGGTCCACGGTGGCCCAGTGTCATTGCTGGTTAACTGACCATTCATAGTATCCTCTTCAAAAGCCATCCTAAGCTACCGGCGATCATCACATCCCGTGACAGTCTAGTGTCATGCTGTGATCTTTGCTTTCCCGGGGAATGAACGCTTGAACGGCTGTACAGGGTTTCTTCCAATAAAGAACCTTTGCCCCCACCTCCCGCCCCCTTTCAAAGACCACGTTGTTGCTTGGCTGATGGAAAGCCCATGTAGGCTCGGCGAGAAAACTGGGCTACCAAAAAAAGTAAATAAATAAATGATTGTGGGCTGCTTACAGGGGCCTCTAGTGGTTTTATCGTAGCCGGGCCATGGAGGAGATGAGAGTTCAGATCATCTTAAAGGTCGTTCCTGCCGTGATGGAGAAAGGGCATGGGGAGCCAGTTGGGTGTAGTGGTTAGGAGCGGCGGACCCTAATCTGGGAGAACCGGGTTTGATCCCCCACTCCTCCACGTGCACCTGCTGGTGTGACCTTGGGTCAGTCACAAGTTCTTTCAGAGCTGTTCTCTCACGAGCAGTTCTCTGACAGAGCTCTCTCGGCTCCACCTACCTCACAGGGTGTCTGTTGTGGGGAGGGGAAGGGAAAGGAGTTTGTAAGCCGCTCTGAGACTCCTTTAGGTAGTGAAGCGGTGGAGTATAAACCAATCGCTTCTTCTTCGGCTTCTTCTACCTCACAGGGTGTCTGTTGTGGGGAGAGGAAGGGAAAGGAGATTGTAAGTTGCTCTGAGACTCCTTCAGGTAGTGAAGAGCAGAGTATAAATCCAATTTCTTCTTCTTCTTCTTCTTCTTCTTCTTCTTCTTCTTCTTCTTCTTCTTCTTCTTCTTCTTCTTCTTCTTCTTCTTCTTCTTCTTCTTCTTCTTCTTCTTCTTTTCTTCTTCTTCTTCTTCTTCTTCTTCTGGACCAGCGTTGCCAAGTACAGCCTGGTAACTGTTGGGAGTCATATGGGGGGCTGGTGGGCAATGGTGTGATGGCACACCTTTCTAGGAACTGCTGGAATCTTTATGGTAAAACCATATTGCTGGGGTGCCCAACATTGTGTCTGAGGGCGCTATGGTGCCCACAACAGCTTTCCTGGTGCCCACTGGGTGTTTTTAGACAGTGAGTGGAGCCATGTGGGGTCCTTGCCCACTAGGGATTCTACATTTGCCAGGTTCTCTTCTCTCACCGGTGGGCAGTGGGAGGGAGGGAGCTTTCTGGGAGTGGGGCGATCACACGGAAGTGATGTCATCATACCAGGGACGTTGCGATGGGGATGGCTGTTGGGGTCGGGGCTTCCCCCACCAGCCAGCTGGCCGCCAAATGGGGACATCCCCCGCTCCCACCTGGGGGCAGGCAACCCTAAGGGATTCTGATTGGCCACTGGGTATACAGAATAAAATGATGTTGCTTCCGTTACAGCTGCCACCAGTGTTCCCGCTCAGCTGAGTTTAGTGTGAGCCAGCTCATGGTTTTTTAGCTGCCGGCTCACACATTGTTGTCTTCGCTCAGGAAGGAGGGCTCCAGAGCAAACTAACTGATGTTGCAGCCAAATCACTCGCTCACAGCTTTAATGCCAGTAGCTCACAAAGCAGAATTTTTGCTCACGAGACTCCGCAGCTTAGAGGGAACATTGACTGCCGCCACCACGGTGCCAGTTTTTATTTTCTCGAACTCCTCTTCCTTGTATATTTTTTAAATGACCCCTCTTCTACCTTACCCTTGGGCTTCTTCTGTGTGGGTGGCTCCGCCTCCTGCAGCAGACATTTTGCCACTGGCTCCATCCCTTTTGGAAGACATTTGGTATTTGCAGCCACCACCGTTTTCGTGATTCAAGACGTACCCACAGACTATAAAGAGTCTGGGGACCTCTGCCGTAGACCTTCCAGCAATTCCTAGAGTGGACTGGCATAACTTCCAGATTTCCCCCTGGAAGTGATATCACACCATTGCGAAACAGCAATTTTTTAATATTATTTTTCTCCCACCGGTTGCAGAAGTATCATCAGCAAAAGACAACCTTGTGGGAAAATGGAAGCCCTGTACTGAACATCCTGACATAAGAACATAAGAGAAGCCAATGTTGGATCAGGCCAATGGCCCATCCAGTCCAACGCTCTGTCACACAGTGGCCAAATATACCAGGTGCCATCAGGAAGTCCAGCAGTGGGGCCAGGACACCAGAAGCCCTCCCACTGTTGCTCCCCCAAGCACCAAGAATACAGAGCATCACTTGCCCCAGACTGAGAGTTCCTATCTATATACCTTGTGGTTAACAGCCACTGATGGACCTCTGCTCTATATAAGAATGTAAGAGAAGCCAACGTTGGATCAGGCCAATGGCCCATCCAGTCCAACGCTCTGTCACACAGTGGCCAGAAATACCAGGTGCCATCAGGAGGTCCAGCAGTGGGGCCAGGACACTGAGAAGCCCTCCCACTGCTGACCCCCCCTCCAAGCACCAAGAAGACAGAGCATCACTTGCCCCAGACTGCGAGTTCCTATCTAGACCTTGTGGCTAATAGCCACTGATGGGAGGTGGTGTGGATCGCGAGAGTTCAGAGAGAACTGGGACTGGCCCAAGATCACCCAGCAGGCTTTGTGAGGAGGAGGGGGAATCAACCTGGTTCTCCAGATCGGCGTATGTCGCTCCTAACCACTACACCATGTGGGCTCGCTATTCGCACTGCCCATTTCAGTTTCACTTATCCCTTATGAAAACTGAATCTGCACTTTTTATTATTATTTGGAGGGTGTTTTCTGGGTCCCCAAGCTAACTCTCTCCTCCCCTCCATAAGATGTGCACGATTTTTCATGTCATCTGTGTGTCAGTTAACAAGCTCTACAGATTATCTGACATTCAACATATATAAGGATGCACATGGTAAATGTAAACACCATACAGGTTCCATATGAAAACTGCATGTGCCCACAGTGCAACTGGTGTTTTTTTTGGGGGGGGGGCACAGTGGGAGGGCTTCTGGAGCTCTGGCCCCGCTGGTGGACCTCCTGATGGAACCTGGATTTATTTTGGCCACTCTGTGACACAGAGAGTTGGACTGGATGGGCCACTGGCCTGATCCAACATGGCTTCTCTTATGTTCTTATGTTAACAACAACAGCAATGATAGTGTGCCATCATCTATTCATGGATGCCACAGGACCACGGGGGTTTCAAGGCAAGAGGCATTCAGAGGCGGTTTTGTTGGAGGGAGCAACTCAGCATGTTTGGACACTGGAGGGGAGGCACTACACTACATCACTCTAGGAAGAGGAGAGGAGAGGAGAGGAGAGGAGAGGAGAGGAGAGGAGAGGAGAGGAGAGGAGAGGAGAGGAGAGGAGAGGAGAGGAGAGGAGAGGAGAGGAGAGGAGAGATTGGAGTTATACCCTGCCCTTCACTACTCGAAGGAGTCTCAGGGCGGCTTACCATCCCTTCCTCCCCCTCCCCACAACAGACACCCTGTGAGTTAGGTGGGGCTGAGAGAGTTCTTTCAAGAACTGCTTTTGAGAGAACAGCTCTGAAAGAACTTGTGACTGACCCAAGGTCACACCAGCAGCTGCATGTGAAGAAGTGGGGAATCAAACCCAGGTCTCCCAGATTAGAGTCTGTGCTCCTAACCACTACACCAAACTGGCTCTCAGTGTGTATAGGCATTATCTCCTTGAATGGTATGCCTCTCTTTGGCTGAGTGCAGACTGGCAGTTTGAAGGGAAAGGGAGTCATTGCAAAAAAGAATCACAGAATCATCCCAGTCACACGGTGCGGACAGTTGCGGGAGCATACCAGGAGGAGGCGCAAGGGAGCATTCAGACTGCTGGCCTGGAGGCGCAACTGTAAATGACTTTTTCCTGGTAATTCAGCTATGTGCGCATATGCGCTCATGCGCATAAGCGCATCAGGGCAATTTGGGGGGATCCTGTTGCGCCGGCACTGCATTGGGCGGTAGAGTGGAGCACATCCAATCATATCACTGCTGCCTCTCCAGGGCAATCAAGTGCACCTTATGCGCGGGAACACCCAGCGGACATTATTACTGCGGGTTGTTCCTGGCTTTTTGGGTTAGTGTTCACACTTCCTGGAAGCAGAATGAAGTGGGATAAACATGCTCTCCGGGATTTGCTACCACTTTTGCCAGGTATCTTTTAAACGCGGGAATGAAGCAGTACACGATGGGTTGACTACGGGTGGGGAACGCCGGACAGATGTGCCTGTGTGAACAGCCCCGTTAATCTGCTTGTGAAACGTTGCTCACATGCAGCTATAGCGGGGCAAACTGCCAGTCTGAACTCGGCCTTTGTCTTAACCTGGCTGCCCTCTGACCCCTCCTCTTTTGCTCCCTTTGTCCTCTCACTGACTTCACATGGCCTTCCATGGAGACACATGTCTCTGTAGGTCTCTCTGGTAGAGACGCTGTCCTCATACTCCCACAGACACGATGCCAGACCAGCGGGCCATTTGTGAGAGGGAAAGTGCATTTCGATAGGCATCTTTCTCTTCTTTTGACTGAATGGGATCTACACGAATAAATGTAAGTTTACCTTTCTTGCAATATACTTGGGAGATTTATTTTACTGCACTCAGTATCACGCTTCTATGACTGGGCAAAACTCTGCTATGTCAACCAAATATCCCAGTAGGTCATGGGTGTCAAACATGCTGCCCGCGGGCCGGATCAGGCCCCCAGAGGGCTCCCATCAGGCCCACAGCGGAACTGGCCATCGCCTGCTTCCAGTTCTGCTGCTGCTGCTGCATCATCGCTTGCTTCACCAGACTCTCTCAATCGCTCAGCCATTTCATGTTTTAACCTGGTTCCTAGACTCAGAACTCTGAGCATGGGATCTCTGGGGCGAATGTCAATAAATCAAAAGTAGGTTTGCAGCTGACAGATACACACTTGAACAGCACACTCAAGATGGCAACGGCAGAGACATTTTGATGCAATAATTCAGAGGAAGAGGTGTCAGTGATCGGGTACCCTTAAATAAACAAAGTATTGCAAGAGTGCTAAATGTTTTAAGCGTGCTTTTGAGTTTAAAAAAACAACCACCTTTGTGTTTGTGTCATTGAATTCAGCTGCATAGCAATCCTGGCGGTCTCTCATCCAAGAACATAAGAACATAAGAGAAGCCAATGTTGAATCAGGCCAATGGCCCATCTAGTCCAACACTCTGTCACACAGCGTGTCAGGTTCAATAACAAGTGGATCCAGTCATTCTTGTACAAAGAAAGGTTTTATTGGATAATCTTGCTAAAACCCACAGTAGAAGGTCATTGTCAGGAATGGGGGCGAAGCAATGCAAGCTAACTTATAGTGTGATGCAAAAAGCGCCTAGCAAATGAAATATGAGCGCGCGCGCGGGAAACTCCAGGCGGGAGATATACTTCATGAACGGGAGACTACTCCCCCTCCCTTTGCCTTCCCAGGACTGGAAAATTCTCAGTAACACAAGAATAGCCCAAAGCCTACATTCAAGGCCACTGTGATAAGGAAAAGCGGCAGGGAAGAAGCTCCCACGTTTCTGCCTGCATAGCTACGCAAGCACAAAGCAGGGTAGGGAACACATAACAATGGATTCAGTGAGAAACATCAAAGAAGCATTTCTGACACAGCGGCCAAAAATACCACATGCTATCAGGAGGTCCAGCAGTGGGGCCAGGACACTAGAAGCCCTCCCACTGCTGCCCCCTCCAGCACCAAGGATAGAGTGCATCACCTGCCCCAGACTGAGAGTTCCCATCTATACCCTGTGGCTAATAGCCACTGATGGACTTCTGCTCCAGATGTTTATCCAATTCCCTCTTGAAACTGTCCATGCTTGTAGCTGCCACCACCTCCTGTGGCAGTGAATTCCATATGTTAATCACTCTTTGGGTGTTAATCACTCTTTGGGTGAAGAAGTATTTCCTTTTATCTGTTCTAACCCGACTGCTCAACAATTTCATGGAGTGCCCACGAGTTCTTGTATTGTGAGAAAGGGAGAAAAGTTCTTCTTTCTCAACCTGCTCAATCCCATTCATAATCTTATAAACCTCAATCATGTCACCCCTCAGCCATCGTTTCTCAGCACGTTCGGCTGACCCCGCTTCGCTTCTGAGCTCTGACAAAGTTTGGGCTATCCTGGGCTGTTCATAAAGCCGGTGGCAAAAAGACAAGAACTGAAGCTGTTGAATATTATATCAACAAATATCCAAGGGAAGGAGCATTCGGTCATCTCTATTATTCCGGCTGTTAGATGACACTGTGGGATAGAGTTGCCAGCCTGCAGGTGGGGCCTGGAGATTTTCTGGAATCATAACTGATCTATTATCTCTTGCTCCGGATTGCAAGACTAGATTGAATGGGTGGAAATGACAAGGGAGTCGTTACCGGCTAAATATCAGGAGAAACTTCCTAACTGTAAGAGTGGCTGAGCAGTGGAATGGACTGCCTCGGGATGTGGTGGATGCTCCTTCCCTGGACGTTTTCAAGCGGAGGCTAGACAGCCATCTTTCAGGTATTTCATAGGGCTATCTTTTGGCTATGCTCCTGCAGAGTGCAGGGGGTTGGACTAGATGACCTGCAAAGTCCCTTCCAACTCTTAACATTCTATGAGTCTATGATTCCAGATGACAGAGATCAGCTCCACTGGAGAAAATGGCTGCATTGGAGGGGTGGGCTGTATGGCATTATAGCCTTCTGAGGTCCCTCCCCTCTCCAAAGCCCATCCTCCCCAGGTTTTACCCCCAAATCTCCAAGAACCTCCCTGCCCAGAATTGGCAGAGGCAGAGTGGAGTACATGTCTGAGCTGTGTTGCCATTAGACATTTTGGCACCTGCAGGGAAGCACTTTCCCTACTGATTCTGTTTACATGGTTTTCAGCAAAGGCAACTCATAAGAACACAAGAACATAAGAGAAGCCAATGCTGGATCAGGCCAATGGTCCATCTAGCCCAACACTCTGTCACACAGTGGCCAGAAATACCAGGTGCCATCAGGAGGTCCAGCAGTGGGGCCAGGACACTAGAAGCCCTCCCATTGTTGACCACCCTCCAAGCACCAAGAAGACAGAGCCTCACTTGCCCCAGACTGAGAGTTCCTATCTATACCTTGTGGCTAATAGCCTCTGCTCCATATGCTTATCTAATTCCCTCTGAAGCCGTCCATGCTCGTAGCCACCTCCACTTCCTGTGGCAGTGAATTCCATGTGCTAATCACTCTTGCCCTCCTGCCTGAACCATTATAAAGGGAAGGGGAAGAAGGCAGGCAGAATAAGCTCGAAGCCATATCAGTCTAGTGCCAGAAGAGGCATAAAATAGAGAAAAAGAAGAAGAAGAAGAAGAAGAAGAAGAAGAAGAAGAAGAAGAAGAAGAAGAAGAAGAAGAAGAAGAAGAAGAAGAAGAAGAAGAAGAAGAAGAAGAAGGAGGAGGAGGAGGAGGAGGAGGAGGAGGAGGAGGAGGAGGAGGAGGAGGAGGAGGAGGAGGAGATTGGATTTATACCCCGCCATTCACTCAGAGTCTCAGCGCAAGCTTGCATAATTGGCCTGATTCAACATTGGCTTCTCTTATGTTCTTATGTTCTTATGTAACATAAGAGAAGCCAATGTTGAATCAGGCCAATGGCCCATCTAGTCCAACACTCTGTCACACAGCGGCCAAAATATACCAGGTGCCATCAGGAGGTCCAGCAGTGGGGCCAGGACACTAGAAGCCCTCCCACTGCAGCCCCTTCCAGCATCAAGAATAGAGTGCATCACTTACAAACTCTCTTCCCTTCCCTCCCCACAACGGACACCCTATGAGGTAGGTGGGGCTGAGAGAGCTCTTGACAGAAACTGCTCTTTTTCAAGAACAGCTGTGCCAGAACTACGGCTTGCCCAAAGTCATCCAGCAGCTCCAAGTGGAGCAGTGGGGAATCAAACCTGATTCTCCCAGAGTCCATGCACTTAACCACCAGACAAACTGGCTCTGTTCTGTGTAATTAAATGCCGATGTAATTAAATTAGGGGAAGGCCTCGGCCTCTGTGCCCAGTTGTTGACCCTTCAGAGGAGCTGGTTGGCCAGTGTGTGAGACAGGATGCTGGACTGGATGATGTTCTTATGAAGGCCTCGGCCTCTCTGCCCTGTTGTTGGCTGTCCAGAGGAGCTGGTTGGCCAGTGTGTGAGACAGGATGCTGGACTGGGTGGCCCACCGGTCTGATCCAGCAGAGCTCTTCTGATGTTCTTATGAAGGCCTCGGCCTCTCTGCCCTGTTGTTGGCCCTCCAGAGGAACCGACGGGCCACTATGTGCAGACTGGATGGACCCCTGGTCTGATCCAGCAGGGCTCTTCTGAGGTCCTTATATACAGTGTGCCTCCTCCATTGAAGCTAGTCTGTGCGCAGACATTTCAGGGCAGCCCAGAAGCTGGTTCCACAGAAGAAGAGGATCACCAAGAGACAAGAGCCCTTTATAACCGTTCTTGCAGTGAGCAAATTACAGCTTCCTTTCTTTCACTTTATGCCTTTGCGTCTCAATCCGAGTCCCTTTTTAACTTGATCTTTTCTTGTTTTTTGTAGAAGAAGAAGAGGAGGAGGAGGAGGGAGGATATTGGATTGATACCCCACCCTTCACTATCCTGAAGGAGTCTCAGAGCGGCTGACCAAACTCCCTTCCCTTCCCCTCCCCACAACAGGCACCCTGTGAGGTAGAAGAAGAAGATATTGAATTTATGCCCCACCCTTCACTACCTGAAGGAGTCTCAGAGAAGCTGACAAACTCCTTTCCCTTCCCCTCCCCACAACAGACACCCTGTGAGGCAGAAGAAGAAGAAGATATTGGATTTATGCCCCACCCTTCACTACCCAAAGGAGTCTCAGAGCGGCTGACAAATTCCTTTCCCTTCCCTCCCCACCACAGACACCCTGTGAG